>OX123182.2:50976471-51585483 GCA_944739405.2 Euclidia mi | reverse complement strand
GGACCAATCACACGCTACCGTCCGCCGATCATAGACAAACAGTTGTCAATCTGTCAAAACACACGTTAGATCAAAACACCGAAAAATTATTAAGCAGAGGTTTAAATTATGCGATAACTCCATCCAGAATACCGTATGAGACCATTATTTGCAACGTTGAGGATTGTCTAGTCAAGAACAATGTGTGTAAGGAAGATTTCGAGGCCATACGTCAGGACGTTTCTGCTGTATTGCGTCAGTCGCATTGATTTAAATTTTGATTTAAATACTAAAGATACGTGCGACCGAACATTTGACAGACGCAGTCACCCTACCAAAAAAAATAACGCCATCTATTAAAACTCGTATGAACTACGATGTAAATCGGCATGGTTTGCTTCTAGACATAACCTTGTAAGAGCGGGCTGAGGTATTTTTCGAGGTACAAAAAATATATATTTTTCCATTTTGGATTCGTACCTAATGTTTTTTGACGTTGGTGTATCTTTAAATTTTAAGAATCAATTAAAAATATTTTTGTTGGAACATTATTTAATCTTATAGTAATAATTATAAATCTTTTCATTTCATCGGGTACAACGCCCGCCGCTTCAAAGTTATGTCGCACTTTTACGCGGCTTCGCGCAGTTTTTACCAATATGAAAGAAAATTGCTTTAAATAATTTTAGAAGTTGATTTAATGACATATTTTTAAGTTACCGGTGACATGAAATGTTATCATATTTTTTATTATGTTTTTTGTCGTAGTTCACGCAACATTTCACGGTACAATTGGCATTTTTGTTCGCAAAATTTACGACCGCTCCCGATGACAGCTGATCGCGTTCTAGTTCACTTTGTTAAAGAGCAGACCATTTTAGGACCAACTTCGAGGCGTCATTGTAACATGCGGTCCGCCCAGTCCTTACGCAGTAATATATATGTCAATGGACAGTCGACAGTGCCGAGAAGGAGTCTACCAAAACCAGAGTATTTCGCACTGAAGAACCTACGGGCTAGACCTGAACTAACAGTACTTCGAGCAGATAAAGGAAATGCAACGGTAGTGATGGACACGTCCGAATATAAACGAAAAATGGGAAATCTTTTATCGGATGAAAGTACATATAAATTGGTTAAGACAGACCCTACCAACAAAATACTCAAGCAAACGAGTGACATTGTGAAGAAATACTCCGAACAACTGAATCTGGACGTGAAACACTTAATACCATCGTGTGCAAAAGCTCCTCAATTGTATGGTCTACCGAAAATACACAAAGAAAATGCTCCACTGCGCCCTATAGTCAGTCAAATAGGGGCACCAACCTACAGATTGGCTCAACACATTGCGAAGATTCTCTCGCCACTCAGAGGCAAGACGAGAGCGCATGTAAAGGATTCCTACCATTTTGTCAGTGAAATAAAACACCTACATCTCTCTGACAAAGAAACTATGGTTAGTTTTGATGTACAGTCATTATTTACATGCTTACCAGCACATGACTGTATTAAAATAACTAGAAGGAAGCTAATAGAGAACAACATGCCCGAGGAATATGCAGAAATATTAAAACACTGCTTAACAACCGGCTATCTGCTATGGGATGAGAAATACTACATACAAGTAGACGGTGTGGCAATGGGCTCTCCAGTATCGCCTGTTGTTGCTGACATCTTCATGGAGGACTTCGAGGCGCGAGCCCTGCAGACTGCCACCATCACCCCGAGGTTCTACAAGCGGTATGTAGATGACACTTTTACAATTTTACCAACAGATAGTGATAATGTATTCCTAGACCATCTTAATTCTATTCATAACAACATCAAATTTACAATGGAATTAGAGGCAAACAATTCTTTAGCTTTCCTAGATGTACTTGTTATCAGGAACAAAAACAACTCTTTGAGCCACACTGAGTATAGGAAAAAGACACATACAAATAGGTACTTAAACGGTGAATCTCACCACCATCCTAAACAGTTAGCTACCGTAGGTATGTCTTTGTTTCAGAGAGCCCGGGGGATCTGTGACAAGAAACACCTGGACGCCGAGCTTCAACATGTCAAGCAAGTTCTGCAAGACAACAAGCTCCGACCACCGCGCCAACGTCACAGATCCCCGAAGAACAAGCCAGCCACAGTAGAGAGACAACCTGCTGTCCTCCTATACATCAAGGGCGTGACCGACAAGATTGACTACATCTTGAAGCAGGCTTCAATCAAAACTTTCTACAAGCCGCCAACGAAGATAAGCCAATTATTACCATTTGTCAAGAGTCAGTTACCCTTACAAGAGGCTGGGGTTTACAAGATAGACTGTGAGTGTGGGCTCTCATACATTGGACAAACCAAGAGAAGCATAGGCATTCGACTAAAGGAACATATAGCTGACATTAAACACAAACGCTCGACGAAGTCTGCTGTGTGTGAACATGTAGAACAAGGAACCAACCATTACCTGCGAATTGATAAACCACAGATACTCGCAAAAGAACACCGCTTTATTCCAAGAATGATACGTGAAGCTATTGAAATTAAAAAACATCCTAATTTCAATAGGGAAGATGGTTGGAATGTACCTCCAGCTTGGGACCCTGTTATCAGGCTAATGAAACCCAAAAAGGACAAAATCACCAGAAGACATCAAGTCACAGTGAGCACATTCTGCGTAGATAGTAACACCAATAGTTGAAAAATGTTCGGGTACTTTGATATAACTTTTAAATTCAAGACAAAGACAAATATCACCTCATTCTGCCGTGAACATGAATCCTGTAAAGAATTCGAAACGTCGGCTAGTAATAAAAATGTAGTTTCTATATCTTTCGGTTTAAATGTAATAACAAATAACCAGTGAAAGTAATATAACGCGATAAAATCCGTAAACTGTAGTTTAATTTCAATGTGTAACATTCGCGTAAACCCAAGAAAATATTATGTCATCTTGTATTTATACTTACCCTCATCCGACTAACGAACATAGCCTCAACTTTGGGCGGTAGGAACTCCCTGGTGCGGGACACTTCCAGCCATTCTTCGAGTCCTGAGTTGTAGGCAGCGGCGCCGGCGGTGTGGTAGGCTAGCCAGTGCTTGGCGAGGACTCTGCAGTTCGAGCACGAAGCCGTAGCGACGCCGTTCTTGGGTCATAGCCTGGTGAAAAATGTGAGATTCAAATCTTGAATCTTTCATTTCTAAGTCGTACATAAAACGGCTATAAAAGCTTTTCCATTATTAAATCTATGTATTATTGCGAGTATATAGTATACTTCTGTTGATATATTTCTTAATGCGAATTGCAAAATCTATTCATAAATAGCAATTTGCGATTGAAATGTATTTTTACTGGCCATAACATTTTTAATTCAAATTAACATAAACAGCATTCAAGATATGATTTAATAAATAAACTTTATGACAACTTACATTCTTCAAGCTTTGTTCGCAGAATGCATCCAATTTGGTTTTTTCTTCCTCCAGAATCTGCATATTCTGTAAATTTCAAGACGATTATATAACACGCTTAGCAAATCGTGCGACGAGCATACTTTATTCAACTCTATTAGCTTATAAACGGTTTATGGAATCTGCATACTAAGTGTACTCCAAGTAAACATGCTCGAACGGAAAATTAGATTCCATTTTATAAGGTACATTTTCATTTCAATGTTGCAGAGAAAGTGTCAAACTTTGAGACTGTTGAGTGTAACGTGATTTTATATTCGGGCAATTTGTAATATTAATATTATTTACGAAATGAAGCTTTAGTTATAAATTTTGAGAAAATAATTCACTATGAGTTATGGTAATGCATTTGAGATTTAGGTTGCTAATTATCAGGAGACCTGACACCATTTACTACCAGATGCATCGGCAACATTTATTCTGCATCCAGATTATTTTCGGTCGCTACGATGTCACGAAGAATTAAGATGACACGAAGTATCAGACAGAGTTTAAGCAAAACTTTGATTTATCCTACTGCTTTCATCGGTTATCATGAAAATGCACCTTAGTTTACCGAAGAACTTTTAATTTTGTATGGTATAAAAGCTTGTTTACTTGGATTTGTTAGTTCGTACGCATGGATTAATACCATTATGTTGAGGAAGAACTTCTAACTTACTGCGATAATATTTTGCGTGTAAGTTCAGTTTCTACATTTAGAATTGGCTCTAGAGCAGAAACTCATCAACAGTGAAAAGCAAAAAACTTTTAAAGCTTCAGTCTGTTTATACTACATCTTTTTCTCCATGTTTATCCTTAGACTTTTCTAAGAAAAGGCCTTGACTGACACATAGAAAGCTATAAGTCTGGAGCATGTTAAGCTTACCAAAAACAGACTCGTGTTTACTAAACGTCTATTTTCAACCAATTTGAAGATGTCCCGTAAAAGCCTACATGTTACTATTTACGATCATATTATGTCATAATTTATGTTTATTGATATTTGTATTTATGGGATCTATTATTTATTATTGCCATTATGTGAAAATATGTTCTAGAAAGACTCGTCTTGGATATTTATAGAGATATTTGTCTAGGTTATACACATTTTGAACAATTCATTCAAGCCTAGTTTCATATTAGCATTGAATGAGATTATGTTCAGCATTTAAATCGTTTGCTCTTAATTTTAATTATGTTAGGAATACAAATAATGTAGCAGGTATTTATTGTATAACAAGTTTGGTGGACCGGCCTGCTTGAATGCCAGGTTTTAGTACTTAACAGAAAGCCAGGCCAGTGCAACAGAGAAACTGTTATTTCATATCATATTAAGTACATTATATTTTATTGTTATACATGATACTTAATTATTATTATCTATCTGATGATTATGATTAATGACAAATGATTTGCTTTTAATTTTAGATCTTAAATTAAACTCTGTCTATGATTCGAAGTTGACTTTGAGGAAATCGAATCATTAAAAACCTATTTCGTTCTATCGTTTGTTATTACATACATAGTTAAGGAAATCATTTTGAGTCATGCTTCTAGACCAATCTGGGCTAATGCCGAATGGTCATGAGGTCATATTATAAGGAAACAACATATCCGCACATTAATATTTTTCTGCAATTAATAATCTTATATATATAATATCTTAAACATGTTTTTTACGCATATATATATATATATATATATATATATATATATTGTTAGTTAATTACATTAAAAATGTATCTATATTCTAGTAACGACTGTTACCAGATTATTCTGCATGAATCAAAGAGATTTGAAATCTCTAAATTAAGATTAGATAAGAAGGATTTTTGTAGCCTGACCATTTTAAAAATTTCTATATTCTTTAAATGGTTGTGCCTGGCTTTCATCAGTGATATAGAAATTTACGTGTAGGTACTCTTTTTATGCATATTATAAAATGAAGTCCCCTGACTGCGTCTCTCTGCGAATAAACGCGATATACTTAAAACTACCAAACGATTAATAGGACGGAAAAGTTTTCACCAATAAACTGATAGTGTGAATCCTGCCAATGTTTTAGTTGCAGGTAAACTATAACATCTAAGAATTTTAAAAAATCTTTAAATTATTATATTTGTATAAAATAAAGAATAAATACATGTAATTCAAATATATTACTTATCCATGGCTGATCCGACCTTAGTGACATTGGGTTTCTTTTTGCGTTGTTTCTTTATAGCAGCAGCTCTCTGAGCGCAGCTTGTGTTCTCTTGTTTGCTCTTTTGTTCCGACTGCAACAAACAACACCACTCACTGACCCAAACTGAAATAGTAATAAAATTAATTCTTTGCACCAACGTTGGGTAATGTGTATCGTCAAAATAAATGAATAATCATAGTTAAAACACATATTTTATTTTGTATTCCCAATATGGAATGTCCTGGCAGCATCATTTCTAACTTCGCCAAAAGGATCTTAAGTTATAAGGTATCAGTATCGAAAAAACAAAACAACTACTTATACAAATATACACGGGTCGTTGGCATTGTCGAAAAACTTTTTTAATAGAAAGTCTTATCTTACCGACGGGATACTAAGCTTATTTGAACTCGCAGCCCTGTTTCCTTTATCCTGTAATCAATCCCTTGAAACTTGGAACTATTCACATAAAAGATTATGAAGGAAAAAGAACCTCATTGCCTAACCTGTACAACTTTTGTGTCCTTCTCCAGATTAGTTCCTAAGGGGACCAGCAGATCGACGTAGAACGCCTTTAACTGGAACAAACAAATAACTCGTCGGTTATTGGGGACGGTCACTCGGCAACCGTTTCTGATATTGTACAGCACACTCCACTGAAGCGATATCGGGGAAGCGAAAACTTAAGGTAAACGTGCACTTAGCCACACCAGTATTCGCTATTTTTGTTCGGGTGATAATCCTTCCTATCAGAATTGCTTAAATACATCTATTGAAATCGCATACTTTGCGGAAGGTATTCAAATTCCTAGACCTACATTTTAATGATATTAAAATAATCACCTTGTTAAGCACGGAGGGAGCGTCTCTTGTCTATTTTTAAATACACTACTGTTATACCAATAAGGTCAAGACGTGCAAGTGATTTTTCCCAGTTACATTAAATAGTCATGACTGTATACTAAAGAAAGGGTACTCTAGGATTAAGTCAATTTGATTTACTTAAACATGTTATTAAAAGCGCATTTTTACTTCAATCCATATCTTTAGAAAACATAATAAGGTCAGCCCAATACCATAAAATCTGTCACTCTGCTGTGAGTTGTGACGTATGGTCTTACCCTACGTGAGTCTGTGGCAAGTGCACATTTAACTTTATAAAGCACAAGCGGTATTATGTCGGCTTTCCTTATAAATAGAACTTACTATGTTCATTTGCTGATCCTGTATTTCCCGGTACACCTCCACGACTTTCATCACAGCGGTCCCTGAAATAAATATATTTATTAAGTATGCATAAGTAACTCAGCTGGATATCATTTTAAGGACTTAGCTTTGGTAACATTACGGCTACCTTGTTTTAATGTTATCTCACATTAATTTAAACTTCTTAATAAGGCATAAGTCTAGATTCATTTCTTTTTAAGCCATGTAGGCCTTATATGTATCTAAAGGGCTTAGGCAGGTATAGTATGCTAATGGACACACTGGAGTCTCTAACATCACGGATAATATAAAATTTACTACTGAACTATATAGAAAACCTGTTAAAATAAAATGCTTATGCATGTCTCCGGATCTTTCAGAGGTAAGCGCACACGAAAACAATTGTTTTTAAGCTAAGTAAAATATAAAAGCGATTTATGTAGATTTATTTATTTCAAACTTAAATCTCTACAAGTATTTAACTAAACACGTATAATCGCTGCGTAAGACTCTGAACTAGTCATAAAACAATACTGAACTCAATGTTTTAACAAACAATTCTCACCACTAGAGCTGTCACAATAGGTGACGCGGCGTGTGAGTGCGTCCTAAGCTTTTATCAATACAGCATAAATATTTCGTTACCTATATCGGCGCATTCTCCCCACGTGACTTGCTGTGCTTGCCTGCCGAGTTTGCCCACCGCATCGACGTAAAGCCGAGATGCCGCTGCTGCACCTGCGATAACAAAATACACAAATATTATTTATTTCTTGAAATATATTTCGTCTAACAGAATAAATTTTACGCGGAATATGTTGTGTTTATATTGGGAGACATATTTGTTACGTCTGTATTTTTTATTGGGCTGATAACTCTGATTTATTTACCAAATATAGATTTATGTCAATATTTCTGGTAATTCTATATATTATAGTACTAAAAAGTAGGAGGCACTCGTGCTGTTATAAGATTTTCCCTTTTTATAGGTAAATTAAACTAGCTCACATTCAAGATACGAATGTAGCTCATTTGGCTCTTATAATCTTGGGGTAAGAAAACTTATTAAACATGTCTTATAAATTATTTTTCACGTAATGCTTGATCTCATTTTTTATAGATTATATCTATAGGATGGGTTAATACGTTATAATATATTTTAATTAGCAATTAACAAAACACGCAGTTAAAATAAATTATTTGTCTTTATCTCTATTTTATACAATAATTGATGTGCCAAATAACACCAAACCAAGAAAGTGCTAATAAATATGAATGATGTTTAAATTTGTTCCGTACAAATTACGACGAAACCGACTTTAATTGGTAAAATCGTGATATAAACAGTATTGATATGATATCGAATCGAAGATTTCAATAGAAATAATATTAGATTACATCGAACTTTTTACGCAATTTTGTTCAGGGTAAGGGTGCTCATTCACTAGTAGCTAGACTAGGCATATAATTATGAGGAACAGGTATTTTTATAAATATTACTCATTCGCTCATTACAGAATTAACAGCGATGAAAAAGCTTTATCGGTTAAGAACTTAAACATATTTGACCTATTTATATTGCCGAAATGAAAGAATTTATGACTCCTAAATAATATTTTTGTTTAGCTTAATAGTTATTTAAAGTTCGATGTGTCACATTCATGTAAACATGAAATGCCACTTTTACGATTATTTGTTATTAATGGCTACTTAACGACCGTTATTTTTTTTATAACCACCATAAAGTAGCTATTGGCTCCTCCGTTTTTATGACCTCTAATTCAGTTATAATTGTTGTCTCTTGATCAACTTCTTAAGCCATCGATTTTATTTTCCAAGTACTTGTTTGCTCGTTTTTTCCTAAGTTATATTCGTAGTTCCACGAATAGACTACTGTTCGTAAGGTGTAACCATTGAGTGGAATTTGATTGACGACCGTGTAAATCGGCCGTAGGGCAATTTTAATCATTCATTGAATAAGTTTGTGGAGAATGCTTACGACGTCATTATAACTCAAACTATAGGTGACGGCTCGACATATTCTCGAATTCTGATTTTATACAGGTTAGCAAATGTCCTCTGCGAACATAATATCTAGTTCATAAGTACCCTAAGTAGTGTTAATAAACAATGGTCAAAGGCTTAAAGTTACAATCTACCAGACTTGGTACAGATTAGGTTTATGTAGTAGTTATGTAAGTAATACTGAACTAATTCAAATCAATGCAAAATCGCTGAAATAATAATACCTAATGATAATTCCTAGCTTGAGCCCACTGGGTCACTTAGAGACAACAGCTTTATTTACCTGGGTTCAAGCATTAGTAATAATGGCTCTTGCGAATCTGAGGTGCGGAGAAGGATCGGGATGGCAAAAGGGGCCATGGCACAGTTGTCAAAGATATGGAAGGACAAGAACATCTCCTGGAAACCAAGATTAATCTTGTACGCACTCTGGTATTCTCCAAATTCTTGTATGGCGCAGAGACATGGACCTTGAAGAAAGCTGACCGTGACCGCATTGATGCTTTCGAGATGTGGTGCTGGAGGAAGATGCTGGGCATTCCCTGGACAGCAGACCGCACCAACGTATCGATCCTACAGGAGCTCAAGGCTTCCCACCATCTGCCTACGCAGGATTCTGGAGTACTTCGGGCACATTGCGAGGAAAGACAGTGATAACTTGGAAAAGTTCATAATCACTGGCAAAGTAGAAGGAAAAAGACCTAGAGGCAGAACCCCGATACGTTGGACCGACCAGATCCGAACCACTCTTAACACCACGATACACGACACTCTCCACTCGGCAGCAGATAGAAATAGATGGCGGCGAGTGGTCCGCAATAAACTGTTTCCACGAGGAAGTCACGACCCTGAGCATTGAGGAAACCGACGCGAGAAGAATTCCTAGCATTTATAAATACCTGCTTTTATACGTCCAAATACTCTTTAAGTATTTTACGATACGCGCAAAAATTGCAAAGCAGATCACCTCCATAGAAATTTGGGCTAATTCTAAAAGTGCTGGCCAACTAAAATATACTTAAAATTATTATAGAATAGTACAAAATAAACACTTTTTATTACCACACTAAAGTTCTAAGTGTAGTCTGTGAAATGATATTCGACTTCAATGAATTTGTTCTGTTAGCGAAATAAATCCCAATTATTGGGATCCCAATGATTATTTAAGTTGCAATTCAAATGGCATCAGGTAATGGCAGGTAAGCCAGGAGCGAGATATCATTAGACGCACCATCTGTCGCTGTCTCGCTCTAATTCTCACTGCGCTCACCGCGTGCGCTGCTTGCTTTCTGTTATTCTTTCAGTATGCCTTAATGGCAGAAGAGCTATAGGCTGTTGGTCCCATGTAATGTGCATTGTATGGTACATTAGATATGCAAGCCACCCTTTTTCTTGGTGCGTGGTTGGGTCTACTCACTAGAACCACCACGGTGTCCCTTGACGGCGGCCACAAGAATTGCGAGTAGCATCGCGTCGTACACCGAGACCCTGTCAGGGTTCGGCTCGCCGTTGGATGCTGGTGGGCCACGTCATATTTGTCAATCCACATTTTTGGAGGCCCCCGTGCTAACAGCGCCGCCGCCTCTTTATTGACATCTACAAATAATAATGAATCTTTAGATACTACAATCAAACTGATTTATTCTTAGTGGACACAAGCCTATTATGTAGGATAAAATTGTATACAGTAGAACGTCATATCCATTATTACATCGTATTTGTAATTTTGGTCAGCCAGTAACATTTGAAATTCCCAATTAACCATTAGAGTCCTAAATGTCATCGTTCTTATTAAGTTAATTCCCTATACAAAAAGGTGCTTGGAATTTGAAATTCGTCTTTTGTAGGTAACCAATCTATTTCCAATTCCTATATTGTTGCTTTTTTATTAAATTATGAGTAACATTTTCCCTAAAAGAAAAACACAAATATAAAAGTATATTGTTAGGCGACAGACCATTCGTTATTTACAATTGAAATTTTATAATTAATTATTACTTTGATTTAGAGCCTGCGTCCGAATTAATGGTGCCTATACGGACTGGTTTGACATCTCCAAAGGTTTCAGACAAGGGTGTCCAGCTTCACACTGGTTTTTCAACTTGTTCATGGATAGCTGCATGAATGATATGAGAGAAACTGAATGTGGGATCAGCATGGAAGGATTGCGTGTTAAGTGCCTATTGTACGCCGATAATCAAGTCATTCTAGCATCATCGGCGAATGAGTTGGAGCAAGAAATTATGGACTGCATGAACGGGAGCTTTAAAGCTAAAGGTATGAAAATGAATGCAAGAAAGACGAAAGTGATGGTGTTTGAAAAAGATGAAAGTTTGACTGAGTGTAATATTGTGATTGAAGATGAAAAAATTGAGCAAGTTAGAGAATTTGTATATTTGGGTAGTGTGTTTACAAGAGACGGAAGATGTGAAGAAGATATTGAAAGGAGAGTGACTGCGGGCAATCGTGTAAATAGAGCACTATATGCCTTTATGAACGGCCAGACTGTACCAAAAGAGGCGCGAATGGCGGTTCATAATGGAGTGCTTGTTCCAACGTTGGTGTATGGAAGTTAAAGTTGGATATGGCAGAAGAAGCATGAAAGTAGAATTAACGCAGTTGAGATGCGATCACTGCGTAGTATGTGTGGTGTGAGACTGATTGATAGAATTCCAAATGTAACTATACGAGAGAATAGTGGCCTGAAAGAAGATATCGTGACTAGGATGAGAAAGGAATGCTGAAGTGGTTTGGACACGTGGAACGAATGAGTGAAGAAAAAATGACGAATCGGATCTATAAGGCAAATGTGTGACCTCGTCGGACATTCCTCGACCAAATTGGGGACGTCCTAAAAACGGCAAGGTCCGAAGTATTCTAAAACGGCGAGCATGTATGAAAAGAGTAATGAGTGTAGAGGAAGCGCGTGAGGTCTGTAAGGATAGAAGCAAGTGGCGTTCCGTTGTCTCTGCCTACCCCGACGGGAAAAAGGCGTGAGTATATGTATGTATGTACTTTGATTTAAACTTTCAAACTGGCCACTGTTTGGGAAAATACTTTTTGTAAAAAATATGGTCGCGGTCAAAGATTGATTTATATACAACTTGTGTTAGTAGTTCAAAGCTGTTTGACATTTAATGGCTACGGGTTCCTTCTATTTGACAGAATCTTGATACTCCGAATTTTATTTGACATAACACGCTGGGCATAATCTTTTTAAATCGAATATTTTTAAGGCATAAAAAGGCAGAGATTTTGTTTACATATCCGAATTTGCAACGGTATACTTTTAACATGGTAAAACTTTCGTCAGAAACGGATCGCTGCAAAACCGACTTTATGTAGTCTAGTCTGCCCTACCTATAAAGCGTAATTTAAAATCGCGTAGGCGCGGAGCGCCGCACCGTGGGGCCACCCTAACCCCACAGCGCCGGAACCGTGACAGAAGGATGCTTGCTGCATGCTGCATGCAATTTCATGTCCATAATAATTGAAAAGCAGGCATGCAGCCTGCTTTTCAATAATTATGGACATGAAATTTAGGCCTAAACATCTTTAGGCATAAATTTCAGTCCGAATCATTATTCGGACTAACAATATTATGAGTTTCGAATTTATAATAATAATAATATGATTTTATTTCAGAAATTATTTCCATTAATTTTTTGATGAGTGTAGTGTGCCAAAGAACTTTCTGCGAAATGAAGATTATACTATGCGTTGTTATGCAAAATAATATTATGACGAAAAAAGTTCTGCTTCAAAAGGTAAACCCAATGGCTACATTGCCTTCGTACAATAACCTAGGTCTGGTTCTGGTGATAAAAAATATGGTGATTCATTACCGCTGTCGTATGTCGTGTGAGGAGGGTCCTGAAAGGCTGTGCATTTTTTATAACAGCTATCGGTGGTAGACAAGCCCGTGATTTAGTTCTGTTAGTAAGCACTAATTCTGAATTATAGACTGGGCTATGTTCTCTAAGTATTACTTATGAACTTCGCTGGCGACGCTGCCGACAGCTAAGACAACCTGCGGGAAGTATGAAATACTCCACTTACGACGCGAACATCGGCCGCCCTTACGTGGCAACCCACGTTTGTGTCACATTGTTGTCGTTATGTCTTCACGTATTTTAGTGATAATGCCACTGTCATTTTGTTTGTTCTTCATGTCAGAGTTTTCGGACAGACCGAACATCACCCGACCGAACGACAACAACAACGACAGCCTCCGACATGGTCTAACGTTTCTTAACCTAAGACAAGAACCGACAGCTTTACGTGCCCTCTGAATGAAGCACGGTAGCGTTCAGATATAAATGCCACACGTGGTCACCCATCCATTTCTTTGAAATAGGAGGTAGTCTAGTATAACATCCAAAACTTTAAATTTGAAGATTGATGCAGGAATTATCTTACCCTATTCCGTAATTGATATAGATAAATATATATTATACAAAGAGAGTTCGGTATATATACCGTACGCTGTCATCTGCATTTAATTTGAATCTATTACCAGAGCCTCAGAATTGCCAGCCGGCAAATTCCTATATCACTTACAGCCGGAGATCAACAAAAGTAATAAAGTGTGCGTTATTACAGTATTTTCCCAAAATGGATCATCGAAGCCTCTCCATAGAAATGAGCTGATATAGTTTATGTCATTGGACGCCAGCAAGAGGGTTATTAGGGGTTATAATTTAGTTATGGCTGCGTGGATCGTTAATCACTGCGGTCAACAACGCTCCCGGTATCCTCTAGGTTGATGACCGTTTAAATACGCATGATGGCTACTAGATTTTCTTCAGTTACGTGTTTGGTTGCATTTTACACGTATGGTTTTAGTAGATGAGTGTGTGATTCAGCTAAATAGTTTGTTGTACAAATTGTGACTTCATAGTGTTATGAGGTATCCCGAGTGACCTTTTGATACCCAAAAGTATAATTATACACCACTATTTTTTAATTAGTACAAAAACTTTAAGGTCATATTAGCGAAGACATTATTATCATATATGTGACGTAAGAATTTCATAATATCTATAAATAGCAAAGTTATAATCATTTGTTTTTTGTAGAAAATCTCACCTAAATCATAGACATATTTTACAATCCATTCACTACTTCATTGATAGTACTTACTTTCCGTCCTACTCATACGCATTATTTCCGTCGCACTTATAATTTAGGTAGCCTTAGACAATAAAATGAAGCAAAATAATAAGTGTAGGTAGTTACTTTTTAATTTTCTAAATTCTCCTTCATACTTCATCCAGGCTTAGGACCGGCAGAATTTACCGCTTTACAAGTAATTAAATACGGAGGTATGTAATTAGAAAGCAAACAAATATCAAAATAAAAGAAGGTATTCTGTAATAAAAGAAAATAATAATTTTGGCGTATTTATGAAGTTAGAATCATCTGCTATTTATAAATTTATTTTATCTTTATGTCAGCCTAGAGACGTCCACTTCTGGATATAGGCCTCCCTCAAGGTTCTCCACACAGACTGATTTTGAGCCGCCCACATCAAATCATTATTTACTTAAGTAGGTATTATTTACTAAACTTACAAGTATTTCCATTGTCCTTCGAAATGACTACCACCATTGTCAATACACAGAGGGGAACGTTTAATTAAATTGTTTTTAAACGAGAGAAGTACGCTTCTGTCTTTTCACTTCGTCAAAAGCGTCCAATATGCGCTGTTTTAATTGTTCGACACTAACCGGCTCACTTTTGTACACTCAAAAAGATGTCCATGGGTACACAGCTGCACTCGCGATTTCTCCACTCAAAAAGTACGCACGAAGCATAGCTACATAGTCCAGTGATGTGAACTGATAAGCCATCACATCGGTAAACGTAGACAAACAATTAACTGTTGCAGCGAAAAAATGGATGCGCTCACTTCCGCTAGCAATTTAGCACTGTTTGTCGCATCGGGGCGCGGCGCGGGTGCAGAGGGACAGGGGGGAATTTATCAATGGAGCACTTTACTACTGTTACTACTCATAGTACGCGGGTCGGTCATAGTGTTAGTTATGCATTTAACAATTATTACGTATTTTTGTGGATAGTTTTGAGACAGTTTTGGGACTTGGTGTTTTTATTTTTTAACTACATAAATATGATCAGTTAAAGATACTTAATGCACCGTTAATTTTTTGTACTAATTAAAAAATAGAGGTGTATAAGGCATATTGCCAATCATTAAAATAATACTTTACTAAAAAACTAGTTGGAGTTGGTATGCTGTTAGTGCTAATGACACCTCTTTGATAAAGACCATAATTATCTAGCCTGAAGCTTCAGAAGTTCATCATCATCAGTCAGCCAGCTGTATATGAACTGTCCCACTGCTGGGCACGGGCCTCTTCTCACTATGAGAAGGGTAAGGCCATAGTCCACCACGCTGGCCAAGTGCGGGTTGGCAGACGTCACATGTCTTTCGAGAACATTAAGAAGAACAAACATGCAGGCTTCCTCACGATGTTTTCCTTCACCGTTTACCAAGCGATAATTAATAATTTAATACGCACATAAGTCTGAAAAGTTATTGGTGCGCGCCGTGGATTCGAACCCGGACCCTCTGCGTAGCTGTCTGTCGGTCTCTCCACTAGGCTATCGCTGCCTTCAGAAGTTCACATCATATAAATGCCGACATTTTATTACATCTCCTTGTTAACAATTTTCTTTATTATAACGTAAAACGTACCCAGTGGGTTAATTTGTTTAGTGACAGCATTATTAACCATACATAATATATAAGAAAATGAAATAATTTTCTAACCGAGTGAATACAATTACATAACTATGTATAATAATGTCTTTATTATACCAACGTTATCCCGAGATCCTTTGTGTTCTTGAATGTTGAATAATAACTTTGTTTCAGGCACAGATAAATAATTACTTCAGGCGCTGTGGGGGAACTGCCTAGACAGGAAAAATTAGGAAGGGAGAGCTTTGGGCTTGAATTCGAAGAGAGAGAGCTTCCAACCGAAAAATTTACTCCGAGACGGAATCATAATTTTTTCCAGGTTTACGAAACTTTTTCCGGTTATCGCAGTACTTAAAGTCATCGCTTTTGGAAATGCTCAGCGGAGCGAGTAACATTATCCACTTCAGAATAAGTAGTTCGAGTACGTTTAGGTAGGAAGGTATGAGTAATTATTTTGCGAGATTTTCACTTAAAATAACCAATGAAGAATTTACTACAAAATTACGATGTTTTAATTGTGAAGTTAGCAGAGCCTGTTAGATAAGGTACACAAAGATAAAATGATTCGTGCATTTAGAGGAGAATTTAAATAATATCTTGTTGCGAAGTTTGGCCTCGTAACGGTTTAAAGGTCGAATAAAACGGAGAGCTCTCCAGTGAAAATCCAATCCAGACTAGTGTAGTCGGCTCAGTTCTAGACTAAAGTTTAGCTAGTTGAACAGAGTGGAGCAATTACTCTTACCTAAAACGTCGTCCCTTTGATTTTCATTTCATATAATATCATGTTTGTTAGACTAAAGTAATATTGCCAACTTTTTAATTTTATCATTAGTTTATCCGCGAGTGCTTACAAATGTAGCCTTATTTTGAAAAAATGAGCAGATCCTAGTAAGCTAGGTAGTTAAAACAAAATAATTTTATCTAAAACTACTCCCACAAAACGCTCTACCGTGATCAATGAAATAAACATAGCAATGTTCAATATTAAATCTATATTTACGATGTAAATACAAATTATAAATCACTAATAAGCTCCCCTTACTTTAAAAGATTTACCCTAATTTAAACCAATCTCAGTTGACAATTTTCAACTGGGAGATTTATAACCTATATTCCAGTGGATCTGTCATCTTCTTCATTTTGTGAATTTGCCGTTTGGGCGAACTTTGCAAATTCAGTTTTGGTATTTGGTGAGACGCGGTCGCATCCGTCACCGCAAAGCCGATTTGTCTTAATTCGGAAACAGCCCAATATTCATTTCCCGTGGCAAACTCTGTTTTCTAACGTATTGCCGGTTTAGAAGCTTCGTTTGAAGGAACTCTGTTTTAGAGGAAATTGCTTTAGGGTAGAGTTTTATGTTTGGGTTGTGATGTAAAGTAGAGAAATATTTGGAAAAGATCTAACAACGTCTGGGCGCCTCATGCATATTCCATTTAATGTTGTGACTAGATTACATTACTTTTTGCAGGCCGTATCTCTAAAAAGATTCGTGATGAATACGGTACACGTATTAAGGTACTGCTTTATTTTTGGTTTTATTCGGTTTAGTTTAGACAATAATTAGTTACTTACAATTAACTAATTAATGTCAATACTCCGCATTGACATTCATAGAATGGATTTGATTATCAAACTTTGAAATGCTATCATGATAATATGGTAGAAGACGGAATAATATGGAAAAGTATAATTTAAAAACTGTTACAAAAAGTTAATAAATACCCCATAAAGCGTTAACCTAACAGTAGTCATGAATTTCTAGTAAACAAATACGGAACCAAACTTTTTGTCGAAATTCAAAATAATTATGCCAAAATTGTGCCCCGATTTGTAAACAAGAATGTTTTAATGAAATCAAATTGGATCCTTTTATGCGCATATTTATGGTTCGCATTTAAAATATAAATCCAGCTGTGTCGGGCACTCGGGCCGGCGACGACATATTGCGCCCGACACACGCTTCGGACAAAATACTCTATCTGCGCAAAAAGTCACGTTTATTCTGCCTGTTCACTTCATAATCTTCATAATTTTGTTTGGGTTCAGTTGGATGTTCGGTTTTATACTTTATTGGTAAAATAAAGGAAGAGTATCAGTTAACTACTCCTGTTTTATTGATTGAGAATAAAATAATGTTAAAATTAGAAATAAATCTTCTAATTCATTTGTTCACCGCAAGCATAATGCGCAATTTCGTGATAAACTTTTCATCGCTTTCACTCCATAGACTCGCAAAGAAACGGCATTGCAAAAATGGACAGTGGAACTGAATTAAAAACTTCCCATTTAGTGGCAAACATAACTCATATTAATGACACCCTAGAACAATAATTCAAAAAACGTGACTATTTTTTAAAACGAACCCCTTTGCCCCTCATTTTCACACGTCATAAAGCAGGTTCGTAATTTTGAAACACTCTGCCAGTCTGAAAAGGCTGCTTCACTGAGACTGGCGTAAGTAGAGCTAAAACTATACTGTGTAGGGTATTGTATTGTACAGCTTGCTCGTTTTGAGTGTTTGTGACGTCACAGAACAATGATCTTTTGACCGGCAGCCAGGTGCGAACTGCCACTGCGACACACTGAAGTGCCCTGTTTAAAAAATGCACAAAATTAGACTCCCGACGTCGCAGTTATAGCGAAACGCCGAGAACACAGCGCAGAAATTCTCTTAGAACCATTTATTTTTATCTTTAGAATAAACTTTGCGTTTTATAATACTGAATTTTCATATTGGCGGCAAAGAGAGGTAAGAGGGAAATGGAATGTTTACTAAATCTCAGGTTTATTTAGTTCTTCATTTTCTTCACGGTTTTAAAATAAACGTTTCACAGACGACAGTTTTATTCGTTTTGTTTATACTGTTCACTACCGAACTAGTTATGTTCACACACAAACGCGCGCTGGGCACTTACCGACTGCCCAGGTTATTTAATACAGAGCTTAAGCTGTCTACCGAGGTCAAGTACCTAGGTGTCACTCTCGACAGCAAATTGACATGGAACAGCCACATGGAAAATAAGCTCAACAAAGCCAGCATTGTCTTCTGGCAGTGTAAGAAGATGATAGGCAAACGCTGGGGCATATCCCCCAAAATTGTCTTATGGCTTTATAAGACAATAATACGTCCGATGATAAGCTACGGCGCAGTAGTGTGGTGGCCTCGGACCAACCTAACAACGGCCGCCAACAAGCTTCAAAAGCTTCAAAGACTTGCATGCCTAGTGGCAACGGGCTGCATGAAAACTACACCTACAGCGGCACTCGAAGTGTTGCTGGACCTGCCTCCATTGCACCCGTTTATACAAGAGGAAGCAACGATGAGGGCGGTCCGGCTAAGAGCTCTGAAGCTCTGGAAAGACACCAACACACCACACACTAGCAATTTAAATACACTCTTTAAATAAGTTCCTCTCACACAAGCCATTGGCGACCAAATACCGAAACAATTTGTGTTCGACAAGAAGTACAAAATCCAACTGTACGAGGATCTACACGAAGGAGCGGTTAATCACAACGAGCTCACGATCTTCACAGATGGGTCTAAGACGGATACAGGTACGGGTTCAGGAGTATTCTCCGAGGACCTAAACATCAACATCGCAGCACCACTGGGAGCCTACAACACGGTCTACCAGGCCGAATGTTTTGGCATAATCCTAGCTGCCACAGCAATCATGGCACGTGAGGTAAGGGAACGATCCATTAGGATCCTCTCAGATAGTAAGGCGGTCCTCTCAGCCTTCAAAAGCCATACTATCACCTCGGCACTCACGCTTGAATGCCACCAGAAACTAACAGAGGTAGGTAAACAAAACAAATTAACACTGCAATGGATCAAGGGCCACAGTGGCTCAAGAGGGAATGACGCAGCCGACGTACTTGCCAGAAGAGGGGCCACTTTAGAGGTGGTGGGACCCGAGCCCATTATTCCCCTCCCTTCTGGTTTTTATCGCAACCTGGTAAGAAATAGGACCAGGACCCAACACAACCAGTCCTGGATTGGTATTGAAACATGTAGGCAGGCCAAGGAGGCTCTTCCCGCAGTAGACGGTAAGATAGCCAAACAAATCCTCCGGCTGTCCAAACAACAACTGCGGACAGTCACGGCCGCCTACACAGGACACGGATTCTTTAATAAACACCTATTTACTATAGGTATCACCGACAGCCCGCTGTGCAGGGTCTGTATGGCAGCAGACGAGACGGCAGCCCACCTGCTCCTCGACTGCCCTGAGTTCGCACAGTACAGGCAGCAGTACCTGACGAGATACAGCACCCTGAGGGAGGCAGTGGGCCACATCAAAAGTCTGCTGGCCTTCCTCGAAGAGCTGGGGTGGCTCGAATGAAGACACCATTCCCACCCGCACGCAAAATACGCGCCAAGACGTGGAGTTGCGGAAACAGCCCGTGCAATCAAGTATCAAGTACTGTTCACTGGCGCAGGCGGTTGACGCCCTATGTATTGCAATATTTATTTTTCATACTATAAGTTTATAAATCTGTATAACTATCGTGGCTTGTTTGCTATTTTTTACTTACTGCTTACCTCAGCGTATCATAATATCGATACAAAAGTTATAATGCATCGACACTTATGCAGCTGTAACTGTACTGAATATTTTATGTTAATAAAATTGTCGTATTGTTCATAACATTTGTCTTTCCTTAATTGGAAGGTATAGATTTTGTAAATATGTACGATTTAAATCTTATAATAGCCCGAATGTATGTATTTCAATATGTTCAGCGGATAATACGTAACATTTAAAAACACGATTACCTTACGGCCATTTTCAATATTCGAACTATAGATAGATCTGTAGATTTTAGATTCGTGTTTGACATATTTTGTATGGAGCTTATGTCAAAAACGAATCTAAAATCTACAGATCTATCTATAGTTCGAATATTGAATTCCGTAGTAAGTCATCAAGTATAATAAATGCGACTGCAGTTTGACGATTTTGTTGAGACATAATCATCCGCCTACAGTCTCTTTAGTAAATAAAGGCGATTACACTCTTCTTGCGGTTATAAAATGAGTATAATAAAACATTTTGCGTCCCTACCGCCGTTATTTGTGGCTGCACTCCACAAGGGTGCGGCAATAAGGCAAGTACACACCAGTGGCGCAATAATGTTCCTCGGAGTTACGATGTGACAGATACTTTACGCCTGCGGTTATTTTGGAGACAGGATCGCGCAATGCGGCTTTTTAGGTCGATAACTCGGATACTCTGATAATTCGGATATGTGACTGCGGTGTGTACATGGTTTAACAGGAAAAGGGGAGCAAATGAACTCTGTTTGTATCCTAGCCATGATATTTGCAAATCTTTAATATTAAATGCACAGTCGCAGGGGAGTCGGTAGTATTTCGTTATCTGTGCCCCACAGGCTAGTATTTATGTTGTGCTACGTCATCATAATAGTTAATTTAAATTAATTGAGCAAGTTTTTATGAGGCACTTACAATATTTTATTGCTAAGTTTATTAATAATTGTGTTTGATATAAACCATATCGCAGCATTATATACAATGACTCAAAGCTTTGTTGTTAAAATTTCGTTTCTTTGTTTAAAGGCATTCTAAATAAATATGAAGGCTTTTTCTCTTTTGCAGGTTGCGACTGCGATTTCTACTTGTCTCAAATAACTATAAAGTTGTCAATTTAAAATGAAATTGAATTCAAAGAAAACCAGACGATACTTCGGTTGTGTTAATAAGCCACCATTCCTTATTAATAAACAGCCATTGAAAAAATAAGAAATAAAAAGCCATAATTACAATATTGTCGATGTCGCTCTTACTGCTATTACTGCTATTATTCCTTTTTGCATCCTTCAAATATGTTCTCGACAGACATTAAAAACTATGACAGTGAATAGTGTATCCGAAACCGCGAGTGAAACTCATATAAAATCAGTGCTATCCAATCGTGCGGTACACCGGGTTCGGTTCCCGGACGCGTCAAAGTGTTAAAATAATACTAAAATAGTGAAAATAGACAAATCGTCAATAAGAAGTACTACATAGTGCATGAACATTAGTTTTAAACTTGTGCTAACTATAGGAACTAGATATCGATCATAAATAGTGTTATCAGTTGTAACAGATAAGAACTAACAGTTGATAAACAGCTGTTTTGTTTACATAGTCGTTTTATAGTTTTATAAGTGTTTTTTAGCTTCTTATAGGCTTGAAATCATGTCTAGATACTTTCTTATTGCTAGTTATTACCTTATATAGTTAAAATAAACATAATAACAAACATTTGCATGTTTATCATAAACTTTATTTATGTACTATAGTGTTTACTTAAGAAAATCTGTATTTTTTTTTATGCATCGTAGGTTTTCATGAAATAACTTCGAATTGAATAAAGATATTTTCATGGTGTTTGTTTTAATAGATGCCCCATATAGTTTCACACAATGGCCTACCAAAATTACATATATAACTATAGTATTTAATAGTTTTTCAATAGAAAATATAGTGGGCGGGCCCTTGTGTGACGACATTTTTCAACAGTTTTCTAGAATAACTTAGTGACGCAAGCAGTCAGGTCTCGATATTGTATATCAATAGATAGAACTTTTTGAGACCAATCTAACTATGTATAGAACATATATGTATGTATCATAGTTCCTAAGATAAATGCACATTTGTACCTTATTGAAAATATAAATAAATACAAGATTCTCTGTGCACGTGTTCGGTGCGATGGTCGTCGTTAAGGTAAAGTTTCGAAGTAACTAAGCGACCATGTATTCGGCCAGTTCGTTGGCGTCCCAACCACCATCTCGTCATCAAGCACCGAACACCTGAACAGCATCGCTCTCATCGTATGAAGATGTTTTATTTCATAATATTTTGAAATAAAACATCTTCATACGTTGATGTTTTATTTAATAATATCAGCAATTGATAAGACAAACGATTATTTCATTGACGTTGGTAGATCTTTAACGGAAAATACTCCTAAACCAAGTAGCTTCCCGTCGCAAACGAGCCAATCACCAACGCTAAATTCTTTTGTATTGCTGGATACCGACGTTGATGAAGTAATAAGTATCATAAGTAGTTTGAAAGAGATGTGTGCAGTGGGGTGGGATAATATACCAAACAATATTATCAAAAAATTCAAATACATATTTGCGCCGGTGTTAACACATATTTTTAATTTATGCTTACACGAAGGAGTTTTCCCTCGCTTATTTAAAAAGCAGTAGTTACCCCTATTTTTAAATCCGGTGACATAAAATGTATTACTAATTATAGGCCGATTTCAGTCTTAACGGACCTTTCTAAGATCTTAGAGAAAATAATAAACTTTCGATTGATTAAGTACCTCGAAGATAATAAACTGCTTTCAGATAACCAATTTGGCTTCAGGCCTAAAAAGTCCACTAACCAAGCACTACACCAGCTTACGGCGCACATAACCAATAGTCTAGATAAGAGCATGCACTCCATGGGAATATTTTTAGACCTTGCCATGGCTTTCGATACAATATTTTGCTCCATACTGTTGCGCAAGCTCGACATTCGGTATAAGGGGTACACAACTGGAATTTTTTCTGACTATCTGAGTGATCGCTATCAATGTGTGAAAATTGATAAATATGTTGGTTCTGAACGTAAAAATAGTGGTTTTGGCATACCACAGGGTAGTATTTTGGGGCCAACTTTGTTTCTCATCTATATAAACGACCTTTGCAGCTTAAATGTTCAAAATGGTAAATTAATATCATATGCTTACGACACAGCGCTTTTATTCTCGGCCAATACATACTCTGAGCTATATGACCGTGCCCAAAATGGTTTTAATATTATTTCAAACTGGCTACACCAAAACCTGCTAACCATGAATATTGACAAAACCAAATACATATTATTTAAAATGAGAAATACTAATCCATCACCTATTAACCTACACATTTATGCACACAACTGTAGAATGCACGCTGACCTAGCATGTACTTGTCCCACATTAATTAAAACTGACAATATTAAATATCTAGGTATAACACTTGACACAAATCAAAATTTTCGTAACCACATCGATATTGTATGTGCGAGAACGCGTAAATTAATTTATATTTTCAAAAAACTGCGTAACATAGCCGATTACAAACTAATAAAACAGGTTTATTTAGCTTTGTGCCAATCCATATTAACATATTGCATTACAACGTGGGGTGGTGCGGCAAAATCAGTTCTTTTGCCGCTAGAACGAGCACAAAGAGCAATACTTAAAGTTGCTACTTTTCGTCCTTTTAAATTCCCTACGCACCAGCTCTACTTGTCATGAAACGTGCTAACAGTGCGCCAACTATTTATACTCAACATTATACTAAAACAGCACACCGAAATCCCTTATTCTCCTATTCCTTTTGAAAGAAGAAGAAAGGACCTAGTTTGTACAACACCTCACACGAATCATGTCTTTGTTAATAGATTTTACACTTTTCTAGGCCCGTTTTTATATAATAAGTGCAATAAATTACTCTATATATAGTCATAATTATAAAATGTGCAACACAACAGTATCAGAATATTTACAAAAGCTTAATTACGACGACACAGAAAAATTACTAGTAGTTTTAAAATGAACGTTAATAATATTACTATTTTTACGTGTTTTTTCGCACTGATAAGTTACATCACTAACTGAACTGAATTTTAAATAGTATTTCGTATTTGTAATATTAATTTTGTGACGTCGTGCCCCGGCGCCCGCGAGCCTCGCTACGAGTGACGCATAGCAGTGGGGCGCCCCGCTCGCCCCCTCCCGCTCGCCAGCCTTATATATACCGGGGACACACGTGGTTTGGGCTTTTTGCTCCGGGACAACACGACCAAAGCTGAGTACCCCATCTGAAGACCTGTGAAGTGCCAACAACGTCGCTCACGCCCTGGATAATAGTCTCTTCTGTTGTATGTGTATAACTGGAATTATAACGCGAGTTTAAACTTTCCTGGTGATATTTTTTATTTATTTCCCGTAAGCCAACCTAATTATCTCTCTTTAATTGCTCGGCGAGTGATCGATCCCGGTTACCCCGTGGAAATCAATCACTCGTGCGACATTGGCGCCCAATAGAATTTTTAATTATATTTTTAAAACGTAAGTTGGCACATTACAGGTGAGTGAAATAATTTCTTTTTCTCTTGTATAATTTTCTCCTGCGTGTGCATATATTCTGGTGTGGTGAATTGCGTACAAGTACAGTTTCTATCTATTTTGGTTGGCCATAAGCAATTTAACTGTGTAAATAACATAACGGTGATTTAATTAACGTCGGTCTAAAATCACGTTCCACCGCGGGCAGCGTGTCAAGCCGCCAACCAGTTCTAACCGCTTAGCCGTTGAACTAACGAGCCTCGTGTTCGCGAAAATATATTGTGATTCAACCTTTGAGTGACCTTTAGGAAATTATTTTTTAATCCTTTACCAATCATCACACCATTGTATAATTTAGTGTATTTCAGCTTTTCTTAGCACGGTATGCGATTTTCTGGCGTTATTTAATTTTTTTTCTAGTGCCGGCGTAAATACTTAGATTTTCTATTATTGTTTTGTAATAATGGCTTACATTATAAATTTCTCATTATTAACTAAAGCGGAATTAGAATATGAGATATAGAATACGCGGCGTTTCAAAGCCTGACGATCCCCGCAAACAAATCAATAAACTTTCAGTTAAAACTCCCTCAGAGGATATATTATCTTCACCTTCCCACCAGAGGAGGATGTGGCAGAAGTGGAAAAGTCGTTATTAAGATCAAATAAACACTTATCTATGTTGGAAGCAAACTATACTTCCGAGCTTCAACAGAAGGTCGAAACCGTGCTACACCATTGTTTTCATCGACTGAATAGGGTGGATACCGGCAGTTACCTGGATATTAAAAAAATTGAGTCTGTGTGGAATAAATTTAATGACTTATATGCGAAACTACAAAAATACAAAAATTCAAATTTAACGGTAAATCATGTGTAAGATCCTTTATCGAAAAAATTGATGAATTTATGTCCTGTAGATCTATTCCACACGACAAGATGTTGTCTTTCGCTTTTGAAATATTTTCGGGTGACGCATTAGTTTGGTATCGTTCTGTTAAAAATAATGTAAAGACTTGGTTAGAACTTTGCGAACTTTTGAAACGAGATTTTAGTCCGCATAACTACGATTATCGGCTTATGACGGAGATTCGTCAGCGCTCACAGGGCGAAAACGAATCAATAACTATTTACGTGGCAAAAATGCACTGTCTGTTTTCGCGACTTAGTTCTCCTATCGCTGATTCGGAGAAGCTAGAAATTTTACTAAATAATATTAGACCTTGTTACACTAATTGTCTGCTCACTGCAAAGGTTGTTGATGTTGATAGTCTGGTCGTAGTTTGTCGTCTTTTCGAAAATTACCAAAGTCGCAGTAAGCAATTTTCTGAACCCCCTAAAGTTTCAAAGAATACTGTAGCACCCGATCTAGCGTATAATTATCCGTTTTCTAATTTTTCTTCAAACAAAAATGTTTACAATCATAATCACTTCAATAAATTTAACTCTGTCGCTGATACATTGAGATACAAGTCTGTACCACAAGTTAACGCCGTATCGAGTACTTCTAATATAAATAAATTTTTTTGCGTGCGTTGTAGATGCAATTCGCACTCATTACGTAATTGCCGTCAGCCACACTACTTAATCTGTTTTAAGTGCGGCACAAAGGGTTTCAAGGTGTCAGACTGCCCCAATTGTAAATCTAAGTCGACTCCTACAGTTTCAAAAAACTAGTTAACAAGGATTGTGGAAAATCAAATTATACAACTAATTGTAATAAAACAGAGTGGAATAATTGGTTGTACTTTTAAAAAAAATTCTTTAGTAGCTATCATATTTCCTCAATCCGTAATTCTAAAGTAGAATATTTACCTTACGTTACTCTAAAATTAAACGGAATACCTACCACTGGTCTTTTAGATTCTGGATCTTGCGTTACAATTTTAGGTAATAATTTGCATAACTTATTTTTGAAAGACAATGTTTTGGATAAATCGAAACCTTTAAGGTTAATAACAGCTGGCGTCGAACGATTTGAGTCTTTGGGATCGGTGTTTCTTACCCTTTGAGTTTCAGGATAAATTGATTAACTTAGAAGTTCATGTTGTACCTAGGATTCAAAATTCCCTTATCCTTGGCATGGATTTTTGGCGAAGCTTCGGCCTATTTCCTAACAAATTAGAGTCTGTTTTGATTGTGAACAAGTCTGACGCTCAAGTAATGGAGTTGCAGGCAGTTCCCCCTACACATCTTGTTTCTTACGATCATCTTACAGTCGACCAGAGAGCTACCGCTGACAACATTATTTCTAAATTTACCGATATTTCATACGAGAAGCGGGGTCTCGGTTGCACAAATATTATTTCTCATTCAATTGATACAGGTGATTTTCCCCCTATTCGGCAAAGATTTTATCGCATGTCTCCCGATAAACAAAGAATTTTAATAAAGCATCTTGACGACATGCTCTCAGAGGATGTTGTTGAACGATGTGAAAGCCCGTGGTCAAACCCGGTCATTTTGACCCCTAAGAAGAATGGTGAACTGCGTTTCTGTTTGGACAGTCGTAAATTAAATTCCGTTACAAAAAAAGATGCTTATAGCTTGCCTTATATTTCGGAAATTTTAGATAATCTGAGAGATGCTAAATACTTGTCTAGTTTAGATTTGTCTAAATCTTTTTGGCAAACATTAATTAAAGAAGAGGACCGTTGCAAAACAGCCTTTTATATTCCTACGCGTGGCACATTTCAATTCAAAAGAATGCCCTTCGGTCTTACGAATGCGCCAGCTACTCAACAACGATTAGTTGATATTTTATTTTATGGTCCAGAATTTGAAAATAAGGTTTTCTGTTTTATCGATGACATAATCTGTATAACGTCCAGCTTCAACGAGCATATTACTCTTTTATTACGCATTCTTAATAAACTAAAAAGCGCTAATTTAACAATTAATCTCGAAAAATGTCAATTCTTTAGAGATAAACTGAAATATTTAGGCTATGTTGTCGACTCTAGTGGATTGCATCCCGATCCGGATAAAGTAAATTCAATGAAAATTATCCCACTCCTTCTAATAGAAAAGAAGTACGTCGATTTTTAGGCGCAGCCTCGTGGTACAGGCGTTTTATACCGAATTTTAGCTCTATTGCTGCACCCTTAAATAAGTTAACATCTCAAAGTAAAAACGCACCTCAATTCTGTTGGACGACAGAGGCTAATGAGGCGTTTAATAACCTAAAGAATTGTTTGATTTCCTCCTCGGTGTTGGCTTGTCCTGACTACTCGCAACCGTTTGAAATACACTCAGATGCTAGCGATTTTGGTCTTGGCGCGATCCTCTGTCAAAGGTTAAATGGTGAGGAAAAAGTCATAGCGTACTATAGCAAATCACTCACTAAGCAAAAAAAAAATTACAGTGCCACAGAGCGCGAGGCCCTGGCTGTTCTATCTGCTATAGAACACTGGCGTTGTTATGTTGAAAATGGTAAAAAGTTTATTGTTTACACAGATCACGCTGCTTTGAAATGGTTCTTGACCTTAAATAACCCTACTGGCCGGTTAGCCAGATGGGGAGTTCGCTTATCTTCCTATAATTTCGAAATACGTCATCGTCGGGGTTCCGATAACGTTTTACCTGATTTTCTGTCTCGCTCTTTACCCGTTTCTGCTATTGCTAATGATATAAATATAGATATTAATTCTAATCAGAATTTACCAGTTTCTACTAATGATCCTTGGTATTTAAATATCTATAAAGGCTGTTTAAGTTCTCCGACTTCCTTTGTTAACTATCAAATAATAAACAATAAATTGTATTGTTTTAAAAAAACATTAAACCCTCTCACTAGAGAATTTCAATGGAAAGAGGTTATTCCGTCTGACCAAAGAAATGACATTCTAAGGGAGAATCATTCTTCGCCCACTGCTGGACATCTGGGTATTTTTAAGACATACAAACGTCTCGCACTTAATTACTTTTGGCCTGGTATGTACACCGATGTTGTCAAGTTCGTCAGTTCATGTGAACCTTGTATCACCCATAAACACCAAAATCACCCAAATTTAGGTCTAATGGGAAAACCCAAATCATGTCAAAAGCCCTTCCAGACGATTAGTATTGATTTGATTGGTCCATTGCCTCCCAGCAGGAAACAAAACACTTTTATATTTGTGGTCAGTTGTTGTTTTTCTAAATATTGTTTACTTTTCCCCATTAAACGGGCAACTGCAGAAGTGATAACAAAAATTCTTGAGGAAAATGTATTTTTGGTGCATGGAATTCCATCTACTATTGTTTTGGATAACGGTAAACAATTTATTAGCGCAACCTTTAAAAGTATGTTGTCAAAATATAAAATTCCAAATTTGCATTTTACACCGTTGTATACTCCCCACGTTAACTCAGTTGAACGTTACAACAAAACCATTATGACAGCTATTTCAACTTTCATAGAATCTGATCATCGAATCTGGGACACTCTAATCACTAAAGTTCAATTCGCCCTTAACTGCGCAGTTAGTGAGGTTACTGGTTATTCTCCTAATTTCCTTGTTTTTGGTAGGGAGGTCATAACATGCGGTTCTCAGTATATTGACAAGGAATTTAATTCAAATATGGTGCTTGAACCACGGGACGGCTATGCCGAAACCTTAGGCTACTTATCTTCTATTTTCGAGAAGGTACATTCAGCTCTGTTGTCGGCCCACCAACGAAATTGTTCATCTTATAATCTTCGCCGTAAACCGGCAGAATTCAATGTCGGTGATATAGTTTGGCGCAGAACGTTTCTACTTAGTGACAAGGATAAATACTTTAGCAAGAAATTGGCGCCTAAATTTATTAAATGTAAGATTGCCTCAAAAAAGTCACCTCTAGTATACAAACTTAACGACATGGCCGGAAAACCTTTAGGCGAATGGCACATCAAGGATTTAAAGTTGATTAATTACAAAGAATAATAAAAGTATAAAAACAACAATGTAAGACGCATATCTATACAAAGTTATAATTACCTACATAATCATTTGTGAAGGCCAACAATGGTTCTTTTGTTTTCGAGTCGAAGCTCACAAGATAATGTATTGTGTTGTGTTAATGATTTATGTAAACATGCTAACATAAAATGAATAAATGTTTCAGTTATAAATTGTAATAAAGTTTATTACATGTAATATTTTTACAAAGAATCTGTTGTTTATCTAACTATCAGTTATGGCTCAGTGGTTAAAAAGTTGTTGTCGGATCGGTCTGTGGTTCGATTCTCGCATGTGAATTTTCTTTCCGCAAATCTATTTGTTGAAATGCATCTTGATTGGCGTATTGTTTTTCGCCGTGCCTTGTTCTGAAGTTCTGTTGTTATTCTTAATTCTGTATAAATTCCATAATCAAATTGTTATTATAGGTACTTTATAAACACTCAGGGTGATTAACCGTGCGTCGCGATCTCGGAACAGTCGAATAGTACCTACCATTTAGATCGTACCTACCTAGTTATCGTTATGACGCACGCGCGTTCACTCAGCGACGCGCCGATAAATAAATGCCTAACTAATGATTCACCATTGTTTACATTCAAAAGGTGTTTACTGGTCGTGTTGTAGTTATTAATTAGAGCAAAATATTTATTAAATTCTTTCCTTTGACATTGAGCGGTCCGGTCGTGTCTGCGGCTTATATTATTTTTGTTCATCGTTACGAAAAATCTGTTGTTATACCTAACTATATTCAAAAAGTTTACTTATCTAGTGGCAAAGGCCGAACCCAAGATTTTTAAGTCGTAGGGCTAGATCAAGTTTCTTATATCTACAAATCATTATTACCTAATAATTACCCTAAGCGCTTCTCCATAGATTGTTATCTTTAATATTAAGCTATTACACTGGCCTTGGCATTTACATGTAGGTATGTGTGATCAATTATGAATGATAAATGTTTATGTTCAAATTCAGACTGCCGTAGTACGCGTGAAGAATGCAAGCGTGGGTCATTATTATTTAGGTATCCTAATTAGCGTATAGGGTTGTCACTTGTTCAAGGTACTCATGCCCTTGTTTTCTCTAATTTCAGGGAGTATCTTCAGGGCTGCTACGCCCGTTGGGCTAGGGAATTTTCCTTAGGGAAAATCCCGGCCTAACGGGGGGGGTGTGTGACGTCGTGCCCCGGCGCCCGCGAGCCTCGCTACGAGTGACGCACAGCAGTGGGGCGCCCCGCTCGCCCCCTTCCGCTCGCCGGCCTTATATATACCGGGGACACACGTGGTTTGGGCTTTTTGCTCCGGGACAACACGACCAAAGCTGAGTACCCCATCTGAAGACCTGTGAAGTGCCAACAACGTCGCTCACGCCCTGGATAATAGTCTCTTCTGTTGTATGTGTATAACTGGAATTATAACGCGAGTTTAAACTTTCCTGGTGATATTTTTTATTTATTTCCCGTAAGCCAACCTAATTATCTCTCTTTAATTGCTCGGCGAGTGATCGATCCCGGCTACCCCGTGGAAATCAATCACTCGTGCGACAATTTTAAATAAATTAGTCTCTAATAATTTACTATAAATCTTAATTTAATTACTTTCACAATAAGCTATATTATAGCATACAATTAAATATTATAGTCATTTGTATCATTACGTAATAATCAAGCGTCAGCTCGAAACACAGGTATAAACTAGTTCGAGCGGGTAACCGATGTATTATAAGTATTATAACGCAATCTTAGTTTTTTTGCCAATGGTGCAAATAGTTATTTTTTAGCCTTATGTACACTATCTTAATATATAAAATCCTTGCGTTACTGACTGACTGACAGACACGCTACAGCCGCAACTATTGGGCGCAGGAAGCTGAAATTTGGCATGTATGTTTCTTGGGGATCGTAGGGGTGCACTAAGAAGGGATTTCCCGAAATTTCCACGGGATCGGCCAAAACGGGTAAATAAAAAATAAATGCAGGCGTAGCTGCTGGCGTCCTCTAGTTGTTTATATGCCATATAATTATGATGTTATGTAAAACTAAATATAAGACTTTAGGCTAGTTATACCAATTAATCTAATTTAAGGCTAATTGTAGTGTACCTTTTTGTATTTTTGAGGATAAATAAATTATTATTATTATTTCTGAAGCCCCAAATAGATCGAAGCCATACAGTCCACACACATAGAAGAACACACCGATAGAAGGGCATCGTCGTAGGAACATTCGCCAGTTACACACCACCAGCGCACTGTAGCGGACTAGCAAAGGTTCGATTCCTGGCATCCGTTACCTTTGTTGGTCGTTTCGAACCGGATCACCTGTTGCTGCCGTGACCAAATTTGTTGGTCCTTGCGAAGCCGGATAGAAGATAGAAGAATGCCTAAGACGCGTTCAAGAGGTCGTGCTCCCTAGGTCGCCGGGGAAGCGGCCGGCGCCGGGCCCAGTTCCAGTACTCCCGCCCGCGCCGCCGCCGCCCGCAATCCAGCCGCCGCGGTCGTCCGTCACGACGGGCCGCCGCGATTGCCGTCAACAACAGTTGGGAGTGACGCGCCACCCAGGCCCCGCGGGGAGGGACGAACGAAACATCACGCTTCAAGATGCAAGGGAGCAAGCAGAGGTGCAGTCGAAGAATGAAGACGGCAAGGAAAGGACGTTGCAACCATCCGATAGATCGAGCGTTTGTACAGCGCAACATAGTATGATAGAAAATAGAGATAGAAAAAAGCCAATGAGGGAACGCGACCGGCGCTCAGCAGCTACAGGGCGCTCCAATAGAAATGTGTTGTTGGCCCGCGAAGAAGTTTTGAAGATAAAACTACAGTAAGCACAGTTAGCACTACAGAAGGCGGAAGAGGAGGCGGACTCCGATGACTACGACGAGGATCGACAGTCGAAGCAAGATTACATACGTTCGTGGTTGGAAGAAGCTCCGGAACCCCAGCCCAGCCCTGAAGATATAGATATAGTGATATCGGCGCCCGCTGAGAAGAGGGACGTCGACGGGGCACAGAAGATGGACCGCCCTCACAGAAGATGGACGTTCATCAACAGGGAGGTGATTCGCTGAAACCATTCATCACGGATCTCACCTCCGCGATCGCCGCGCTCGCCGACAGGAAGCCACCGGACACATCGATAGTTGCACCACACCCGGCGGTTTCGAAAGTCATCATGACACACGAAGTGGCTGTAGTCCAAGGCGATATACGACACCACGAAGAGTTACTTCAACGACGTGGAGAATACAGCGCGACTGAGAAGAAGTCTCAAGGGAAGAGCGCTAGAAACAGTGAGCTCAGAACTGATTGGGCATGCGCGACCAGAAGATATCATGAAGGAGTTGGAGCTGCAGTTCGGGCGACCAGACTCGATCGCGCAGGCAGAGACGGACAAGCTGAGGACCCTGCCACGCTGTAGTGAAGCACCTAAGGACATATGCGCGTTCGCGAGCAAGATATGAAGCGGCGTCGTCACACTTCGTGCGTTGAAAAAGGAACACTACCTCATCAAAGCGGAGCTAGTGCGTGTGTTGACCAAGAAGCTACCGAACTCGCTACGTGTGCAGTGGTACAAGACGTACACCGAGAAGTGCCATTCGAAGCCGGACCTCAGCCGATTCAGTGATTTCGTGACGGAGTACGCGCGTTACTGTAGCGCGTTCGCACCGGCTGAGAACATCATCGATGGGTCGCCAAGCAGACGTACCGTGCAGAGGACATACACGGCGACGGCGACGGAGAAGCGAACCCCTACGGACACGTCTAACGCGAAGTGCAGAATATGTGAACGCGAAGGACACTACTCGTCGACCTGCAGCACGTTTCGTAACGCCAACGCAGAGCAGAGATGGCAGCTAGCTAAGCAGCATGGATTGTGTTTTCGCTGCTTACTCATACGCCGAATTGAACACTCGTGCAAGCCCAAGAAGTGCGGTGTAGAGGGATGCCGCGCTACACACAACCAGTTGCTTCACTACGATAGGGGAGCCCATAGGACCGAAGACGCGTACACAGAGAAACAAGAAACGGTCGCCAGTACGTGCATACGTGCAAAGGCTCAAGCGTACTTGAAGATAGTGCCCGTGCAGATAGTCGGTCCGGCGGGAGAGGCGTCTACGTTTGCCCTACTCGAAGACGGAAGCACCGTATCGCTCATAGACGAAGACATAGCCAAGGAAGTCGGTGCGGAAGGGAACCTGGACCCCTTTTACGATCTGTGCCATAGACGATACGTCGATCGACATGCCAAAGTCGCGACGCGTAGACATACACATACGAGCCGGCGCCGACAGCAAACAAGTGCCTTTGTGTGCGCGCACCGTAGCCAGCCTACACCTGTCGCCGCAGAAGATCGCCGAAGAGGACCTGATAGACTGCAAACACCTCGAAGGCATCAAGAGGAAACTGGTGTATGACATAGGCGTGCCGAAGGTGCTAATAGGACAAGACAATTGGCAACTGCTCATAGCGAAAGCAGTACGAAGAGGACCCAACGATCAACCGGTGGCGTCACTTACATCGCTGGGATGGGTACTGCACGGCGCGCGCTCACGCACCTTGGGAAACACCGTACACTTCGTCAACGGTCTCTCCGCTACAGATGAAAACATAGAAGCGCAACTGAAAGAATATTTCGCTCTAGAATCGCTCATAGTGAACCCACGTCGACCGAACTCGGACCCCGAGAAGCGGGCTACAGATATATTAGAAAAACATACGAAACAGTTAGAAGATAGACACATGGAGACGGCTCTTCTGTGGAAACAAGAAGACATCGTCATGCCAGATAGTTACGAGAACGCGGCAAGGAGACTCGCACACATAGAGAAAAAATTAGATAGAAACATAGAGTTGAAAACAAGATATACAGAACAAATGAACTCGCTGATAGAAAAGGGATACGCAGAAGAAGCTCCCACGAATAGTACGCCAGGGAAGACTTGGTATCTGCCTCACTTCGATGTACACAACCTCATGAACCCTGAGAAGATTCGTATAGTTCACGACGCCGCCGCGAAAACCAGAGGTGTGTCACTCAACGATTTCCTGCTCACGGGACCGGACTTGCTACAATCGTTGCCGGGGGTGTTGATGAGGTTCCGTCGACACCGCGTTGCCGTCTCAGCTGATATTACGGAGATATTTATGCAGGTGAGAATACGCCCAGAAGACAGAGACGCGCTGCGCTACCTGTGGAGAGGTGACCGGCGGGAGGGACCGCCCCAGGAATACCGTACAAAGTCCATTATCTTCGGCGCGGCAAGCTCACCGTATACAGCTATATTCGCGAAGAATTGGAACGTTCGCAAGCACGCAGAAGAGTACCCAGAAGCAGCAGAAGCCATCATAGACAACCATTACATGGATGACTATCTGAACAGCTTCAGGGACGAGCAGGAAGCGACGAGCATAGCGTCACGGGTACGAGACATACACAGACAAGCGCACTTTCACCTCACCAAATGGGTGTCGAACTCTAGAAACGTCATCAAAGCAATAGAACCAAGTCAGCATCGCCATGAGACTGTCGGCCTCGCCAGCAAGGGGCAAGAAGAGAAAATTCTTGGCTTGATGTGGAAAACGAGCACGGACGAGCTGAGCTTCAACCTTACACTCGCACGGCTTCCAGACGGCTTTATCGGCACCGAAGCGCCTACCAAACGAGAAGCGTTGAAAATAGTTATGTCGTTATACGACCCACTCGGTCTCGCATCGCCCGTGACTGTTCGAGCCAAACAGATACTACAGGAAGCCTGGCGACTCGGTACAAATTGAGACGAGAAGTTTGACGAAAGCCTCAGAGTACAATGGGCATCGTGGATACAGCACTTAGAACAGTTGAAGTCGATACGAATCCCGCGGTGTTACCCCGGGTACAGTGACGCCTGTACACTCCAAGTACATGTCTTTACGGACGCCAGTGAAGCGGCCTACGCAACAGCGGTAAACTGGCGAGCGACTACACCAGATGGGCGTGTACACGTGACGCTCGTTATGGCGAAGGCGAGAGTGGCACCGCTTAAGGTGGTGTCAATCCCGAGACTCAAACTGCAAGCCGCCGTCATGGGTACGCGAGTCGCTCAAGCGGTAATAGAAGAACATCGCGTCAAACCCGAGGCCGTCGTGTACTGGACGGACAGCAAGACCGTACTGACGGGGATCAGAAAAGGAGCGCGGGCGTACAAACCATTCGTCGCACACCGCCTAGCCGCCATAGAAGAGCATAGCAAAGTTGAAGATTGGCGCTGGGTACCTACAAAAATGAACGCGGCGGATGCGGCTACACGCGACGTGCCAGACAGCTTTAACTCCGAACACGAGTGGTACGCCGGACCGTGGTTCCTGTACGAAGACCCGTCACTATGGCCCGTAGAGAAGCTCATCGCCCCTGACGCGACAGGCGAAGAGCGCACAATGACAGCTGTAGAGAAACGTCAAACACATAGAATTATAGAAGCCGTACCGGACCCGTATAGATTTTCCAAATGGGAAAGGCTCTTACGAGCAACAGCGAGAGTTCTACAATTTATAGCTTTGTGTAAGAAAACCACAGAGAAGGTTCTATATAAAGGAACGCAGAAAAACAGACAGAAGGATCCAGATTGGCCAGCCGCCGACTCCCGAAACTTCGTGCTTCTCTCCGCAGAACACACCCGCGGCGCCGAGGACCTTCTTGTGAAGGCGGTACAAGAGGACTCCTTCGGCGCCGGCCTTCGGGAGCTGCGGCGCAGAGGAGGTGTCGTCAGAGACTGCCGCCTGTATTCGTTACCCGTGGAGATAAACAACGGAATGATCACTCTACGCAGTCGTATAATAGCTACAGAAGAAATCTCCGAACAAACAAAGAGACCGCCAATCTTAGACGGCGATCATCGTATTACGCAGCTATACATAGATTGGATACATAGAAAATTACATCACAGCGGTACAGAGTTGGTAATCAATGAAATACGCCAACACTATTGGATTCTTCGCCTGCGGCCGACTACAAAGAAAATAGTACATAGATGTCTACCATGCCGCATTAGAAAAACGCAGCCGCCTGAGACAGCCACCGGGGACCATCCGAAGACGCGTCTTGCTCACCATCAGAGGCCCTTTACCTACACGGGCCTTGATTATTTCGGGCCGCTCTCCGTAACCGTCGGTAGACAGCGTCACAAACGTTACGTGGCACTGTTTACATGTCTCACTTTCAGGGCAGTACATCTGGAGGTTGCTGCCAGCCTGAGCGCCGACTCCGCAATCTTGGCGCTGCGCAGGTTCGCAGCGCGCCGAGGTTGCCCCGCAGAGATCTACTCGGACAACGGCGCCAACATGCACGGTGCTGATCGAGAGATGCGAGACGCCGTCGCCGAAGAAACGAGTCGCCGTGGCATCGTATGGCCCTTCATCACCCCCTCAGCGCCATTCATGGGAGGAGCGCATGGGAGCGCCTCGTCAGGTGCGTGAAGACCGCCCTTCACGAGCGCCATCCGCACGAAGACGTCCTAGCTACACTACTGTGTGAGGTCGAGTACACAGTAAACAGTCGACCCCTCACACACGTCTCCGTCAACGCAGCAGACAACGAGGCCATCACCCCGAACCACATCCTGTTCGGTGGTTCTGCTCGCCTCCCTCCACTGGGCGAGTTCAGCGAGGATGACCTCAACAGCAGCAAACACTGGCGGCGCGCCCAAATCCTCGCCAACATGTTCTGGCGCCGTTGGGTGCGCGAGTACCTACCCGAACTGCAACACCGGCGGGAGCCCCATGGGTCTGGGCTCAACCTTGAGGTCGGCGACCCCGTCCTGATCGCCGACGCCCAACTCCCGCGCAATACCTGGCCGCGCGGTCGAGTTGTGGCCGCCATACGCACTGTCGAGGTGCGCACAGCAGCAGGCGTCCTCAAACGGCCGGCTTAGAAGCTGGTCCCCCTGCCCAAGTGACGAGGCGTCGCTCACCGGGTGCTCTGCAGCACCGCATGACGACGGGTCGCGCGCGTTGCTGCACGGCGGGAGAGATGATCGCGACAGACATTAAAAACTATGACAGTGAATAGTGTATTCGAAACCGCGAGTGAAAATCATATAAAATCAGTGCTATCCAATCGTGCGGTACACCGGGTTCGGTTCCCGGACGCGTCAGTGTTAAAATAATACTAAAATAGTGAAAATAGTCAAATCGTCAATAAGAAGTACTACATAGTGCATGAACATTAGTTTTAAACTTGTGCTAACTATAGGAACTAGATATCGATCATAAATAGTGTTATCAGTTGTAACAGATAAGAACTAATAGTTGATAAACAGCTGTTTTGTTTACATAGTCGTTTTATAGTTTTATAAGTGTTTTTTAGCTTCTTATAGGCTTGAAATCATGTCTAGATACTTTCTTATTGCTAGTTATTACCTTATATAGTTAAAATAAACATAATAACAAACATTTGCATGTTTATCATAAACTTTGTTTATGTACGATAGTGGTTACTTAAGAAAATCTGTATTTTTTCTTATGCATGGTAGGTTTTCATGTAATAACTTCGAATTGAATAAAGATATTTTCATGGTGTTTGTTTTAATAGATGCCCTATATAGTTGCACACAACGGCCTACCAAAATTACATATATAACTATAGTATTTAATCGTTTTTCAATAGAAAATATAGTGGGCGGGCCCTTGTGTGACGACATTTTTCAACAGTTTTCTAGAATAACTTAGTGACGCAAGCAGTTAAGTCTAGGTATTGAATACCAATAGATAGAACTTTTTAAGACCTATCTAACTATGTATAGAACATATATGCATGTGTCATAGTTCCTAAGATAAATACACATTTGTACTTTATTGAAAAATAGAAATAAATAAAAGATTATCTGTGCACGTGTTCAGTGCGATGCCGTCGTTAAGGTAAAGTTTCGAAGTACCTAAGCGACCATCTATTCGGCCAGTTCGTTGGCGTCCCAACCACCATCCTGTGACCAAGTAACCATATGTAACCATCAAGCACCGAACACCTGAACAGCATCGCTCTCAACGAATGAAGATGTTTTATTTCTAAAGCCCCGAATAGATCGAAGCCATACAGTCCACACACATAGAAGAACACACCGATAGAAGGGCATCGTCGTAGGAACATTCGCCAGTTACACACCACCAGCGCAGTGTAGCGGACTAGCAAAGGTTCGATTCCTGACATCCGTTACAAAATAATTGAGAGATATTACTACCTACTGTTTGCTTTATTATATTCTTGCCAGTCTTTTACATTATAGGTGTCTTAAATTAAGCAACACAATTATTTTGACGTTATAACATTGTTTTCTTGTCCTAGAATAATTCGTCTATCACTTTAGCACAAAGCGATTTAGTACAATATCCGTTATCTCATAGTAATGTTTATGTAACGAGTCTATGTCTCGTAATTGACGACCGGTTGGCGAAGCGGGAGTGTAAGCGAATGCTACGCTGAAGGTCGCGGGTTCGATTCCCACTCAAGTCAAACATTTGTGTGCATGAACATGGATGTTTGTCTTGATCTGTGTGTTTCTATGTATTATATGTATGTATTTACAAAAAAAGTATATATGTATGTTTATCTATTATCTAGTACCCATAGTACAAGCTCTGCTTAGTTTGGGACTAGAAGGTGTTGTGTGAATGTATTTAGAATATTATATTATTATATTATATTATTATAAGAGAGCATATCTCGGCCGACCAACTGGACGTCGCCCGGTTGGTCGACCTAGATATGGCTGGAGTGATGTAGTTAAGGAGAACCTTCGGCAGCTTCAAGCCATTAACTGGCAAGAAACTGCGAAGTATCGGGTGAAGTGGCGAGCTCTCATATCGGAGGTCGCTGAGCCATCGGAGTAAGAAAGTATTATTATATTAATTATTGAAAATATAGGTATAATACCTTATATTTTCCGCTTCGATTCGGCATGGGTTACACCAGCCGTAGTCACGAGATGACCTACTATGAACGCATATCGTTTTTTCGCTACATTTTTATGGTCAATGGTTAATCAAAGTTTTGGTCGAGTATAAGTTTGGTTACATTTCCTTGTAAGAAAAATCGCCAATTACAGCGTTTGTGCTTAAAGAAAAGGTATTTACGTATAATTAACGTTCACATTTCTACTTATAATGCTCTGCTATGGCAATTTTTCTTGACATCAGCATTCGTTCCTTTTCCAACGTCGCCTTTGCAAGTTTTCTTCCTTATTCGCAGCGGAATCGCTAATTACGGGGAGTCCCAAATCTCGTAATCCACGTTTACGTCAATGTGGTGATTAAAGGTAAGCACTGCCTTTATATAATCATCTTAATGAGCGATCATACTTGATCACACGGTATTTAAAATTTTGAATGCAGTAATCAGAAGAACGACTTTCATATCTACTTCATGCATGAGAATACCTACATTTGAAGGCGATGCTCTATAACTAGTTATGTATATATATAATTACGTAAAAAAATTGACAGACAACGCACAGCCATAAGTATCGGGCGCAAAGGGCTGTAATTTGGCATGTAAGTATGTTCCTTGGGGACCGTTGGGATGCACTAAGGATTACCCGAAATTCTCAAGGGATCGAATAGAACCGGCTAAATTAAAAAAAGCGTGGGCGTAGCTGCTGATATCGACTGTTGTTCGGAACGAGACACGTGCTTAGGCGCAGATCGCCAATTACAGCGTCGCATAATCCACGATGACGTTTAGGTGTCAGTGTTGTTTAAGTAAAGAAAGCGCAGTAATTGTGCGGGTCGTTATTCTCTGAACTTGGAGGTTTATGGCGCGCCCGCGGTACGCCGCCGCAATCAAAATGTTTTGCTACACGAACTTAAAGTATACGGAAGCGCACATGCATGAAGTTTTACATAAACTGTTAGTTTTTGGTAAAGCTTGTGAGGGAGTTTTATAAGTAATGTATGGTGCACTAGAATTTTCGATAAGCCGGTTTTACTAACGGAAGTTTGGTTAAACTACAAGATAGGCCAATGGATAAAAAACAAACGCAAGCAGTCTTAATTTACACAGAAGATATTTTATGTTACCTATTTATTTTTCTTACGGAATTCAAATATTTAAGCCTACATTTTAGTATTTTAGGTAAATCATTATAAGCAAAAAATTGCAAATAGTAGTAGCTCAATCCTACAAGAAAAATTCCTTTAGATCATAGGTTCTGTGAGAAATGCTTAAAACCTAAGTTTAGGTTTCAGCGTTACTTTTATTTCAGATACAAAGCTTCCTAACAGCAGTCACGTATTTACTTGCAACATAATTTTACCGACCTATTTTTAGTCAGCGTTTCTTATCGGCCACAAGAACATAGGTACATAGGTCAAGTTATGTATAAAGTGGTTCCCTCTCGAAAATAAAACGCACAGAGTCACGTTTATAAGTAAAAGCTTATCGATACTTACGACCGCGTGAATGCTGTTAACGTGGCGCCGTAAAGGCCATTAACACCAATTTTATTTCGATGTATTTATCGGAAAACACAAGTCACATTATACTGACGTGAGACTTGAATTAGGTGGGAGATTCTAATTTACTTTTTTGGAACACGATTTTTGTGTCATGTAAATTCAGCCAGTTAGGTGTAACAAGCTTTTTGTCAGAGGCTTTTAGTAAGTTTTACAGACAGTAGGGTTTGACTTTTCGAAGTTATGTGCGTAGGAAGTATTAAATTATCGCTAGCGTGAAGGAAAGCATCGCAAGGAAAAATCTTCAGTCTGAGAGATCTTCAGTTTTTATATGAAAGTATTGTGAAAGCTGCCAAACATCATCCTTGATCTGTGCTGTGGACTATGACAATTTCGTGGTGAGTAGAGGCTCGTTTCCACTGAGTCCAGTGTTGCGGCAGTTTATAAACCGGAGTGAAATCAATAGGTACAATTTTCCTATGAAATGTAATACTTTTCTGCCTAATGTGTAACAATTTTACTAAAACATGTCTGTATTTCTACTGTAGCATAAGAGTTAATATGGAAGTTTACACTCATAGTCTGGTTTCACTTCGCATTAAAATATCTTAGAATTTTAGCGTATCAATATACTTTTCTTTAAGTCGTTTGTTGAATACTGTTGTTTGAGATACACGAAGGTAACAATATAGCTACGGCGTAGTATCTTTCCATACTTCTTTCAATCATAAGTCACAACATGACGGATGATGGAACATTATCTACAGTTTTTTGTCAATACTGGCTTTTGATTACATTTGATTTTAGCTACATGCCTGAGCCTTGATACAAACATCGATCTTGTTTTCCAACTATTGTTTTATATTTAATTGAAATTACTGTTAAACATTTGTAAATAATTCCAACCAGGACTTGAACCTAACCAACCCAGTTCGTTTATATGAACAGGTACTTACTATTCTACTTGCTCTTAGGCAAACTAATGCTCAGCATTAATTCAGTTATTACCCACCTAGACGCATATAAGTCGAGGTAGCACTTCAACGCTAATTAAACGTAGAGTATAGGGTTTGTATCAAGTTTTCCGACTCTTACAGCGGTGTTCTCTGCATAATATGCTCCCTCTGTCGGCTCTTACGACACCCATGGGATGATATGGAGTGGTGACATTCCGTATTCTTAATCCGTCACCACACGGACAACACCACTTCATAATATTTTCAAGAATAATAATTGATAGACTTTCTTCAAATGGATAGAAAGACAAAGAAGGAAAAAAATCTGATATTGCCACGTAAGAAATAGGTGAGGCGATAAATTAAACGTTATTCATTTTTAATACGCTGTTTTTGTAAGTTTTAGTTTGCAAATATCCGGATTTTATTTTATAGCGTCTTTCAATATTTCCCTGTTTGTACATAACTAATCAACATTAAAGAGTAATAAATATAAATAAATAACTAGATAATAAGTTTCAAATCAAAATATTAATTTAGTAGGTACATCTAGAATATTATGACATCTTTGTATTAGGGAACTTTTGGCTAGTAAGTTTGCAGAGATGGATGAATCCGTTTCAACGCGTGGGGCTAATTGTAGGTGGAGAAAGTCATGTCAAGTCAACGCGAGGCCTTTTTTTTTTCTCCTCATGTACCCATGTGTCGGAGGGAAGGGTTTCACCGAAGCATTCCTCGCTACCCCCCGACGGGTATTGGCCCGCCAGATGGTCAGGCGGGCCCCCAACGAAACCCCCTTGGCGGCGGATGAAGGTGTTGGGCTCCGCCGCCAAAACACCCAGCGGCCGCAGAGGATAGGGAGGACTGCAACGCAACACCGCATCTCCTCTTCCTCTGCGGCCCACCGCGACGCAACGATGGTGCGCCCCCATTTGGTCGCGGAAGATAGGGCGCGCGGCAACGCAACACCATAGTAAAAACAGAATAGTAGGCTAGCTAAGGCTGCTCGGCGAGTTAATTGCCTACTCTTGCGTTGACGCACGGGTTGTCACTTGTTTACACCGCGGCGCCGGCTTTGTCAGCGCTCGCGCTTTTTCGCCGCTTTTTTAAGTGATCGCGCTGAATACTTCACAATTTAAGCTTGAATTTTTTTTTTTTTCAAATAACTACTGACTACCTAAGCGTTATATAAGTATCTAAATGCCTTTTTTAATGAGAAAAGTTACAAGTTAAATTTACTGTCGTTTAACACATTGTATATTATTAATAACGTTTATTACAAAACTGAATGTATATAAACAATTCGAGCGGGCGAGCAGTGTAGTACCTACATGAATGCGCTAGATCAGACGCGCGGCGCATCCCGTACTGAATCCGCACCGAGCTTGCCGCACTCGTGAGATTGTGTGCGTGAAAAGTGCGTGCGTACACGGCGCCGGCGACTCACGCGTACATTCAAACCAGCGCAGCGCGGCGGCCGATTTGTATGAAGCTATCCTACTATTCTGATTTTACTATGGCAACACCGATACGCCTCTCCTCCCGCGACCGCACCCGACTGCGAGGGACGGACAGAACTGTCCCTTTCACCCGCACCTTGGGACGCATCCTACGCAGGCCTCACTCAAGCCCACGTGGAGCGTCCACTCCCGGGATCTCTCTTAGCTTCACCGTAGGTGTACCTCAAGCCCACGGTTATTGAGCCCCCCCACCACGACAAGGTAGAGATCCCACGGGGGGGAACGGAAAAAAGTTTAGTTTAATAAGTCGAGTCGAGTTTGATTTTATAAGAGGTTCGTTTTTGTGTGACAGAAATGAAAATTTCTAATTGAAAATACGTAAGATTTATTCAATTCTTAAGTATGATTTTATACAATATGTCCCTTAATTAATTATTACTGATAAATCTATTGTGATATCAAAGTGAAAGAAAATTTCAAAGTTGTTCTCGACGATCAACCTACACTACAAAGTATTAAACTTGATAAGCTTTTCGCTTATAATTTCTTTCATTCAAGAGACTTTGCTTGTGACCCATAGAAGTAGCTTAGTTTTACCACCTGGTATTTTCCGTTATTATATTGATCCTGATGGCAAATAAATATATTGCTGAGTCTAATTCATCATATCAGCCAAACGACGTCCACTGCTGGACATAGGCCTCCCCCAAGGTTCTCCACACAGACCGGTCTTGAGCCGCCCGCATCCAACCTCCTCCCGCGATCTTGACAAGATCGTCGGTCCACCTTGCGGGGGGCCTACCTCTGCTGCGTCGTCCGGTACGTGGCCGCCACTCCAGAACCTTTCTGCCCCAACGGCCATCGGTTCTTCGAGCTATGTGCCCTGCCCACTGCCACTTCAGCTTGGCTATCCGGAGAGCTATGTCGGCGACTTTGGTTCTACTGCGGATCTCCTCATTTCTGATTCGATCTCGCAGGGAAACTCCAAGCATAGCTCTCTCCATCGCCCTCTGAGTGACCTTGAGCCTTCTGATAAGGCCCATCGTGAGCGACCACGTCTCTGATCCGTAAGTCATCACTGGCAACACACACTGGTCATAGACTTTCGTCTTGAGACACTGCGGGATATCGGACGAGAAGATATGTCGTAGCTTCCCGAACGCTGCCCAACCGAGTTGGATTCGACGATTGACCTCCTTATCGAAGTTGGACCTACCTAATTGGACTACTTGTCCCAGGTAGATATACTTGTCGACAACTTCGAGCGTAGAGTTCCCAACCTGAATAGAAGCAGGTACAACATGGACGTTCGACAAGACTTTCGTCTTGTCCATGTTCATCTTAAGACCTACTTGTTGGGAGACTACAGAGACCATCGAGCATTGTGCCTAGGTCTTCCATGGTCTCAGCCATGACTACGATATCGTCTGCGAATCGAAGGTGAGTGATGTACTCGCCGTTGATGTTGATGCCGAGTCAATTCCAGTCCAGAAGCTTGAAAACATCCTCCAGCGCAGTGGTAAACAGTTTCGGGGATATGACATCCCCTGTCTCACCCCTCGCTGGAGTTGAATAGGTTTCGAACTCTGGTCCTGGAGGCGGACTGACATAGTGGCGTTTTCATACAAACACTTCAGCACTTCGATATATCGGTAGTCAATCCGGCACCGTTGAAGAGACTGTAGCACCGCCCAGGTTTCGATCGAATCGAAGGCTTTCTCATAGTCCACAAACGCCAAGCATAGGGGCTGGTTACACTCCTCGGACTTCTGTATAACCTGCCGCAGCGTATGTATGTGGTCTCTAATTATATTGAACCAAAACTTCGATTAGGTAACTGTAGAAAGAATATCAAAGATGAAATGAAATAGAGATTATCATTACGTACACCAGCAAACTGCTACCCTAGACTGAAAATATGAAACGAAAACTCATACGAGCCGTAACATAACAGTAAGCAACTTAGCAAACAGTCGTTACTTAATTTTAACGTTAGCTTATATCACTGTAAACACTAAAGAGCTATTTCAATTACAGCACTACTCATAACTTGTACTCGTAACATTGTTTGAGGGCGTTAAATTATAAAATATAATTAAGCAATGTTGTAAATTAAATGTAAACAGTCTGTAAGGTCAATATTTGGGCGGCATTTATCTCTGTAGCGAGACTGTTTTGGAAGTGTTAGAGGGTGCTAGGGTACTTCCGTCGCCAAGACCTCTGCTTGGAGTCTCCAGGAGATTTATGCCGTGACCCTCGCAATAAACAACGCCCATTGAGACCTATGTTTAGCGAGAATAGCACAAATCTTGAGAAACATTAGAGACTTATGGTGCTCATTACGCTTTTATAATTAAAAGTTATTATTCCAATTACTTTTATTTTTTAATGTTGACATTATTTGGTGGTCACGTAAGTTTTTATGTTATTATTTATCAAGAGCTACAATTAATAAATTAATTGTTTAAGATTTTCAACAACGTTTACAAATTACGCGAATTCGGCAGTATATATATTTCTTGGCTGTGGGAATAAGTTTGTGTTTCAAATTAACTTAATCTTAAAATCTAAACGTTGGTTTTCGTTATATTTTTACCGATAATAATAAGGCAGTTTCAAAATTAGATTTGATTTTCGTAGTAAGACGAAAAGACTTCTTCCAACTTCTTTTACAGAAAAATAATTTCAAATGAATGATAATTATATCTAAACATATGTGTGCGTATATTTTGTTTGGCATAGCCTTTTTAATAAAATATTTCACCAAGTTATATTTTTGACTTCAAATAATAAACGTAAAATCTACGGCTATTTAATTCAATCACATAAATGGAAAAGCCTTGTCACGCTGTCACGAATCACAAAATTAGTTTTCTTTCACAAAAGCTGCTCACAAAGTAATGTTCAAAAACAGGAATTTTATTTGACTGGTTTTAATGAAAATCTGCGATATTGTGATTTCATTTGGAAAATAGTTCGTTTTTCATAAAACATTTAAACGAAGCTATTACTAAAATAAACGAAGCTTAAAAATACTGAAAATATTTTGTGCATAGAAAAATTGCGAAACAAAAACAGTATGTAGTAAAATGCTTCATTGGACTGAAACGTTACAAATCAATGCACATAAACTTGAAATCCAATATATTTTGATTCTATTCAGAGTTTGCACGGCACCATTCGTTCAAATATCATTAGTTTAGCTCGCTTCGTGACAACGGACATTTGTTTCCAATTCTGCTGGGAATTTCAGACGCAATTGTGTGTTTTTACATCAAGGACCGACCACACTTGATTAGTGTTGGCCATGCTCGACCGACGCGACGTCACCCGTATATCAAGGAATGTTACATACATTATGTTGATACATATACTCGTAAACCAATGCTAAACAATAGCCTCAACTCCAGATAATGTCGACCGATTTAGCTCTTTTTTTTAAATGAATGCAAAGATATAACAAGGAGCACATTTGGCTGCAAAAAAATAGTCAAAACGTCATGAATGCTGTACTAATATAGTGAATTAGTAAAAATGGTCTAATTGGCAATATTACTATATACTAGCGCGTGAGGTTTGTAAGAATATAACCAAGTGGCGTTCCATTGTCTCTGCCTACCCCGACGGGAAAAAGGCGTGAGTGTGAAAATAGTTCGTGATAGTTACGAGATCACTGATAGAATTGTCAGTCATCTCGTGACTATGGTTGGTTGGCATTTCCAAAAAGTCCAATTACATAAAATATACATAAAAGAAAGAAAAGCAAAGCGGGCGCCGGGCTCCACGGGCCTATTATCTTCACTCTTCACTATGCGACGGGGATAGTGCTAGGACGCTGCTGATACAGTGCTTCTCAAAAATAAACTTAATTTAGTGCAAAGGTCTCAATAAATCTGAATTGCTCTCTGAACTCGTTGTTTTACATATCTACATTCATACCTGTTTTCCTTAGCGACCCAGAGATTATCTCTACTACGGCGGAGCTTTATGAACAGAATAAAATAGTTTCAATCTTGCTAAATGAAAAGTTAGGGAAAGTTTACTAAATATAACATTTTCTGCATCTTTTTATCGGTTTAAATTAGCTATACTTAAAATTACAAGGCTATTAAATATCTTTATGTATATTTGTTGGGCTGTTATTGACAGGTGTCAATAATTTTAGTAGGTATGTAGATGCCTATGGTACTGTTACGAGCTGGGGTTCGTTGATAACTTCAATTCCTATGCCACTAAAACTACTTACACTTTATTTTACAAACAAAAACACTTAATTACACACTAATAAAAACTCTATTTCACACCACAAAACACTTCCGACTCTTCAGATCCTTCGCTGATCTTGATCGCTCCGCTCATTCAATTGTATTGTCTCTATTCGCTCGTCCACGCGGTATTTATACCGGCCGGATAACAGACCAGTCATTTCTAGTGTTCCCGAGAATGTTCTCGTAACAGTCGAAACATAATCGATACTTCGAGTAAACAAACAGTAACGCCATCTAGTAGAGAGTAGATGAAATACCTTTAAACTACCGATATATCTATTCTCTTCTAGTTCTCCCATTCACTGATAGATGGCGTTATTTTCAAATATCGCCATTCGTAACAGTAGGTACTATGATGAATTCCTGTACCGCGAATGACCTTACAAACATTCAAATACCAGACACAAACAAACATCCAGATTCTGAACGAAATTTGTAGATCACCTAAATAGTTGTCCCCATCTGTATATATTGATTTTGCTTCATTACTTTCGTAATATACATAAATATATAATATGAAACATTTATTAGGTACTTTGGAAATAAATAAGCGAGCGCCATATATTTTGTAACATTATGATTTTCAATATTCGTTCTCAAATATGAGAAATTCCTTTTTAGTATAATAAAATAAAATCTGAGTTATATTTATTTCAGGGCGAATGTTAATTAACCCGTAAGTTAGGGCCACACTAATATGTAATCTTTAGTAAGTAATGACGCCCGCGGGAAATAATACAGACGCTAAATTGGATACTACGATAGATGCTCGCTTTTATTACTAGCAACATTAATTTAAAATAATATTACAAAACTTTGTGCTAGTATATTTTTTACCTGATGTGCTTATGTTTAAATTAAGTAGCATACGAAATTGCTGATTAGGTACATGCACGGCCAATTCTAAAGCGAAATATCTGGCTTATTGATTTTGAATTTAAAATTCAATATTAATTTAAGTATAGTAATTATTATTATTTTATTAATATGATATTTTTTTGTTTTTAAATCTTATCAAATGTTAATTTGGGAAAGAAGATAAAGCTCTATCAAATGCGCCTGCCTATACACTAAAGAAAATCTTTCTCCTTCAACAACAGCATTAATTCAAGCGTGTAGCTAATAACCTTATTACGTAAACATTACACAGATTGGCCGCACAGATTAATTTAGCCCGTGTTGTGATCGAGCAAAACCACAGTGTAAACACGCCATTACGCCTCAACAGGATAAAGTTGCCGTCGACGGGTGTGAACTGACAAACTTGCCCCCATCTGTTCCAACCTTAACTATTCTGTGATGCATAGTTTCGAATACTTCTTCCTGTACCTATTATTTCAGAATACTTCACGCGGTAACTAGTATGTATAACAGATATTTAGGTACTGAACATGCTTGAGATGATTTCACATGTAGTTACTTAATGAGCAGTTTGGAATGTTCAGTTTGTGAGGAGTTTTCGGGTTTGAGCTGTGTTTTGATTATGAGTGAAGTTTGCTAGGTGGTGGTATTAAATAGTTATTGAACTACCACATTTATGTATGGTATGGATGGATAATGTATAGAACTATTCTAATAATTGATTTGTGTGTTGAAGTAGAATCTGGGTTATGAAGGCAGTGGAATGTATTACATTCGCCATACCTATGATTTGTTGAAGTGACACAGTGTAGTCATGGATATTAAATTTAGGATATTAACGTTAGGCACAGAAAAGTAGCGTATGCTCAACAAGCATTTACCATCTATACTAATAAAATAAAGCTGAAGATCTTGGATGAATGCGCATTATTTGGTCCGAATTGAATAATTATTTTCCGTTAGAGTGTTCGTTTTCGAAGAAGGAGTTCGAGGAAGGAGGAATAGGCTATATAACATTACGCCACGAGTTCAGAGCAATAAGCATAACCAGTGATAATGTAAAATTAATAACTATCTATAGGTAATCTCTAAAAATTTTGTAACAAGTCACATTCGTGTTCATATAATAGACTACCTGATTGAGACAAAGTTCACTGGACTTGAAATATCAGCAATATTTAAAGCTTAAAGTTTTTTTGTCGAAAATATTATTTTAGTTTTCTTTTAAGAAATTGAACGGTTTTCGGCGTTAGGTTGTTTCACATAACGAGGACCCTAGTGGACGTTTAAAACATCGGCAAAGCATGGTTTTGATACCTATGGAATTTCTGACTCTTATAGACTCTAAACAAACATTGATGCAGAAGTAATCTTAATATATAAAATCCTTGCGTTACTGACTGACTGACAGACACGCTATAGCCGAAACTATTGGGCGCAGCAAGCTGACATTTGGCATGTATGTTCCTTGGGGACCGTAGGGGTGCACTAAGAAGGGATTTCCCAAAATTCCCACGGGATCGGCCAAAACGGGTAAATTTAAAAAAATTGCAGACGTAGCTGCTGGCGTCCTCTAGTATTAAATATGTCACAAAGATATAGTTTTTCTTTATAAGTTTTACTACCGAAATGACTCTGCGATTTTAGGTATCTGTACTACTGATAAAACGCTGAATTTACCGCCTTGATTCACGGAGTAGAAATTTGTATGACTTATATTTATTTGTATCGAAGTTGTTTCTTTGTGTCCGTCGTTCTACTGCTAAAGTTTTGCTTTATGTTCTGACATTCTAAAGCGAAAAGATTTGTGGTTGTAAGATAAAACAACCATTAAAAGTAAATAATGAAAGGTCTCGCCTACTTGTCTAATTCATATTTAGAAACTGCATAAGGAATCTGATGGGAGTGAATATGAGGAATTTGATGGGAGTGAATGAAGCAAGAGAGATATGTCAAGATCGTTGCAAATGGCGCTCTGTAGTCTCTGCCTACCCCTCCGGGAAACAGGCGTGAGTCTATGTATGTATGTATGTTTTAGAAACCTTAGCTGCTAAGCTCGATGTCGTGCGTTCGATTCCCACTGATGACAAACCTTTGTGTGATGAGCACAAAGAAATGTTCTGTGTTTGGGTGTAATTTATTTACAACTAGATGAGCCCGCGGTTACACCCGCGTTATTTAAGGCTACTGCTCCGCTCTCGTGGCTCATAGCGTGATGTTATATAGCCTATAGCCTTCCTCGATAAATGGGCTATCTAACACTCAAATAATTTTTGAAATCGGTTCAGTAGTTCCTGAGATTAGCGCGTTCAACCAAACAAACAAACAAACAAACTCTTCAGCTTTATATGTACAACTAGCTGACCCAGCGAACTCCGTATCGCCTTTTTAAGAGTTTTTATTTAATACCCTTTTTTCCAAGCCCCTTTCCCAAAGTTACCATTGACTTAGCGCTTAATCTCTTATCATTTCAGAGTCTATAAATGATGAACAAACAAACATAGATTTTTATATAATATTGAATTCCCCATTCCTTAAAATATCGAAGACGATACCCATATTGACTTTAAATAAAAATCCCGTCCGCCATCTTTGATTTCCTATCCGCCATCTTTGATCACGAAATAGATGTTGTATTTGGATTCACCATCCCTTAAATCTTCGGAGATGATACCCATATTGATTTTTAAAATGTTTCCCATCGGCCATCTTTGATTTCTCATCCGCCATCTTGAATCACGAAACAGATGTTGTATTTGGATTCCCCTCCCCTTTAAACATCGTAGACGATACCCATATTGATTAAAAAAAAAAAACCCATCCGCCATCTTTGATCACGAAATAGATGGTGTTTTTGAATTACCCATTCCTTAAAATATCGGAGACTATATCCATATATCGACTTTTAAAAAAATCCCGTCCGCCATCTTTGATTTCCTATCCGCCATCTTTGATCACGAAATAGATGTTGTATTTAGATTCTCCATCCCTTTAAACATCGGAGACGATACCCATATTGATTTTTTTAATTGTTCCCATCTGCCATCTTTGATTTCCCATCCACCACCTTGAATCACGAAACAGATGATGTATTTGGATTCTCCATCCCTTTTAACATCCCAGACGATGCCAATATAGATTTTTAAAATTTTCCCATCCGCCATCTTTGATTTCCCATCCGCCATCTTGAATTACGAAACAGATGTTGTATTTGGATTCCCCATCCCTTTAAACATCGGAGAGGATACCCATATTGGTTTTTAAAGTTTTCTCATCCGCCATCTTTGATCACGAAATGGATGGTGTTTTTGAATGCCCCATTCCTTAAAATATTGGAGACGATACCCATAGCGACTTAAAAAAATTCCGTCCGCCATCTATGATTTCCTATCCGCCATCTTTGATCACGAAATAGATGTTGTATTTGGATTCTCCATCCCTTAAATCATCAGAGACGATACCCATATTGATTTTTTAAATTTTCCCATCCGCCATCTTTGATTTACCATCCACCATCTTGAATCACTAAACAGATGTTGTATTTGGATTCCCCATCCCTTTTAACCCCGCAGATGATACCAATATTGATTTTATAAAATTTTCCCATCCGCCATCTTTGATTTCCCATCCGCCATCTTTGATCACGAAATAGATGTTGTTTTTCGATTCCCCACCCCTTAAAATATCGAAGGCGATACCCATATTGATTTTTTAAATTTTCTCATCCACCATCTTTGATTTCCCGTCCGCCATCTTGGATCACTAAATAAATTTCATATTATTAATCAGCGTCCCGAAAATCTCGAAAACGATACCCATATAGATTGTATCCTATTCGTTTAGCCTTTTTTTGCCTTTGGCCCAGCACTCCCACTCCTCGTTTGACCATTTTATTATTTTTGTCTGGCCCCTAAAAATTGTGGCGTAATTTTATACAGCCTATACCCTTTCGGAATAATTGGGCTATCATAGGCAATAACAATTTTTAAAATCCGACTGCTAGTTCCTGAGATTAGCCGATTAGACATTATCTTTTAGCCTTTTTAGCCTTTTGCCCGGCCCCAAAGGGTCGAAGCGTTATGTTATATAGCCTATAGCCTTCCGGAATAACCGGGCTATCGTACACAAAAATAATTTTTCAGATCCGACCGGTAGTTCCTGAGATTAGCGCGTTCAAACAAACAAACAAACAAACAAACTCTTCCGCTTTATTATATTAGTATAGATTAGTATAAGAAGTATAAGATAATAGTACAAGCTCTGTTTAGATCCAAACTAACCAGATGGCAGTGAGTGGTCATTATAGGATACATGAGGTGCATAGGGTTCCCACCACGAACTTAGGGTCCCAAGCCAACCTCACCTGCAAGTGGTGCACCTGCCGATCAACGGACGAGGCTCTGGCAAACAAAATATCCCGATAAGCGGCAATAGGCTCGCCACCTATTACGTGGGATGAAAACACTGGCGAAAAGTGGGCGTTAAATATGCCTCTGCCTACCCCTTCGGGGAAACAGGCGTGAGTCTATGTATGTATTAATTATTTGAGCAAAATTATTGGTCAGTAGAGCTGTCCATTCCTCGATGAATAGCTCTACTAGATTGGGATAGCACTAGATAACATAAGCGTCAAGAGGCAGTCCGTACTGTGTGAAAACGCTGAAGGCTATCACCCTATGCACACAGTAACATCATTTGTGAATCATACATTTTCTCTGGGGACAAGTTCCCTTCAATCAACAAAATCGCGAGGCAACCAACTTTACTATATCCCATAGCAACACCTGTTTAAAAAAGGTCTACATTTGGATTATTTAGCTTGTAAAGTTCAAAAATATCTTCATCATACTCATCTACAATACAAAGTCAATATACACCTAGTAATAAACAAAATCCTCTAATCCTTTAACACTGACTTTCGCAATGTCCATTACACGTAATAAGGGGATTACACATATGAGCGTTAATAAGGTCTAAACAGCAAACAAAGGCCAACAGGGCGTAGTACTAAATTAACCCCGCTTATATTTTGCCAAAGCCACTGGTAACTTTATTGTCCTCAGGGATAATATTTCGAGGTGCATTTACAGAGAGGATCATTTACAAGTCGTCGAGAGAAATAGATGCAGCGTAACTAACAGATTGACTCGCAACTTCTGCAAGTTTAATCTTCGGGGAAAATAGTCGAGACGCCCCCATTAACTTACTAACGTCTCGTTGGCTGTTTGACTTCGAATACGCGTAGCGATGAGATTGCGAGATGTTTTGTTTTGTTTGCTCTAAGTTATTGGGTTACTAGTTGTGTTGAACTGTTGATAAGCTTTACGTCGCTTTTTATTTTAAAGACTTATTTATGAGTAACTTTGCTTGGGAATTTTTGACTTGTGATATTTTGAACGTTTTTTATTCGCGCATTTGTATTTTGCTCATATGAAAAGTTGTACAGTATTAAATTATTTGAATGAATTTCATCACAGTTGCCAGACCATTTTGTACGTTCATGAAAATAATATTAATGTAGGTACACGAAACAGAACCTACAACAATTCAAAGGCACGGTACAAACGAACAGAGTTTGGTTCTAAAGTCACCTTTTTGTAAGGTTCTAAACTAATTCCTAATTAAGTGAACACAGCCTGATCATAATAAGGACTACAAAGTAATATAAAAAAGAATTATAATAAAACATTACATGCACTTTGCATGCTTTTTGCCTTTGTTTACTCAAATCTTCCTAAACCCAAGTAAGGTCGAGCCGCTATGGTTAAAATATTAAATTCCTACACGTGCATTTAAATTTTACCCCTTAGCGGCTATATTTTGTCGTCAAATTATTTCATTCAGCAGTACATAAATATATTCAACTTACTAGACTAGATAATTTCCCCCGTGGATCACTACATCGTTAACATCTATTCACGCACAGTGCCAACTTATTGAAAAACTGCTGCAACCACTGGCGAGTTTTTAATAAAAAAGTTAGTGAAATTAATTTGATTAGGTGCCGTGTTTTTTTTGGATGCTGTTGGCAAATAGTAATTTCTGTTTCGTTCGTTTTATTTGGCGGTGCGGACTGATATTACCTGCTTCCTAAAAATATTTTCAATTTACCATCAATTTGTGTTGAAAATAATTAGGATGGCCTATTTTTATTTTCTCGCGGTGTAACTATTACGTATTTTCCTCTCTTGCACTAAATGTGTTTTACACCACTGTATATGATTTGAGATTGGAGCAGGCGTTGGCGCTATGTGCGCCCCCTACTGGTGTTTGGAGCCAGCTTTACATAAAATATTGCGAAGGACTTTAACATTCTGTAGCGGCTGGGTCATACATCAAGCATATTGTGACGCGACTATCTAATTCACGACCTCTCAAATAATAAGTAGTAATATTTATATAACGGGTCAAAATCGCGTTATTATTTAAAAAAAATGGTAAAATACCTTACATTTCCCTAGACGTTTCAAACGATTTATGTCTCAATTTAACGAATATATCATATTAATATTATCTTATTTGGAGATTATTGTAACAACCATTTTTGTAAGTCTGTATTATTTAATTCAAATAATAAAAAATAAAAATGGGTTCTTATTTCCTTCTCTCTACAACAAGTTATATTTTTTATTTAAGTATAAATTAGTTACGAAACTTCGCTGGTATTTTCCGTGGAATTTTCTCGATAGGATAAAACGGTCTGGCAAGGTAAATAAATAGAAGATTTGCGTATCTGTATCAATTTGCATTTAGATGCTTTATTGACAAACGTCAGAAGCCAAGCCAAAAAGCTTCCCTTTCAAACGGAACCGAAAAAAATGTTTCTTTGATAAATTATGTACCTTGTCTTGAGGCTTGTCGGTAGTTAGGAATTTGTTGGAAAATCGCATCGCATACATTTTAACTAAATTCAGAATATTTATCAAAGACATACGAAATTCGATGTCAAAGAGTTGTTCAATGGTATCGCCGAAGGGACACGAAGGGTTAGAATTTTGCAGTTGGCTGGAATCTCTGTGATCTTTCGCACACGTGCATCCCACCACTAAAACTATTATCTAGAATTATATTAAGAAATTCTTTACGTCTACACCGCAACGCCGCGCCGCGCGCTGCCGACTTGCGCACCACCTTAAGCGTACAATTTACAAAGATACGTATGATTTGGATTATGAATTAATTGTTCCGACTATATTACTACATTACTTTTGACGGTTACAAGTCTAGATTGGGGTAGTAGGTGCTACATTTAATAGGATTTTTGATTACTTTGGGTTGAATTCGTCCTTGGGGAGTTTCTCTCCATTTATAGTCTGCTTTTTTCTGAAATTCACCTTAGTATTAAGTCTCTATCACAAATATGCATCGCCACGACAATCGGAAAATATGTATTGCTGTCATGAAACGTGAACTTTCATAAGAAACTATTAGCCTCTTGACTTCTTCCTAGAGCTACTTAGAGACTGAATCTATCATTTTAGTATATTGTATGGTGGTGAAACTTATTTACTTAGGCTTTTATTCCATAAAAGCATGATATTTCTCTTCATATTTCCACATGGCAGTAGGCGTGTTTATTATAAGCAAACTATGAAACATCTTCTTTATATCCAACATAGTAAAAACATAAATCATACATTTATGTTTTATTTAAAGTCATAAGTAGTTAATACGAAGGAAATCGTTTTATGTCGCGTCTCGGCGAGGTAGAGAGGAAATTATGTGCTAAACAGATATTACGCAGCTAATTTCCCGACAACACCGTCACCCACTATTTCTTACTGTACAACTGAAATATGTTATATTCTCAGTTAACTTGTTATACTTTTTGTGCAACACTGATGTTGGTTTTATTTGTGACAAGGTTAGGCTTTTGATTCTATGTATAGGGTATATTTGTTTTTCTTTACAAAATGTATTTTAATCTCTACAATAGTAGAGTATGAAGAATATATTTCTCTTTACCAATTATATTAATTTGTGCTTGAGTCCTTCTGGAAGCGAACATTTTAAAGATTTATTTGGCAATTTGACTTTGACAAGGTTCAGTTAGCTTTTCTAATCTACAGAATAATCAGTTTTCTATGTCTCTTTATGGCAGTATTTAATTATAACATTTTAAAAATATGCCTCAACTATTATACTCGGTACTATTTAAAGGATAATACGATATCCCATAATTATGGCTTATGATCAAATATTTCTCTAATCACTTTCAAAGACATAATGGTCAAAAATATATAGAGAGACTGCCTCCGTGCTTCAGTGGATAGCGTATGCGACTGGACTGCCTCCGTGGTCCAGTGGATAGCGTATGCGACTGCTGATCGGAGGTCCCGGGCTCGATTCTCGGGTCGGGCAAAAGTGTTACTAGGTTTTTCCGAATACTCAGTAGCAGCCTGGAGTCTGGTGATGTGTCCGGTAACGGCAATAGGCTCGCCCCCTATTACGTGGGACCTAAAAATTCATGGCGAAATGTGGGTGTAATATTTACACCCACATTTCGCCGAGCAGACTATAAATAAAAATAAAAAAAATATAGAGAGACTTGTTTCTTTGACAACGTTACGTTTGGCGTCGCTACTCGCCAGTTCAGCGTCAACCGAGGGCAATGCCTCTAATTAGATAACGAATTTTCGTCTTCAGCCTTCAAGCGGTGCTTGTTTTACTCATCAGGAATCCTTTGCACAGCGTGGTTGGAAAGCGTTTTGAAAGCTGATCCTTGGCATGTTTACTTCATCGCTTTAATTAAGCTGTGTGTAGCGAGAGTTGTCAAGTCGACACGATCTTTATGGACATGCTGTCTAATTAATGTGAATGCACTCTCGTTACTGTAAGCTGGTATGCTAGTTTGCTTTAAGATCTTTCGCTAAGGAACGAAGTTTACGTAGTTGATTTAGGTTCTTGTTGAGTTTTAATAAATTAATGCAAAATACGTTTCCATAGGAAGGAGCTTAAAAACTAAATTTGAGACTTGGAAAGAGAGAATCTATCGAAGACTTGGAAGTTTATAAATATAAAATAATGAATGTCCCGCCTACGCCGATGAAATGATTCATTAGGACATTTACTTTGATCAGAGACCAATATATTGTTGATACAATAACTAAGAGTCAACATTTTAAAAATCCTATTACCATTTCGTACCGCCATTAATAGTTTGATGTGTAGTCGTCATGCTTTCAATATTAAAACTGTCCTGATCGTGACATGAATGAGACTTTTAGTTCGGTATTCTATTAGTTTACGATGCAAAACGATCGTGAGTGCCACTTCCTTTCCTTTTATCTGTTATTAGAATTTGCTAAGTAAACGACTGACTAATGTTTGTTTTTAATTTTGTGCGTCATTTAGTGAAAAAGGCTACAAGCAAACTTGCATGAATTTTGAGACACAATAGAAAATTGCTTCCTGATTTCCATTGTTATGAATAAAACGAGGTAACGATCGCAAATAAGATTGAGCAGATTGTAAGATTGAGCGAAATCGAACTCAGTGACGGACAGGAGAGGCTTTTTCAGCAGTGGACTGCAGCAGGCTGACGCCCGCCAAGACTTCAGGCTCATAAAATATTGCTTATCCATTTGTTTTAATGCCAGAAATGTAAGTTTCATTTTTTAATGAATTTTAAATTCTGTTCAGCTTATCTATCACGTTTCTATACTTGGTTTCCGCGTATCCGATGGGTCTTCGGCACTGTTGCAAGTGTCGTATTTTCGAATGTACCCATAGAACAATATCTATTTTTACTTCAAAATTAACATGAATTATATTGTTAGGATAATTTGAACTGACTCAACTGTTTTTAGTGACGTCATCTCACGATAAGTATAAAAGCAGCGCTCGTTCAGTGCGCCAGTCATTTGTCGCTTGGCTTTCGAGCGAGAAGGTTGTCGTGAGGTGTTCGGCGCTATTTGCAGTAAGTCATTTTTGTACTTTGTGTACCTACGTGATTATTTAGTGTAAAAGTGTGATTATTTCGTGTACTTAATGGCTGTTTGCTTTTTGAATTTGCTTTGAGGTTATGTTGTTAAAAAGTAATCTAAAATATAGAAGTAAATGATTTTCAGTGTATTGTAGTCTTGTTTTTTTTAAATCAATCTACCTTCTGGTTCTAATATCAGAAGTGGGATTGGTCTATGCCCACATTAAATTAGCTGTCAGATTATTTTGCAAACAGCCGTTAAGTTGTGTTTGAAATGCCGCGCTCATCACGTTCGCGTGAGAGGACTGATGTGTCGTTACGCCATAAGACAAAGCGAAAAATTAGCAAATTGCGCCGACACCATCGCGATTCTCGTTCGCGTTCTCGTCGCGATTCTGTTTCGCGGTCTCGTTCGCGCTCTTATTGTGATAATGTTTTGCGTTCTTCTTCGGGATCTGACCGCGAACCTAGATCAAAATCTCGTCGCAATTCAACCGCGCGTCGTCGGCGTGCGCGCTCTCGTAGTCGTGAGGGTGTTGTTATGCAGAATGCACTGGCAACTATACTTTCCCGATTAGACGCTATAGAGGAGAGTGCGGCTAGTACCTCACAAACTCCTACGCGTAGTTTGCCTACCGGCAGTGGTCAGTGTAATAGTAATACGCCATCTGCGGCAGAATCGTTAGCTGAAGCCTTAAACGTTGCTATAAATAAAGTAAAACCGCTTAACTATTACGTGTCAAACTTCGACCCGAGTGTCCATAGCTTTGAAGTGTGGTGTGACGAGGTGGAACGTGCAAAATTGGCCAATAGTTGGGGCGATTTAGAATGTTTATCGCGAGTAGCTAATTGTTTTAAAGGGGATGCCAAGACTTGGTTGAATGAATGGGTTACGAACGACCGTTCATGGAGTAACTTTTCTAAGGAATTTAAATGTCTGTGCCCGCATAAACTAGATTATGCTAATATACTTTTTGAGGTTATGAATACAACTTCAGATAAATTTAACACCTATGCAGAGTATGCTCGACGCACGTTGCTGCGATTGCGCATTGTAAAGGGTTTGAGCGAAGAACTAATGGTTCAAATAGTTATTCGAGGCATAAACGATGCGCAAGTTCGTGCAGCGGCGGCGAACGCCGAGCTGACCGTAGATTCTTTAGTTACTTTCTTAGCTATTAATGTCAAGACCAACCGTAACAAAAGCGATAGCCGTGTACCGTCGAACAAACGGAATATTGTCTCATCAGGCAGTGGTAGTAATGCTTGTTTTTCTTGCGGTCAATCTGGCCATTTACGTATTAACTGTCCCAAGAAGCGTAAAGTGCCTGATGGCCAGTCTAAAATAACGTGTACGTTTTGCAAGAAGGTTGGCCATGTCGAGAACGATTGTTATGCGAAGCGTAGGACGGCGAACACTAGTAATAATCAACGAAAGGTGAATCTATGTAAAGAACGTCGCGATTCGTCTGGCGTAAATGATGTTACTGCGGCCGTGATTCAGGGTATACCTGTCGATGTTTTAATTGATAGTGGTGCACTTAACGTATCCCTAATTTCATCAGCTATCGTGAAACACTTTACCTGTTCTCGTAAACCAACCCATCGCGTTTTGAAGGGAATTGGTAGTGACGGTATCGTTGCTCATGAGTATGTTACGCTGACTGTATAGTTTAGCAGAATATCGTTAGAAATAGACTTTGTTATAGTACCGGCATCGTATATGAATACGCCTATAATTGTAGGAACTGATGTTCTCAATAGGGATGGGGTTACCTACATTCGTACCAAGCACGGGCAACTTCTGTCGCACTCCACTAGTCACGTATTCACGATTAACGCCGTTGAAACTGGTGAACTTGGACTAATAGATACTCCTCTACAAGGCGCCAATTTAAATTCATTGATGAGTGTCATAAATAATTTTAAACCATTCCTCATATCCGGTACCGCAACTACTACAGTAAATACAGGCAAAATGCAAATTAATTTAACTAGCGATGTCCCAGTGGCGTACTATCCTTACCGGTTATCATATCAAGAGAAACTCAAGGTGAGGGAAATAATTAAAGATTTGTTGCACAAAAATATCATACGTGAATCTAAATCTGAATACGCTAGTCCAGTTATTCTAGTCAAAAAGAAGGATGGTGCGGATAGGATGTGTGTGGACTTTCGAGCACTCAATCGCATAACTATTAGGGACAGGTATCCCTTGCCTTTGATAGAGGACCATATTGATCGTCTTGGTTGCTCGAAATTCTTCACAGGACTAGATATGGCCTCAGGGTTCCACCAAATTCCCATCGAGGCCAGTTCCATTCACAAGACAGGTTTCGTAACTCCTGAGGGCCATTATGAATACCTGAAGATGCCATTCGGTTTGTGCAATGCTCCCACCGTTTATCAACGGATTATCAATAATACGCTTCGAAGGTTCATCGAATCTGGCCATGTTCTGGTATACATAGATGACGTACTTATTATGAGCATGACCATCGATGAAGGTATACGATTGTTACAAGAGGTTCTTAAAACGTTAACCGAAGCAGGATTTTCTGTGAATCTTCGGAAATGTTCATTTTTAACCACTGAGGTGGAGTATCTTGGTCGCGTCATTAGTCACGGTCAGGTTAGGCCGAGCTCTCGAAAAATTGAGGCACTAGCAAACGCTCCAGTGCCAAGTAACCTAAAACAGGTTAGACATTTTTTAGGTTTGGCTGGATATTTCCGACGCTACATAAAAAATTATGCTACAAAAACTGCAAGTATCTCTCGTCTTACCAAAAAAGATGTTAAATTTGAATGGGGCATTGAGCAAGAGCAGGTCCGACAAGACCTCATTAAACAATTAACTAGTGAGCCCATACTTGCAATTTTATGACGATACCATGCTAGCGACGGAACTCCATACAGACGCCAGTAGTGCAGGGTACGGAGCGATTTTAATGCAGGTCCATAAGGACGGCAGCAAGCGTGTCGTAGCCTACTTTAGCAAGGTCACTCAAGGCGCAGAGAGTAGATACCACTCTTACGAGTTGGAAACACTGGCGGTAGTCAAGGCGTTACAACACTTTAGACACTACTTGATTGGCATCAAATTTAAGATCGTTACAGATTGCAATGCGCTAAAGTCCACTGAACGTAAAAAAGATCTGCTACCCCGCGTTGCTCGCTGGTGGATCTACCTGCAAGATTTCAATTTTACAATTGAGTATAGGAAAGGCGTAATGATGTCTCACGCCGACTACTTAAGCAGGAATCCAACAGTGACGCAAGTTAACCACATAGATAGGCCGTTGAACTGGGCTCAGATAGCTCAGTCCGCCGATAGTGAGACTCAAGAGCTATTGCAAAGGCTCAGAGATGGTCAGTTAGATTCACGTCGCTATGTGTGTAAAAACGATCTCCTGTACTATCGTTACTCTCCGATTGGCGAAGAGTCGAGGCTTTTGTGTTTTATTCCTAAAGGACACAGATTAAGTCTTTTGCGTATATTTCATGACGAGCACGAGCATATAGGAGCGGACAAAACCATTAATCTCATCCTTAAGCATTTTTGGTTTCCCGGCCTTAAGCAGTTTGTTCAAAAATATACATCACACTGTCTGAATTGTATGTCCAAAAAGAGAGTTCCTAGAGCTCCTGGTCAACCCATTACTTCTTGGGAAAAACCAGACGAACCTTTCAATACTATCCATGTTGACGTATTGGGCCCTTTGCCAGAGTCGAATGGTTTCAAATTCGTTTTAGTACTTGTGGACGCTTTCACCAAGTATTGTTTACTTTATGCTTTATATCGCCAGGATACAAATGAGCTTAAACGCGTTATGGAAAACGCCATTTCCCTTTTTGGTGTTCCTAAATTGTTAGTTTGTGACCGCGGGCGCATGTTTGAGGCTTCCAGTTTTATCACTTGGGTGACTGAGTTAGGATGTGATGTTCATTATGTAACACCAGAAATGCATCATGCCAACGGCCAAGTAGAAAGATACGTGCGTACCGTGTTGAATTTAATTCGAATTGAAAGCAACAATAAAAATACTACCTGGTCCGAAGCACTTTGTAAAATTCAATTGGTTTTAAATATAACAAAGCAAAAAACCACTCAGTTTTCAGCCTTAAATTTGTTAATCGGGTCTGATGCGACCACTCCTGTAATCCGTGCACTAGTCCGGGACATAGCAATTGAGAGTGCGCAGCCCAATCGGGCAGCATGGCGAGAAATGTGCAGGGAAAGAGCGAAAGGTCTGCTTAGGAGGAATCAAGACAAGCAGGATTCCTATGTAAACCGTCATCGACACCCTCCCAGAACTTTCCAGGTCAACGATTGTGTGTTTGTTATAAAATACTCACAATCCACCGGTAAACTTGACTCCGGTATGAGAGGTCCGTATCGGGTGACCAAAGTGCTACCCAGCGATCGTTACGAGCTCACACTATTGAGCGGAGCTCGTGGAAAAACGACACAGGCGGCGGCTCAGTACATGATACCTTGGAAAGGGGAATGGTGTCCCGAGAGTTGTGCAGCTTTCTTTGAAAGTGAGTATCGTGATGTACCTAACAAACGTTTTATATGTTACAGCTTTTAGCTATACATGAATGTGTGAATGTACGAGGAGAATGAGTGGCTCTCATTGATCCATGAGCAAGGCGGTGCGTGTAAGCAAGTTGCAGCCTTGGCAGACACATCTGGTGATGTGTGGGCGTCATCCGGGCAGACATATCTGTTGATATGTGTGGGCTTCGGCCTGGCAGACACGTTTAACGTGTGTGGGCTTCGGCCTGGCAGACATATCTGATGATTAGTGTGGGCTTCGGCCTGGCAGACACGTTTAACGTGTGTGGGCTTCGGCCCGGCAGACATATCTGTTGATATGTGTGGGCTTCGGCCTGGCAGACACGTTTAACATGTGTGGGCTTCGGCCTGGCAGACATATCTGTTGATATGTGTGGGCTTCGGCCTGGCAGACACGTTTAACGTGTGTGGGCTTCGGCCCGGCAGACATATCTGTTGATATGTATGGGCTTCGGCCCGGCAGACACGTCTCACGTGTATAGGCTCTGTAAATAACGGTAAAAGTATCAAACTTACTATAAGTATGCAGTGCAATGACGGATGTTCGGCTATGTATTACAGTGTGTGAAGCCTGTCAGAGACTAGGAGACAGGCAATTAATGAAAGTATGAATCCATGATAGAGGGCCTTGTATGCGTAAAGTATGAAAGTGTAGGCAACGGGTTGTTAGCCTATTAGACCCTAATTTCATTTTCAAATCTTCAGGTACTGAAGCTGAAAATGATGACGATGAGATTGCAGGACCTTCACGCTCTCCCGCAAACCATGCACCTGCCATCGAAGATGCTGTCGATACAGTGCCCGAGGACGGAGAGGCCGTGTTAGGATAATTTGAACTGACTCAACTGTTTTTAGTGACGTCATCTCACGATAAGTATAAAAGCAGCGCTCGTTCAGTGCGCCAGTCATTTGTCGGTTGGCTTTCGAGCGAGAAGGTTGTCGTGAGGTGTTCGGCGCTATTTGCAGTAAGTCATTTTTGTACTTTGTGTACCTACGTGATTATTTAGTGTAAAAGTGTGATTATTTCGTGTACTTAATGGCTGTTTGCTTTTTGAATTTGCTTTGAGGTTATGTTGTTAAAAAGTAATCTAAAATATAGAAGTAAATGATTTTCAGTGTATTGTAGTCTTGTTTTTTTTAAATCAATCTACCTTCTGGTTCTAATAATATAATATTCAGGAAGTCAGAAGCCTGAGAAATACTCTTAACTGAAGATCCGTATTCCCACTATTTGCATTAAGGTAAGGTAAGTTCCTTCCGTAAGTCGTATCGGTCTACAATGTTAGATTGCTAAACCAAAGCAGCGCCCCTGGGACAACAAACTTGAGTCAATGTTGCACGACAATTAGACGCATAGCTTTACATCTGTAATACGAATAAATTATACTTTATCTAAGTTAACAATTTAAATTATATAAAAAACATCAAATGATGTCTTTGGTTAAAATAAGTGAGAATATAAATTATAAAAATAGACAGTATATAAAGTAAAATTATTTTATTTGTTGTATTAGCAGCCTAAAAACACGTCAATTTTCGGGCATGATATGTATCTAGGATGCCAAAATTTTTTTTTATTTTTTATTTATAGACTCACGCCTGTATCCCCGAAGGGGTAGGCAGAGGTGTAATATTACACCCACATTTCGCCAGGAATTTTTAGATCCCACGTAATAGGGGGCGAGCCTATTGCCGTACCGGGCACATTACCAGACTCCATGCTGCTACTGAGAATTTCCTAACGGAAAAACCCAATAACACTTTGCCCTGCGAGACCTGCCGATCCCACGCACACATTTATGCCGCGAGACCAACGAGGTAGCCAAAAATATTGTAATTTTTTAATTACACGTCTTAACATGTAATGTTGTACTGTACTCATTAAATTTCTCCGGAATAGGTAGGTAGGTATAATACTTATGTAAGTATAAAAATGTCAAATCAAAACCGGAAAGAAGCCTTGCTGCGTGAGCTAATAAAGATTTATTATAAATCTGGATGTAAGAGAGGTGTCTAGACGGCTGAGTCGAGGTGCCTCGTGATGGGGATTTGTGTCGCGAACACGACTTCTTAGTGCCTGCACCCACCCTCCCTAATCTCACACACGACACACCGCAAGTACTGACTGCCGCAGTGTGATGTACCGTACCGTGCATGTACGCATTAGTGCCTCCTACAGCGTTATAAACTCCTTCCGCATAAAGAGGATTATACCATCTGTATATTGACGTACCTGCTTTCCGTATTACGTAAGCTTGTTTTCCTTTACCTAAACAAGCAGTCTCTAAAACGTTTAGATAAACATGTTTGCTGAAACACGAACTGTTATTACAGAAAGGCTTACCTACAGCTTGTAATTCAATATATGTGCCGTTAAATTTAAACCGCGTATGATTTGAACGTTTGAGCCGTATATGACATACAATCTAATCGTAGCGGTGAATTTCGTACAATTCAATTTGGGCTGTGTCTATACAGTATAATTTATATACGTATTACTGAGCCACCACATTGGACTGCATGGTTTAGAGACTCGTCATTTTTTATATCGTTACCTCGTCGTGTTTTCAATTCGTACCCTAAACGCGTTAGAACTTTGTGTCATCCTTGTGTTATTATTGACAAATATTACAAATTATAGTACTGTATTGCGTTTTACATTAATGTAACGTAAAGAGGGCTTATTTGTTTTTATTTCATTTAAATAATTTTCCTGTTTTCTACATACATAGACTCACGCCTGTTTCCCGGAGGGGTAGGCAGAGACTACGGAACGCCATTTGCAACGATCCTGACATACCTCTCTCGCTTCATTCACTCCCATCAAGTTTCTCATGCATGCTCTTCTGTTTAGGGTACTTCTGACCTGTCCTTTTTTAAGGATGTCTCCAATCTGGTCAGAGAACGTTCGCCTAGGTCTTCCCCTTCGTCCTGTCCCATTCACATTTGCCTTATATATCTTCTTTGTCAGTCTTTCGTCATCCATCCTCTCCATGTGCCCAAACCATCTTAACATGCCTTTCTCGATGCTTGTCACTACATCTTCATTTACCCCACACGACTCTCTTATCACACTATTCTTTACTCTGTCGGTCAAAGATATACCACACATACTTCTCAGTGCTCTCATTTCTACCGCATTTATTCTACTTTCAAGTCTCTTCTGCCATACCCAACTTTCACTACCATACATAAGAGAAGGCACTAATAACCCTCTATGCACAGCCAAACGTGCCTTTTTGGACACGTTTTGACTGTTCATAAACGCCTTCAGAGCTCCATTCACACTATTACCAGCATTAACTCTTCTTTCAATATTTTTTTCATTCTTACCATCTCTTGTAAACAACGTACCTAAGTAAACAAACTCATTTACTTGTTCCACTCGCTGTTAATCGATCAAAACATTACAAGCCGTAACGCATTCCTCCTTTTCAAAAACCATAACTTTCGTTTTACTTACATTCACTTTCATTCCTTTCCTCTCTAACGCACCATGCATGATTGTTACCATCTCCTGCAACTCCTCCGCTGAAGACGCAAGTATTACCTGATCATCAGCATAAAGGAGGCATTTGACGAGTAACCCATTCATCCTTAATCCACAGTCACTTTGTTTTAAATCTTGCAAACAACTGTCCATGAAGAGGTTAAACAGCCACGGCGACGCTACACATCCTTGTCTAACACCTTTCTCGATGGTAAACCAGTCAGTGTATGCCCCGTTTATCCTCACACAAGCTCTAAAATCCTCATGAAGGGATTTCAGAGCTCGAATGAGGCTGCTGTCTACCCCATTCATTGACAGCACCGACCACATTTCATTCCTCACCACTTTATCGTAAGCCTTTTCCAAATCCACGAATGCGCAATAGACCTTTTGACATTTGGCCAAAAACTTTTCGCCTATGCTTCGCAAGGAAAAAGCCTGATCCGTGCATCCCATACCCTTTCGGAATCCCGCTTGTACATCCCATATTTTCTTGTCGGTTACTTGCATAACTCTTTCAATCAGTACCTTTGCATACAATTTGCCAACAATGCTGAGAAGGCTAATGCCTTCTACACTCTAAACAAAATATTGTCAAATCGTTTTGTTGTTTATCTTTACATCTATCATGCATAAGAAAGAATTTATCTGAAGTTAGCCAATGAAATCACCAAACACATTGATCTCCCGTTGAAAGGAGCGTCTATACATAAGAGGTCTACTAAACCTTGCCTATAAAAGGGGTAGTGACGGATTAACACTCTACTAACAGTCAAAGTTTGATGGGTGATCTATAAAAGCGAAGGATTGTTATAGGGGACGGGTGACAAAGAAACAGTTTTATTACAGCTTTAAGGTTGCTGATAGACTTAAGCATTCACTCGTAACATTAGAGTAAAATCGAGCATATGCCGTCGTTCTAACATTTTTCGAACTGAACTACGAACAGAGCAAGCTCAGAGCCAAACATCGCTACGAACATTTTCAAGATCATATAAGCGAACGGTGTAGTCGGTAAAAAGCTCGAAGCAAAACTGTCATTCCGTTAGAATGCTCGCCAGAACGCTCGACAGAATGCTAGCTCGTTTGTTTTTCTGTAATGTTACATTCGCTAGAATGCTCAAATTTATCAGCACCTTTAGAAAAGTGGCCGGTATTAAAACTTGTTGATACTCCGTTTGAACGTTTTGATATTTTTCATCCCGTCTTTGTCGTCAGGTGTGCCTGACGATGATTTATGTCTTCACTGGAATGGAGAATTGAATGAGTTTTGGCTTGATTTCGTGAAATGTATTTCTTTCAACGTGTTAATATATTACGACAGATATGTTTTATTGCTCAGATTTCCTTTTGGAGCGATGGGCTTTTGTTATTTTCTGAAATACATTGTATCATTCGTTTGTCATGGCATAATTTATTTAGAACATTTAAGTTTTTAATATGTTTTAATATAAATTAAATGATGATATGATGTTTGAATGTAGACCTACTTGATTGCAACGGATACTAAATGATCGACCAACAACAAATTCACCTTTTTTCACATTTCTGTATGCATGAGACAAAAATCTACGTCGCTTTGCTATTATTACATCACAATATATTGTTTATTAGTCGACGCCAGCGGCTTCGCACGCACATATTTTCGAATTTCCCGTTTTGACCGATCCCGTAGGAATTTCGGGAAATCCCTCCTTAGTGCACCTCTACGGTCCCCAAGGAACATACATACCAAATTTCAGCTTCTTGCGCCGAGTAGTTACGGCTGTAGCGTGTCTGTCAGTCAGTCAGTAACGCAAGGATTTTATATATTAAGATTTTACAAGATTATTTTCATTATGTCATACTACCCACGTTTCGGTTTTTTGTATGACTTCTGTTTAAAGACTCAATAGGCTTCTGCGCGGCACATACAAATTGAATCCCATACAATTCAAAGCTAGTTGGCGAGTCCGCTCACTCTTATCTCTCATCTGATAGCAAAAAAGTTTATAAAAACGTACTGCATTCACGACTCGAATTAAGAGAGAAATGGAATTTTAAAACGTCCTTTTGTGTTAAAGTAGATGAAAAGCATGTCGTTATGGAGGAGTTTAAAATAGCTAATTACGTAGGATAAAAATCCGACGAAGCACTTGGGAAACTTCTTGGCGTGCGTTTAACTGTCACCATTAAAACTAAAGTACCTTCTTCAGGCGAATGAAGCGATACAATACGCTTTAAGCCTCCAATAAAATTGAAATTTATTTATATAATTATTTTACTGCGTAGTATTTAATTACTTGTTGGGTGAAAACAGCACGGCACTGTAATAAAATTTACACAAAACTTAACAATCAATTACACCGGTTTATCATATGAGATTAATTTTTTTCACGTTGATGTTTTATTAATATTCGTAACGCGAAATATTATAATTGTTTTCTCTGTTACAATAATTATATTGTAATAGAAAAATTGAGTACGAGAAACATGAAGTTTTCTTCTTTTCGTGTGAGTGGGTGGCCAGCTCTGGTGTCGGAGTTTTCAGACCGACTTAAGGCCGCCGACATGGCCTAACGATCCTTGTCCTGAGACCAGAACCGGGACTGACCGCTTTACGTGCCCTCCGAAGCACGGAAGCGCTCTGATGTAAATGCCACACGCGGTCCCATCCAAATAGCGACCTGTGCACGCGTTGCTTTACTTGGCCGATCTTCTACGATCGGCGAGCCAAGTCTGGCTATGAGCGCTGCATGAAGTAAACATTTCGTTCATTTTACCAATGGTTTGGTTGATTCAATGAAAACTCGTCCGATTGTGTGGTTCTACATCAGCAACATCATCATTAATAAAATAAGCAGTAGCGTAGAGTATCAACTCTACGCTACTGCTTATTTTATTTATAGCAAACATTGCAGAATAATTATGGCTGCCTCTGATAATCTGGTGATTTTTTTTGTCAGTTCATATTTTCGATAAAGCAAAAGATCTATCACAACTCATCACTGCCATCTGACCAAATTGCAAACAGCAATTACTAATAACTATCTTCCATATTCCACGAAGGAATAAAAATATTACGTACGTACTAATTACGTCTTCACGCGTTCTGAACATCATTTAACGATCCTTCAGATTGTCCTCTTCCAAAACATTTAGTTCTGCCGTAAACTAGCCAGTATGTCTAGATCCCTGCGCTTCTTTTCCAGTTATAATTAATCAAGAGGCAGGTGAGGTCAGGATAAATGGCCGCGATGTATTAGAACTAAGACATTGCGCCCGTGGTTAATGGACTTAGTCTAAATTGTCGGCTGCTGTCTCAGGCTTTCATTCTAGTTGTGCAATTACTTTTTATTTTCTTCGTTATCTTTTGCAATAAACATGAATATAAAAGTAAGCCATAAAATAATTTATGACACAAAATATTCTCGCAAGTATATTTATTTCCTTTAGTGAACGTATAGGCGTTGTATTGAAAGTTATTGGTGCAAATTTATTTGATTAAACGCGGCATTGTGTTCTTTATTTGATTGTATTACTCGTTGGATTTATTGGGCCTTGGTTTTGTTGGGATTCTTTATTCTAGTTTTATAAATGAAAATGATTATTTATATTATAGTTTCTATCTTGACGATCAGCTTTGGCGTAAATCATCTATTATCATGTATGAAGTATACACATATATAGTTTTAGAAGCTGCAGTAAATAGTATATCTCCCATAGTATTATTTGCTATGAATAGCAAATAATACTATGGACACAAATGCAGCGATAAAACTTAAGAGGTGTTGAAAATGTCTTTACGCCACTGCATGGCTACATGAAATAAATATGCAGTGCCGTAAACTTGAATCTGATCATGTAATAGTACCCCCTGGTTAATACCTACTATATTCAATGGTCAAAGCGATTTGCGCAAGAAATAAAAATGTACCATCTCCAAATAAAGCAAATGTTTATTTATGTAACGGGTCCATATAGCGTGGTCACGGCTGGTATATCCTACTCCAAAACGTTGAGACAAATATAAGGTATTTTTATAGGTGTAAAAATCGCGAAAGTTTAAAAGTATTTAAAATAAATGCATTTTTTACACATCTAGAGTAGCGGGACAGTAATTACTTCCAAAATTTTCATAATTTGTTATTAGCTTTATGGACGGACGCGCACCAGTACGCGCCAAACCTTTGGAGTAACCCGACTCGCGTTTGATTGCCGCCTCTTCACATGGTGCGCGTCTGTCTGCAAAACAAATACCGTGAGACGCCAGCTTAATCTTAATGTAATTGGTCAGTATTGCACAATTATATGAGATATCTCTTCCGACGTTTTATCATGAGTTACACTACCCGTTGTTATTGGGATTACTGATATCCTCATAGAGAATGATCTGATGATTCGATATTACTCAAGCTATTAATACTTGCGCCATAGAGAGAGGAGACATCTAGAGTAGCGAGCCAGTAATGACTTTCAAAATGTTCATAATTTGTAATTGGTTTTATGGGTGGACGCGCACCAGTATGCACCTAACCTTTGGAGTAATCCGACTCGCGTTTGATTGACTCCTCTTCACATGGTACGCGTCTGTCTGCAAAACACATACCGTGGGACCGCCAGCTTAATCTTAATGTAATGTAAGAATGTATTTCGTAATTATATGAGATATCTCTTCCGACGTTTTATCACGAGTTACACCACCATGGTCATTGGGGGTGACTGATATCCTATAAGATCCGTGTTGATATCCTTACAGAGATAATTCGATATGAAGTACTCAAGCTAAGTATACTTGTATCATAGACAGATGATGACGTAGAAACGACTGTTGAGAACGTTTAAAACGCTTTATGTCACAAGAACACAATATAAAATCGTGTAGTTCGTTCGACTCTGACTTTCTGCAATAGCGATATAATTCCCTGTGCAAGCTGCCAGCTGCTCTAGTTGGAATAGAATACTAGATTTAATTCCCAGTTTGCATCAACGTGGAGAGCAGCATTGTGGAGATTTTGTGTTACTGATTGAATGACAGAAAAGCCACACCCAAAATTATTTGGCGCATAAACCTGTAATTTGGCATGTATGTGCCTCGGAGAGTCTAGGGGTGCACTAAGAAGGGATTTCTTGAAATTCTCACAGCATTGGGAAGAAACGTAACAGAAATAAAATGTGCGGGCTTAGCTGCGTATTTACGAAGCTATGGCCTCCGGTCCTCTTTTATAAATTATAAAATACCGAGCTGAAACAGGTACTGTAATAAGATTCAACTGTCAGGACTGAGAGTGCCCGGAAATTTGCTATACAGAACCTGTCTAGCAAAGTTAATATATTAGTACTTAGATTGTCTATGCAGAGAAAGTGGGTGCGCCAAAGTTCACCTAAATTTTCAACTCCGATAATTGGAAATCCGAAAATGTTCTTCCTAACATTTTTCATCCTAACAATCACAATCCCTAACTACTCTGTCTCTAATGTTCTTAAATCCGAAGCATTGAACTTCATAATGACAGTAGCAATAAACATCTATTATACTATTATTTGTTTTCCTATATTTTCTCAACATAACCATCTTTTACACTATTATTCAAAGTCATATCTATTTTGTTTGGATTTATTTTTATTCATAATAATCAGTATTATATACATTAATTTTGCGTAACTTTATTTTCACATAACATGTATAACATATAAGAATTATAGTACCATGGTATATATATAGAAACGAATCGGTCGTATTAATAATTATTGGTTTAGGTTAGGTTAGAACTGTGACCACAACGCACGAGCCGAGCGAGCGAAGCGAGCGTGCCGCGACAGCGGCCGGTGAAGTGCCAGAACAGAATCGGTCCTATAGTTATTGGTTTAGGTACGGTTAAAACTGCGATATAAACTCCCAGGCCATAAAAATAACCGTAAATGAGTCGTGGTTTATGAATTTTAGTTGGAGTGTAGCCTTGGGGACGCTACGGCGCGAGGACTTAGAAAATTTTTGCCAAATAAGTGTTATTTTTGCAAATCATTTATTTTCTCGATTCTATCGTATAAAACACCTAAATATAATGTTAAAAGTGTCTTGCTAAAAGTGTCATATATTTTTTATTACACTTGGTAAATGTTTCTTTCTGAGTATGAGTGAAAATATTATGGTTATTATATTTAGGGATAAAAGCGTTATGATAAAAAACAGTAGAAGTTTAAATATATTTACATTAATGATATTATTAATTACAATTTTCGGAAACATGAGTGTTATGAACATCGCCGGTTGCACTACAAATAGTATGAATGAAAACTTTAGGATGAAAAATTTTAGGAAGAGTGATTCGGATTACAAATCGTTAGGAAGAACAATTTCAGGTAAATAACTTTAGGTGAGCCAATATGGACCCAGAGAAAATACATGAGTCAACTATTTACTACGGGGGCTGTCTTTACAATCGTCAATCGTGATTCACGTGGCCCCGTCTCTGCGGAATGGCGACAGATACAGCGGTGGTTTCAGTGAGCCGGCACTGAACGCCTCTTTACCACTTTATTTAGTAATATGCGAAGAATCGGTTCAATAAACAGAAAGGTGACTGCTAGCATATCTAGTTTTCATTAACTGTTTCCTATCTAACAGATTTTACGTGTAGGTACAACACACTGCCGACGTGGTTGTGCTGTTTTTTGGACAAAAATTGTCCAAAAAATAGCACAACCACGTCGGCAGTAATTATCCAGCGTCTTTGCTCACTGCTCATTCCGTCAGTGTTTGCTTTACAAAACTCCGCCATAACAGTTTGGGGGTCATTACCCGAGAGTGGAAGTTGTCGTTATATTTTACGAGCGGCCCGGCGACTGTAGCCAACACTTTAAATGCACCGACTCGGCTAAATACCCACTGGTATAAAGTTTAACGCACAAACCGATTTTCTTTGAACCTGTACTAAAGTGTCACTGATGGGGATCACAAGTTTGAATTGTTCGCCTAATGTTTGATCATTGGAAATGTACGATGTATATTGTAGTACGTGAATGCCGAGAATCTTATTAGAAATTTATTAACCGTTGTTTTTTCTCTTCCATTTTAGTTTATAAATTGTTGTATGAATTACCATAGATAGTAGTAGTAATAGACCGCAATAATAGTAACTAGTAATAATAATTAAGATAAAAATTAATAAATATATAGTCCATATTGTTTCTGTAAGTCAACGTAACAAAGTCAAACAATAATTTGCCACAGTAAGTATAGACGGATATGTAGATAATATCCTTATACAATAAACAATAGTTACGTAGATGTCTTTAATGATTAATGACTCATATGAGTATTGCAGTGCATCATAAAAGTCGGCCGTTTTGTCAAGACTTCTAAATTAATATAATTAGCATGACAATCACCCAGTTGTATCCATCATAGCCAACGTGAACTGAGCGAAATAACATTCTCAGTTTCACCCCATACTACTTTATGATATGAACATAAAGTCTGCAATGTTAGACACACTACTGGCATCCGGCTTTTGGAAGTGCCCCATTAGACTTAAACGTCTGAAACAACGTGGTCAGTTCATGATGGCGATTAGCACATTAATAAATCTTTCGTGTAGTAACTCGTTTAGTGGCTACGTTTACAAATGTTCGGAGCGTGCGCTTGAAACATGCCGTACAATGTCGCCATTAGCTTCGCTCAGCTCGGATTAATTTCCAACTAAGTGTTTAGACACAAAAACAAATAAAGTAATTGAAATTAAACTACAGTTTACGTATTTTATCGCGTTGTATTGGTTTCACTAAGTTATTACATTTGAAACTAAACATTTAGAAACTATATTTTTCACTTTTGAATTTTCGTAAAGATTTTCTTATATTAAACGACGATAAATAACAGAATTATAATAACAGAATTATAATAACAGATTTTTACTAGTATATTTTGCGTTATTGCTACCAGATATCTTCAAAGTTCCAGGATCTTAAGCGTAGTTTAGATCAAATATGAAATAATAGAGTTTAGAAATAATATTATTGTTATAGTAGGGCTTGCATTCCAATACTTGTTTTGTCTATTTTTGCTATACCGGTACGACATATTGGAAGTTTGCAAACATAGGAATCTTTCATAGTTACTTTTTAAGTTAAAAATAACTTTTTGATCATTATCTTTTAATATTTATTTGATCTATGCAAATTAATCTGATCTATACAGACCTGAGCATATTTTCCTGCTGTGCGATCTTCACCTTGTCATGGTGGGGGGGCTCAGTAACCGTGGTTAAACGGGTACCCACGGTGAAGCTAAGCGAGATCCCGGCCCGGGAGTGGACGCTACGCGTAGGCTTGATGCAGGCCTACGCAGGATGCGTCTAAGGGTGCGGGTGCGGGGGACAGTTCTTTCTGTCCCTCGCAGTCGGGCGCGGTCGTGGGAGGAGAGGCGTGTCGGTGTTGCGTTGCCGTGCGCCATATCTCGCGCGACCAAATGGGGGCGCACCATTTGTTGCGACGCGGTGGGGCCGCAGAGGAAGAGGAGATGCGAAGTTGTCAGATTGCCGTCCTCCCTATCCTCTGCAGCCGTTTTAGTGCCTGCGGACGGCGAGCGCTGGAGCTGCTGCCCGTCCGCAAAAAGGTAAGGAAGCGGCGTAGTGTCCGCGCCGCCTTCCAAGTCATAACGAGACGGGGCCCGCCAACACCAACGGCGGGCCAATCCCGTGTGGGGTCACGGAAAAGTGTGCTATCCGCAAATTGCGTGACCCCGCCACTACACGGGACCCGTAGGGACACCGCGGTGGTTTTAGTGTGTATGCCCCGTTATACGAGAGACCCTACACACACCTCCTCCGCCAGTCCCAAGCCCGGTCGAGCACACTCTGGCCGGGTTGGCGTCGAGTTGAGATGGCTCATAAGGAGAGTTTCCACAGTAGTCAACAAAAAAAAAAAGACGTGAGTATATTTTTTCATAATGAATTAGGAATTAGCAAAAGTATAATGGTTATAATGTCACGCATATGCGTTTCTATAATATTTTTGGTGTTTAAGGCATAGACACGGTTATGTTTATAATATTGGATTAGCTGTTAAGTATGATATTGGATAACAGTTTCGTTACAAGTTTTTCTAGGAAAACTTAAATTATTTTTTGGAAGCTTTTTTAGCAAGTCATATAAAAGAAAGCACATGTGAAAACGTATTTGTATGAAACCGGTATGGGTGAAAGTGTTAGAGAGGCAAACTATATCTCGCCGGCTAGTCGGTAAAACTAACTGTGGACATTTTTTGGTTGGCTTTTTTAGAAGGTATACCTAGTTTTCGTTTTCTATTCCGATAACTTGTAAAGGAAATATTTGTTTCAGTTTTTCAGCTGAAAGCAATAACCGATGGCAATAACATTTTATAGATTGTAACATTTTTATTTGAAATATAACCTTAATATTTTTTCAAGGTTCCATAGCAAAGTGCAGCCTTAACATCTGTTTATGCGGTCACGGTTTAACTGTGTGGCTAAACATTCTAAAGAGCTGAAATTAAACAGCTGAAAATATACTACTAGACTTCGTCCTGGGTTGTGTCCGCGTGGGACTCGTTTACCGCAGGAAAAAGTAGCTCCATTGCTACGTGCAACAAGGACAAAAAAACACATTTACTTATTTTTCAACGTTTAAAATTCTGAATAGTAGTTTTCTTCGTAGCCGTGCGGATGCAAACGTATTTGATTTGAGCGTATTAAATTTATCTACTCGATTATGAGGTGTTTTACAGGAAATTGCTTTCAAATTCGTGGTTTGTCGAGGGCGGAGTCGAGATGACTCATAAAAAGAGTTTACACCGCAGTCAACAAAAAAAGTATAACTTTGCCTAATTATAGACATAGATGACGAAATTGAAAAAAAAGACTTGTAGTAACCAAAGCTTTTGGCTCAAGCTATAAAGTTAAATAGGAATGAGCTCTAAAAGGTAACTACGGAATCCGTCATTATGCCAGACTTATCGCGTACTTGACCGGCTTTCTTATATATTCTATATTGAATCTGGTCCACACCGAAGGTCAATCCTCACGCTCACACACAAGATGACAATGTTATCAAGAAATCTGATTATTTGTAATAGAATTTTGCTTCAGTGATACTAGAGACCCTAAATAAACTCTACCGTACTCTTTAAAAAGTTAGTTTCAAGGCCTAACTGTCATCATTCTTATTCAGTTGATTCTCTACCCAAAAAGGGGCTTACAATTTGAATTTCGTCTTTTGTAGGTAACCAATCTATTTCTAATTATTACTATATAGTTTCGTTTTTAATAAATTGAGAGTAACATTTTTACTAAAAGAAAAATACAAATATAAAACTATATTGTTAGGTGACATACCATTCGTTAATTCGTTATTTACAATTGAAATTTTACAATGAATTATTACTTTGATTTAAACTTTTAAACTGGCCGCTGTTTGGGAAAATACTTTTTGTAAATATGGTCGCGGTCAAGGATTGATTTATACGACTAGTGTTAGTAGTTCTAAGCTTTTAGATATTTAATGGCTACATTGCTTTCGTACGATAGCCTAGGTCTGGTTTTGATGATAAAAAAATATGGTAATTCATTACCGCTGTCGTATGTCGTGTGAGGAGGGTCCTGAAAGGCTGTGCATTTTTTATAACAGCTATCGGTGGTAGACAAGCTCGTGATTTAGTTCTGTTGGTAAGCACTAATTCAGAATTATAGACTGGGCTATGTTCTCTAAGTATTACTTATGAACTTCGCTGGCGACGCCGCTGACAGCTAAGACAACCTGCGGGAAGTATGAAATACTCCATTTAAACGCGCACATCGGCCGCCCTTACGTGGCAACGCACGTTTGTCGCACATTGTTGTCGTTAATTCTCCACGTATTTTAGTGATAATGCCACTCTGATTGACTCATGCCCATTCAGAACCAGAGTGAATATGTACCCCCCAGCATGAATGATGTAGAATTTCTTGTATATTATCTTACTGGTATGGTAGGCAGTCTAGTATAATATCAAACAAGTAAAATTGGGAGATTGATATGCAGGAATGATCTTATCCTATTCTGTAATTAATATACATAGTAATATTTTTACCATGCGCGTAGCTTATACATACGGTACGCCGCCATGTCCATTATAATTCGAATCTACATTCAGAGTCATAAGTACCAGTCTAAGAATTGCCTACCGGCAAATTCCAATATCACTTACAGCCAGACTTCAACAAAAGTAATGAAGTGTGCGCTATTACAGTATTTTCCCAAAGTGGATCATCGAAGCCTCTCCATAGAAATGAGCTGGTATAGTTTATGTCATTGGACGCCAGCCAGAGGGTTATAATTTAGTTATGGCTGCGTGGATCGTTAATCACTGCGGTCAACAACGCTCCCGGTATCCTCTAGATTGATGATCGTTTAAATACGCATGATGGCTACTAGATTTTCTTTAGTTACGTGTTTTAGTTGCATTTTACACGTGTGGTTTTTGTACATAGATTAGTCTACGATTCAGCGCTAAGCGGCTGATTGTAGTAACTGTGACTTAGGTATTCTTCTTGTTCTGGTAGTGAAGGAATACGGCTAAGTATTCATTGGAAAGTGACGTTTTAATTCTCGCAAGTATAATTATGTAAGCCATAATGTCACACGTTATACCAATATTAACTAAAGAAGTAGCTGGAGTTACAATCAGTAAGCAGTACTTTCATAAAGACTTTATCCAGTTTGTACCTTTGCTTGTTAACAATTTTCTTTATTATAACGTAAAGCATACCCACTGGGTAAAATTTGTTTAGTGACGGCATTATTAACCATACATAATATACAAGAAAATGAAATAATTTTCTAACCGAGTGAATACGATAACGTAACTAGGTTTAATAATGTCTTTATTATGCCAACGTTATCCCGAGATCCTTTGTGTTCTTTGATGTTGAATGAAAACTTTATTTCAGGCACAGATAAAATAATTACTTCAGGCGCTGTGGGGGAACTGCCTAGACAGGAAAAATTAGGAAGGGAGAGCTTTGGGCTTAAATTCGAAGAGAGAGAGCGTCCAACCGAAAAATTTACTCCGTGACGGAATCATAATTTTTTTCCAAGTTTACGAAACTTTTTCCGGTTATCACAGTACTTAAAGTCATCGCTTTTGGAAATGCTCAGCGGAGCGAGTAACATTATCTACTTCAGAATAATTAGTTGGAGAATGTTTAGGTAGGAAGGTATGACTAATTATTTTGCGAGAATTTCACTTAAAATAATTTAACATTTAACATTTCGATGTTTTAATATAATTGTGAAGTTATGCAGAGCCTGTTAGATAAGGTACATAGAGATAAAATGATTCGTGCGTTCAGAAGAGAATTTAAATTATATTTTCTTGCAAAGTTTGCCCTCGTAACGGTTTAAGGGTCGATTAAAACAGAAAGCTCTCCAGTGAAAATCCAATCCAGACTAGTGTAGTCGGCTCAGTTCTAGACTAAAGTTTAGCTAGTTGAACAGAGTGTAGCAATTACGCTTACCTAAAACTCGTCCTTTTGATTTTCATTTCAAACATTTTCATTACATTATACTTTTCTAATATATAAAGCTAAAGTGTTTGTATGTCTGTTTGTTTGGTTGAACGCGCTTATCTCAGGAACTACTGGGCCGATTTCATAAAATCTTTCAGTGTTAGTTAGCCCATTTATTGAGGAAGGCTATAGGCTATATAACATCACGCTATCGGTCACGGGAGCGGTGCAGTAGCCTTAAATAACGCGGGTGTAACCGTGGGCTCATCTAGTAATAATATGTTTGTTAGATTAAAGCAATATTGCTAACTTTTTAATTTTATCATTAGTAGGCATTAGCGATAGTGCCTACAAATGTAGACTTATTTCGAAAGTATTCGAGCAGATTTCAGTAACATAGCAAGTTTAACAAATAAATGTTATTTAAAATGACCCCCCACAAAACGCTCCACAGTGATCGATGAAATAAACATGGTAAAGCTCAATATTAAATCTATATTCACGCTGTAAATACAAATTATAAATCACGTATTAAGCTATCCTTACTTCAAAAGATTTACCCCAATTTAAAACAATCTCAGTTGACAATTTTCAACTGGGAGATTTATAACCTATATTCCAGTGGATCTGTCATCGTCGTCGTTTTGTGAATGCCGTTTGGACGAACTTTGCAAATTCAGTTTTGGTATTTGGTGAGACGAGGTCGCATCCGTCACCGCAAAGCCGATTTGTCTTAATTCGGAAACAGCCCAATATTCATTTCCCGTGGCAAACTCTGTTTTTTAACGTATTTGAGTAATGGCCGGTTTAGAAGCTTCGTTTGAAGGAACTCTGTTTTAGAGGAAATTGCTTTAGGGACGAGTTTTATGTTTGGGTTGCGATGTAAAGTAGAGAAATATTTGGAAAAGATCTAACAACGTCTGGGCGCCTCATGCATATTCCATTTAATGTTGTTACTAGATTACATTACTTTTTGTAGGCTGTACGTCTAAAAAGATTCGTGATGTATTCATCACGAATCTTTTTAGACATACAGCCCAAATGGTACACGTATTAACGTACTGCTTTATTTTTGGTTTTATTCTGTTTAGTTTAGACAATAATTAGTTACTTACAAGTAACTAATTATTGTCAATATTCCGCATTGACATTCATAGAATGGATTTGATTATCAAACTTTAAAATGCTATCATGATAATATGGTAGAAGACGGAATAATATGGAAAAGTATAATTTGAAAACTGGTACAAAAAGTTAATAAATACCCCATAAAGCGTTAACCTAACAGGAGGCATTAATTCTATTAAACAAATACGGAACCAAACTTTTTATCGAACTTCAAAATTATGCCAAAATTTGTAAACAAGAATGTTTTAATGAAATCAAATTGGATCCTTTTATGCGCATATTTATGGTTCGCATTTAAAATATAAATGGCACTCGGGCCGGCGACGACATATTACGCCCGACACACGATTCGGACAAAAAACTCTATCTGCGCAAAAAGTCACTTTTATTCTGCCTGTTCACTGTTCACTTCATAATCCGTATTTTGTTTGGGTTCAGTTGGATGTTCGGTTTTATACTTTATTGGTAAAATAAAGAAAGAGTGCTGGCTAACTACTACTGTTTTATTGATTGAGAATAAAATAATGTTGAAGTTAGAAATAAATCTTCTAATTCATTAGCTCGCCGCAAGCATAATGCGCAATTTCGTGATAAACTTTTCATCGCTTTCACTCCATAGACTCGCAAAGAAACGGCATTGCAAAAATGAACAGTGGAACTGAATTAAAAACTACCCATTTAGTGGCAACCATAACTCATATTAATGACACCCTAGAACAATAATTCAAATAACGTGACTATTTTTTAAAACTTATCCCTTTGCCCCTCATTTTCACACGTCATAAAGCAGGATCATAATTTTGAAACACTCTGCCAGTCTGAAAAGGCTGCTTCACTGAGACTGGCGTAAGTAGAGCTAAAACTATATTGTGTAGGGTATTGTATTGTACAGCTTTCTCGTTTTGAGTTTTGTGACGTCACAGAACAATGATCTTTTGACCGGCATCCAGGTGCGAACTGCCACTACGTCACACTGAAATGCCCCGTTTACAAAATGCACAAAATTAGACTCCCGGCGTCGCAGTTATAGCGAAACGCCGAGAACACAGCGATACGAACACAGCGAGAGCGCAGAAATTCTCTTATTTTTTATCTTTAGAATAAACTTTGCGTTTTATAATACTGAATTTTCATATTGCCAGCGAAGAGAGGTAAGAGGAAAATGGGATGTTTACTAAATCTCAGATTTATTTAGTTCTTCATTTACTTCACGGTTTTAAAATAAACGTTTCACAGACGACAGTTTTATTCGTTTTGTTTATACTGTTCACTGGTGCGCGGCGATTGATTCGCTATGTATTGCAATACTTATTTATTTTGCGTACTATTAGTTCATACATTTGTATAGCTATCGCAAACTGTTTGTTATTTTTAACCCGTTTATTAAATGCTTAACTAAGCTTTTCATAATGTCGATACAAAACTAATTATGCATCGAAACATGCAACTGAACTGAATATTTTATTTAAGTTAGCTTAAAAAATATATACTATGAACTTTCCGTAATTGGCAGGTAAATTTTTTTCAAATACGATTTAAATGTTGTTAAAGGCATATCAATGTTTACTACATATGTCTATCGGCGAATAATATTATGTAAAATATATTAATAGGCATAAGTCTTCGACAGTAAAAAACTGCGACTGCAGATTGACGTTTTTGTTCGAGACATAATCATCTGCTTCACTTACAGTCTCTTCAGTAAATAAAGGCGATTACACTTTTCTTGCGGTTATAAAATGGGTATAATAAAACATTATGCGTCCCTACCGCCGTTATTTGTGGCTGCACTCCACAAGGGTGCGGCAATAAGGCAAGAACACACCAGTGGCGCAATAATGTTCCTCAGAGTTACGATGTGACAGATACTTTACGCCTGCGGTTATTTTGAGACAGGATCGCGCAATGCGGCTTGTTAGGTCGATAACTCGGATACCCTGATAATTCGGATATGTGACTGCGGTGTGTAGGTACATGGTTTTATAGGGAAGGGGGTGCAAATGAACTCTGTTTGTTTCCTGGCCATGATATTTGCAAATCTTTAATATTAAATGCTCAGTCGGAGGGGAGTCGGTAGTATTTCGTTATCTGTGCCCCACAGGCTAGTATTTATGTTGTGCTACGTCATCATGATAGTTAATTTAAATTAATTGAGCAAGTTTTTATGAGGCACTTACAATATTTTATTGCTAAGTTTATTATTAATTGTGTTTGATATAAACCCTATCGCAGCATTATATGCAATGACTCAAAGTTTTGCTGTTAAAATTCAGTTTCTTTGTTTAAAGGCATGCTAAATAAATACGAAGGCTTTTTCTCTTTTGTAGGTTGCGACTGCGATTTCTACTTGTCTCAAAAAACTATAAAGTTGTCAATTTAAAATGAAATTGAATTCAAAGTAAACCAGACGATACTTCGGTTGTGTTAATAAGCCACCATTCCTTATTAATTAACAGCCATTGAAAAAATAAGTAATAAAAAGGCATAATTAGAATATTGTCGATGTCGCTCTTACTGCTATTACTGCTATTATTTCTTTTTGCATCCTTCAAATAATTCAAATTCAAATCCTTTATTCATTTGGGTCACAATGTGACGCTTATGAACGTCAAAAATAATTGCGAGATATTACTACCTACTGTTTGCTTTATTATATTCTTGCCAGTCTTTTACATTATAGGTGTCTTAAATTAAGCAACACAATTATTTTGCCGTTATAACATTGTTTTCTTGTCCTAGAATAATTCGTCTGGCACTTTAGCACAAAGCGATTTAGTACAAACTTCGTTATCTCATAGTAATGTTTATGTAACGAGTCTATGTCTCGTAATTGACGACCGGTTGGCGAAGCGGGAGTGTAAGCGAATGCTACGCCGAAGGTCGCGGGTTTGATTCCCACTCAAGTCGAACATTTGTGTGCATGAACATGGATGTTTGTCTTGATCTGAGTGTTTCTATGTATAATATGTATGTATTTACAAAAATAAAGTATATATGTATGTTTATCCATTATCTAGTACCCATAGTACATGCTCTGCTTAGTTTGGGACTAGATGGTGTTGTGTGAATGTATTTAGAATATTATATTAATTATTTAATATAGGTATAATACCTTATATTTTCCGCGTCGATTCGGCATGGGTTACACCAGCCATAGTCACGAGATGACCTAATATGAACGCATATCGTTTTTTCGCTACATTTTTATGGTCAATGGTTAATCAAAGTTTTGGTCGAGTATAAGTTTGGTTACATTTCCTTGTAAGAAAAATCGTCAATTACAGCGTTTGTGCTTAAAGAAAAGGTATTTACGTATAATTAACGTTCACATTTCTACTTATAATGCTCTGCTATGGCAATTTTTCTTGACCACAGCATTCGTTCCTTTTCCAACGTCGCCTTTGCAAGTTTTCTTCCTTATTCGCAGCGAAATCGCTAATTACGGGGACTCCCTAATCTCGTAATCCACGTTAACGTCAATGTGGTGATTAAAGGTAAGCACTGCCTTTATATAATAATCTTAATGATCGCTCGGTCAAAACATATTTTTACCGAGCGATCATACTTGATCACACGGTATTTAAAATTTTGAATGCAGTAATCAGAAGAATGACTTTCATATCTACTTCATGCATGAGAATACCTACATTTGTGTATGTATATATATAATTACGTAAAAAAATTGCGTTACTGACTGACAGACAACGCACAGCCATAAGTATTGGGCGCAAAGGGCTGTAATTTGGCATGTAAGTATGTTCCTTGGGGACCGTTGGGATGCACTAAGGATTACCCGAAATTCACAAGGGATCGAGTAGAACCAGCTAAATAAAAAAAAAGCGTGGGCATAGCTGCTGATATCGACTGTTGTTCTATAAGAACAATGCGCGGAACGAGACACGTGCTTAGGCGCAGATCGCCAATTACAGCGGCTTCCTAATCGCATACCTAATCCACGATGACGTTTAGGTGTCAGTGTTGTTTAAGTAAAGAAAGCGCAGTAATTGTGCGGCGTCGTTATTCTCTAAACTTTGAGGTTTATGGCGCGCCCGCGGTCCACCGCCGCAATCAAAATGTTTTGCTACACGAACTTAAAGTATAGGGAAGCGCACATGCATGAAGTTTTACGTAAACTGTTAGTTTTTGGTAAAGCTTGTGAGGGAGTTTTGTAAGTAATGTATGGTGCACTAGAATTTTCGATAAACCTTATTAACGGAAGTTTGGTTAAACTACAAGATAGGCTAATGGATAAAAAACCAACGCAAAAGCCACCTCTAGTGAAAATAAATCAAGTGGAAGTTACGGCTTCTAACATTATCCATAGTTGCAGTCTTAATTTACACAGAAGATATTTTATGTTACCTATTTATTTTTCTTAAGGAATTCAAATATTTAAGCCTACATTTTAGTATTTTAGGTAAATCATAATAAGCAAAAAATTGCAAATAGTAGTAGCTCAATCCTACAAGAAAAATGCCGTTAGATCATAGGTTCTGTGAGAAATGCTTAAAACCTAAGTTTAGGTTTCAGCGTTACTTTTATTTCAGATACAAAGGTTCCTTACAACAGCCACGTATTTACTTGCAACATAATTTTACCGACCTATTTTTAGACAGCGTTTCTTATCGGCCACAAGAACATAGGTACATAGGTCAAGTTATGTATAAAGTGGCTCCCTCTCGAAAATAAAACGCACATAGTTTATAAGTAAAAGCTTATCGATACTTACGACCGCGTGAATGCTGTTAACGTGGCGCCGTAAAGGCCATTAACACCAATTTTATTTCGATGTATTTATCGGAAATCACAAGTCACATTATATTGACGTAACACATGAATTAGGTGAGATTCTAATTTACTTTATTTTGGAGCGCGTTTTTTTGGGTCATGTTAATTCAGTCTGTTAGGTATTACAAGTTTTTTTCTGAGAGGCTTTTAGTAGGTTTTACAGACAGTAGGGTTTTTACAAGTAGCGAATGTCTGTAAAAAACGCGCTCATTTGACTTTTCGAAGTTATGTGCGTAGGAAGTAGTAAATTATCGCTAGCGTGAAAGAAAGCATCGCAAGGAAAAATCTTCAGTATGAGAGATTTTCAGTTTTTATATGAAAGTATTGTGAAAGCTGCCAAACATCATCCTTGATCTGTGCTGTGGACTATGACTATTTCGTGGTAAGTAGAGGTTCGTTTCCACTGAGTTCAGGGTTGCAGCAATTTATAAACTGGAGTGTAATCAATAGGTACAATTTTCCTTTGAAATGTAATGCTTTTCTGCCTAATGTGTAACAATTTTACTAAAACATGTCTGTATTTCTACTGTAGCATAAGAGTTAAATGGAAGTCTGCACTCATAGTCTGGTTTCACTTTGCATTAAAATATCTTAGAATTTTAGCGTATCAATCATCATCATCACCAGCCTTTAACAGTCCACAGCTGGACAAGGCCTCTCCTTTAACAGGAGGAATTGGCCTACTATACCACGCTAGCCAAACGGGTTGGTATAGGGTTTGTATCAAGTTTGCCTTCTCTTACAGTGCTGTTCTCTGCATAATATGATCCCTCTGTCGGCGCTTACGACACCCACGGGATGACATGGGGTGGTGACATTCCGTATTCTTAATCCGTCACCACACGGACAATACAAGAATATAAAAGCTTTTCTTTAAGTAATTTATTGAATACTGTTGTTTGAGATACACGAAGGTAACTGTCGAGGTAGACTGTAATTTTTTATCTTCCAAAGGAATGAAACGCCTGGCTTGATGGTGAGTTGATTTAATTCAATCTTAATCAGGATCGGCTTGTTGCTTCGGATTTCTTGAGAGAACTTCTGTTGAACTGAACTGAACGTGCAACAAACCGTCCTGTTTATATTCTATTTTTACAGGGTGCAAGTAGTGAGTGGATGTGAGCGCAACGCATTCGGTTCGACCAATCACAACGCTTCGTCTGAGTTTTACTTGTGGTGGCGTTCGGACAGGTTTCAACATGTTCAAACCTGTTCGAACGTGCTCGCGTCCACTTTACATCGTCATGTTTTGATTTCTTATTTACTATGGGATAATAAAACAGCCTTAATTGAATAACAATAAACATTTCCCTACTCTCAAATCGTTTTTATTGAATCATCCTTATATCTACTTAAGTATACTTATATATTCACATTTATTTACATTATTTATGATCATTACTTAATTTTATCACAAAGCTACGACGTCCTTAACAGTAACAATTTAGCGACGGCGTAGTATCTTTCCATACTTCTTTTAATCATAAGTCACAAAATGACGGATGATGGAACGTTCTCTATATTTTTTTCAAAATAAAATATATTACTGGTGCTTGGTCAATACTGCCTTTTGATAACATTTGATTTTAGCTACAGGTCTGAACCTTGATACAAAATTTATCTTGTTTTCCAAGTATTGTTTTATATTTAATTGAAATTACTGTTAAACATTTGTAAATAGTTCCAACCAGTGAACTTAACCAACCCAGTTCGTTTATATAAACAGGTACTGAACTATTCTACTTGCTTTTAGGCAAACTAATACTCAGCATTAATTTATTACCCATCTAGATGCATATAAGTCGAGGCAACACTTCAACGCTAATTAAACGTAGATTAATTTGAGACCTAATAGGGTACAATGCGCTACATAATTACGCCGCATTGTTTTGTGTATGTATCAAATCTCTACTCTCAACAGGATTCAACGCAGGTTATCGAATTTGCATAGAAATTATGTACCTATTTTTATATCCTTCTTAATTTCAGTTACGCTAGACTTTGCTTAAGACATAGTAACGGCTTATTATGGTTAGCGGCAATATTTCTTTATTTATGTGAAGGCTGCTAACTCGCCATTGAATAGGCACTTCATAATACTTTCACGAATAACAATTTCGATAAACTTTCTTCAAATGGATAGAAAGACAAATAAAGAAACATGCTGATATTGCCACGTAAGAAATAGGTGGGACGATAAATTAAAAGTTATTCATTTTTAATCCGCTGTTTTTGTAGTTATTACATAATATAGCTTCTTTCAATGTTTGCCTGTGTGTACATAACTAATCCACATTAAAGAGTAATAAATATTAAAAAATAACTAGATAATAAGTTTCAAATCAAAATATTAATTTAGTAGGTACATCTAGAATATTATAACATCTTTGTATTAGGGACCTTTTGGGTAGTAAGTTTGCAGAGATGGATAGATCCGTTTCAACGCGTGGGGCTAATTGTAAGTGGAGAAAGTCATGTCTAGTCAAAGCGAGGTCTGACTTACGGGTTGTGTAATCGAAACTGACAAGTTTTCACTATTGTGGCTGTAAATTGATAATTAATATGAGTACATACAAACATATCACTTGGAACAAAGTTTAGTTTAATAAGTCGAGTCGAGTATGATTTTATAAAAGGTTCGTTTTTGTGTTACAGAAATGGACATTTCTAATAGAAAATACGTAAGATTTATTCAATTCTTAATATGATTATATACAATACTAGAAGACGCCAGCAGCTACGCCTGCAATTTTTAAAATTTACCCGTTTTGGCCGATCCCGTGGGAATTTCGGGAAATCCCTTCTTAGTGCACCCCTACGGTTTCCAAGGAACATACATGCTAAATTTCAGCTTCCTGAGCCCAATAGTTTCGGCTGTAGCGTGTCTGTCAGTCAGTAAGTAACCCTGTCCCTAAATAAATTATTTCTAATAAATCTATTGTGATATCAAAGTAAAAGAACATTTCAAAGTTGTACTCGACGATAAACCTATACAACAAAGTATTAAACTTGATACGCTTTTTGATTTTTCTCTTTTTCATTCAAGATACTTTGCTTGTGACTCAAACAAATATCTAAGTTCTACCACCTGGTATTTTCTGTTATTATATTGATCCTGATGACTTAAATATATTGCTGAACCGAATAATATTTATATTTAACAACATTAAACAAAATTCGTTAAGCTATAGAAAGGATACCGAAGATAAAATAAAATAGAGATTATCATTACGTACACCAGCAAACTGCCACTCTAGACTGAAAATATGAAACGAAAACTCGTACGAGCCGTAACATAACAGTAAGCAACTTAGCAAACAGTCGTTACTTAATTTTAACGCTAGCTTATATCACTGTAAACACTAAAGAGCTATTTTAATAGGCTAGTTGACGAAAACAAAATAAGACCGTCCTTTAGATTATTCAAAAATAAGCGATACGTATTTTTTTTATTTGTAAATTAAACCAAAAATGACCAAGATATAGCTCATTAAAGTTACGAATAACGTCACGCCATGCTGCAGTTTTTGGCACGATGTGACGTCACACGTAACTTTAATGGGCTATATCTTTGGTATTTTTTATTTAATCGAAAAAAGAAAAATACGTGTCCAATATTTTTTTATAATCTAAAATACGGACTAAATAAAATGTAATTATTTTGACCCTGGAAACTACCCTTTTACAGCACTACTCATAACTTGTACTCGTAACATTGTTTGAGGGCGTTAAATTATAAAATATAATTAAGCAATGTTGTAAATTAAATGTAAACAGTCTGTAAGGTCAATATTTGGGCGGCATTTATCTCTGTAGCGAGACTGTTTTGGAAGTGTTAGAGGGTGCTAGGGTACTTTTGTCGCCAAGACCTCTGCTTGGAGTCTCCAGGAGATTTATGCCGTGACCCTCGCAATAAACAACGCCCACTGAGACCTATGTTTAGCGGGAATAGCACAAATCTTGAGAAACACGTCTCAGATTGTCCTGAAACTACTCAGCGTGAGTTATCGTGCTCATTACGCAGTTATAATTAAAAGTAATTGGATTATGTGGTTTGACATTGACGTTATTTGGTGGTCACGCAAAGTATTTATATTATTATTTATCAAGAGCTACAATTAATAAATTCAGTGTTTAAGAATTTCAACAACGTTAACAAATTACGCTAATTCGGCAGTAGGTATATAAAATCCTTGGATGTGGGTATAAGTTTGTATTTCAAATTAACTTAATCTTAAAATCTAAACGTTAGCTTTCGTAATATGTTTACCGATAATAATAAAGCAGTTTCAAAATTAGATTTGATATTCGTAGTGAGACGAAAAGACTTCTTCCAACTTCATTTACAAAATAAAAATTTCAAATAAATGATAATTATATATAAACATATGTCTGCGTATATTTAGTTTGGCATAGCATTTTTAATAAAATATTTCACCAAGTTATATTTTGACTTCAAGTAATAAACGTAAATACTACGGTTATTTAATTCAATCAAATAAATGGAAAAGCCTTGTCACGCTGTCACAAATTACAAGATTAGTTTTCTTTCACAAATGCTGTTCACAAAGTAATGTTCAAAAACAGGAATTTTATTTGACTGGTTATAATGAAAATTTACGATATTGTGATTTCATTTGGATAATAATATAATAATAATTTTCATATAACATTTGAACGAAACTATTACCAAAATAAACGGGGCATGAAAATACTGAAAATATTTTGTGCACAGAGAAATTGCGAAACAAAAACAGTGTGTAGTAAAATGCTTCATTGGACTGAAACGTTAAAAATCAATGCACATAAACTTGAAATCCAATTTATTTTGATTCTATTCAGAGTTTACACGGCACCATACGTTCAAATATCATTAGTTTAGCTCGCTACGTAACAACGGACATTTGTTTCCGATTCTGCTGGAAATTTTAGACGCAATTGTGTGTTTTTACATCACAGACCGACCCGTATACCAAGGAATGTTACATACATTATGTTGATACATATGTACACTCGTAAACCAATGCTAAACAATAAGCACAACACCAAATAATGTTGAAAAAAATTTAACCTATTATTTTTTACCCGACTACGGCAAAGCCAAAAGGAAGGGTAATGTTTTTGGCAGTCTATTTAATTAAATATACGGTAGGTAAGATATTTCAAAGAACACATTTGTCAATAAAATTCAAATCGTTATTAATGCTGTATTATAAAATGGTCTTATTGAAAATAATGCGTGATATTCACGAGATGATTGATAAAATCATCAGTCGTGACTACTGATGGTGTAATGGTGTAATGCATGCCAAAAGTGCGGTACGTCACCTCGTTTGCCTCCAATAAGTCCCAGTCTCCAAGGCCCTTGGATCGCAACCGCGATAGCGCTGGGACGCTGATGTATAATCAGCGTCCCAGTCCCAGGTGTTTCTCAATAATAAACTTAACTTAGTGCAAAGGTCTCAATGAATCTGAATTGCTCTCTTATTTCGTTGTTTCACATATCTACGTACATACCTGTTTTCCCTAGCGACGCAAAGATTATCTCTACTACGGCGGAGCTTTATAAACAGAATTAAATAAGTAGTTTCAATCTTGCTAACCGAAATATTTAAGGAAAGTTTACTAAATATGATATTTTCTGCATATTTTGATCAGTTTAAATTAGCTATACTTAAAATGACAAAACTATTAAATGTTTTTATGTATATTTGTTTGGGTGTTATTGACCCCTTTGTTTTAGGCGCTCGTTGTTAGTAGGTAGATGTTTATTGTACTATGATGAGTGCCTGTGCAGCGAATGATCTTACAAACATTCAAACAACAGACACGAAGAACAGCCAGATTCTGAACTAAATTTCTAGATCACGTAAATAGTTGTCCCCGTCTGTATATATTGATTTTGCTTCATTACTTTCGAATTTTAATTAACCCGTAAGTTAGGGCCCCACTAATATGTAATCTTTAGTAAGTAATGATGCCCGCGGGAAATAATACAGACGCTAAATTGGATACTACGATAGATGCTCGCTTTTATTACTACCAACATTAATTTAAAATAATATTACAAAACCTTGTGCTACTTTATTTTTTAACTGGTGTGCTTATGTTTAAATTAAGTAGCATACTAAATTGCTGATTAGGTACATGTACGGCCAATTTAATTATTGTTACTTTTTTAAATATGAGAATTATTTGTTTGAATCTTATCAAATTATAATTTGGAAAAGAAGAGACAGCTCAATCAAATGCGCCTGCTTATACACCTAAAATAAAATCTCTCTCCTCTAATAACAGCATTAATTCAAGCGTGTAGCTAAAACCCTTACTACGTACACATCACACAGATTGGCCGCACAGATTAAATTAGCGCGTGTTGTGATCGAGCAAAACCACAGTGTAAACACGCCATTACACCTCAACAGGATAAAGTTGCCGTCGACGGGTGTGAACTGACAAACTTGCCCCCATCTGTTCCAACCTTAACTATTCTGTGATGATTTTGAATACTTCTTCCTGTACCTATTTTTCCAGAATACTTCACTCGGTAACTAGTATGTATAACAGATATTTAGGTACTGAACATGCTTGAGATGATTTCACATGTAGTTACTTAATGAGCAGTTTAGAATGTTCAGTTTGTGAGGAGTTTTCGGGTTTGAGCTGTGTTTTGATTATGAGTGAAGTTTGCTAGGTGGTTTTATATATATTTATTGAACTACCACATTTATGTATGGTATGGATGGGTAATGTATAGAACTATTCTAATAATTGATTTGTGCGTTGAAGTAGAATCTGGGTTATGAAGGTAGTGGAATGTGTTACATTCGCCATACCTATGATTTGTTGAAGTGACACAGTGTAGTCATGGATATTAAAGGACAAAGGCAGATCTTCATACATCGAAATGTCTGAAATAAAATTGAAGCGCACAGTAATAAAAAATATTTCGGCGTAAGTAACAGAGTCTATAAATAATTCTATTTTCACTCGGGAAACCCTGGAAAACAAGATATCGGTGTTTTAGTTTTAAGTTAAGAAAGAACAATGTAGGTACGTTTGAATTATCAAATGAAATTATGTCAGATTGACATAAAAACGCAGAAGTATTCTGTAGCATCTAACTGTCACAGCCAAAGACAAAAGCAGAGTTGCACGTTTTAAATCGATTTTATGTGAAATCGATACACCATTAAAACGATGCTGTGACGTTTTTATTTGATTTAAAAGTTGTTTTGCTTCAAAAATTACTAGCTTATTGATATAATGTTAATAAAAGATGAAATAACTGCATTTTAATAATTATATCTTAATAATTGATACGGATCAATAGCACTCACGTCTATTCCTGTCACACCATTGTCTATGGCAACAATCAAATAATAAACTAGGTACCTAGTTCGTAATCAATTGGAATGCTTTTTATCATCATAAAATACTCCAGCTTTCACGAGACAAAGTGAAAATATTAAAAATCGTAGAAAAAAAAAACAATTAATTGTTTTGTTCATATGAAGTTTAAGGTCGCCACAACAAACCCAGTCCGAATTCTGCCATTGTTCTTTAGGATATTAACGTTAGGCACAGAAAAGTAGCGTATGTTCAAAAAGCATTTTACATTTATACTAATAAAATAAAGCTGAAGATCTTGCATGAATGCGCATTATTTAGCCCGAATTGAATAATTATTTTCCGTTCGTTTACCTAGGAAGGAGGAATAGGCTATATAACATAACGCCACGAGTTCAGAGCAATAAGCATAACCAGTGATAATGTAAAACTAATAATTATCTATAGGTAGGTAATCTCTAAAAGTTTTGTAACAAGTCACAATCGCGTTAATATACTAGACTACCTGATTAAGACAAAGTTGACTGGACTTGAAATATCAGCAATATTTTCAGCTTTAAGTTTTTTTGTCGAAAATATTATTTTAGTTTTCTTTTAAGAAATTGGACGGTTTTCGGCGTTAGGTTGTTTCACATTACGAGGACCGTTGTGGACGTTTAAAACATCGGCAAATCATGGTTTTGATACCTATGGAATTTCTTACTCTATATATTCTGTGTTTGGGTGTAATTTATTTACAATAATAATACAAGCTTCGTTTAGTTCCAAACTAACTAAATAGCAGCGAATCGGTTGTTATTACCGGATCGGGATAGCACTAGATAACATTAGGCGTCTGCATAGTCGGTACTGTGAAAACGCTAAAGGCACTTGTTACCCTATCCACCTAGCCTCGGCATCATTTTGTGAGTCATACATTTGCTTTGGGGACAAGTTCACTTCAATCGACAAAATGACTATGTGACTAACTTTACTATATCCCAAAGTAACACCTGTTTAAATAGGGTTTATAGTTATGAGGTCTAGGAACATTTTGATATACTACACCAAATGTACATATGTTTTATAAATAAATGGATCTTTATCTTCTCTTACTAATCTTCAATACAAAGTCAATGCACACCGAGTAATAAACAAAATCCTGAAATCCTTTAACACTGACTTTCGCAATGTCCATTACACGTAATAAGGGGATTACACATATGAGCGTAGTACGTGGTACTAAAATAACCCCGCTTATAACTAAGCAGTTAATTTTACCAAAGCTGGTGGTAACTTTATTGTCCTCAGGGATAATATTTTGAGGTACATTTACAGAGTGGATCGTTTAAAAGTCGTCGACGGAAATAGATGCAGCGTAACGAACGGATTGACTCGCGACTTCTGCAAGTTTAATCTTCGGGGGAAATAGTCGAGACGCTGCCATTAACTTACTAACGTCTCGTTGGCTGTTTGACTTCGAATACGCGTAGCGATGTGATTGCCAGACGTTTTATTTTGTTTGCTCTAAGTTATTGGGTTACGAGTTGTGTTGAACTGTTGAGAAGCTTTAGGTCGCTTTTTAAGAGTTATTTATGAGTAACTTTGCATGGGAATTTTTGACTTGAGATATGTTCAACGTTTTTCTTCGCATATTTGTATTTTGCTCATAAAAGGAGTATAGCATTAAATTATTTGTATGAATTTCTTCTCATTATGCGAGTAGGGCTAATCATTTTGTGCGTTAATAAAAATAATATTTATGTAAGTACACAAAACAGAACCTAGCGCAATTTAAAGCCATGGTATACATATAAGATTAGACGTTTGTTCTAAACTAGATTTCTCAATATATCTGAAATAAAAACTATGAAGTATTAGAATAAAAAAGCGAATAAGATAATTCGCTTGCTAGATAATTATAACGTCATATGCATCTTACATACCTTCATAAGATGTATCCTGAGCCCTTAAATTACACAAATCTTCCCAAAAACCAAGTAAGAGTAAAATATTAAATGCGTGCACGTGCATTTAATATTTTACCAATGGCGGCTATATTTTGTCGTCAAATAATTTCATTTAGCAGTACACGAATATATTCAACTAACTAGATAATTTCCCCCGTGGATCGCTACATCGTTAACATCTATTCACATGAAGTGCCTGAAAAGCTGCTCCAACCACTGCACTGGCAAGTTTTTAATAAAAAAGTTAGTGAAATTAATTTGATTAGGTACCGTGTTTTTTTTTCGGATGCTGGTGGCAAATAGTAATTTCTGTTTCGTTAGTTTTATATGGCGGTGCGGACTGATATTACATCCAAAAAATAGTTTTAAATTTACCATCAATTTGTGTTGAAAATAAGTAGGAAGGCCTATTTGTATTTTCTCGCGGTGTAACTATTACGTATTTTCCTCTCTTCCACTAAATGTGTTTTACACCACTGTATATGATTTCAGATTGGAGCAGGCGTAAGCGTTATGTACGCCTCCTACTGGTGTTTGGAGCCAGCTCTGCTTTAAATATTGCGAAGGACTTTAACATTCTGTACCGGCTGGGTCATGCATCAAGCATAATATTGTGACGCAACAATCTAATTCACGACCTCTCAAAGAATAGTATTTTTTATATAACGGGTCTAAATCGCGTTATTATTAAAAAGGGATGTTATAAGTCTAGCCACAAAATTATTTATTGGACACGTGATTAAACTTCTAATTTTATAAGTAAGCAACGGGAAAATGAGTCAGCCTCTAATAAACTAATTCGTCTTTTTTACAACGCCAACTAAATATTCTATAGAAAGGGTCAAGTAAAATCATCAATAATTGTGACTTGTCCTTCTTATTTATACATTGCCACATAATTTACTAACTCGGCCACGGATTTTACATCTCGTCACCATTTTACGTTTTACAGCTTCAACGCAATGTCCTCAAAAATATAATTCAAGCTTCTACAGAAAGCATCATTTATTATAAAAATGGATTATTAATCACCCAGAGGTGTAAGATTACACCTCTGCCTACCCCTTCGGGGATACAGGCGTGAGTCTATAAATAAATAAAATTATTAATCATACAAATGTTCCAGACAACGAGAACGAAGTCTTTGTGATAGCCTATTATATTTTAGAAAGTGATCCACCTAGTTTTCGCATCGTATTATCTACTAAGAATTTGTTGAAACAATGTATTTCTGCTGACATTCTGGATGGAGATGCAAGAAATAAATTGATTTGGCAAGGGTATCCTGTATTGATAGTAGGAACAACCGATAAAAACAGAAAATTTCACCCCATTTGCTTGACAGTTTCTACAAATGAATGTAAGGCTGATTTTAAAAATGTTTCAAGGAGTAAAGAGCAATCTTTGGCAATTTTTTCTCATACTTATGAACCGAAGATCCTAGTTTGCGACGCGGCAAAAATATACAGAATGCATTTCGTGATGTGATTGGAAAATAAACTATTGTGAAAGTGTGTTCTGGGCTCACAATAAGAAGAAGATTTGCACTAAATTGGACCAAACAACGGAGAAGAATTTTCTAAAAACACATATTGGAAGACATTGATGTATTGCAATCAGCTACATCTCTTGAAGTGTTTTCTGCTGCTTCAAAGTTGTTCTTAAAGAAATGGAAAGACCAAAAAGCATTCGTAAAATATTTAAAAAAATAATGGCTCATAAAAAACCCAAATTGGTATTGGGTTGCAGAACCAATATCACCAGCGACGAACAACGCACTCGAGTCCTTTAATAGAGTTATAAAAGATCACAACACCCTCCGCGAGCGTATACCGTTGGCCCGTTTCCTCGTGGTGGCAGAGGAAATGGTTAATAGCTGGTCACTAGAAGCAACAGAAGAAAAAATTGCGACACAACCTGAATCGTAGTTATCAGATTGGACAACAGGATATCAATGGGCTAAAACTGATACCAAAATTAGAGTTGTACATTCAACACCAGCCAGCACCACATATTTAATTCCAGGCAACGATTCAAAATTAATCAAGCTGAGAAGAAATTCAGGTGTTTTGACGAATACAAAAAAGTGTTTTTTTCATCTTGGAACGTTATACTACCGAACAATCAGACCGAATGGATTACTGGTTGCTGTGATTGTGCAGACTTTTATCGCAAATACAGCTGCAAGCATTTGATAGGCCTTGCAATCAGACTGAAATACGTGTCGCCACCATTAGAGGCAAAGTCACAACCTCTTGGATTAAAAAGAAAGCGTGGAAGGCCAACTAAAGCGCGAGCTGCGTTAATAATCCAATAATGGTTTAATTTTCTTTTTGGATTAGGTACCTACCTACATTGTATTTATATGTTTCTATTATTTACTATAAGTAAAACGATGGTAATGCAATAAACGATTTTTAAAAAATAAAGTCTTTTTTGTCTCTCTTCAATAGCTTCTGGTAATATTAGTGGCCAATATAAGCACTATTTGATAACATTTTTAGCAAAATTTTGACCATCAATTAATATGGGATGAATTACATTTTAAACGTACTGAGTTAAGAAAAAAGAAGCTAAATAAATATAATTTTGATGTCATTTAATAGTATTTTAGAAGTTTACTGTTAGAATGCATGTTACAAATTTGGATGCTAAAAAATAACCATCGTGCTGAGTTGTATTTAGAGTGGTTTACATAGACGATACGATTTACTAGTGGCTAATATAGTATTATTTAGATGATCGTTAATTGTGGCTGACTTAGGCCCACTTGCGTAACGTTTGATTTAAGTCACTCCTTAATTTGAATTGGTTGAACAGAATTAACAGCATAAAATAATTTAAGTTAAAAGTATTTAGCGTCCTCTTGCACAACGACAACAACGCTTCGATTTAGTTAAACAGTTTATGAGGTCGGTAAAGTAGTTTCTACGTTTTGTTTCATGGCATGAAGCCTTTTTGTTACGATTTTAACGATGTTATGCGTATGGTTTCGCATAAAACCTTAGACTATATATGTATACTTTGAGCATAAAACAAAACGCATTGTCGTCGCCTAGCAACGAAAGGACAATTGACAAATAATAACTGGAAACTTTTAAGCATTAACCCTAGAACCCTACATGGGGTGCAGGTGCACCCCACACCGATTTGATTTCTAAATATCTCAATTTCTTTAATATCCACGAATTCGCGCGTCGGAGTATTTTAGTTTGGTGTCAACCGCTTGCGTTACGTCAATACCGTGACGAGGGACCGCGTTGTGTGGTCGCCTGTATCAGTGCTGTGGGGTACGCCAGTACCCCAGTGTAGTAAAATCGTAAGATTATTTATTTATTACGATTGATGCATTCATATGTAATAAGTTATTAAATTTGATTATTTATTAAAACTATAGTCTTATATGAATTAAATACAGATATTTTTAAATATTATAAAGGTAAAATTCAATGAAGTTTATTTATTTTGTTTCGAATGGCTGTCAGAGGTTTGAATTACGAAGAAATAAGCTCTATTCTAGACCACAAATCTGGCGAGGTAGAAAAAGAAGTTGGGACCGGTTGTAATTCCTGGGTTCTTTACAAGTGTTCAAGATCAAATAATAAGCCAAATATAAAGTTTCAGCAGACAGTTTTGAAATTAGGTTTGGAACTGATACATGAACATTTGGAGGACCGTCACCGGATGCCAACTTAGTCCATTGCAGTGATCCTCAAAAAAGGACCAAATCCTACAAGCGCTGTTGCTCAAACTACATTTAACTTTGTGTAATAAGGCTGATTTGTGATCTCAAGTTACCGATTATGTTTAATAAAACGTATTTTCATGAATTGTTTTTTTTTTATTTTAAGGATTACAGACATTTTAGTATGGGGTGTTCCAGCACCCCAGTGTAGGAATAACATGTGCGCCAAATAGTGTAGGATTCTAGGGTTAACAATAACACAAGTAGGTACATTGTTATCAGTTATATCATCATCATCATCATGTAAGCCTAGGGACGTCCACTGCTGGACACAGGCCTCCCCCTGCTGCGTCGTCCGGTCCAGTTATATAATTATTGATAATTTTCGTCGCTAATGATAAGATGCCAACATCAGTGTGACAGTTCTTAAATGAAATTAGCCACTAATCAGCCGATTTTCGGTAATTAATTTTGACAGTTCTTAAATCATATTACTCGACAAATTTTTCGTTGTGCAAGACGCTAGTGGTGTTTAATATATTTTTTCTCGTTAAATACATCTTAATTCAATTTAAGAATCGTTGTGCAAGTGGGCCTTAGTAATTTAGAAGGCACCATACATTTTTGGAGGCAAATATTGATATTAAAAAGAAGCCTGTTTAATTAGAACCCTTAAAAAAATGGTAAAATACCTTACCCCCCCTTGTCGTTTTAAACGATTTATGTCTCAATTTAACGAATAATTATATCATATTAATATTATATAATTTGGAGATTCCTGTAACAACCATTTTTGTAAGATGTGACGTCAAGCCTCGTCGCATCACTTGGCCGGCTGCCTCCACCTCCCGCACCCTCCATACGGACTATAAATACCATGGCGCGGAGTGACCGAGTCCTTTTATCGGCTGGACGGCGGACAAAGCTAAGTGCATCACTGCTTTCCTGACCAACACCGGAAGCGGATTCCCAGGATTCTCCGAAGTCTACGCCGAACCACGCGACCCTGCTTCTATCTCTGTAACTAGCATAAATATTTTATTTTTCAATTAAATTCATTTGCTAATGGATGTTTTAAATTCTTTAACGAATTCAACAGATTTTTGTTTGTAACTAAAACCACGATTTTCATTTAACCACGTCAAAGTAGCTAACCACGTTACAGTGACGACCCAACGTTACAAAGACTGTATTAAGATTCAAATATTAAAAAATAAAAATGGATTCTTATTTCCTTCTCTCTACAACAATTCATATATTTTTTTAATAAATTAGCTACGAAACTTCACTGGTATCTTCTATGGAATTTTCTCGATGGGATAAAACGGTCTGGCAAGGTAAATAAATAGAAGTTTTGCGTACCTGTATCAATTTGCATTTAGATGCTTTATTGACAAACGTCAGAAGCCAAGCCATAAAGCTTCCCTTTCAAACGAAACCGAAAAAATGTTTCTTTGATAAATTATGTACCTTGTCTTGAGGCTTGCCGGTAGTTAGGAATTTGTTGGAAAATCGCATCGCATACATTTTCACTAAATTCAGAATATTTATCAAACACATACGAAATTCGATGTCAAAGAGTTGTTCAATGGTATCTCCGAAGGGACGCGAAGGGTTAGAATTTCGCAGTTGGCTGGAATCTCTGTGATCTCTCGCACACGTGCATCTCACCACTAAAACTATTATCTAGAATTATATTAAGAAATTCGTCTACACCGCAACGCCGCGCCGCCACCGACTTGCGCACCACCTTAAGCGTACAATTTACAAGGATACGTATGATTTGGATTATGAATTACTTAATTGTTCCGATAATATTACATTTCACGGTTACAAGTCTAGATCAGGGTAATAGGTGCTACATACACCTTAGTATTAAGTCTCTGTCACAAATATGCATCGCCACGACAGTTGGAAAATGTGTATTGCTGACATGAAACGTGAACTTTCATAAGACACTATTAGCCTCTCGAATTCTTCCTAGAGCTACTTAGAGACTGAATCTATAATTTTAGTATATTGTATGGCGGTGAAACTCATTTACTTAGGCTTTTATTCCATAAAAGCATGATATTTCTCTTCATATTTCCACATGGCAGTAGGCGTGTTTATTACTTAAGCAAACTATGAAACATCTTCTTTATATCCAACACAGTAGAAAATATTAATCAGACATCTAGTACCCATAGTACAAGCTTCTGCTTAGTTTGGGACTAGATGGTGTTGTGTGAATGTGGTAGAATATTATTATTATTATTATTTTTGTTCTTTAAATTTGTTTATTCTCGAAAAACATCGGTATTTAATGAAAACCATGGGCCTAGGCCAAGTGGAGTTCATTTGGGACATTATTTGTTAGAAGGGGTTCGTCCTGCAAAAACTTACGTACTATACGACAGGTATTATTATTATTATTATTATTCTCTTTATTGAAACATTCTCTCATAAATTATATTTTACATTTTTATGTGATTTAGAGAAAATAATATAAAAATATAAAATAAAATTACGGGGCTCACCGGTATCGGGTTCAGGGGACCAAGTTACCGGTGGTTAGGGCTCCAGAGAGAGGAACCTCCTGACGATACGAGCCGTGGCCAGCAATACTGTCTTCTGTATAGAGGACTTAATACAACCGTCTAACGCGAGCCTCTTGAGGTGGTGATCGAGGCTCTTGGCAATGATACCATTAACTGACACGACTATCGGTACAATGATCGCCGAGTCCACATCCCACATGTCGACAATCTCGTGAGCCAAATCCAAATATTTTATTTGTTTATCTTTCTCGGCTTTCACGAGATTCTCGTCATGGGGAATGGTGACATCGATGATCATTGCAAGGCGCTTAGATCGATCTATCACTACTATATCTGGCTTGTTAGCCACAATAGTTATATCAGTAATGATAGATCGATCCCAATACATGGTGGCACGACCATTTTCAAGAACTGGGTCGGGCACATACCTGTAGTACGGTATCTCAGAGTCTACAAGATTGTACTTTAAGGCAAGTTGCTGATGGATGATCCTAGCTACTTGGTTGTGTCTGTGCAAATATTCGCCGTTGGCAAGACGAGAACAACCAGATACTATATGTCTGAGAGATTCACCAGGCTGGTGACATGCCCGACATATGTCAACCGTCCCATCCCTCAGGATATACTTCCGGTAGTTATTCGTCATGACAACCTCGTCCATAATCGCAAAGACAAAACCTTCTGTATCGGCGAACAGATCGCCAAAACGTAGCCAGGACACAGAAGCTGGTAAGTCTACATCGGGTCCATGCAGGGCCCGATAAAAACGTCCATGCAGCTCTTTACCTTTCCATACCTCCTTGTGCTCCTCTACACCAAGTACGGCAGGTTTGCGCCAGTTCTCCTTAGCCAGACCCAACGGGGTAAGCCCGTTGTCCACAGTGACCACATCACGGTGGACAGCCGCGTCAGTGCTGAGAAAATATTCCCTGAGATTGCACACCTCGCGGTTATGGAGGGTCTTGGCACTTAAGAAGCCGCGACCCCCGCACTTCCGCGGGATGTACAATCTCATTACTGACGATCGCGGGTGATGCATCCGGTATGTAGTCAGTAGACAACGGACTTTTCTATCCAAGGCATCAAGTTCTGTTTGAGTCCATCTAAGTATGCCGAAGGAGTACATTAAGACTGGCATGGCCCAACCGTTACAGGCGTGCACCCTGTTACCGCCTGATAAAAAACTATTTAAGATTTTTCTCAGACGGCCAAAGAAGCGCTCCTGCAACGCCTGTTTCATGCCAGTCTCAGCAATACCTAGTGCCTGCGACATACCTAGATATTTGTAGGTTTCAGTTGCAGATAGAGATCTAAGTTGTGCGAAATCTGAAAGTTCTATACCATCAGATTCCATAACCCTGCCCTTCTTTACATGCAAGACCGCACATTTATCTACACCGAACTCCATCTTGATAGACTTACTAAAGTTTCAGTTACCTTTATTAACTCTGTCAACTGGAGGTCAGTGGAGGCAAATAGTTTTAAGTCATCCATGAAAAGAAGGTGAGATATTACTTGACCTCTGCTGTGCAACCGATAGCCTAGCCCTGAATTCTCGAGCAAAGTGCTAAGAGGATTCAGTGCTAGACAAAACCATAAGGGACTCAAACTGTCACCTTGGAAGATTCCTCGTTGGATCTTTATAGGATCGCCGCATCCGAGAGTCCGTCGACATCCTGGATAGCGAAGAACCGTACTCCACTGCCCCATACACGTCTTCAGGAAAGTGCATAGAGTTGGATCCACTTTGTACAACTCTAGCACTCTCAAGAGCCATGTATGTGGCACAGAGTCGTAGGCCTTCTCAAAATCTATCCAGCATGTCGCTAGATCCTTGCGGCTACGGCGAACCTGTTGGCTAATGGTCATGTCTATAAGGAGTAGCTCTTTAGTACCACGTGACCCACTTTTACATCCATTTTGAGAACTGGAAATGATTTTGTTAGTATATATATGTTTGGCCAGTTTGGTTCTCAAAATGGATGTAAAAAGTTTATAGACCGTCGGTAGGCCGGTTATAGGTCTATAATTTTTTGGATCCGTGGTACTTCCTGTTTTGAAGAGCAGGTGGGTAATGCCAGTTGTTAAGAAAATTGGCAGCATACCTGATTCTAGAGATGATTGGAATTGGGACGCCAAACGAGCATGTGCACTACGCAGCCACTTCAACCAAAAGTTGTGCAATTCGTCCGGACCTGCCGCTTTCCAGTTTGGTAACGGACGGACTGCACAACCAACATCTGTAGCTGTAATAGCTACGGCATCCCTAAACCAACCACCCTCCGTGTGGCTAACGTGGGTCGACCAGATGCTACTCCAGAACGTATTTGTAGTTTCATCATCTGGTAGACGCCCATCATCCACACCTAGACCGGGACGCTCCCAATTTCTATACACCCACTTTTCATCCTTTTGGAATGTGCGATTCTGGCAATATCTGCCTATACGTTTTTTATAACGTTTGATACGATTTGCCCACGCATAAATCTTCTGCTTCAGGAAGTCGATGCGTTCTGTGACCCGTGACATGTATTCTTGTGGCCTAATACTCGTTCCTGCACAGGCGCGGGTCACAAAACGCATCACTCTCGGGCGAGTATTGCCCGACCTGAAGCAGATCAGCTTGCCAATGAGTGCCCTAGACTCAGCGATACGACGCTCAATCCTGCACTGCCAAGCCGGCACAGCATTATTTCGGTCAGCCATATCAATGTTCTTTTCTATCTTGACATTGGCTATCCGACATGCCGCTACAGCCGCACAGTACAGAATTGAGTGTGTATCACCGAGATTTTCACTATTGTCTAGGTATGTAGACAATAGTGAATCCAGGGCACACACCAGCGCCAAATTTTTCTTATGCGTGGGCAAACGCGGCACACGAGGCCTATTTACTCAGGCCTCGTAACGATATTCCCTGATGGCACATTCCAAAGTACTCCTTACATTATCCATGTACTGGGCACTTACTTGTATATCCCCACCATCCACTTCTTCAACACTTTGCGGCCTTAGTGTGTCAACTATCACTGACGTTACACGTTCACGCGTGGAAGGAGGAATGGGAGGGTTACCTTGCAAGTCCGAGCGTAGCCTCTCAAGTGCATCGTCATTCAGCAAACGACAGCGCTGGATTGCGCGCACTTGATCCGATAGTCGCTGCGCCGAAACGTTGACGGCCGGTTCCAAGTCCCGAAACAGAGGCAGCATGCGATCACGGTACGCCTTAAGGTTGGCGCCACCCTCTGTAGCCACATAATATGCCCGCATGACATTCTCATTCATGGATCTAGTCCACCTCATGCGGTGCACATCACCACCGGTAGCGGGGGCCCTGTTCGAGACCGATGAGCCTCGGGATCCTAAGCCATTCGGTGGCCGGCCTCTCCCTCGCCGGCGGACAGGTGGTGGCGACGACGGCGGGGAGAAAAACTCGGCGCTAGATGCGCTCGACTCCTCAACACTCACCGGCGGTGCTGTTGCTGGTGCCGGCGGCTGTGAGGCGGAGCTGAGCGACGAGTCCGGAGGTGTTGAGCGTGCTGCAGCTGCTTTCCTGGCTCTGGTCAACATTTATATTACATTTCCTTGCCTTTATATTTGTTATTGTTTGTGCATTTCATTTTGACATATGGTGTCATCTTCAGTATATTTATCTGTAATATTATTTCTTAAATTATATGGCTTTTATAAGTAAATGCGTATATTTTAGGTATTATTACTTCTTGTTGTGGTATAAATATATAAATTGTATCGTAAAACTGTAATATAAATTAAAATAAAAATATGCAAGAAAATTTGGTTGTTGACTTTACGGTGTTGCCAGGTTATTATTATTATTATTATTCCTCTTTATTACGTCTTTTCTCATGGTAGAATTTTATACACTTAAATAAATAAATAAAATATTATTATTATTATTTATGTTTTATTTAAAGTCACAGGTAGGTAGTTTTATAAACACGTAACAAATACGAAGGAAATCGTTTTATATCGCGTCTCGGCGAGGTAGAGAGGAAATTATGTGCTAAACAGATTACGCAGCTAATTTCCCGACAACACCCTCAACCACTATTTCTTACTGTAGAACTGAAATAATATGTTATATTCTCAGTTCGCTTGTTATACTCTTTGTAGGAGTGCACCACCAGTGGCGGCTCGTTTAAAGGAGCGCTGGAGCAGTGAACTCCCAAAATTATAAAATATATTTATACAACTCATATAAACTTTTTCTATAAACATAAGTACTTACTCAATATTTTAATACACATCTATTCTCTTTTCTATAATACATATCCACAAATAAGTATTTGACTATATACTAAGCTGTTTATCATAATTTTGTCAACACTCTTGAAACATACATAGGTATCTTTGTGGAGTGGAGCGCTCATAACAGCGCTCTTTATTGACCATCGATATATAATACTACTAGGACAAGATGACGGGTCACGTACAAAATCTTAGCTAAAATCTGTCCGCGATCGTATTCCTACCAAACGGAGACAAATGTTTAAAACAGTTTTAAGTTCAACCAAATTACAACCATGACACCGAGTAATAAAGTCATAAATCATAAAAAAAATATCTAATACTTACGACCAGTCGTGACAAAATACGTAATTTTCGGTTATTTTCTTATTTTTTCGAATTTTGAATTCGAATTTTACTACATGGTATGGGCTAAGACATATATGGACTCGCGCAGAACACTAAAATAATTTATAATATGAATGAACGTAAAAGTTTACTAGTTAGTTTAGTCTACCGCTTGGCGCCGCGGGAGCGTAAGCCACTGCTACGCCGCAGGTCGCGGGTTCGATTCTCGCTCAAGTCAAATAATTCTGTGCTTGAACATGAATGTTTGTCTTGGTCTGGGTGTCTCTATGCATTATTATGCATCTCTATGCATTAATATGCAGGTATTTAAAAATAGAAGTAGCTATATATGTCTATCCAATGTCTAGTATCCACAGTACCAGCTTATGCTTTGTTTGGGCCTAGATGGTGTCGTAAGTGGTAAAAAAAAACAAATAATTCAAATAGCCTTAACCAATTTTAAACAACCAATTTCGAAGTTCTGGTAACAAATGATTAAAAAAATATTACAAAAAAGATCGACTCCATGCATCTACTGTTCTGGTTTGTGTATCAGTTATCACTGTTATCTGTGCCATGTCAAGATTTTTTGACGTGCGTAAAAAATTTTTTATGGCGGATTAAATCATTAATTTCTTTCAAAATATGATATAATTTGGTAATTCTAAGCTTAAAATATAACTTATTTTTTATTTACTTACCGAAATTAAGATCTTATTAAGAAATTAAGACCGAGAACTCCATCTGTTAAATTGCATTTTTGGGCATTATTTTTGCAACCTTTTACTAGGCACTGCGGCATTGTGAAACGTATTGACGTTAGCTGTGTTTCAAACCAACTAAACACAATATACGTTCGCGCTGTCAAGCGAGGCGTTATTTGTCGAGACGGTTTTTTGGCGCGGACACGATATCTGGTAATATTATATATCGATGTTATTGACGAAAGCTTAGTACAACGCTTAATACTGAAATGTCGTCATCAGCCCTTAACAGTCCACTGCTGCACTAGGCCTCTCCTTTGAATGGAGGAATTGGCCTACTATACCACGCTGGCCAAACGGGTTGGTATAGGGATTGTATCAAGTTTTCCTTCTCTTACAGTGCTGTTCTCTGCATAATATGCTCCCTCTGTCGGCTCTTACGACACCCATGGGATGATATGGGGTGGTGACATTCCGTATTCTTAATCCGTCACCACACGGACAATACTGAAATGTAATGAGTGCGAAAGAGAGAGCGTTCTATGCGCTGGGCGCGTGAGACAAAAGATTTGTATGAGAAATAAGTCAAATACGGAGCGGCGCTCCTAGCTAGCTTGACGAGGTGCGCATGCGCGAATATATTACCCGACTAACTGATATGACCATTTGTCACGAAGAAAAATTAAAACGTGTGCGCCGTTTTTTTTAATAGTGTTTTGCCGGTATCATTTGAATGTAAACAAAAGCAAAACATTTCTATGCAAGTGCGTTGGTAATTAGAAAAGGATTGGTGTTTAAAATATAGTTAATTATATGTATGATCGTGTGTATATTATGTTTAACCCCCCACGTGATTACAGCACGCACGGTCGTGCTCTAATTTAAGTGGTTCCATGTGTTTACAGCACGCATGGTCGTGCTCTAAAAAAGTCGTCCTATTGGTCACGGATTTTTTACGTTTTGTTTTACTTAAACCAAGAAACGAAAGTAGTAACTATTAGAATAGTTCATATTCTATGCAACTAAATCGTTTTAGAAGGGTGAGGGAAACGAAACGTGCCAAAAAATATTGAAATATAATTATCTGTGTCTCAGTTGCGAAAGCGTCCGCCATTGTTGTGTTTTGTTCCGCGATCTTTATAATAAAAGTTGTCTTGTGGAAGAAACCGGTGAATATTTTATAAAGATACTTATATAGATTTACTCAGAAATAAATAAATATTAATTGTGAAGTGACATTAATCGTGACAGAGACAAGAAATACAGTGATAAAAGGTAAAAAACTTTTAAGAACAGCTATTTCTACTCTTGAAACTTGCTATTTTCGTAATAGTTTTATGATAAATACTCTTTTAATAGTTATGAAAGACATAAAAGTACCCAGATTATTTATCTGAAAACATATTTTAGCAATTAAATACTAGTATTGTTGTACGTTTTCACTGTTATCTTGTTTCAAATGGTAAATAATTCACAGCCACAGTGTTCGCTACAGTAACATGGCGGCCCGGCACGGCGAACTTTTTGTTACGCGTTCGGATTATAATTTTTTTAGTGGCGTTAGATTCATTTGTTACAAATAAATAATATATTGTGTGAAAACCTAAAGGTATATGTGATAATGTTTTTGTGTTTATGAACCAAACAAGTAATGAAATTCATTAATATGTGATGAAATGTTTGTGCGAACCAGTGAAAAATAACAAACTTCTAAGTTTGTAAGCTTGTTTTGCCGGAAAGTTGAGTATTTAGTAGTAATTTATGTTATTATTATCATAGCTGATTTTATAACCAACACAATGATATGCAATTTATGTGATATAATTATATTACGGTGTCATAATTTTTTTTTTTCCGGTAACCTATGCCAATGAAAATTTGCAGCAACGTGACCCTTTGCACTTGTGGCACTTTGCCTTTAGTTTGATCGCACCTCAAGGGTTAAGAAAGACAATTAAATTGTGTAACTAATATGGAATATAACAGCGTAAACTTTATAAAATACTGTGAAATCCTTAAAAAACGACCAATATGATAAAACGCTTTGGTTATGTGTGGTAATGTGGTTGCGAAAATGCGAAAGAATAAGAAGCTGTTTTGTTTGCCGTGTATTTTGTTTAGTGGCGCCGGAGTTGATACTGCGTGGACGGTTCAGGTACCTAGGTATCGATGATTTAGCACATCTTATTGTTAATTGCAAAAGCATTCACAAAATAAATGGTAAGCAGTTTCCTCTTTTTTTTTGTGAACACCCAATATGATCTTTCACGAACCGCCTCTGTGCACCACTGATGTTAGTTTTATCCGTGAAAAGTCTTTTGATTCTTTATACATATTTTTGCTTTCTTAAGTCGTAAAGTATGAAGAATCTCAATAGTTTAGATAGTAAAATTTGTTTGTGTTCGGGACCTTTTGAAGACGATATTTCAAAAATTCGTTTAATCAGCATTTCGTCTTTGACGTGGTTCAGTTATCTTTGTAAACTACAGATCCATCCATTTCTAGATCTCTAATCAGAAATTATATAAATATATCTCTACTCGAGACGATTAAAAGGATAACGTGATCACTGGCAAATTAATTATTGATAAAATAAATAGAGAAACTTGTTTCTTTGACAACATAATAAAACCACATGCCTAAACAACACAGTTTCACACAAATTAACGCGAACAGCGAATTAATCTGATGGGAAACAATTAATCCCATTACAGGCGCATACTATGTATTAATATTCTGTCGTATTGGTTCATTAGTGCGTTTGGCGTCGCTACTCGCCAGTTCAGCGTCAACCGAGGGCAATGCCTCTAATTAGATAACGAATTAACGTCTTCAGCCTTCAAGCGGTGCTTGTTCATCAGGAATCCTTTGCACAGCGTGTTTGGAAAGCATTTTGCATTTTCGCATGTTTACTTCATCGCTTTAATTGAGCTGTGTGTTGCTGGAGTTGTGGAGTCGACACGATCTTTATGGACATGCCGTCTAATTAATGTGAATGCACTCTGGTTACTGTAAGCTGGTATGCTAGTTAGCTTTAAGATTTTCCGCTAAGGAACAAAGTTTACGTAGTTGATTTAGGTTATTACTCAGTTTTAATAAATTCATGCAAAATACGTTTCCATAGAAAGGCGCTTAAAAACTAAATTTGAGACTTGGAAAGAGAGAACATATCGAAGACTTGGAAATTTAATAAATATAAAATAATAAATATTCCGCCAACGCCGATGAAATTATTCATAAGTACATTTACTTTGAACAGAGACCGATATATTGTTGATGCAATAACTAAGTCAACATTTAAAAAATCCTATTACCATTTCTTACGGTCATTAATAGTTTGATGTGTATAGTCTTCATGCTTTCAATATTAGAATTGTCTTGATCGAGACATGAATGAGAATTTTAGTTCGGTATTCTATTAGTTTACGACGCAAAATGATCGTGAGTGCCACTTCCTTTCCATTTATCTGTTATTAGCATCTGCTAAGTAAAGGACTAGCTAATGTTTATTTTTAATTTTGTGCGTCATTTAGAGAAAAAGGCTACAAGCAAACGTGCAATAATTTTGAGACAAAATAGAAAATTGCTTTCTGATTTTCATTGTTATGAATAAAAAGAGGTAGCGACCGCAAATAAGATTGAACAGATTGAAAGACTGAGCAAAATCGAACTCAGTGACAGACAGGAGAGACTTTTTCAGCAGTGGACTGCGGCAGGCTGACGCCATGACTTCAGGCTCACAAAATATTGCTTATCCATTTGTTTTAATGCTATAAATGTAAGTTTCATTTTTTGAATCAATTTAAAATTCTGTTCAGCTTATCTATCTATCACGTTTCTATACGTACGATAGGTCTTCGGTACTGTTGCAAGTGTTATATTTTCGAATGTACTCATAGTACAACTTCTATTTCTGCTTCAAAATTAACGTTAATATATAATATTCAGGAAGTCAGAAGCCTGAGAAATACTCTTAACTGAAGATCCGTATTCCCACTAGTTGCATTTAGTAACCGAGTAACCGACAAGAAAATATGGGATGTACAAGCGGGATTCCGAAAGGGTATGGGGTGTACGGATCAAGTCTTTTCCTTGCGATGCATAGCCGAGAAATTTTTGGCCAAAGGTCGAAAGGTCTACTGCGCATTCGTGGATTTGGAAAAGGCTTATGATAAAGTGGTGAGGAATGAAATGTGGTCGGTACTGTCGATGTATGGGGTGGACAGCAGCCTCATTCGAGCTCTGAGATCCCTTTATGAGGATTCTAGAGCTTGTGTGAGGATAAACGGGCATACACTGACTGGTTTACCATCAACACTGGTGTTAGACAGGGATGTGTAGCGTCGCCGTGACTGTTCAACCTCTTTATGGACAGTTGTTTGCAAGATTTGAAACATAGTGATTGTGGATTAAGGATGAATGAATTACTTGTCAAATGCCTCCTTATGCTGATGATCAGGTTATACTTGCGTCTTCAGCGGAGGAGTTGCAGGAGATGGCAACAATCATGCATGGTGCGTTAAAGAGGAAAGGAATGAAAGTAAATGTAAGTAAAACGAAAGTTATGGTTTTTGAAAAGGAGGAATGCGTTACGGCTTGTAATGTTATGATCGATGGACAGGGAGTGGAGCAAGTGAATGAGTTTGTATATTTAGGTACGCTGTTTACAAGAGATGGTTAGAATGTAGAAGATATTGAAAGAAGAGTTAATGCAGGTAATAGAGTGAATGGCGCTCTGAAGGCGTTTATGAATAGCCAAAACGTGTCCAAAAAGGCACGTTTGGCTGTGCATAGAGGGGTGTTATTACCTACTCTTATGTATGGTAGTGATAGTTGGGTATGGCAGAAGAGTCATGAAAGTAGAATAAATGCTGTAAAAATGAGAGCACTGAGAAGTATGTGTGGTGTCTCTCTGACTGACAGAGTAAAGAATTGTGTGATAAGAGAGTGTTGTGGGGTAAAAGAAGATGTAGTGACAAGCATCGAGAAAGGTATGCTTAGATGGTTTGGGCACTTGGAGAGGATGGATGACGAAAGACTGACCAAGCAGATATATAAGGCAAGTGTAGAAGGGACAGGACGAAGGGGAAGACCTAGGCGGACGTTCTCTGACCAGATTGGAGACATCCTAAAAACAGGACAGGTGAGAAGTACCCTGAACAGAAGAGCACGCATGAGGAATCTGATGGGAGTGAATGAAGCAAGAGAGACATGTCAGGATCGTTGCAAATGGCGTTCCGTAGTCTCTGCCTACCCCTCCGGGAAACAGGCGTGAGTCTATGTATGTATGCATTTAGTTAAGGTAAGTTCCTTCCGTAAGTCGTATCGGTCTACAATGTTAGATTGCTAAACCAAAGCAGCGCCCCTGGGGCAACAAACTTGGTTCAATGTTGCACGCCAATTAGACGCGTATCTTTGTATCTGTATTACAAAGAAACTATACTTTTTTAAGTTAAAGAGATAAATAATTAAAAAAAAACAAATGATATCTTTGGATAAAATAAGTGAGAATAGAAATTATAAAAATGGACACATATAAAGTAAAATTATTTTATTTGTTGTATAAGCAGCCTAAAAACACGTTAATTTTCTGCCATAATATGTATCTAGAATGCCTGAAATATTATAATTTTGAAATACTCTTCTTTGAAAAATACTTACTAAAATAATTCAAGAATCATTTTAGCTCGTGGAGGTATCCCAATATAAGATCATTTAATATAACCAAATCCTTAGGATACATCTTCTAGCTATTTAAATTTGATATCTTTTCGATAAGATTTATTAAAAGCAAAATTATATTTCTTCTATATATCGACGGCGGAAAGCGAAAACGTCGTAGTCCACAAATTATGAAATATTTTTTATTGCACTGTTCGAATCAGAAAAATATACTGCATCAAATGGTCTGGGTCTCGTAATTTTACGATGATTAGTTATAAAATTAACATTTTGAAAAAATGGGTTTTAACCTTTTAGCCTGCATTCAAAAAGGCTGTAAGTTACAGAAAAAAACAGTTATAAGTTATACTTTGCCGATTACTACAATTCGGTTTTCCGTAAAAAAAGATGCACGTTGATAACTACGTTTCTGCCGTGCGGACTACTACGTTTCTGCCGCTAAATCTACGATTGTAAATCTGAGGAAAATATGAATATAGTAATCAAACATCAAGCGGAAAAAGAAGAATCATATAATAAATTTAGTTTAGTTAGTTTACAATGAACAGTTGGGCAGCTTTGTTTCAATTATTGCTGATTACCACGTTTTCGCTTTCCTTAAAAAAGGGTTTAGCCCAGCTCTCTCCATAATTCGATACTGCCATTACAGCGTCTTTACGTTCTGTAATAATAGTTTAAAATGTTGTAGTCAAAAAAATGTTGGCAAATAATTGTAAGAATGAGGTTTGAAAGATGAAACTATATTTAAAAAAAATAACAAGTATAATATCAAAAAATCATGAGCCTAAGTTAAAAAACACGCCAGTTATGATTATTTGAAAAAAAGTGTAAAAGCTTTTCTGCTCTGGTGAACATTTTTGTTTTTGTGAATGACTACGTTTTCGCTTTCCGCCGTCGATATATTCAAGGCTGCTTTTAATGTACCTTAATACCATGCTACCGAATTCTTTTAAATAATTTCAAAGTAATATAGATGCAAATCACTTTTATGTTTTCATCTAATCTGTGACAAAATTACACGTCTTGACATGTAATTTTGTACTGTACTTATTAAATTTTTTCTCTTATGTAAGTATAGTAAAGTAATTTCAAATATAAACCGGAAAGAAGCCTTGCTGCGTGAGGTAATAAAGATTTATTATAAATCTGGATGTAAGAGAGGTGTCTAGACGGCTCAGTCGAGGTGCCTCGTGATGGGGATTTGTGCCGCGAACACGGCTTCCTAGTGCCTGCACCCACCCTCCCTAATCTCACACACGACACACCGCAAGTACTGACTGCCACAGTGTGATGTACCGTGCATGTACGCATTAGTGCCTCCTACAGCGTTATAAACTCCTTCCGCATAAAGAGGATTATACCATCTCTATATTGACGTACCTGCTTTCCGTATTACGTAAGCTTGTTTTCCTTTACCTAAACAAGCAGTCTCTAAAAGGTTTAGATAAACATGTTTGCTGAAACACGAACTGTTATTACAGTAAGGCGTACCGACAGCTTGTAATTCAATATTTGTGCCGTTAAATTTAAACCACGTATGATTTCAACGTTTGAGCCGTATATGACATACAATCTAATCGTAGCGGAGAATTTCGTACAATTCAATTTGGGCTGTGTCTATACAGTATAATTTATATACGTACTACTGAGCCACCATATTTGACTGCATGGTTTAGAGACTCATCATTTTTTAAATCGTTACCTCGTCGTGTTTTCAATTCGTCCCCTAAACGCGTTAGCACTTTGTGTCTTACTTGTGTTATTATTGACAAATATTACAAACTGTAGTACTGTATTGCGTTTTACATTAATGTAACGTAAAGAGGGCTTATTTGTTTTGATTTCATTTAAATAATTTTCCTGTTTTCTACACTCTAAACAAAATATTGTCAAATCGTTTTGCACTCAAAAGACTATAAAAATGTTTATCTTTACATCTATCATGCATCCTCCTCCTCCTCCTTGCGTCGTTTATCCTCAATGCTGAGGGTCGTGGCTTTTTAGGATAACTTTTCCTGGACTATTTTGCGCCAGCTTACTCTATCTTCGGCAGCATGGATGGCATCGTAGACCGAGGTGTTCAAAGCAGAGCGGATCTGGTCAGACCAGCGCAAGGGGCTTCTGCCTCTGGGTCTCTTCCCGTCCACCTTGCCCGTCATCAGCAGCTTTTCCAAGTTATCACCTCTATTTCTGGCAATGTGGCCAAAGAACTCAAAACTCCTCCGTAAACATGTTGTGCTGAGTCTCATCGGTAGCTTAAGCTCGGCTAGAATAGATTCATTGGTACGGTGTTCTGTCCAATGAATTCCAAGCATTTTTCTCCAGCACCACATTTCAAATGCATCAACGCGTTGAGGGTCCAAGTCTCCGCGCCGTAAAGAAAGATGGAAAAAACAAGGGTGGTAACGAGCTGCTTCTTCGTCTTCCTCGAGATGCTCCTGTCGGCCCATATACGGTCCAGCTGGGTCATAGCACTTTTCGCCATACCAATCCGTCTTCTGATATCCTTCTCGCAGGACCCATTATTTGTTATGACGGAGCCTAGATAAGTAAAATCCTCTATGAGTTCTAGGTTTAAACTGCCGGTCTTAGTGAGAGACATACTGCGATCGACTATCATGACTTTTGTCTTGGCTCTGTTTATGAGAAGTCCCATTTCTCTGCTAGTACGTTGCAACCTCTCCAACAAGATGCACATTTCCTCTTCATTAGACGCGAAAAGTGTGGTGTCGTCGGCATACCGCAGGTTTGTGATCTTTGTCCCGCCAATGGAAACGCCACCCTCCCAGTCCTCACACACTCGTCGCATGATATACTCCCCATAGATATTGAATAAAATGGGGGATAGTATACAACCATGTCTGACTCCTTTTTTAAATGAAAATGGTTTAGAGAGTGTGGGGTCTATCCTGACCATGCCTTTGTTGTCAGAGTATAAAGACTGAAGCAGGGCAGTCAGATGTCCCGGTACCCCTAGTTCGGAGAGTACCTTCCATAGGCTTTGCCAGTCAACGCAATCAAAGGCCTTGCTGTAGTCAACGAAGCACATTACAAATGAGATGTTAAATTCGTAGGACTTTTCAATTATTTGTCTTATATTGAGGATTTGCTCTCGAGTGCCTCTACCCCTGACGAACCCAGCCTGCTCCTGCGGGATCTGCCAATCGAGGAAGTGTCTTATGCGGTTATTTATAATATGCAGGAGAATTTTACTGCTGTGAGAGGTGAGAGCCAAGGTCCTGTAATTGTCACAAATCCTAGTAGAGCCTTTTTTGTGCAGTGGCAGACTAACCGATTCGGTCCAATCTTTCGGCCATTTGCCAGTTTGCCAAGTGCAGTTTCAGATCTGATGAATATGATCTATGGCTTTGTCACCCAAGGCTTTTAAGACCTCGGCCGTTATTTGATCGGGCCCAGGGGCTTTCCTGTATTTCAAAGCGGCCATGGCTGCTACTATTTCGGAGCGTAGAATTGAAGGTTCTAGCTCCAGGTTGCTCCAGCTGGGGCATGGCTGTATCGAGGTGCTTAGTTGATGGTCATAAAGCTTTTCACAATATCCATGCCACCACACTGCTATTGCTTCTAGGTCGTGCATTGCATTGCCATTCTCGTCATTGATAATCCACGTTTTCGGTTTGAACTGTCTCGCTATGAGGCGAACTTTTTGGAAAGGTCTGAAGTCTGGAACTTCAAGGAATGAGTTTCTATGTCCAAACAGATGTTAGACAGAAAATTGTTCTTGTCTCTGCGACATTTTTTCTTGACTTCTTTCCAGAGTCCGGAGTATTTTTTCCTGGCGTCAAGACATTGACCCTGCATTCTTGCCTCTTTACAGTCACGGATCAAACCCCAGGTTTCATCGGTTAGCCAGGACTTAGTCTTCCTCGTCACGATACTCTCTTTTTTTTTATATCATGCATAAGAAAGGATTAATCTGAAGTTAGCCAATGAAATTACCAAACACATTGATCTTCCGTTGAAAGGAGCAGCTATATAATAAGAGGTCTACTAAACCTGGCCTATAAAGGGGTAGTGACGTATTAACACGGAGAACTAACAGTCAAAGTTTGATAGGTGATCTATAAAAGCGAAGGATTGTTATAGCGGACGGGTGACAAACAAACAGTTTTATTGTAGCTCTAAAGGTTCTGATAGACTTGAGCATTCACTTGTAACAGTAGAGTAAAATTTGTCGAACTGAACAACGAACAGAGCCAAGCTCAGAGCCAAACATCGTTACGAACATTTTCAAGATCTTATTACCGAACGGTGTCGTCGGTAAAAAGCTCGAAGCAAAACTGTCATTCCGTTAGAATGCTCGCCAGAACGCTCGACAGAATGCTAGCTCGTTTCGTTTTCTGGCTAGAATACTCAAGTTTATCAGCACCTTAAGAAGTGGCCGGTATTAAAACTTGTTGATACTCCGTTTGAACGTTTTGATATTTTTTATCCCGTCTTTGTCGTCAGGTGTCCCTGACGATGATTTATGTCTTCACTTGAATGGAGAATTGAATGAGTTTTGGCTTGATTCCGTGAAAATTATTTCTTTCAGCGTGTTAATATATTACGACAGATATGTTTTATTGCTGAGTTTTCCTTTTGGAGCCATAGTATTTTGTTATTTTCTGGAATACATTGTATAATTCGTTTATCATGGAATAATTTATTTAAAACATTCAAATTTTTTATAATTATTTATTTTCTATAACATTTAAATGATGATAATGATATAAGATGAAATTAAATGTTTGAATATAGACATACTTGATTGCAACTGCTACTAAATGATTGACCAACGACTAATTTACCTTTTTTACATTTCTACATACATACATACATATCGTCACGCCTTTTATCCTCGAAGGGGTAGGCAGAGATGTATTTCTACACCCACTTTTCGCCAGATATACTTTAGTCCCACGTAATAAGGGGCGAGCCTATTGCCGTACCGGGCACATTTCCAGACTCCGTGCTGCTACTGAGAATTTCGTGACAGAAAAACCCAATAACACTGCCCGACCCAGGAATCGAACCCGGGACCTCCCGATCCCACGCGCACATTTATGCCGCGAGACCAACGAGGCAATCAGTTTTTACATTTCTGTATGCATATTTATTTATTTAACATTGAAAGAATAAAATATAAGTCACTTTTCTATTATCACATCACATACAATGTCTTTTACAAGATAATTTTTATACGTCACACTAGTCAGGTTTCCGTTTGTTGTATGATTTCTGTTAATAGATCAATACTTTCAATAGGCTTCTACGTGGCACACACAAATTTAATCCCATACAAATCAAAGCTAGTTGGCGAGTTCGCTCACTCTTATCTCTCATCTGAAAGCAAAAAAGTTTATAAAAATGTACTGCATTGCCGACTCGAATTAAGAGGGAAAATGATTTTTTTTTTAAAGTCCTTTTTTGTTATAGTAGATGAAAAGTATGTCGTTATGAAGGAGTTTAAAATAGCTAATTACGTTGGAGAAAAACCCGACGAAGCACTTGGGAAACTTCTTGGCGTGCGTTTAACTGTCACCATTAAAACTGAAGTACCGTCTTCAGGCGAATGAAGCTATACAATACGCTTAAGCCTCAAATAAAATTGAAATTAGTTTATATAATTATTTCATGGCGTACGTAGTATTTAATTACTTGTTTGGTAAATACAGTACGGCACTGTAATAAAATTTACACAAAATTTAACACTCAATTACATTTGATTACATAATATTCATAACACGAAATATTATAAATATGTTAATTATTGCAACAGAGAAAATGAGTACGAGAAAGACGAAATAAACATTAACTTCATATGTTGGTCATATGTTGTTTGTTTGATCCGATGAAACCTCTTCTGATTGTGTGGTTCTGCTGATACTCTATGCTACAGCTTATTTTATTTATAGCCAAGATTACATAAGAATGATAGTTGCCTCTGATAATCTGGTGATATTTTCTGTCAGTCCATATTTTTGGACAAAGCAAGTGGTCTATCACAACTCATCACTGCCATCCGAGCAAATTGCAAACAGCAATTACTAATATCTTCCATAATCCACGAAGGAATAAAACTATTCCGTACGTACTAATTACGTCTTCACACGTTCCGAACATCACTCAACGATCCTTCAGATTGTCTCTTCCAAAACATTTAGTTCTGACGTAAACTAGCCAGTATGTCTAGACCCCTGCGCTTCTTTTCCATTTACAATTAATCAAAGGGCAGGTGAGGTCAGGATAAATGGCTGCAATGTATTAGAACTAAGGCATTGTGCCCGGTTAATGGCCTTAGTCTAAATTGTCGGCTGTTGTCTCAGACTTTCTTATCTTTTACTATAAACCTGAATATAAAAGTGAGCCATAAAATAATATATGACACAAAATATTCTCGTATATTTAGTGAAGGCGTTGTATTGAAAGTTATTGATGCAAATTTATTTGATTAAATGCGACATTGTGTTGTTTATTTGATTGTATTTCTCGTTGGATTTGTTGGGTCTTGGTATTGTCAGGCCTGGCACACTTCGAATTTTAGGTACAAACTTACAAGTACCTCGGTCGACCATGTCTACATGGTTGGATTAGTGGGTTGTCGCGCGCCGCTCACATTAGACGTCATGCAACGAGTACGACCGCTCCGTATTCTCAAGCGCCGTGCGAGAACATTGTTAAAATTATACATATAAACGCCTTTAACAACAAACATGTATCATCACAAGTCTGATGCAAAGTATTGCTCATTTAACGGATGTGTGTCGCAGCAACACGCGGCAACTTGAAAATTTGATTTTATTTATTTTACGAAAGCAATTTGAAAATTTGATTTTTTGTTTGTTGAGATATCCCAACGATTATGGTGTCAAATTAAAGATCTAGTTCAAAAACCATTTTATCTGTTTGAATCATGTTAATCGGTCCACGCGTTTAGGAAATAACTAAGAATTAGTATGTATGTATGTAGTTTTTAGTATGGTGAAAATGTAAACGACCAGAATTTTTGTGGTTTTTATTCTACGAGCTCAAATAGTGGGATAGGATACTTATAGGATAATTATTTATTATTAGGTACGTGGTCAAGTAGGTAGATAGACGATGAATAAATATTATAGTAGCAGCGGCAAGTCGACATCCCTAGCGCGACACTCCGCGCCAGAAAGCGACAGCGTTATGTGTTAGAAAAGAGGGGTAACGGTTAGGTGATGAATGTGTCTTTTTTTGGCGGTAGGTGTGAAAAAGTGAAGACATAGTCGAAATTTTAAAAGTTTGAATTTAATTATTTCAAAGCGTAATTAACTGCTAGATTTGTTTACACAGTGTAATATTGTTCATAATTGCACTGTACTCACGTTTGTAGATCTGATACGTAGGTCTATGTAATCCTACATCTGCAACTTACACCACCTGCCAGCACTGCACACTCATAAAATACACATCACATTTAAGAAGCACACAAGTACTGAACAGGCGAACAGCAACTCACATCAGAATGTCTGAGCTATCTAATATTAAGGCAGCACAGAACAGCCTTGAGGAAATGTTCTCGAAGAGGATGGCGGAGCTCGAAGCGCAGCTACAGGGAGGCACAGCAAAAGACACTGTTGCGAAGGTGGCAGAGGAGTTCCGCAACTTCAGGGAACTCATGTGCACGATGCTCAGCCTTCTCCGGAAGCAAATCAATGAGTGCTGTCAAAGTATTGACAGTATAGAGACGAGACAGAGGCGCAAAGCACTCATCTTTCTTGGAGTACCGGAGGTGGACAAGGAGGACTGCAGGGGTACCATGCTGAAGATACTAGACAGAATGGAGCTGCCAACAATCACTGGAGATAGCATCAACGTGTGCCACCGAATCAGCACCTCCAGCAGTGGTCATCACCGTCCAATCTTGGTCTGGTTCTCTGGGATGGATCAAAGGTCTGCTGTCTGGCGTGCTAAGACCAGACTAAAAGGTACATCCACGTCGGTGAAGGAGTTTCTAACAAAATCCAGACAGATGATCTTCGGTAAGGCCCGGCAACACTTCGGAGTGCGGGCTCGCTGGACCCAGGACGGTGTCATCATGGTGAAGACGGCGGATGGCACTCGTCACAAAATAACTACCACCGAGGAACTCAATGGCTTGCAGCAAAAATATCCTAAGCTATGTGATTCCGCGTCCGGGGATAAGAGTGGCGCCGGGTCTGCTGGGACGTCAAACGCGAACTCCAAACCGCGTAAATAGTAACTTTTTATTATTAATTGATAAACTTTTAGCGTAATTTTTAATACTGTCCTACTTTTGTTTTGTTTACCACATGTAGTTGTTTGCTGTATAATCTAATTGTCATTTTGTTTTGTCAATAACGCAAGTGACAGTTTGGCAGCTCAGTGTCAAAGTGACGTTTACCATGTTGCGTTCGGAAACTGTCATCAATAGATTCTCTTTGATTTGTATGTTTTTTTTGTGCTTCATTTTGTGTTCTTTTTTGTTTGTTTGTGTTAGCTGGCGGGTGGTGCAGAGAGGACTGCGTTGCCAATATCATATAAAGTGCGTTCATCTTTACCTGGCACAACTAGTAAACAAACATACCTTCATCACAAATCACAAGATTGTGGCCGCATCACATAATATATGCAACTAGAAAATATTTACAATGTAGTTCAAATACCAACACATTATTTTCCACGTAAAATAGCTTCATATTTCCATTTTAAAACATATTTATTTAAAGAAAATCGTAATTGTGATGACACTTCAAACCATAGATTATTACGATGTCTTGTCAATATGACATTTGACTGTAGAGATGGGATGAAGTGAATGATAAAATTGAATGATTATAGAAAAAGTATTAATATATTGTAATCCGTTTATGGTAAACGTAAAGAACATTCAGATCCGTATAAAATGATTTCATTAACTAAACTGAGGTCAATTTTCATAAGGGCCTAAATTAAAAGCTTTTCACTGCAGACAATATGGATAAAAACCGATAAGTCAATAAATATATTTTTTGGCATTATTGTTGTAAAATTCGTATTAATTAGCCACACTGAGAGCAACAATAATGAAAAGAGTTTGGCGTCAAACATTTGGGGTACATATTCTATCTAGAACGATTTTGAAGTTGCTTACGACCAACCTGACTTGCTTGTGGATTTGTATTATTTCATTCCGACTATTATTTCTCTTGATCGACAACCAGGCTACGTACAAAGGACTTTGAGATTGTAACTGATTGGACTCTTGTAACTAACCGATAGATAAAAGTAAGTGTAAGTATAAGTAGTTTTTATATCAGGACAATTAATCTTAATAAATAAAACTCAAACTCAGATAGACATAGCTGCTGCACCGATTTAGCTAATTCATTTTGTTGTTTGTATGAATGAAAACATTGAAAAATGGATGGAAAAGTAAAATATGGGTTAAAAATCTCCATACAAAACAGCGAAATTTAAAAATAGAATTACTTCATTAGAATTGACTGACAGAGTCTTTTTTAAAATATATATTTTGTGCGCCCCCTTTGCCAGGCAAAGTCCTCTCCTTTTTCCAGTCAGAGATGGGCAAAATGTAATTTGTAACCATCAATCAAATTTGAAAGTAATCGAAAAAGTATCCATTCTCTGATTGCAGTCAGAAATCGTAACCACGATTACATGATATATGAAGGCGGGCGATATATGCCGCTAACGCTAATTGTTGAAGTCATTATAATGACAAATAGTGTTTACATTCACTAACCAGTATTAAGTTATAAACGCATTTTGTCTTAAATTCAGATAAGATATCCATATAAAAGTGGTTAATGAAATGGCAGCCAAGAAAAATATTAATGTTGTTCGCCTTCCGCCTTATCATTGCGAACTAAACCTAATAGAATTAATATGGGTACAAATAAAATCGCTTGTTGGCTGCAATAATAAAACTTTTAAGATGGGAGAAATAAAAGATTGAACAAAAGAGAGCATTGCCAAAATTGATGCTGAATCGTGAAAATATACATCGAACATGTTATCAAACAGGAAAATAAAATGATGCTCGATGAGTTTATTGATGATGCGACGGGTGGAGCAACCCCCAGTTTCATAATTAACGTCACATCACAAACAAGTTCTTAGGAAACCACAACATCTATCGACACTGGCGATCTGACATAATATTTGTACATATAAAAAAATAAAACCTTTTACATGAACCAAAATACCATTTCTATTTCTACTCTTATCGAAAACATTAAAAGTTTAAAATCTCTATCTCTAATATGTTTTATTTCATTCACTGAATGAATTTTAAGTGAAACTTGATTTAGTTCATGCAATGTTTCCCATCACTAGTCTTACGGACATACTTATCTGTCCGCCATATTTGTTTACCATTTTTGCCAGGTAAGAATGAATGCACTATACGTATATTTTGTTAATAGATAATAATAATATTACTTATTTATTACTTTTTTATATTTATATATATTATTTTATTATAAAACTAATGGATATTGATAATATTAATATTGATGAATATTTGTCGGATAATGAGTATTTTGCCTCCTAAAACAATGAGAGTGTTTGTTCAGTTGACGGTACTTTGAGCGAATGTCTAAAAAACTCACTTGCACACCGTTCAGGTTTCCTTAACGTGTGTCACATAAACGCTCAAAGTATACCCAGTCACTACAGTGATTTACTGGATACTTTTTCTGATTCGAATGTGCATGCCATCCTGGTTTCGGAGAGTTGGCTAAAACCAACGCTTTCTTCCACTTCCTACTCTCTGCCTGGCTTCATCCTCGTTCGAAACGATAGAATCGTTAAGAGAAGTGGTGGAGTTGCTAGATAGCAACTGCACAGCAGCAAAGCACTGCGGAGGTAGATACCTCCGCAGTGCTTTTTCTTTTAAAATATTAACTTCTTCTTCACCCACCTCTTCGCCTGCGGAGTACCTATTTCTCGAGATTGACGTCAAGGGAGCTAAAGCTGTCCTTGGCGTCGTCTATTGTCCCCCCTATGTTGACTATTTCTCCAGTCTCGAGCCGATTCTGGAATCTTTAGGGTCTCAGTATGCGCATCATATCGTCATGGGCGATTTTAATACCGACCTCCTCTCCCGATCTTCCCGTCGTTCCTTGAGTCAACCAGCCTCCATGTTTTACCCTTGCAAGCCACACACCACAACGATAATGAGGAGGATACTTGGCTGGACTTAATGATTACCTCTGCTGCTTCCCTTGTAACCTCCCACGGCCAACTTCCTGCACCCGGATTCTCCCGTCATGACCTTATTTACCTTACATACCGTTTGAAACTTCCCAAATCCCCGCCCAAAGTTGTGCGCATGCGTTGTTTTGGTCGAATGGAAGTGGATAAGCTAAGTCAGGATGCTGCATTGATAAACTGGGACAACTTGGTATCTGCCTCCACAGTGGATGAAAAAGTGGATATTTTTAATACTGTTGTTGGTGAACTTTATGATGTCCATGCCCCCATTAGGCGGGTGAAGCTGAAGTGTCCACCAGCACCCTCGATCACAGCGGGTGTTAAAATGGCTATGTGCCGTAGAGACCGGGCGTTTAGTTAGTACAAGAGGGATCGGTGTGAGGATAACTGGACGCTTTTCAAGTCTGCAAGAAATCGGTGCAATCAGATGGTGGCGCAACGCTAAACGCCGATATATTTTCAGTAACATCACTTGTTCATCGTCTGCCAGTACCTGGAAGTTCCTTGGAATATTAGGTATTGGTAAACAAAGGCGTATTGATTTTCGTGGGACTCATGATTTGGATGATATCAATCGTTCTTTCACCACTACTGCCTCGCTCGATCACCAAATCATGAGTCACACGGTTCAGTATTTAGATGGGTTACCTCAACCCAACATAGACTTTTTTAGTTTTTCTTCTGAGTCTCCGGGCGATATCAAAAAGGTCATCCTCTCCTTAAAATCTAATGCTATGGGATACGAAAAATATCAGCCGTCGTATGATTACGACGATCCTGGATCATCTCTTGCCGGCAATATCCCACATCATTAATTTTTCCCTAGAGTCTGGTACCTTCCCTTCCTTGTGGCGCCAAGCCTATATAATTCCACTGCCCAAAATCTAAAATTCCACTCTCCCTGAACACTTCCGACCTATTTCTATCCTACCATTCCTTTCCAAAGTGCTAGAGGCCTGTGTACACAAGCAGCTATCTTGGTTTGTCCATCACAACAACTTGCTGAGTCTCTTCTAATCAGGCTTCAGGCCAGGTCATAGCACAACTTCTGCCCTCCTTAAAGTAACTGGCGATATTCGTGAGGGTATGGAAAACACCAAACTAACTGTGTTAGTGTTGATTGATTTTTCCAATGCCTTCAATACCGTCAGTCACGATATCCTATTACATATCCTATCCCACCTCAAGGTCTCGGCCGGAGCTCTGGATTGGTTTTCTAATTATCTTCGAGGTCGCCAGCAGTCCGTCCGCGTTGACGAGTCCTCGTCGAGATGGTTCGAGATGACTTCTGGCGTTCCTCAAGGCGGCATTCTTTCACCTCTTTTATTATCTATATTTATAAATCTCCTAACACAAAATCTTCAGTGCGCCTACCATCTGTACGCAGATGACTTGCAGATTTACTCACAAGTAAATGCGGATTGCATTGCTGAGGCCATCGGTAAGATCAACGACGATTTGGCAGCTATATTAACCGGTCGGACAACTTTGGTCTAACTGTCAATCCTAGGAAGACTCAGGCGATTGTTGTTGGTAGTCAGTGGCTTTTAAATAGACTTGACTTCTCGTATCTGCCCGATATAACATTTAATGGGACCACCATCAGTCTGTATCCAACAGTCAAAAACCTCGGGCTACACTTAGATAACGCGCTGAATTGGCAAGCTCAGATAACTCAGGTGAGCCAGAAGGTCACCGGTTCTCTACGCGCCCTCTACCGCCTAAGGAATTTTCTACTATCCGAGACCAAGAAAATGCTAGTGCAAACTTTAATTTTCCCTCTGATCGACTATGGCGATGTATGTTACTTTGACCTGAATGCAGATCTCCTTAATAAACTTGACCGTCTTCTAAATAACTGCATTCGATTCATTTTCAATCTTCGCAAGTATGACCATGTATCTACTTATCGCTCCCAACTAAAGTGGCTTCCTATCCGTCATCGCCGTAGATTGCGTGCTCTCACTACCCTTTACACTATTATTACGTCCCCCACTTCTCCGCAGTATTTAACCTCCTATTTTCAACTTTTATATACTAACCATGAACGAAACCTCCGTTCTGCTAACAACCTTCTTCTCACAGTCCCTTCTCACAACTCCAATTTTCTTCACTCTTCATTCACTGTCCAGTCTATCCTTCCCTGGAGTGCCCTCCCTCTTGAAATCAGGATGGCCAAGTCTAAGTATACATTCAAGTCTAAGGTGAAGGAACTTTTATTGGCTGAGTCGGCATTTGTATGTATTTAAAATACGTTTATTTATTTGTATGTACCTAGAAATCGACGTAATTTTCTTAGTTTAATTTCTTTTTCTTTATCTTATATTACATCTACTACTTTTCTCTCTGGACCACTTTAAGGTAGACTGGGAGAGAATGCCTATGGCATTAAGTCCGCCTGTATACTTTGTGTATATGAAGCTTAAATAAATCCTACTAATCCTACTAATATTATAAATGTGAAAGTTTGTGAAGATGTATGTATGGATGTTTGTTACTCTTTCACGCAAAAACTACTGAACGGATTTGGATGGAACTTTACAGTAATATAGTTTTTACATCAGAATAACACATAGGCTACAATTTATAAAGATTTTGTATAATGTTGCCATAATAAAAGGAAATGTATCAACTAAGTCGGCAAAAATCCTGAGTTTTGAAAGCTATTATCGCGTGCGTTGCCTAAACCGTTGAAGTTACTTGAAGATAATGTACGGTGATATTGTTTATCTTAAATAGGCGGACTATTTGTCATTTTTTTATTTTTTTCATTAGGCAGCATTTATTTATATTTTGTTTGTTTGGGTCAAATTTTGTAATTGGCATTTTACCCCCCTCCTGATGATAGATTGATCTGATATTTGGTATACACTCTTAATCTTGATGACATTATAAGATAATATTAAATGATTGTAAATCTAAGATGGCCGCCTATACAAAATGGCGGTTCACATATTACTTCTCAACAACCTCAATATGGGTATCAAATGAAAGGGCTTGATTGGTAGTATAGAGCTCACTTTGAAAAATCCAAGATGGCCGCCGCCACAAAATGGCGGATTACTTATTTTCCACAAATACCTGGATATTGGTAAGTATCAAATGAAAGGGCTTGATTCGTAGAATAGAGCTCACTATGAAAAATCCAAGATGGCTGTCGCCGCAAAATGGCGGATTACATATTTTCCACAAATACCTCAATATGGGTATCGAATGAAAGGGCTTGATTGGTAGAATAGAGTTAACTATGAAAAATCCAAGATGGCCGCCGCCACAAAATGGCGGATTACCTATTTTCCACAAATATCTCAATATAGGTATCGAATGACAGGGCTTGATTGGTAGAAAAGGGCTCACTATGAAAATAGAATGAGAAGTATCAACTAACAACGAAACTAAAAACTTGAAAAAGAAATAACTAAAAATAAAATAATAATTTTGGGCGTAGCCTATCCAGAGTTAAACATTATGATAGAAATTTCACTTGCCCAACGATTTTATATTTGTCTGATCAATACACTTGATTGATGAGAAGATTGGTGCGATTTGGTAGCTAGGACTTACCGAATTACTTTCTAGCTTTAAGTACATAACCTAACTACATCATTTTTATTGTAATAAAACAGTATAACATAAAAAAATATGTATGATTTTTACCATGCTCATTCTAGAGTAATTGTTGGCGCGCTTAAGCACAAGGGGAGGGACGGTCTGATAATATGTAGGTACTTTATGGTAATGCTTTCAGTTTTTATTTTTGCTGCTGTTATATTCAGTAGGTATATAAGCTCTTCATAACTTCAATAATATTCCTACATAGGTACTAATCTTTACCTGAAGTTCGACGATTATGAAAACCAAAGTAATTTTTAAGTATTATCTGTTATATGTACCTATACTACACGGCTAATCTGCAGCGCCGTTTGTGATGAAATTTGACATGGATAGTCTGAAACCCGGGGAAGTACATAGGCTACTACTTATTATACTACTTAAAATTTCATGCTGGCGAAGCCGCGGGCGAAAGCTAGTAAATAAATAAAATGTCGCGTTAGACACTGAGTGCTTATGCGAGCTGAATTGCGCTTTGTTGCTTAGTAGCAAGAGTCACAATTTCAATAAACTGGTTTGAGAAGTGATCCTTCTGTACTTTAGTAGGTACTTGTATATATTATGTGGTATTGTTGGGGTTTATTAGTGAAAATTATTAATTATATCGTTTCTTTCTATCTACGATCATCTTTGGCGTAAATTGTTTAATATCATGAATGAAGTATACACATATATATCTTGTTTCAGAAACTGCAGTAAATATTTGGCTACAGCAGCATTATTTGTTATTTAGTACACAAATGCAGCGGTAAACCTTTAAAGGTGTTGGATTGTCTTTATGCCACTGGCTACATAAAATAAATAAGCAGGGCCGTAAACCTTTATCTGATCTTAATGCAATAGTAGCCCCAGGTTAATTCTAAACAATAGTCAAAGGTTTAAAGTTGCAATCCTGAGATTGCAACTTTAACTGACTTGACACAGATTAGGTATATGTAGTAGTTATGTAAGTAATAGTGAACTAATGAAAATCAATGCAAAATTGCTGAAATAATAATATCTAATGATAATTCCTAGTATTTATAAGTCCCTGCTGGGTACCTTTTTAACGACGTGTCCATATATTATACGTCCAAACACTCTTTACTCGAACTTTATCTATATCTGCTTATACTTTTTTGTCTTTATCTCTTTATCTAAAAATAAAAAAAAATACTATCTCCAAATAAACTGAATACTTATTAATGTAACGAGTCTATATCACGTGGTCATCAGCCGTGGTTACGAGATAGAGTCATCTCGTGACCACGGCTGCTGTAACCCATACCGCACTGTAGAGACAAATACAAGGAAGGTATTTTATTTTTTTATTTTCAAATACAATTTGCCGTGTGGTTGACGGCATAGAATACAAGTGTCACCACCCCCTATCTTCCCGTGGGTGTCGTAAGAGGCGACTAAGGGATAACACGATGCAAATACCATCTTTGCGTAGAGACGGAAAACTCGACATCAAACCCTGTACGACTGCCTCGTTTGTCTCGCGGCATAAATGTGCGCGTGGGATCGGGAGGTCCCGGGTTCGATTCCTGGGTCGGGCAGAGTTATTGGGTTTTTCTGTAACAAAATTCTCAGTAGCCGCACGGAGTCTGGAAATGTGCCCGGTACGGCAATAGGCTCGTCCCTTATTACGTGGGACTAAAGTATATCTGGCGAAAAGTGGGTGTAGAAATACACCTCTGCCTACCCCTTAGGGGATAAAAGGCGTGACGTTATGTACATATGTATGTATGTAAATAATTAAATATAGACCCGTTACATAAATACCTATTACTGTGTATACGAGTCGGGAAAGTTTAAAGGTATTCAGAGTAAATGCTTCATACTTATCTAATATATAAAATTCTCGTGTCACAGTTTTCGTTCCCATACTCCTCCGAAACGGCTTGACCGATTTTGATGAAATTTTTTGTGCTTATCCGGTATCTATGAGAATAGGCCAACATCTGTATTTCAAAAAAAAAAAAAAAAAAATTGCAAAACTACGTTTGCCGGGTCAGCTAGTACTATTATACTTCTGAAAAAGGGACAGGTCAGAAATACTCTAAACAGAAGAGCATGCATGAGAAACTTGATGGGAGTGAATGAAGCAAGAGAGGTATGTCAGGATCGTAGCAAATGACGTTCCGTAGACTCTGCCTACCCCTCCGGGAAACAGGCGTGAGTCTATAATTATGTATGTATGTATGTATATTATTGTATAGTATATATTCTATAATAATATATTCTAGAGTGGCGAGACAGTAAACTTATTACTGTAAAAATTTTCGGCATTTGTAAACATTAATGAATACTAAAGCTAGTTGCCCACGGTGCGTAGTTTTGCGGAGGAACGGCAGCACGTACCTAGGCTTTGAAGTAACCCGACTCGCGGTTGATAGGCCCCTCTTCCCATAGTACGTGGTCATCATCCGTCTGCAAAATCACGCACCGTGAGACACCAGCTTAATATTAATGTAATGTATCAGTATTGCGTAATAATTATATAAGATATATCTTCCGACGTTTTATTATGGGTTGTACCAGCAGTGGTCACTGGGGGTGATTGATATTCTATATGATCTATGCTGATATCCTTACAGAGAAATTACCTAATGATTTGATATTACTCAAGCTAAGAATACTTACAAAATAGAGAGAAAACAGTATCGAAACTTTTTTAAGAACATTTAAAACACTTCAAATCACAAAACTACAATACAAAGTCGTGTAGTTCCTTCGACTCTGATTTTCTGCAATAGCGGTATAATTCCCTGTGCAAGCTGCCAGCTGCCTTTTGTTTGACAGGAATACTATATTTAATTCCCAGTTTGCATCAACGCAATGAGGGAAGCTGTTTGGAAAAAAGGCGTATCAAGGTGTGTGCTGGATAATTATGTCGCTTTTGTGGCGACCATTATTTAGTTTCTGCATATATACAATTCTTGCGTTTCTGACTGACAGACAAGCCACAGCCAAAACTATTGTGCGCAAGAACCTGTAATTTGGCATATATACTCCTCGGAGAGGGGTGTGCACCCCGAGAAGGGTTTTCTTGAAATTCTCACAGTATTGAAAAGAACCGGTTAAATAGAAATAAAATGTGCGGGCGTAGCTGCGTATTTACGAAACTATGGCCGGGAATCTTTTATAACTTATAAATTATAATATATCGAGCTGAAACAGGTACTGTATTTAATTCAACTGTCAGGAGTGAGAGTGCACGGAAAGCAACACAGAACCTGTCTAGCAAAGTTTATATTAGTACTTACACTGTCTATGCAGAGAAAATACATGAGTCAACTATTTACTACGGGGGCTGTCTTCATAATCGTTAGTCGTGATTCACGTGGCCCCGTCTTTGCGGAATGTCAACTGATACAGCGGTGGTTTCAGAGAGCCGGCCACAAACGCCTCTTTACTAATTTTTTTAGGAGCATGCGAAGAATCGGTTCAATAAATAGAAAGGTGACTGCTAGCATATCTAGCTCTCATTAACTGTTTCCTATCTAGCATATTTTACGAGTAGGTACAACATACATGCAAACATTTTTATCCAAAAAACAGCACAACCACGTCGGCAGTAATTATCCAGCGTCTTTGCTCACTGCTCATTCCGTCAGTGTTTGCTTTACAAAACTCCGCCATAACAGTTTGGGGGTCATTACCCGAGAGTGGAAGTTCTCGTTATATTTTACGAGCGGCCCGGCGACTGTAGCCAACCCTTTAAATGCACCGAGTCGTCTAAATACCCACTGATATAAAGTTTAACGCACAAACCGATTGTCTTTGAAACTGTACTAAAGTGTCACTGATGGGGATCGCAAGTTTGGATTGTTCAAGTAATGGTAGATCATTGGAAATGTACGATTGGATCGGCTTTACACCGAAACCGTAGGGTTCTAGGCACATGAGTAGATAAACGGAACAGAGACACAGCTTCATACAACAGCACGAATCGGTTGCACTACTACGAGCACGCGGCTTATGTGTGCGTGACCACTGGCCGCTTGTCATGTACGCGGCGAGAGTGGAAAGAACCGGTTTACGTAGGCACAGGCAGTTGACAATCTTAGGGTTATTACGACGCACGTTGTTTGTTTTGTACGTTGCAAGTTTTAATATTTTAATGTAAAAAAGTGGTGTTTTATTATTAATAATGTTTGTTTATTGTACTGTGTGTATGAATAATACTAGATGAAATAATTATATCATTATAAAGATTTTAACAATGGTAACGCACAAATAGGTTTTTTAATTAGGTATAACTCCTGATAATTTTGTCGCATTTGTTGAATCGCTCGAGCAAAAGTTTCGCAAATATTTCGATCTTGAAAAAAATATTGTCAATTTTGGCAACGAAATACTTAACAACTAATTAGTTGTGAAATTTTGTAAAAGCAATTAATGTTTACAAAACCAATGACTATCAGAAAGTGATCAGCCATCGATAGGGATAACAAAAAACAGGTGCATGCGATTTTTGACCTTATTGACGTAACTCAGAATTTATAATTTTAATAACGTATCAATGTCAGAAAGCAAAAAAATACCAAAAAAAAGTCTGTCATGAATTGTCAATAAAGTTGCTAATCGCATGCACCTGTTTTTTGTAAGCCCTATCGATGGTTGATCATTTTATAGTAATTTGTTTTGTAGACGTTCATTCGTCTTACACCATTTCTTTTTAAACTTATTTTAGATACCTATCCCCGTGGTAAAATTAGTGGCCATAATAGCTAAAGGAGATTCCTATGTTTATTAGCAAAATAGATCATATTACCAAAAAATATTCAACACTATTAGTGGTATCGTTGGGAATGTCAAATAAATTACATCGTCACGTCGTGTCCTAGGTAACAAATGTATATTTTTATTCCGTGCTTTTAAAAGTTTCAGGTGCATGCAATTTTTGGTTCCACTCGCTATTTTATTTACAACTGTACTTCAGCCGTATAGCGAATCCGTCGAGTCCAAGAATCTGCCCAATCCACGAATCTGTCGAGTTGGGAATCTGCCGAATCACGAATCTGTCCAATCCAGAATCTGTCGTATACCGAACAAGCGATTTGTCTTAACCTATTGTAACAACCCTACCAAAATAGGTAACAAATTTACAAGCTCTTAAGAAGCTGTCTCTCTGTTTGGTTTATTTACTCATGTGGTTCTAGGCGACTTGGAGCAGGAAAATGGACTGTATTAGGGCGAGTTCTGGGTCGCCTAGAAAGGAATAAGGGAAGAGGAGATGGATACGGGAGGAGGTGATTGAGTGGGTATAGGATATTTCAAGGATGGAAGGCACTTACCTTATACAACCTTCTTCGTTTCTTTTCCTCCTGGTGTTTCGTGATGCAGCTGATTGTTTACACTTCAATTCACCGTCACTCCCACTTGCGAGCGGTTTATATAATCACATACAACGGTGCGGCGCGGTACGGTATCGAGACGGCGTTCTCAGCGGGAGGAATGTTCTCGACTGTCCCTCGCGTCCACGATCGCGTCGACGAATCAGGCGAAGGCAGTGCCTCTTCCAGGGAGTGGGATAGAGCGGGACGGAAATATGGTATCGCTCGCACTAGACGTGGAACGATTGATCTTGATGCGATTAGTTATGGATAGGAAGGTAGATGGCGCTACCATATCCCCCCGGCCCTAAAGGGTTGCCTTTAAAAAAAATAGAATTGAACTTAGCTATGTTGGGTGTACTACCGCATAACCCATCAATAGGCTAAGACAGCGATATGACAATAAAATTAATCTAAATTAACTTTAGCGAAAGCTACAAACGCAATAATAGCGAAAACTACTAACTAAATACTTAAACTAAGAGGTAGGTCCAACTTCAGGCTAGATCTCACTGAGTTGGAAGCGGACGCGAGTTGATCAGTGCCTCGACTTGTGCAAGGACAGTTAAAGGCTCTTCGTAAGAGAGGATTAGTTTACCCAATATATAGTTTACCCAATTTTCATCATTATCATTATAGTTTACCCAATTTTCATCATTATCATTATAGTTTACCCAATCTTGGTTCGCAACACTAAAAAGGTTACGCTCCTGCCAAAAAACCCGTCCGTATAAAGCGAACATATATTTTACATTATTCACTCTCACCGCTGAAACAACGGCTCCTCAATACGCGGACACTTTTCTCCCGGAGGGGGCTCTTGAACTTTATTGACATTTACTTTCCGAGGGTAAACATAGCGACAGCCGCTGTCTGTCTCGTCTTGACTCGCCGCATTATGCGAGGACTCCACCCCGTCTACTTGCAGACACTAGGTATTATTTATTACCAATTCATTCCTTCAATATTCTGAGCACATAAATGATACGCCGAGTATACTCGTATATTGCGGTTTTGCATACTCGGCGCATGCCAAGGGCCTGTTTAATAAACAGCTTCACTTCCCTTCAGCGTTTTACATACTATACCACGAAGTTGCTTTTCTTTGTCTAGTTTATTTTATTACGCATCAAGTAACAGGTTTTAGTGCGTAGACGGAATCAGTTCTATAAACGAAACCCATTTAGTCAGAGCACCTACTCTAAGAAAATGGGGAAAGCCTCAACTTACTGATTCAGCCTATTTTCTTTTACGAAACAGAAACATAGATATGTATAAAAATACAGCATAAGAAGGGAATCTTGGCCAAATTTCAAAACTTGTTAAACCTACAAGTAAAGTTTAACAAGTTTTCTGAAACTAATCGAATTCTACAGCCTCACAAAGACAAGTACTTTAAAACAATATCTTTTTATGAAAGAACACACATTTTACAAGAAAATCTCTAACATTTTTCCCGCAAATAGAGTCTTAAGAAACTAATTAAAATTTTCTCTTCACTTAAAACTTGCCACGCCGCACGCCTCCTGATTCGCAACTTTTCCTGAATTGATAAAAAAACTTTTTGTTGATACTTAGTGTTATTCAAATGGCTGCGAAGATTCTCCGGCAACTTCGTATTTTATAGAGAGGCGGCTAAAACAATGTGTCGGGGATCAAACTTGTCGGAGACGGCGGCTAATGCAATATGCATCAGCTCTCAAGTGCAGACCAACACTAGCCGAAGGCCATAGTATCCTGCGGGAAGTAACTACTTTTTATTTATCTCGAATGTGTCTTTTGAATTTACCCGACACACCGCCAACGTTCGATGAGATAAATCTGCTTTAGTTTGTTTCAAGAATAATAGAATCCGTTCCGTTAACTACAAACTTGACTCACATTACGTAATAAGTCTGCGGAGAGTTAGCTTTATGGAAATATATCATATATGTACCTATGAAATTTGTATGTGGATCGTTCGAACCGTGATATTACAATAGTCATCTATCTCCATCTCATTTGAATACAAAAATAACATCGACGACCAATCATGTTCGAAGAAGAGAAACAATCGTAATATAGTCAATGCATACAACTATTTGTTCAATGTCTGTGACTTAGTGAGGCGCAATGTATTACGTTTGAATTATCTGCAATGTGGGAAGGCAAGACGCTAAGTTAGGAATATGCTTTGCTCGTCGGCCTCCTAACGTAGCTATTTAGAATGTGTTTGGCTGTGGAGGTTCGCTTGGCGCGCGTACAAGTGGGACAGTTACAAACGGAGGCGCCATAAACTGCCAATGTCAATTCCAACATATGCGCTTTTTCACAAGTCTAGACGCATTAACTAGCCTTTTGTTATATTTTCGCTGTAATGTGCTCAAATCTGCTATAGATAGTAATTTTAAGAAGGTAATTCTTGTGACATTATAGCGGTAATAAGAATAAAATGTGTCGTATTAGTAGCGATAATCATCGCTTTTATCTGATGTAAGAAGAAAAGGATGTAAAATAAATTTTAACTTTCTTCGACCGTAAAATTTGTAATACGTAATAATTGATGGCAACTTTACTCTGCTTTATTTTTATTACTTGCGATAAACAAGACCCTTTCCATTACGTAATACCAAACCATAAATTTCCTTAGCAGTATCGATATCACGTTTACCTTGCCCGACTGCATAACTTTAATATCTCCTGCGAATACTGATCGTAAGTGTGGATAGAACCAACGTAACTTTTTGTGGGTACAAAACATGATTTGACAGATTGAAATCTATAATATCGCCGTCGCTGCCTAACAGCATGTGCTAACAGCGTGAGGGATGGTCGAGATCAAATCGAATGAATGACACGGATTCATTTATTTTTATATTTTTCATTTCTTCGATACGGATGTCTGTTCAGTCGTCAATAATATTTCAAAGTTATCCATCGCATCGTTACCAAAACAAAGTTTGGTAATCTAGAACAATGAGTAATGCTCTGAGAAAACGTTCAGAGAATTCCCTTGCTATGGTCACTTTTAGATTTTATTATATAATAAGGATAAATATAATACTAGCGTCAGTCCTATTTACATTATTTTAAATCAAATTAGGTTGTTATTTATTTTCATTCGAGTGCCAACAATATGTAAAACAATTTTTTTGCATAAGTCTACGTCTAAAGACTTATCACAGATAAGGTTTGGATTAAACTTCGAATATAGTCAATGTTTTATAATGAGGTTCGTTTAAGTTTAAAATCATTAGACATTTTAATGAATTATTTGGGACATAATTGTATTCATTAAGCCTTCATTTAAACATAAATTAGGTCAACGGAACTAAAATAACGGTCTATGTAGGCCTGTGCCGGTTGGCATCGAAATGTGATAGAGGCACGAAACGTTGCCAAATTGCCCTCCGCTTATCATCTGGCTTATGTATAGAGGCACTGTGTGTTACATTTTAAATTTGAATATAGAGTATGTTTCGAGACAAAGGCCTGAAAACGTCTTGATTAGGATTATTATCTTGTAAATATTACTTAAGATCGCGCGTGATACCATGTGCTTTTTTATTTTCTTTACGGGCAAAGAGCAAATTATCCTTATTCGTGACTTAAGGAAAAGATTCTTGATAATTTAATCTCTGTGGATTAGCAAGCAGTGCAGAAAACCTTCCAGTACGAAAAGATATTGAAAAATCAATGTGTGCGCTAGCAACAGTTTGGAAAATACATACCAAAAACCTTTCAGTTTTCTATTCAAACAAAAACTAAAAAGTTTGACAATAATGCAATGAAAAGAACCCCGGCCGATCGTGACTCGGATGGATATACAGATCGTGCGAGCGTATGTAATTGGAGTCTTCAATTTAAAAAGGATTAGTTTTTAAAGCTTGGGTTGTGTCCAAACTAAATGTGTCCGGCAATTGCCGATATAGCTGCTCGGTAGAACGTTTTGGCGATAAATTGTATAAAATTTGTACAATGTACCTACTTATAGAATACGATTCTACTTAATTTTATGTAGGTACTGCTTTTATTTGAAATCGATAAATTTGTACTGGAATCTGATCAAAGTGATGACCTTTAAGGATATGGTGTAAATAGGGATACGTAGGTTTGAATAGCTTGAAGTAAAAAAATGTTTATCCCACGTCTTCGCATTGAAGACGCTTCTGAAAGCATTTCGAACTATTTCATAATTTCGTACCTAAATGTCATTCCGGGCTTCAAAATCAGTTGTCGTTCTTATCCTTTAGGTATATCTATACATACTGTATTATAGCAGACCTTTTATTTCGACGAAATAATATCACTTCAGTATCCTAAAAGCCCTTATAAATTAATCAAACAATCAACACAAATTGGGTTTTGATCCTAACATTTTTATGAAACAATTTTCTATCGCAGAAGGATTAAAACGAAATCCCGAGGCGTGTCGCTGACGCGTGGAAGGCCGGCTGTGCATTTAAAACGTGACTGCATATTTTTTTACAAATTGCTGGATATTTCCGAGCCACAGCGCTTAAGGGAGTCGATGACTTGGAAAGCATTGGTCTCCTCGCTCGATTTGCACTGCAAATTGATTTTTATGTGGCTGAGGACGCTACCTACTTGTTTGTTTGTCATGTACTATTTTATTGGAATCCGTTTTCTTATAAAGGTTTATAAGAATAGTACTCTGGAAATTACTTTATTTATGTAGTTTTGTTTTTACTTGAGGTGGTCAAAACCACCGAGAATAACAAATCTTATTTAAGTCAAGCATAAGTGGCAACAATGCGCGTAAAACCTATTGTAATTCATGAACGTGTGGAAACATTTTTTATATACCTAATACAATTCATCATAGAAAAAAGCCCTTCTGCATACCTTTTGTTATATTTGGTATTCGTACATTATAAAAACAATGTATTGTAATATTAGCATTTCCGCTTACGGCAGAATATTCTTTAATCTCTTCAGCGTGATACTTGTATTACAAGAGAGTTAACTTTGGCATTGGATGGTGGTCGATTCTACCACCGGGCGTCCAATCCCTTAATCACTGGGCCACCACCTCTATTAAAAGGATAATTGGCTAATATTCTGTTAGAATTGTTAAGTTGTATCGAAAAGCTTTAATTTGTGCCAAACGAGGTGTATCATTGGAACAATTTGTGTGAGCACGTTGTATTTATTATCCTGCCAATCGAGTAAAATAAGGTTTCGTAAGATTTTTATTGAATGTTTTGTGAACAGCCCATTTCTTATTCCAGTTTCAGAGAAATATGATTGCTTTGCCAACATTTTCTGGTATTTCATTATCCGACTCGAAGGCTATGCCTAAGATTCCATTTCACATTATTATCTTATTTCAATAAACCTCTATACAATCTTAGTTGCCTATAACTGAATACATTTTCCATTATTTACAAGAGAAAACTCGACAAGGCAGTTAAGTTGAACGCTCCGTGAAGCAGATTCATCGGTAATTTAACACCAGTTAAATAAAACTTCAAAACAAAAACTCGACGCATGTCGGTGTTTACTTACATATTATTTTGTTAACAAAGGGTTTCGCCTTTAAGTCTGAAATGCTGTGCCCCTTTTGAGGCAGAAAGCGCGGGTCGAGGTTCCGTTGCTCAGAGCATAATCGCAGTCGCTATTTGCGCCTTACTCAGTTCGCTTACAAAGAAAAACGTAAGCTTGCTCTGAGTATCAAACGTAGGCGTTTGTGTGCACCTCTTTTAATACTCGCATATCTACTTTTAAGTAAAATGCATGTATGTTGTTTGTGCCTTTGAAGATTGCTCGAAATACTTTCTTCAATGATCACATGTTTCGTGAATGAGGTTTAATTTGAGTGTCGGAAATCTGGCTGGTTGAAAGTCATACGGAAGTTTTGCTATTTTTGCTAAGATTTCATAAATGCTCCTTGGTAGTTGCATTTACTTGCTTGGCTGGTAAGTTTAGCTGAGTTTATTCGACTGTCATCTGGAATGGGACATACATAGGCCGTTTGAACTGGTCTTGAGATAAATTGTAAAACTGTAGGTATTTGCCATGCCTCACAACATGCGTTTAAACCGTAAAACTTAAGTGATAAGAATATAATGAGCCGTAAGAATGCTATTATTTTATGTATAATAGCATTCCTTTACCTTATTAAATATTACCTATAACTACTTCTTGTTTCTTTTCTATAGAATCTCCTGTTATGTGTCTGATAATTAAATATGGGATTTTATTAGCCTTGTTGAGTTTATCTGTTAGAAAATTCCCAATAACTTTTCGAAGGTAGGGAAATGGCTAATAATCTGCATCACGGTTCGATCGCTACAAGATCGAAAAAATATTAACATTATGTATGTTTATTTTACTCTATCTTAGACCTTCAGTCATATACAGTAATGAGTACACGGTTGTATTTTCACTTCAAGTTGCATTGACATGTAGCTGTTCATTATTGAAAGTGGAGTATACTTACAAAGCATGCACTCCAGCTGTCGCATCTCACAAAACCTTTGATGTATATTCAGCCATCATTACTCAATACCGGTGCAACCTATACCGTATTTTCGTGCGTGGACGGATTGTTCTATAAACGCTCAACCGTCAGTGTGACGGCTGATCGATTTATGACACTCAATCCTGCACTCCGGTGAGGAAATTAAGCACGTTCTGCCAAAGGCTCCCACCACCTATTAGCATGTAATTATTAAAATTAATTGCCCATTTTACCTGTAAAATTGTGCACAGGACACCGCGTCCATTAACCCAGATTGTCATGGAGTCGAAAGTAGGATTAAGGAAAATTGGCGAGTAGTTGAGCCCTCGTAAATTAACCAAATAACGGCCAAAAATCCTCATGTTTAATAAAAATATCTTGTGCCTTGTGTAGTCTTTATATTAGAATAAAAATAATACGACATAAATAAAAACTTCGCAGCACCCGTGTAATATGATGTCAAGAAGATTGAGAATTTCGTTAATAAAAACAGCCATCTGACAAAAGTGTCATCGTAGGATCTCGGATTCGTTTATATTGCTGAGATAAGGCTAAGTAAATCAATCGAGATTTATAGACGCTGTGTTTGAGTGTTGTAATAAAATAGTCCACCGTCTATCGGATATGGATACTAAAGAAAGAGCCTCTTACTGCCTAAAAAAACGTTATTCGGATAATTGAGGGCGAAGCTGAGAGTATCCCTTGAAACATAACATATCGGGGGAATATTTTTCGACGAGACATCGTCGGCGCGTCATTTCCGGCGGTCCCCACAGGAGCCGGAAACGCAATAAATCATCGGTCATTGTCGCGTGGTGCCAATTGAAGTTGATTTTTCTTTTGCGACCGACGTGAGTTCAATGCGATTAGATTTGTGTTATTAAATTTGATTTTACAGTTTCGTGCTCTTGTGACACCCTAAGAAATGGCAGCATTGTATGTTATGATTTTTATTTATTGTTTTAGGGTCGTCCGTTGGACTTACCCTCGGTGGGATTTTAACAATAATAGCCTTCCTATATTTATCTAGCTTATGTGTTTAGTTAAAGTCGGCTGTACAGCCTGTTGACACCAAAGATGATAGGTAATGCAGCGATGAACTGCTACAAGGGATAGTAAGTATGTAATTCAGCATCCTAGTCTGACTATTAAAGATTGTCTTAATATGAAAGAGTATGAAATTAGGACGGCTTTTTAGCTTGGGATGATTCTTATTGATATGAGATGTACTAAGATATGTCCGTGTGGTGACGGTTTAAGAATACGGATTGTCACCACCCCATATCATCCCATGGGTGTCGTAGGAGCCGACAGAGGGAGCATATTATGCAGAGAACAACACTGTAAGAGAAGGAAAACTTGATACAAACCCTATACCAACCCGTTTGGCCAGCGTGGTATAATAGGCCAATTCCTCCTGTTTGAAAAAGAATTCGTTTTTATTATAAGTCAAATCGATTAGATCGATTGAGTAACATTTTGTTTAGTCTATTGAAAATTTCTGACAATGGTCACACTGAACTGTCACTTCCGTTCGCCCCTTTGAGAAATTACCACGTTGTCGACTCGTACGTAAAATAATTGATCGCCTTTTGAAAAGCACATCCTTGTAGCTACGCGAATAGTTGTGAAATCTATTAAATTGCCGCTTTTTTGACTCCCGGCACGGTTTGTGACATATTGAACATTTGTGAAAAATCTTGTGAACTTGCATCGTGCATTGAAGACGCCGCGTTGGAGTCTGGTAAAGTAAAGATAATTCACTTGCTAATATTGGCCAATTTAGTCTCGTGTATGTCTAGCTTGCCTCCAGGACTCCACCCAAGAACATCACCAGGAGCTATAAGGTAAAATCTTCTTATAACTACTTTATAATTTGTCATCGCTGAGAATCTCAGCAATATATGTCAGACATTTGATTACTTTAGGACAACTGGATGAATATAAATTAGCTTCCACTGTGCTTACAACCAATTCCCAGTAAGCCTACGGTAATTCTAGACATAAGTTTGGTAGCAGCTGTAGTTGAAATTTAGCCGCTGTTGCATTACTGAGTATAAACTCAGATTGGTATGAGCTTGTATCTTATCACCTTGTAGACAGTATTGTAGTGTTTGTCAGGTCAGTTATTGTCTAAAATACATAATATTTAATTGTATAAGTTGACCTAGATAATTTGAAACACATTGTCACATAACCTCAATCAGTAATTGTTGATTTGTATTGTTGAAAAATCTAACTTAAATTTGTTGTTGCATTAATAAGTCACTTTGTTTGGATACATAACAAGCTGTATGTATCAATAAATTTAGTAAATTTAGTTTATTGCATATATTCATAAACATAACAACCAACTTGACCTTGCCACTTGGGCGGGTCACATTAATAAACTTTGTTTTGTTATAATATAGATAATATTGCTAGGTAACACATATTCTGTGCTTACTTACTATTGTATATCTCAAATAACACAGCCAGTCTGTCTGTTGCAAATAATTAATTAATTAATTTGAAGTTTCAACTTTTAATTTGTTATAAGTTATAACTTTTGATAACTTTGACTTTGTTTTGTGTCAATATATATTGAAACTATTAATTTTGTTGGACAGTAGATACCTGTCACTTGCCTGCACTTGCAGTAAACAGGCTAATACTTTGTTGGTTTCAAAGAATTGAGAAAAAATAAGTTTTGATTGTTAATATTGTTTAACGCTTGTCCGGGCTCTTTTGAAATTTTGATTATGTCAGCTATCAAGGACTTGCGTGCGGCTGCTGGTGCCATTGCATCAGATATGCGCTGGTTTGCCTCGGCCAGTGCTTTAGTGAACCGGCCTGATCGCCAGCAGGTCTTACTTCAGAGGTACGAGCGGATTGACGATCGCCTGGCAAGTGTGGAACAGCAATTCCGCACTTTCAGCACTTGCTGTCTTGAAGTGTCAATCAATGATTTCACCGCTGACCAGCGAAATAAGGTCAGCAAAGACTATGCCCAGGTCTTAGACCTGTATGATGCTGTCTCCAATACTGCGAGACAACTAGTTGCCGATAGGGAAGGGCAACCCGGCCTGAAGCAGGAGCTTCCTAGGTCAGCACCGGGGCTGGTGAGTAGGCTCCCTACTTTGGACCTCCCCCATTTTGATGGCTGCCTAGGAAGCTACCTGGGCTTCATTAATTTGTTCGACAGCCTAGGCAATGATAGGGCTGACCTTCGGCCGGCACAAAAGTTGGCCTATCTAATGTCGGTTCTGGATGGGGAGGCTAAGGGCCTCATCCAGCATCTGCCCGTGTCTGACGAGGCGTACCAGACGGCTCGGGACCTAATTACCCGTAGGTACCATAATAAGCGTGGCCTCGCCGACACGCACATCGAGCAGATTTTGGGTTTGCCGACGCTCACCCGGGTCTCTGGGTTGCGCACCCAACTGTTGAACCCGCTCTTGGTGGCCATCAACGCACTTAAGTGCCTTGACCTGCCCGTGGACCAGTGGTCCTATCTATTGGTGCACATTGTGCTGAAAAAGCTGCCTGCCGACCTGAGGTCGCGTTTTGAGCAGCGCTTTGGTGGGGATAGCGCGACCCATCTGCCCCCCTTTGCTGACCTGGAGAGGTTCCTGGAGGATGAGTGCCGGGTCTTGGACAACTCCGGTGGTGACACGCCGGCTAAGACGCAGCCGCCCAAGGTCAAGGAGCAGGCTCGCGTTCACACCCGAGCCAATGTTGACCGGCGCCCTCCTCGCTTTGCGGTAACGCAGAGCCCAGCGGAGTGCTCCTACTGCAAGGTCACGGGGCACAGAACGGCCAGTTGTAGGGCATTCTTGGACCTACATGTCGCCTCTCGAAGGCGCATCGCGAATGCCCGCCGCCTTTGCTTCTCTTGTTTGGGGTCCCACTACCAGCGAGACTGCCCAAACTCTCGCCCCTGTTCTCACTGTGGAGGACAGCATTTGGACATTCTCTGCATGAATGCCAGAGAGGTTGGCCGCTTGTCCAACCAGCCGACGCCGCGCACGGGCGGGTGTTTTGAAGGTGGCAGCCGAGGCTCACCGGCGCGTAGCCGAGAGTCGCCTCGCTCAATTGATCGCCACTCACCCCGCTTGGAGAACCGTAGCGTGCGCACGCCTCCTCTCTCTCGCGCACCTGAATGTGCCGCGCAACGTCACCAGCACCATGACTGCTGCCCCAGGTATTCCCCTCCTTTGGCGGAGCGTCCCCGCCTTGACTCGCGCCCACCTCGTTTTGGGCGGGTGCGTCATTATGACCCCCCACAGATGGCGCGCGGATCGAGTCATCGCGCTTTTGAGGACTTCAAGCCGCACCCTCATTTTGATTTGCCTGGTCCTGGCCAACGGTCGCCGCCCAGGCAACAATAGGTCATTGATCCCTGCCCTATAACGCCAACCTCCCCCATTGAGACCGTTATCCTACCAACGGTTGCTGTTAGGGTCTGGGGACCCACGGAGACCTCTGTTGTTGTCCGTGCTATATTGGACACAGGTTTACAAGGTTGCATTGTTTCCACTTAATTTGTAGGGCAGGTTAAATTAAATATGGGCTCTTTTCCAAATTGTATACGGGGCATAGGTGATGTAGCCTCTAATGTTGAAGGGCAAGTTAAGGTTTTGTTTGGCCCTGTTGAATCTTCACACCCGAGGATTAAAACCTCGGCTATTGTGTTGAAGAATATTTTGGGTATGCATCCACAGAAGCAGCTACCTGCTGCTGTGGTGAATTTGACATCGGGATTGGAACTGGCAGACCCCAAATTTGACACACCGGGACAAATCGACTTGTTGATTGGCTCTGATGTCCTCGGTGGAATTGTGATTGGTGGGAAACGGGTCTTGGTGCCAAATGGTTTGACTGCCATCCCGACCATATTTGGACTTGCTTTGATGGGACCTGTACCTAAGGACACCCCTCCACCCGAACTTGATAATTTGTTGGCTGTAGGCTCTGCTCTCTCTGATGCAGTTCAGAGGTTTTGGGAGGTAGAGGAGCCCCCTCGAGTTGCCCGTTTGAATCCAGAACATGAGGAGTGCGAGCTGTTCTTCCAGAACAACACTGGTCGACTCCGTTCTGGTCGGATTATCACGAAGCTGCCCTTTCTGTCTGTTCGGCCTCCGCTTGGTGAGTCACGACCTTTAGCCGAAAAGAGATTGTTGGCTATGGAGCGTCGCATGGATCGTGATCCGGAGCTCAGACAGAAGTATATTGAGTTCATGAGGGAATATGAACAGTTGGGACACATGTCTGTGTCAAATTTGGATTGGCGTTCGGTGGAGCATTACTTTCTCCCGCATCATGCGGTATTGAAGCCATCGACTGGCAAGCTGCGCACAGTGTTTGATGGTTCTGCGCAGACTTCAACAGGCGTATCCTTGAACCAGTGCTTGCATTCTGGTCCCAAGTTGGTCAAGGACCTTTGTGACGTCATCACCAGCTTCCGACGACATCAGGTTGTCTTTGTGGCCGACATAAAAATGATGTTCAGGCAGACGATTATCCACCCTGATGACCGTCGCTTCCAGCTGATCCTTTGGAGAGAGTCTCCTCGCGATCCCATGGTCGTCTACGAGCTCAATACAAATACGTACGGGTTAAGGTCAAGCCCCTACTTGGCAATACGTTCTCTTTGGGAGCTCGCAGACCGCGAAGGCCTACGTTTCACAAGAGCCTCCGCCATCTTGAAGGACGATATTTACGTCGATGACATTTGCTCGGGCGCCTCCACAGCGGACGAGGCGATCCTCCTGCGGGACGAATTGATAGGTATTTTGGCCTCCGCTGGTTATGAGTTGCGCAAATGGATTTCCAACTCACCAGCGCTTTTGGAAGGCTTGCCAGAGGATCATCAGCAAGATCCACATCTATTTGAGATTGTTGACAACCCCGCCATGATGGCTGTTCTCGGCGTTCAGTACAGACCAGTCCAAGACATCTTTACATATAACGTAGACTTGAAATTGCCGTGTTCTTGGACTAAACGTCTCGTATTGTCTACTGTCGCCAGAACCTTTGATCCGAACGGTTGGATCTGTCCAATTATATTTTGGGCAAAGTGCTTCTTGCAGAGGCTTTGGACAGCAGGATTGACCTGGGACGAACCTCTGCACGGCACTCTTGTTGAGGAATGGACCTCTTTTGTATCCTCACTTCCTGCCGTCAACGAGATCTCCTTGCCTCGTCCCATCCTTCCTCCCGGGAAGTACAAGGCCACCCTTCACGGGTTTTGTGACGCCTCGGAACGTGGTCACGCCGCCGTGGTGTACTTGCGCACAGTTAGTGCCTCAGGTCAGGTGAGGGTTTCCCTGATCATGGCAAAGAGCAAGGTGGCACCCCTTCGGACATCTCTGACCATTCCAAAATTGGAGCTCTCGGGAGCAGCCCTACTTGTACGCTTATTGAACCACGTGTCTAACACTTTGGGTAAAAGCATTTGTATTAATGGGACCTACGCCTGGACGGACAGCCCAATTGTTCTTTGTTGGTTGAAGGCTTCTGTTCACACCTTGGAGGTATTTGTCGCTAATCGCGTTTCCCAAATCCAGAAATCCGAAGTCAAACTTGTTTGGAGACACGTGCCAGGTGAGCTCAACCCGGCTGATTGTGCCTCGCGCGGATGCTTGACGCCTAGTTTGATAGGTCATTCGCTGTGGTGGGGTCCGGAATGGTTGAGTCGACCAGAAATTGATTGGCCTCGAACGCCAGTTTTGAATACTTCTAATTTGCCGGGTCTACGAACACTCGCTCTTGAGAAGGTGGAATGCGCCTTCGACCCCGATTTTTTGTTGAATCGTTACAGCTCCCTCGACAAGTTGTTATGTGTCACTGCTTGGATAAAGCGTATTGTTTTTAATTTTAGGCACCCACAACAGAAACGACTGACACCGTTTCTCTCACCACAGGAACGACAGGAGTCCCTCACCTTTTGGGTTCGTTCTGTGCAATTGGCGCATTTTGAAAGGGAGATTGCTATCCTCAAGTCGGGGAAATCGAAATTGTCGGGAGCTGTATCTCAATTGAAACCCTTTTTGGACGAAACGGGTCTCTTGCGCGTTGGAGGGCGTCTCAAGAACGCCAACCTCCCTTACGGGGCTCGTCACCCCCTTTTGTTACCTAAGGACGGTCATTTGGTACGCTTGTTGGTAACTGACCGTCACCTTAAAAATTCGCATGCTGGTTGTAATGCCTTGTTGGCCATTTTGCAACGCGAGTTTTGGATTTTGTCTGCCCGAAGAATTATTCGGAGTGTAGTCTTTCGCTGCATCCCTTGCTATAAGCTCAAGGCTTCTACCATGCAGCCCTTGATGGGGGACTTACCGGCAGATCGCGTAACTGAAAGCAGGACGTTTGACGGTGTTGGCACGGACTTCGCTGGTCCTTTTTTGGTGAAAACGTCGACACTTCGAAACAGCAAGACTGTCAAGGCCTACTTGTGTGTTTTTGTTTGTCTTTCCACAAAGGCCGTACACTTAGAACTGGTCTCCTCGCTTACGACCGAGGCGTTTGTAGCCACATTTGACAGATTTGTATCCCGCAGAGGGATGCCTTCCTTGATCCGTTCTGACTGCGGCACTAACTTCAAGGGCACCTATAATTATTTGAATGATGTTGTTAATTTCCTTGAAACCAACAAAGCTGATATAGGTGATAGGCTTGCCCGACGTGGGATAAATTGGTTGTTTTCCCCACCAAATTGTCCACACTGGGGTGGTATATTTGAGGCCGCCGTAAAATCGGCCAAAACACACTTGCGCAGGACAATCGGTGAGTCTGTTCTTACATTTGAGGAACTCGCAACTGTGTTTTGTAAGATTGAGGCCGTTTTGAACTCTCGGCCATTGTGCCCGATCTCCTCAGATCCGAATGATTTGGAGGCCCTTACGCCGGGCCATTTTTTGATTAGTCGCCCACTTGTCGCCTTGCCTGAGTACCCCTATATTGATACGAGACCTGGTCGTCTCTCGCGTTTTGAATTGGTACGCCAGATTACTCAGAGCTTTTGGAAACGCTGGAACTTGGAATATTTGCACATACTCCAGCAACGCGTTAAGTGGACCGACAAGACCGATCCACCCAAGATTGGTGACCTCGTTTTGATCAAGGAGGCTAACCTTCCGCCACTCAGATGGCGCAGGGGGCGCATCCTTCATTTGGTAACTGGGGCTGATGGAGTTCCCCGATTTGCTGAGGTCTTGGTGGACGGTTCGATTCTGAGGAGAGCGGTTGCAACATTGTCACGTCTACCAACCGATTAGCGGACCGGTAGGCCGGTCCGGGGCGGGTGGATGTTTGAAATAGAATTAGTTTTTATTATAAGTCAAATCGATTAGATCGATTGAGTAACATTTTGTTTAGTCTATTGAAAATTTCTGACAATGGTCACACTGAACTGTCACTTCCGTTCGCCCCTTTGAGAAATTACCACGTTGTCGACTCGTACGTAAAATAATTGATCGCCTTTTGAAAAGCACATCCTTGTAGCTACGCGAATAGTTGTGAAATCTATTAAATTGCCGCTTTTTTGACTCCCGGCACGGTTTGTGACATATTGAACATTTGTGAAAAATCTTGTGAACTTGCATCGTGCATTGAAGACGCCGCGTTGGAGTCTGGTAAAGTAAAGTTAATTCACTTGCTAATATTGGCCAATTTAGTCTCGTGTATGTCTAGCTTGCCTCCAGGACTCCACCCAAGAACATCACCAGGAGATATTTGGTAAGACATTAATATTAAGATTACTTGTATTCGCTGTGCAACACAGTACATTTATGTCTGAGATTTGTTGTGGCTGACAAGGGCTGATGAATAGAGTCACGCTTCCACAAATCTGCTGCAATTAATCCCAGCTCCTTCTAGCCAAATTCTAGACACCTCCTTTCAAAGGAGAGGCCTAGTCCAAAGTTGTGCGTAGAGTTAAGGGTTTAGTACTGATCAATAAAATGTATGACCCTCCTCAGGCAAGTCGTTCCCATCCGCAGTTCTTTTCAGTAATTTAGTTCGCGGTAATAGCTGTGGTCTTTGTTGCTTTAATGCCTCGTTAAACTTTTGGTCATCAGATTCGCTGTATGGTCCCTCACTTCGACGATCAATGAAATGCCTTGCTTCAAGCCTCGCCTCTTCTTGCCGGATTTTGGACTTTTCAGCTTTCTTAGAATCAGTTTCATAGTCATATCGTGACGTTCTTCGCTCTTGGTCACTGAAGTATGATATGTTCGACTCGTAGTATCTCTCTTCTCTGCGTCCGTTGTGTGGTAGAGAGCTGTCATCGTAACTCCTGTTAGCTCTGTTTCTTCTGGCATCTCTGGTTTTTGTGTCAGTGAATTCTTTCCGTGGTTGCCGTCTATCTAACGAGTAATCAATTCTGGGCTCACGATTTTGTTCAAAGGACCTGGTCTCTTTCTTTTGGTTTCTCATCTCTGCTTGTGGATAATCTTTTTTATGATTCTTACCATTTTCAAAATTACTTGGTGAGTGATGAGTTTTCTCTTCGTTACTAAGCCGTTTTTTGTACTTTAAGGTGCATTCATCATGCCCGTTGTAAATTTCCTCATTGCGCATCTCGCTGTTATTTCGTTCGATGGAAATACCATATCGATCGGTGTGCTGTTCATTATCTTTATATTTTAAAGTCTCAGATGATGCTGAGAATGTTTTGATTTCTTTTGAGCTGTCTTTGAACGTTTTGAATTCCATTGTTTTTGGTGGACTGCGTTCATGAGGGGAATTCTTAGGTTTTTCTGAAGATAATGTGGCCCGGACGTGGGGTTTGATTGCAGTGACCTCAATCTCTTCAAATTCAGGCATATAAGCAGTTCTTGCACTCTTCATTTTTGCAATGCCGTTTTTTTGCGAGTCTATGGAGTGAAAGAAAAAAAATTGCGCATTATGCTTGCGGTGAACAAATGAATTAGAAGATTTATTTCTAACTTCAACATTATTTTATTCTCAATCAATAAAACAGGAGTAGTTAACTGATACTCTTCCTTTATTTTACCAATTAAGTATAAAACCGAACATCCAACTGAACCCAAACAAAATTATGAAGATTATGAAGTGAACAGGCAGAATAAAAGTGACTTTTTGCGCAGATTGAGTATTTTGTCCGAAGCGTATGTCGGGCGCAATATGTCGTCGCCGGCCCGAGTGCCCGACACAGCTGGATTTATATTTTAAATGCGAACCATAAATATGCGCATAAAAGGATCCAATTTGATTTCATTAAAACATTCTTGTTTACAAATCGGGGCACAATTTTGGCATAATTTTGAAGTTCGACAAAAATTTTGGTTCCGGATTTGTTTAATAGAATTCATGCCTCCTGTTAGGTTTACGCTTTATGGTGTATTTATTAACTTTTTGTAACAGTTTTTAAATTATACTTTTCCATATTATTCCGTCTTCTACCATATTATCATGATAGCATTTCAAAGTTTGATAATCAAATCCATTCTATGAATGTCAATGCGGAATATTGACAATAATTAGTTAATTGTAAGTAACTAATTATTGTCTAAACTAAACCGAATAAAACCAAAAATAAAGCAGTACGTTAATACAAGTACCGTATTCATCACGAATCTTTTTAGAGATACGGCCTGCAAAAAGTAAAGTAATCTAGTCACAACATTAAATGGAATATGCATGAGGCGCCCAGACGTTGTTAGATCTTTTCCAAATATTTCTCTACTTTACATCACAACCCAAACAAAACTCTTCCCTAAAGCAATTTCCTCTAAAACAGAGTTCCTTCAAACGAAGCTCCTAAACCGGCAATCACTCAAATACGTTAGAAAACAGAGTTTGCCACGGGAAATGAATATTGGGCTGTTTACGAATTAAGACAAATCGGCTTTGTGGTGACGGATGCGACCGCGTCTCACCAAATACCAAAACTGAATTTGCAAAGTTCACCCAAACGGCAAATTCACAAAATGAAGAAGATGACAGATCCACTGGAATATAGGTTATAAATCTCCCAGTTGAAAATTGTCAACTGAGATTGGTTTAAATTAGGGTAAATCTTTTGAAGTAAGGGGAGCTTATTAGTGATTTATAATTTGTATTTACAGCGTAAATATAGATTTAATATTGAACATTGCTATGTTTATTTCATTGATCACTGTAGAGCGTTTTGTGCGAGTAGTTTTAAATAAAATTATTTTGTTTAAACTACCTAGCTTACTAGGATCTGTTCATTTTTTCAAAATAAGGCTACATTTGTAAGCACTCGCGGTTAAACTAATGATAAAATTAAAAAGTTGGCAATATTACTTTAATCTAACAAACATGATATTATATGAAATGAAAATCAAAAGGACGACGTTTTAGGTAAGAGTAATTGCTCCACTCTGTTCAACTAGCTAAACTTTAGTCTAGAACTGAGCCGACTACACTAGTCTGGATTAGATTTTCACTGGAGAGCTTTCCGTTTTATTCGACCTTTAAACCGTTCCGAGGCCAAACTTCGCAAAAAGATATTACTTAAATTCTCCTCTAAATGCACGAATCATTTTATCTTTGTGTACCTTATCTAACAGGCTCTGCATAACTTCACAATTAAAACATCGTAATTTTGTAGTAAATTCTTCATTGGTTATTTTAGGTGAAAATCTCGCAAAATAATTACTCATGCCATCCTACCTAAACATACTCGAACTAATTATTCTGAAGTGGATAATGTTACTCGCTCCGCTGAGCATTTCTAAAAGCGATGACTTTAAGTACTGCGATAACCGGAAAAAGTTTCGTAAACTTGGAAAAAATTATGATTCCGTCTCGGAGTAAATTTTTCGGTTGGACGCTCTCTCTCTTCGAATTTAAGCCCAAAGCTCTCCCTTCCTAATTTTTCCTGTCTAGGCAGTTCCCCCACAGCGCCTGAAGTAATTATTTTATCTGTGCCTGAAACAAAGTTTTTATTCAACATTAAAGAACACAAAGGATCTCGGGATAACGTTGGCATAATAAAGACATTATTATACATAGTTATGTAATTGTATTCACTCGGTTAGAAAATTATTTAATTTTCTTGTATATTATGTATGGTTAATAATGCTGTCACTAAACAAATTAACCCACTGGGTACGTTTTACGTTATAATAAAGAAAATTGTTAACAAGGATATGTAATAAAATGTCGGCATTTATATGATGTGAACTTCTGAAGGCAGCGATAGCCTAGTGGAGAGACCGACAGACAGCTACGCAGAGGGTCCGGGTTCGAATACACGGCGCGCACCAATAACTTTTCGGAGTTATGTGCGTATTAAATTGTTAATTATCGCTTGCTAAACGGTGAAGGAAAACATCGTGAGGAAACCTGCATGTTTGTTCTTCATAATGTTCTCGAAAGACATGTGAAGTCTGCCAACCTGCACTTGGCCAGCGAGCTCAAGGCTTCCCACCATCTGCCTGCGCAGGATTGTGGAGTACTTCGGGCACATTGCGAGGAAAGACAGTGAAAACTTGGTAAAGTTCGTAATCACTGGCAAATCCGAAGGAAAGAGACCTAAAGGCAGAAGCCCGATACGTTGGACCGACCAGATCCGAACCACTCTTAACACCACGATACACGACACTCTCCACTCGGCAGCAGATAGAAATAGATGGCGGCGAGTGGTCCGCAATAAACTGTTTCCACGAGGAAGTCACGACCCTGAGCATTGAGGAAACCGACGCGAGAAGAATTCCTAGCATTTATAAATACCTGCTATTATACGTCCAATTACTCTTTTAGTATTTTACGATACGCGCAAAAATTGCAAAGCAGATCACCTCCATACAAATTTGGGCTAATTCTAAAAGTGCTGGCCAACTAAAATATACTTAAAATTATTATAGAATAGTACGAAATAAACCCTTTTTATTACCACACTAAAGTTCAAAGTGTAGTCTGTGAAATTATATTCGACTTCAATGATTTTTTTCTGTTAGCGAAATAAATCCCAATTATTGGGATCCCAATGATTATTTAAGTTGCAATTCAAATGGCATCAGGTAATGGCAGGTAAGCCAGGAGCGAGATATCATTAGACGCACCATCTGTCGCTGTCTCGCTCTAATTCTCACTGCTCTCACCGCGTGCGCTGCTTGGTTTCTGTTATTCTTTCAGTATGCCTTAAGGGCAGAAGAGCTATAGGCTGTTGGTCCCATGTAATGTGCATTGTATGGTACATTAGATATGCAAGCCACCCTTTTTCTTGGTGCGTGGTTGGACCTACTCACTAGAACCACCACGGTATCCCTTGACGGCGGCCACAAGAATTGCGACTGTTGGATGCTGGTGGGCCACGTCATATTTGTCAATCCACATTTTTGGAGGCCCACGTGCTCACAGCGCCGCCGCCTCTTTATTGACTGAATGAATCTTTAGATACTACAATCAAACCGATTTATTCTTAGTGGACACTGTAATGTATTTTGGGTTACCCACATTAGCAAATATCAATTAGCATATAAGGTGAATCATTTCTGTATGGAGTTCAGTTCGCAATATACGCTCGCTAACGGCTACCGCATTTTTATTTCTACAACTCAAACATCACAGTGGCGACGAAGTTATTACGTTTACCTACAGCTCAAAAACATTGAAGAAGAAATGTCGGTGGGAAAAATCGGCAAGATAAAGGACTTCGATTTGAAATCCGGAAATTGGACCTTGTACGTGGAACGCCTGGAGATGTACTTTAAGGTGAATAAAGTGGAAAAGGACATGTGGTTGGCGATACTGATCACCGGCGTAGGTGATGAAACGTACGAGTTGCTGAGTACATTGTGTAGTCCAAACAGACCGGCGGAAATTACGTACGAAAAAGCCGTTACAATGTTGAAAAATCACCTGCAACCCAAGCCGGCTGTCATGTCAGAACGGTATAGATTTCGGCAAAGAAGGCAGAAGGACGACGAAACTATTACACAATACCTGACAGAGATGAAAAAGTTATCGAAAACCTGTGAATTTGGAGAGAATTTGGAGGAAAATCTGCGGGACCAGTTTGTTTGCGGGGTGAAGAGTGACGTCATCAGGCAAAGACTGTTTGCAGAAGATAACTTAACGTATGCGGGAGCAGTAAGATTGGCTTGTGGGCTAGAGGCGGCAGAGCGCGACGTGGCATTCGTCGAACAAAAGACGAGCGGGGAAATTCCGGCAACCGTACACGCCTTCAAGACGAGCCAGCAATCGAAACGGCATAAGCAGCACACTAACCGAGACCGGGCGGCGCGGTACACGGACAAGGGCACCGATGACTGTGCGGCGTGCGGCTGGCGCGGGCATACCAAGGACGAATGCCGTTACAAACAGTTTGTGTGCAGCAAATGCAAACAAATGGGTCATTTGCGACGAGTATGTCCACGGGCGGGGCTGAGTTAGAAAACGAAGAGACGCGGCGTGAACCACTGCGAAGTCGCGTCAAATGAACAGTCGGGGGCAGGTCAGGCGGAATCCAGTTCGGACGAGCTGGAGGAGGAATTACACCAACTATGTTTGAACGGTTATAACCCGGTAAGCTTATCATTACTTATTGATGACAATGATATCAAAATGGAAATAGATACCGGTTCTGCAGTGTCGTGTATTAGTAAAACGACTTACGATAAATATTTTTGTACTAGATCAATTGAGCCGTTTAATTTAGTGTTAAAATTTTATGATGGTAGCCATATAAACCCATTAGGAGTTATAAGACCGAAAGTTCAGTACAAAGATAAAATAAAATATTTAGAGCTGTTTTTAATTGACGGTGGTACAACGTCTTTGTTAGGCCGGCAGTGGTTATCAGAATTGAACATTAAAATACCCCTGTTTCACCTATCAATTAATCATATGGTAAACAAAAATTATAATGTGAATTTTTTGTTAAATAGGTATAAGGAATTGTTCAGCGGCGGGTTGGGACGGTACACTGGTGGCAAAGCAACGCTCCGTTTACGGGAGGGAGCGACCCCGGTTTTTTGCCGGGCGCGGCCGCTGCCTTACGCTCTGAAGGGTACAGTCGACGCGGAACTGGATGGTATGCTGCGCGCAGGCATAATTGAACCTGTGGAGTGCTCAGACTGGGCGACACCCTTGCTACCGGTACGTAAAGCTGACGGCGGACTCCGTATCTGTGCTGATTACAAGGTCACTCTAAATCCTGTCTTACTGGTCGATAAGTACCCTTTACCCAAGATCGATGATCTGTTAGTGAGCTTAAATGGAGCTACCCTATTTTCTAAAATCGATTTATCTCAGGCATATAATCAGATAGAATTAGACGAATCTAAAGAACTGACTGTAATAAACACACATAGGGGTTTGTTTAAATATAATAGACTCGTGTTTGGTTTGTCTTCGAGTCCGGGTCTCTTCCAACGCATTATGTCAAGCCTTCTCAGTGATATACCGGGGGTAGAAATATTTTTGGATGACGTCATCATAGGGACTTCGGGAACCAAAAATAAGCATTTAGAAACGTTAGCAACGGTGTTTCAGAGATTACAAAATCACGGTATGAAGCTTAAAAGAAGCAAATGTCTTTTCATGGTAGATGAAGTCAAATACTTAGGGTATGTTATATCTAAAGAAGGTATAAAGGTAGACGCTGATAAAGTGAGTGCAATACTAAATAAGCCCCGGCCGAGTGATATTAGGGAGTTACGTTCGTTCTTGGGGTTAGTTAATTTTTATGCTAAGTTCGTTAGAAATTTGAGTAGTATATTGTCACCTCTTTATAAACTTTTAAAGAAAAATGTACGTTGGAAGTGGAGTGTTAAGTGCGAAGAAGCGTTTACGACAGTTAAGAAAATATTGACAAGCGCAGAAGTATTAGCTCATTATGATATAAATAAATCGTTAGTGTTGACGTGCGATGCTAGCTCGCGGGGCGTTGGTGGGGTTCTCACACAGCCGGGCGCCGATGGCCGCGATCGGCCGGTAGTGTATGTGTCGCGCACATTGAACAACGCTGAGAAACATTAACCTCAGATTGATCGCGAGGCATTAGCTATTATATTTTGTTTACAGAGGTTGCATCAATTTGTCTATGGGCGACGCTTTGTTTTGCGAACGGATCATAAACCATTAGTTAGCATTTTTGGACCGAAACACGGCGTTCCGACAATGGCAGCAAGTCGATTACAGCGTTGGGCGATAATTTTATCTGCGTATACTTATGATATAGAATACGTTAATAAGAAACAAAACGGTGCGGACGGGTTGTCGAGATTACCTATTGCTAGTAGCAGCGATGAGTCCTTGCATGTGCCAGAGCAAACATATTTTCATTTCGCACAAAATGCATTGTTATTACATTATAATATAATTAAACAACAAACGATGAGAGACCCCATGTTGAGTAGAGTTTTAAGCTATATTCGTGATATGTGGCCCACAGATAATGAAATCAGGGAATTGCAGCCATATATTAACCACCGTAGGGAACTATATGAGGAGTTAGGTTGTGTCATGTGGGGGCACAGGGTAGTGATTCCAGAGAGCTGTCGAGCTAGGGTGTTAAGCGAATTACATGAGCCTCATATGGGCATTGTTAAGACGAAGGCATTGGCCAGGAGTTATGTGTGGTGGCCGGGCATAGACGAGGCGGTTGAGGCGACGTGTCGGGAGTGCACGGTGTGCGCAGGGGAGGCGGACGCGCCGCAGCGACACGCAGTCTCGCCGTGGCCCTGGCCATCTAGACCTTGGGCAAGGGTACATCTAGACTTTCTAGGTCCTGTCTTTGGGAAAACATATTTAGTGATGGTTGATGCAAGGACAAAATGGTTAGAGGTATTCCCCATGGCGAGTACGGCGGCTAGTTTTACCATTGATAAACTTACGGAAGTGTTTTCTAGATAGGGTCTGCCTAGGCAAATAGTTTCGGACAATGGACCCCCCTTTACGAGTAAAGAAATTTCGAACTTTTTGACAAGTAACGGCGTAGAACATATTTTTTCCGCTCCGTACCACCCAGCATCAAACGGCGCCGCGGAAAATGCAGTGCGTACGGTTAAGAGAATTATTAAGAAAGCAGTCAAACAAAATGAAAACATTAATTTATTTTTAAATACTTTTCTTTTACATTATCGTAATACGGAACACTGTTCTACGGGTGAAAGTCCAGCGACTCTTATGTTAGGTAGAAATTTGCGAACAAAATTAGATGCTTTACGGCCGAATAGGGAAAACAAAATTAAGAATGCTCAGGAGAAACAAATCAAACAAGGAACGGAGGTCAGGCGTTCGTTGCAGTCAGGGGAGGAAATATAGATGAGGCAGTATAGGGGCACTGAAAAGTGGTGTCCAGGACAAATAGTTAAAAAGATGGGTACTACCGATTACAGGGTGGTAGATAATTTGGGAAAGGAAACTCATAGACATATTGACCAGTTAAGACAGCGATCGCGTAGTTCATTAGGGTGTTCATTGTGTCCGTTGGTTGTATGTTTGTAAAGTCCCCCGCGACACAGGAATTTCTTTGTAGTGCGGGAGTTGTCCTTTTTAAAAAAAAAAATAATAATTTGTCCAACTAGCACATCAGAACGGAGTTCTCTCGAGGTGGATCGTCTGAAAGGATCTGAGGAGGCGCTAACACAGCCGGGCCTGGCAGTGGAAGCGCAGGTCACACAGAGCCCTCAGAGCGTAAGGGAGTTAGTTGATGATCGTACCGTAACTGTCGATGTGCCTCCGTCCACACCCGCTTCTAGTTTAGGTTCTTCCAATGAAGGTAAACATTGTCAAAAATATTCAGATGTCGTTCCAGGAGTCATATCCCGTCCCATACGTGCATGTCGTTTAAAAAGACCACTAGACTATTGTAATAGTTAAGTCATAATATAAGTTCCCTTAGTTATAAGTTACATTTTAAGTTATTATATGAATGTATTTAGCCAGGTAAACTTATATTGTATATTTTTTGTGTATTCTTTTATTGTGGATAAAATTAAGGTCTTAACCTGAATAGGTACCTTGTTCTAACTGAGTTATTATGCCTGTTTTTGTTTATGTTGTTAAATTGTACTAATAGGTTGCCTAATGATTGTACACGTTAAGTTCTGATAGTGATTTAGGTATTCAAATAAATATGTTTTTTTTTGTAGTTGAAATATAATATAATTAATAAATGTGTGATTTAAGGGGGAGAATTGTAATGTATTTTGGGTTACCCACATTAGCAAATATCAATTAGCATATAAGGTGAATCATTTCTGTATCGAGTTCAGTTCGCAATATACGCTCGCTAACGGCTACCGCATTTTTATTTCTACAACTCAAGTACAAACATCACAGACACAAGCCTATTATGTAGGATAATATTGTATACAGCTGAACGTCATATCCATTATTACATCGTATTTGTAATTTTAGTCAGCCAGTAATATCTAAAATTCCCAATTAACCATTAGAGTCCTAACTGTCATCGTTCTTATTAAGTTAATTCCCTATACAAAAAGGTGCTTGGAATTTGAAATTCGTCTTTTGTAGGTAACCAATCTATTTCCAATTCCTATATTGTTGCTTTTTTATTAAATTATGAGTAACATTTTCACTAAACGAAAAACACAAATATAAAAGTATATTGTTGGGCGACAGACCATTCGTTATTTACAATTGAAATTTTATAATTAATTATTACTTTGATTTAAAGCCTGCGTCCGAATTAATGGTGCCTATACGGATTGGTTTGACATCTCCAAAGGTGTCAGACAAGGGTGTCCAGCTTCACACTGGTTGTTCAACTTGTTCATGGATAGCTGCATGAATGATATGAGAGAAACTGAATGTGGGATCAACATGGAAGGATTGCGTGTTAAGTGCCTGTTGTACGCCGATAATCAAGTCATTCTAGCATCATCGGCGAATGAGTTGCAAGAAATGATGGACTGCATGAACGGGAGCTTTAAAGCTAAAGGTATGAAAATGAATGCAAGAAAGACGAAAGTGATGGTGTTTGAAAAAGATGAAAGTTTGACTGAGTGTAATATTGTGATTGAAGATGAAAAAATTGAGCAAGTTAGAGAATTTGTATATTTGGGTAGTGTGTTTACAAGAGACGGAAGATGTGAAGAAGATATTGAAAGGAGAGTGACTGCGGGCAATCGTGTAAAAAGAGCACTATATGCCTTTATGAACGGCCAGACTGTACCAAAAGAGGCGCGAATGGCGGTTCATAATGGAGTGCTTGTTCCAACGTTGGTGTATGGAAGTGAAAGTTGGATATGGCAGAAGAAGCATGAAAGTAGAATTAACGCAGTTGAGATGCGATCACTGCGTAGTATGTGCGGTGTGAGACTGATTGATAGAATTCCAAATGTAACTATACGAGAGAATAGTGGTCTGAAAGAAGATGTCGTGACTAGGATGAGAAAGGAATGCTGAAGTGGTTTGGACACGTGCAGCGAATGAGTGAAGAAAAAATGACGAATCGGATCTATAAGGAAAATGTGTGTGGGCAAGTTGGTCGCGGCAGACCTCGTCGGACATTCCTCGACCAAATTGGGGACGTCCTAAAAACGGCAAGGTCCGAAGTATCCTAAAACGGCGAGCATGTATGAAAAGAGTAATGAGTGTAGAGGAAGCGCGTGAGGTCTGTAAGGATAGAAGCAAGTGGCGTTCCGTTGTCTCTGCCTACCCCGACGGGAAAAAGGCGTGAGTATATGTATGTATGTACTTTGATTTAAACTTTCAAACTGGGCGCTGTTTGGGAAAATACTTTTTGTAAAAAATATGGTCGCGGTCAAAGATTGATTTATATACGACTTGTGTTGGTAGTTCAAAGCTGTTGGACATTTAATGGCTACGGGTTCCTTCTATTTGACAGAATCTTGACACTCCGAATTTTGTTTGACATAACAGGCGGGGCATAATCTTTTTAAATCGAATATTTTTAAGGCATAAAAAGGCAGATTGTTTACATATATTATCCGAATTTGCAACGGCATACTTTTAACATGGTAAAACTTTCGTCAGAAACGGATCGCTGCAAAACCGACTTCACGTAGTCTAGTCTGCCCTACCCCTAAAGCGTAATTTAAAATCGCGTAGGCGCAGAGCGCCGCACCGTGGGGCCGCCCTAACCCCGCAGCGCCGGCACCGTGACAGAACGATGCTTGCTGCATGCTGCATGCCTGCTTTTCAATTATTATGGACATGAAATTTATGCCTAAACATCTTTAGGCATAAATTTCAGTCCGAATCATCATTCGGACTAACAATATTATGAGGTTCGAATTTATAATAATAATAATATGATTTTATTTCAGAAATTATTTCCATTAATTTTATGATAAGTGAGTGTATGCCAAACAACTTTCTGCGAAATGAAGATTATACTATGCGTTGTTATGCAAAATAATATTATGACGAAAAAAGTTCAGCTTTAAAAGGTAAACCCAATGGCTACATTGCCTTCGTACAATAACCTAGGTCTGGTTCTGGTGATAAAAAATATGGTAATTCATTACCGCTGTCGTATGTCGTGTGAGGAGGGTCCTGAAAGGCTGTGCATTTTTTATAACAGCTATCGGTGGTAGACAAGCCCGTGATTTAGTTCTGTTGGTAAGCACTAATTCTGAATTATAGATTGGGCTATGTTCTCTAAGTATTACTTATGAACTTCGCTGGCGACGCTGCCGACAGCTAAGACAACCTGCGGGAAGTATGAAATACTCCACTTACGACGCGCACATCGGCCGCCCTTACGTGGCAACGCAAGTTTGTGTTACATTGTTGTCGTTATGTCTTCACATAATTTAGTGATAATGCCACTGTCATTTTGTTTGTTCTTCATGTCGGAGTTTTCGGACAGACCGAACATCGACAACAACGACAGCCTCCGACATGGCCTAACGATTCTTACCCTAAGACAAGAACCGACAGCTTTACGTGCCCTCTGAATAAAGCACGGTAGCGCTCATAATAAATGCCACACGTGGTCAGCCATCCATTTCTTTGAAATAGCAGGTAGTCTAGTATAACATCCAAAACTTTAAATTTGAAGATTGATGCAGGAATTATCTTACCCTATTCCGTAATTGATATAGATAAATATATATTATACAAAGAGAGTACGGTGTACATACCGTACGCTGTCATCTGCATTTAATTTGAATCTATTACCAGAGCCTCAGAATTGCCAGCCGGCAAATTCCAATATCACTTACAGCCGGAGATCAACAAAAGTATTGAAGTGTGCGTGATTACAATATTTTCCCAAAATGGATCATCGAAACCTCTCCATAGAAATGAGCTGATATAGTTTATGTAATTGGACGCCAGCCAGAGGGTTATAATTTAGTTATGGCTGTGTGGATCGTTAATCACTGCGGTCAACAACGCTCCCGGTATCCTCTATATTGATGACCGTTTAAATACGCATGATGGCTACTAGATTTTCTTCAGTTACGTGTTTGGTTGCATTTTACACGTGTGGTTTTAGTAGATTAGTGAGTGATTCAGCTAAATAGTTTGTTGTACAAATTGTGACTTCATAGTGTTATGAGGTATCCCATGGTAAGTGACCTTTTGATTCCGAAAAGTATAATTATACACCACTATTTTTTAATTAGTGCAAACATTTTAGGTCATATTAGCGAAGACATTATTATCATATATGTGACGTAAGAATTTCATAATATCTATAAATAGCAAAGTTATAATCAGTTGTTTTTTGTAGAAAATCTCACCTAAATCATAGACATATTTTACAATCCATTCACTACTTCATTGATAGTACTTACTTACCGTCCTACTCAAACGCATTCTTTACGTCGCACTTATAATGTAGGTAGCCTTAGACAATAAAATGAAGCAAAATAATAAGTGTAGGTAGTTACTTTTTAATTTTCTAAATTCTACCCTCTCCTTCATACTTCATCCAGGCTTAGGACCGGCAAAATTTACCGCTTTACAAGTAATTAAATACGGAGGTATGTAATTAGAAAGCAAACAAATATCAAAATAAAAGAAGGTATTCTGTAATAAAAGAAAAGAGTAATTTTGGCGTATTTATGAAGTTAGAATCATCTGCTATTTATAAATTTATTTTATCATTATGTCAGCCTAGAGACGTCCACTTCTGGACATAGGCCTCCCTCAAGGTTTTCCACACAGACCGATTTTGAGCCGCCCACATCAAATCATTATTTACTTAAGTAGGTATTATTTACTAAACTTACAAGTATTTCCATTGTCCTTCGAAATGTCTACCACCATTGTCAATACACAGACGGGCACGTTTAATTAAATTGTTTTTAAACGAGAGAAGTACGCTTCTGTCTTTTCACTTCGTCAAATGCGTCCAATATGCGCTGTTTTAATTATTCGACACTAACCAGTTCACTTTTGTACACTCAAAAAGATGTCCATGGGTACACAGCTGCACTCGCGATTTCTCCACTCAAAAGGTACGCACGAAGCATAGCTACATACACCAGTGATGTGAACTGATAGGCCATCACATCGGGCAAACGTAGACAAACAATTAACTATTGCAGCGAAAAAATGGATGCGCTCACTTCTGCTAGCAATTTAGCACTGTTTGTCGCATCGGGGCGCAGTGCGGGCGCAGAGGGACAGGGGGGAATTTATCAATGGAGCACTTTACTACTGTTACTACTCATAGTACGCGGATCGGTCATAGTGTTAGTTATGCATTTACCAATTATTACGTATTTTTGTGGATAGTTTTGAGACAGTTTTGGGGTTTTTATTTTTTAACTACATAAATATGATCAGTTAAAGATACTTAGTGCACCGTTAATTTTTTTGTACTAATTAAAAAATAGAGGTGTATAAGGCATATTGCCAATCATTAAAATAATACTTTACTAAAAAACTAGTTGGAGTTGCTATGCTGTTAGTGCTAATGACACCTCTTTGATAAAGACCATAATTATCTAGTCTGAAGCTTCAGAAGTTCATCATCATCAGCCCTGTATATGAACTGTCCCACTGCTGGGCACGGGCCTCTTCTCACTATGAGAAGGGTAAGGCCATAGTCCACCACGCTGGCCAAGTGCAGGTTGGCAGACTTCACATGTCTTTCGAGAACATTATGAAGAACAAACATGCAGGTTTCCTCACGATGTTTTCCTTCACCGTTTAGCAAGCGATAATTAACAATTTAATACGCACATAACTCCGAAAAGTTATTGGTGCGCGCCGTGTATTCGAACCCGGACCCTCTGCGTAGCTGTCTGTCGGTCTCTCCACTAGGCTATCGCTGCCTTCAGAAGTTCACATCATATAAATGCCGACATTTTATTACATATCCTTGTTAACAATTTTCTTTATTATAACGTAAAACGTACCCAGTGGGTTAATTTGTTTAGTGACAGCATTATTAACCATACATAATATACAAGAAAATTAAATAATTTTCTAACCGAGTGAATACAATTACATAACTATGTATAATAATGTCTTTATTATGCCAACGTTATCCCGAGATCCTTTGTGTTCTTTAATGCTGAATAAAAACTTTGTTTCAGGCACAGATAAAATAATTACTTCAGGCGCTGTGGGGGAACTGCCTAGACAGGAAAAATTAGGAAGGGAGAGCTTTGGGCTTCAATTCGAAGAGAGAGAGCGTCCAACCGAAAAATTTACTCCGAGACGGAATCATAATTTTTTCCAAGTTTACGAAACTTTTTCCGGTTATCGCAGTACTTAAAGTCATCGCTTTTGGAAATGCTCAGCGGAGCGAGTAACATTATCCACTTCAGAATAATTAGTTCGAGTATGTTTAGGTAGGATGGCATGAGTAATTATTTTGCGAGATTTTCACCTAAAATAACCAATGAAGAATTTACTACAAAATTACGATGTTTTAATTGTGAAGTTATGCAGAGCCTGTTAGATAAGGTACACAAAGATAAAATGATTCGTGCATTTAGAGGAGAATTTAAGTAATATCTTCTTGCGAAGTTTGGCCTCGGAACGGTTTAAAGGTCGAATAAAACGGAAAGCTCTCCAGTGAAAATCTAATCCAGACTAGTGTAGTCGGCTCAGTTCTAGACTAAAGTTTAGCTAGTTGAACAGAGTGGAGCAATTACTCTTACCTAAAACGTCGTCCCTTTGATTTTCATTTCATATAATATCATGTTTGTTAGATTAAAGTAATATTGCCAACTTTTTAATTTTATCATTAGTTTAACCGCGAGTGCTTACAAATGTAGCCTTATTTTGAAAAAATGAGCAGATCCTAGTAAGCTAGGTAGTTTAAACAAAATAATTTTATTTAAAACTACTCGCACAAAACGCTCTACAGTGATGAATGAAATAAACATAGCAATGTTCAATATTAAATCTATATTTACGCTGTAAATACAAATTATAAATAACTAATAAGCTCCCCTTACTTCAAAAGATTTACCCTAATTTAAACCAATCTCAGTTGACAATTTTCAACTGGGAGATTTATAACCTATATTCCAGTGGATCTGTCATCGTCTTCATTTTGCGAATTTGCCGTTTGGACGAACTTTGCAAATTCAGTTTTGGTATTTGGTGAGACGCGGTCGCATCCGTCACCGCAAAGCCGATTTGTCTTAATTCGGAAACAGCCCAATATTCATTTCCCGTGGCAAACTCTGTTTTCTAACGTATTTGAGTGATTGCCGGTTTAGGAGCTTCGTTTGAAGGAACTCTGTTTTAGAGGAAATTGCTTTAGGGACGAGTTTTATGTTTGGGTTGCGATGTAAAGTAGAGAAATATTTGGAAAAGATCTAACAACGTCTGGGCGCCTCATGCATATTCCATTTAATGTTGTGACTAGATTACATTACTTTTTGGAGGCCGTTTCTCTAAAAAGATTCGTGATGAATACGGTACACGTATTAACGTACTGCTTTATTTTTGGTTTTATTCGGTTTAGTTTAGACAATAATTAGTTACTTACAATTAACTAATTATTGTCAATATTCCGCATTGACATTCATAGAATGGATTTGATTATCAAACTTTGAAATGCTATCATGATAATATGGTAGAAGACGGAATAATATGGAAAAGTATAATTTAAAAACTGTTACAAAAAGTTAATAAATACACCATAAAGCGTAAACCTAACAGGAGGCATGAATTCTATTAAACAAATCCGGAACCAAACTTTTTGTCGAACTTCAAAATTATGCCAAAATTGTGCCCCGATTTGTAAACAAGAATGTTTTAATGAAATCAAATTGGATCCTTTTATGCGCATATTTATGGTTCGCATTTAAAATATAAATCCAGCTGTGTCGGCAATCGGGCCGGCGACGACATATTGCGCCCGACATACGCTTCGGACAAAATACTCAATCTGCGCAAAAAGTCACTTTTATTCTGCCTGTTCACTTCATAATCTTCATAATTTTGTTTGTGTTCAGTTGGATGTTCGGTTTTATACTTTATTGGTAAAATAAAGGAAGAGTATCAGTTAACTACTCCTGTTTTATTGATTGAGAATAAAATAATATTGAAGTTAGAAATAAATCTTCTAATTCATTTGTTCACCGCAAGCATAATGCGCAATTTCGTGATAAACTTTTCATCGCTTTCACTCCATAGACTCGCAAAGAAACGGCATTGCAAAAATGAACAGTGGAACTGAATTAAAAACTACCCATTTAGTGGCAACCATAACTCATATTAATGACACCCTAGAACAATAATTCAAATAACGTGACTATTTTTTAAAACTTATCCCTTTGCCCCTCATTTTCACACGTCATAAAGCAGGATCGTAATTTTGAAACACTCTGCCAGTCTTAAAAGGCTGCTTCACTGAGACTGGCGTAAGTAGAGCTAAAACTATACTGTGTAGTGTATTGTATTGTACAGCTTTCTCGTTTTGAGTGTTTGTGACGTCACAGCACAATAATCTTTTGACCGGCAGCCAGGTGCGAACTGCCACTGCGACACACTGAAGTGCCCCGTTTAAAAATACAACATATTACAAAATTAGACGCCCGACGTCGCAGTTATAGCGAAACGCCGAGAACACAGCGCAGAAATTCTCTTAGAACCATTTATTTTTATCTTTAGAATAAACTTTGCGTTTTATAATACTGAATTTTCATATTGGCGGCGAAGAGAGGTAAGAGGGAAATGGGATGTTTACTAAATCTCAGGTTTATTTAGTTCTTCATTTACTTCACGGTTTTAAAATAAACGTTTCACAGACGACAGTTTTATTCGTTTTGTTTATATTGTTCACTGGCGCTGGAGGTTGACGCCCTATGTATTGCAATATTTATTTTTCATACTATAAGTTTATAAATCTGTATAACTATCGTGGCTTGTTTGCTATTTTTTACTTACTGCTTACCTCAGCGTATCATAATATCGATACAAAAGTTATAATGCATCGACACTTATGCACCTGTAACTGTACTGAATATTTTATGTTAATAAAATTGTCGTAAAAATATATTTGTTCATAACATTTGTCTTTCCTTAATTGGAAGGTTTAGATTTTGTAAATATGTACGATTTAAATCTTATAATAGCCCGAATGTATGTATTTCAATATGTCCAGCGGATAATACGTAACATTTAAAAACACGATTACCTTACGGCCATTTTCAATATTCAAACTATAGATAGATCTGTAGATTTTAGATTCGTGTTTGACATATTTTGTATGGAGCTTATATCAAAAACGAATCTAAAATCTACAGATCTATCTATAGTTCGAATATTGAATTCCGTAGTTAGTCATCAAGTATAATAAATGCGACTGCAGTTTGACGATTTTGTTGAGACATAATCATCCGCCTCACTTACAGTCTCTTCAGTAAATAAAGGCGATTACACTCTTCTTGCGGTTATAAAATGAGTATAATAAAACATTATGCGTCCCTACCGCCGTTATTTGTGGCTGCACTCCACAAGGGTGCGGCAATAAGGCAAGTACACACCAGTGGCGCAATAATGTTCCTCGGAGTTACGATGTGACAGATACTTTACGCCTGCGGTTATTTTGGAGACAGGATCTCGCAATGCGGCTTGTTAGGTCGATAACTCGGATACTCTGATAATTCGGTTATGTGACTGCTGTGTGTACATCCCAAGTAACAAAGTTCTCCTGTAGTGCACAGTTTACAGGCTTACAGCACTAGTAACTCTCTCTTAGTGGTTCCAGGTTTTACAACATCGCTTATAACTGGTTACACGGAGTTCCTTTGGGTTTGTAGTATACGTGTTCTTATAAGTTGACTTATAGTCGTGTATAGAACGAAATTATAGGCGCAGTAAAGGCTAAGATGGCCTATAAAAGTATTGCATAGGTGTAAATACACTTGAGAAAACTTGTTCCAGCAAGGTACACTTATAATCGCCTACAAGAAGTAATTATAAATCCGCTATGAGTGTCATACGCCAGTAATAGTAATTTGTAGAACTAAATGCACTTAGAACCATTTGCATTTATTACTTGACCTTATAGGGGTGTATAAGTCAACTTTATGTGCCAATTATGAGTTAATTAGTTCTACAGTGGTTTCTTCTAGAAGTAAGTGTACTTGGTAATATTGTGGACTCTCGAATGCTGTTATAGTCTTAATTTCTGTATAAAGGTTTCTTGTAAAACCATTAGAGTCCAAAGATATCTTCGTGAAGTCCATATAGGAAGACAATTGCTTATAATATTTATCGCATCTTCACGGCCATTTTGGTGTCTACTGACACACAATATGGCTTCACAATATGGCGCGGCAATTCTGTTAGGACCAATATTATTTTTAAACACAGCTTAGTAAATAAGTCCTGTTCAAAAGGCGAACTAAAATTGAGATGTAAAACACAATATATTTCACCGAAAATACTTACGCGTTTGCCGTGCAAACATTTATACACGTATAGTATTACGTGCGAAATACTTGTTAATACATTTTATTTATAATGAACTTAAATTTTACTTTTATTAGTTTTTTCTCTAACCGTAGAACACAATACAACAGAAATTCACAAATGTTTGAGGTAGCTAGTAATAGAAGCGCGGAGTACGTTACAAGCCTGCCTGGTTCTATTAAATGCTCATAGTGAGCTTTGCAGGAGCAAATGGTTCTGCGTAGTCCAACCATAAGTGTATTATTGGTCTAAGTGGTGCTCGAAAAGTCTACTATGAGTGTTTTATTAGCAAAAGTACGCGTATAAAATGGGCCCTTTTCGGTGGTTGTAAACTTCTACTAGCCTGTTATAGTCCTGGCCCCGGAACCACTACAAGACTACATTTTGTTACTTGGGATGGTTTTACAGGAAAAGGGGAGCAACTGAACTCTGTTTGTATCCTGGCCATGATATTTGCTAATCTTTAATATTAAATGCACAGTCGCAGGGGAGTCGGTAGTATTTCGTTATCTGTGCCCCACAGGCTAGTATTTATGTTGTGCTACGTCATCATGATAGTTAATTTAAATTAATTGAGCAAGTTTTTATGAGGCACTTACAATATTTTATTGCTAAGTGTATTATTAGTTGTGTTTGATATAAACCCTGTCGCAGCATTATATACAATGACTCAAAGCTTTGTTGTTAAAATTTCGTTTCTTTGTTTAAAGGCATTCTAAATAAATACGAAGGCTTTTTCTCTTTCGTAGGTTGCAACTGCGATTTCTACTTGTCTCAAATTACTATAAAGTTGTCAATTGAAAATGAAATTGAATTCAAAGAAAACCAGACGATACTTCGGTTGTGTCAATAAGCCACCATTCCTTATTAATAAACAGCCATTGAAAAAATAAGAAATAAAAAGCCATAATTAGAATATTGTCGATGTCGCTCTTACTGCTATTACTGCTATTATTTCTTTTTGCATCCTTCAAATATGTTCGCGACAGACATTAAAAACTATGACAGTGAATAGTGTATTCGCAACCGCGAGTGAAAGTCATATAAAATCAGTGCTATCCAATCGTGCGGTACACCGGGTTCGGTTCCCGGACGCGTCAAAGTGTTAAAATAAGACTAAAATGGTGAAAATAGACAAATCGTCAATAAGAAGTACTACATAGTGCATGAACATTAGTTTTAAACTTGTGCTAACTATAGGGACCTAGATATCGATCATAAATAGTGTTATCAGTTGTAACAGATAAGAACTAATAGTTGATAAACAGCTGTTTTGTTTACATAGTCGTTTTATAGTTTTATAAGTGGTTTTTAGCTTCGTATAGGCTTGAAATCATGTCTAGATACTTTCTTATTGCTAGTTATTACCTTATATAGTTAAAATAAACATAATAACAAACATTTGCATGTTTATCATAAACTTTGTTTATGTACGATAGTGTTTACTTAAGAAAATCTGTGTTTTTTCTTATGCATCGTAGGTTTTCATGTAATAACTTCGAATTGAATAAATATATTTTCATGGTGTTTGGAGCGATGGTCGTCGTTAAGGTTAAGTTTCGAAGTAACTAAGCGACCATGTATTCGGCCAGTTCGTTGGCGTCCCAACCACCATCTCGTGACCAAGTAACCATATGTAACCATCAAACACCGAACACCTGAACAACATCGCTCTCAACGTATGAAGATGTTTTATTTCTGAAGCCCCGAATAGATCGAAGCCATACAGTCTACACACATAGAAGAACACACCGATAGAAGGGCATCGTCGTAGGAACATTCGCCAGTTACACACCACCAGCGCACTGTAGCGGACTAGCAAAGGTTCGATTCCTGGCATCCGTTACATTTGTTGGTCGTTTCGAGCCGGATCACCTGTTGCTGCCGTGACCAAATTTGTTGGTCCTTGCGAAGCCGGATAGAAGATTGAAGAATGCCTACGACGCGTTCAAGAGGTCGTGCTCCCAAGGTTGCCGGGGGAGCGGCCGGCGCCGGGCCCAGTTCCAGTACCCCCGCCCGCGCCGCCGCCGCCCGCAATCCAGCCGCCGCGGTCGTCCGTCACGACGGGCCGCCGCGATTGCCGTCAACAACAGTTGGGAGTGACGCGCCACCGCCGTCCCCCTCAGGCCCCGCGAGGAGAGACGAACAAAACATCACGCTTCAAGATGCAAGGGAGCAAGCAGAGGTGCAGTCGAAGAATGAAGACGGCAAGGAAAGGACGTTGCAACCATCTGATAGATCGAGCGTTTGTACAGCGCAACATAGTATGATAGAAAATAGAGATAGCAAAAGGCCAACGCTCCAATAGAAATGTATTGTTGGCCCGCGAAGAAGTTTTGAAGATAAAACTACAGTTCTATTAACTGTCCACCTTCAAGAATTATCCAGACAACAAAAGGACATAGACGTTTTATGCATAACGGAACATTTTATTAAGCTTGGACAAGAAAGTCTGCTAAACATTCCAAACTACCGATTAGCAGCATGTTTTGCAAGGCGTGGAGCAAGAAGAGGTGGAGCGTGTATCCTAGTTAAAAGAAACCTTGAATTTAAGGAACTTCCCGAAATAAAACGGCGCTCAATAATGGGCGCGTTCGAGTGTTGTGGCATAGAACTTATTAAGTTACAATTAATTATCATATGTGTTTATAGGCCACCAAAGATGAACAATTTAAATATATTTTATGACAATTTGGATATCATATTAAAACCACTATGTACTGATAATAAGCGTATCGTTTTATGTGGCGATTATAACATAGACACCATTAAGAGAAACAAGATTAGCTTGGATTTTGAACACTTTCTTTTAGGTTATAATCTCAATTTAGAAATAAAACAACCGACAAGACTCTGCAGTAATAGTTGCCTAGATAATTTTGCAAGGAGCTTTCAACTGAACTGTAAAAGCGAGATCTTAGATTTTGCTTTATCAGACCACACCGCGCAACTATTGGCAATAAAACTAAAAACTTGTAACATCAATTATTGGCGTATAACGAGGCGTGATTTATCGCTTGAAAACTTAACTAAATTTAATGAACATCTCCAAAATCTTTCGTTTGCGGGCATATACAGTACTTGGTTCGGCGTTACACCGAAACCGTAGGGTACTAGGCGACTTGGAGAAGGAAATGGACTGTATAGAGAGGATAGCGGTTCTTCGCCGCTTAGGAGATGGATACGCTAAGGGGTGATTGAGTGGGTATAGGATATTTCAAGGATGGAGGGCACCTACCTTATACAACCTTCTTCGTTTCCGTAGGGCAGTTTCCTGGTGGTTTCGTGATGCAGCTGCTTGTTTTCACTTCAATTCACCATTCGCGAGCGGGTTTACCTTGGTGGAAGCGGTAATAAATCACATACAACGGTGCGGTGCGGTACGGTATCGAGACGGCATTCTCAGCGAGCGGAATGTTCCCGACCGTCACTCGCGTCCACGATCGCGTCGACGAATCAGGCGAAGGCAGTGCCTCTTCCAGGGAGTGGGATAGAGCGGGACGGAAATATGGTATCGCTCGCACTAGACGTGGAACGATTGATCTTGATGCGATTCGTTATAGATAGGAAGGTAGATGGCGCTACCATATCCCCCCGGCCCTAAAGGGTTGCGTTTAAAAAAAAAAATAGAATTGAACTTAGCTATGTTGGGTGTACTACCGCATAACCCATCAATAGGCTAAGACAGCGATATGACAATAAAATTAATCTAAATTAACTTTAGCGAAAGCTACAAACGCAATAATAGCGAAAACTACTAACTAAATACTTAAACTAAGAGGTAAGTCCAACTTCAGGCTAGATCTCACTGAGTTGGAAGCGGACAGAGACGTACAACAGGGCGCACGTAACTCCCCTTGGCGGTTTTCACGGTAACAACGCGAGTTGTACCGTCCTTGGAAGTATGCAATTTCTCTACGATGGCTAACGGCCATGAAAGCGGCGGAGCATTATCATGTATTATGACGACCAACGTACCCTCCTGTATAGGGGATGCAGGACTATTCCACTTGGATCTAGCCTGAAGCTGGTGTAGATATTCCGCACGCCAGCGCCGCCAGAATGACTGCACGAGTTTATCCAGCAGAGTATGTCTCTGGAGCAAGCTTGAAGAGTCTGCTTCAGGAGCCGGAAATGACGATAATGGCACTGTGTTCAGAAAATGTGCAGGGCTTAACGCGGATGGTTCTGCAGGGTCACTACTCAATGCCGTGAGCGGACGCGAGTTGATCAGTGCCTCGACTTGTGCAAGGACAGTTAAAAGCTCTTCGTAAGAGAGGATCTGTTGACCTATAACCTTGAAGAGATGCGTTTTAATTACTTTGACCATGCTTTCCCAACATCCACCGAAATGCGGTGATGCTGGTGGAATAAACTTCCAGTCAATATGATTTATGGAAAGTTCCTCCTGAAGACGAGTACGATATTCTTCCCTGAGAAACTTATAAAGGTCGCGTAAATAAGAGCTTGCGCCCACAAAACAAGTGCCGTTATCCGTGTACAAACACTGTATAGGGCCGCGCCGTGAGAGAAATCGTTTAAGGGCTGCCAGGAATGACACCGTGCTTAAATCTGTCGCAACTTCAATATGCGTAGCGCGCGTCGTTAAGCATGTAAAAATACATAGCCAGGCTTTACGGCTTTTAACACCTCGACCACGCACTGGCGTATACTGCAGTGGTCCTGCGTAATCACAACCGGTGTGTGTAAACGCTTTAGCAACCTGGTTGACGCGCTGGCTAGGGAGATCGGCCATGGGAGGGAAAGTCGGACGCGGACGAAATTTGAAACAGACGTTACATTTATGTATTCTGTGACGAATTATTCGTCGAGCGGCTAAAATCCAATACTTATGCCTAAGTAAGGACATAAGCAACTCCGGACCGGCATGGAGGTGCTTCTTGTGATAAAAATCAACAAGAAGGTCGACAACATGATCATGTCGCGGCAGAATACAAGGATGTTTGTAGTTATAAGGTTCATCCGAATTTGACAGACGACCCCCAACGCGTATGACGCCATGTTCATCGAGAAACGGCTTGAGTCTAAGGATAGCGGGAGAACAAGGTACATTGTCCTTTAAATTTTGAATGTCGTTACTAAAATGAACAGCTTGTACAGTTCGTAGTAACTTACATTCTGCGAATTTGAGATCAGTACTTGATACAAAAGTCTCATTAGGTAGGTGCCTAAGAAACCTATAGACATAAACGATGGCGCGGAGTAACTAAGACCACGATGACATGCGTAGTGCGAGTGCATAGATGGGAGACTCCGCAACCTCAGCAATCACGGAATAAGAAACAGACTTCCGCTCGGGTACATCTTCGTCTTCTGCACTGTGGTCAAAGGGTTGCATGGGCCATTCTGACGGATCATGGGAGATCCAAGAAGGTCCACGACGGCACAATGGATGATGCAGAAGATTAAGTGGAGTGACACCACGAGACAAGCAATCTGCGGGGTTCTCAATACCCGCGACGTGATTGAAACAAGTAGCAGGAACCAGTTCAATCAATTTGCTAACGCGGTTGGCCAACAACAATCAATTTGCTAACGTGGTTGCCAGCGATGAGGAGAAGAATGAATCCAAGCGAGCACTACTTTGGAGTCGGAAAATGCGTATAATTTATTAATGGGGTAGTGGGGCAAAACTGTGTCTTGAACCTTGCGGAGCAACTGAGACAGCAGAAGGGCCGCGCACAACTCCAGTCTCGCAACTGAAACGGTTTTAACAGGCGAGACCTTAGACTTGGCACAAACTAACTGCACCGAGTAGTTAGAAGCAATGCGGACTTGCAGATATACGACTCCGCCGTAAGCACGCTCGCTGGCGTCAGCGAAACCTATCAAGTTGATGGTACATCCATCTACCAACCCAAGATGACGCGGAATAGTAACTTGATTGAGCGCGGTAAGCTCAATACAAAACTGGCCCCAAGCGGCGACAATATGGTCAGGGGGTGTTTCATCCCACTCACACTTTGATAGCCATAGCTCTTTGATCAAGAGCTTGGCGTACAAAGTTGTGGGAGCCACAAAACCCATTATGTCCCATAGTCGAGCCACTGTGGACAGCATAGTGCGTTTGGTGCACTTATCATCTGGTGGTGAGACGTCAAACCGAAAACTATCGCAGGATTTGTCCCAGCGTAAACCGAGAACCTTATGCGGTACAGACTTCTCAAACTCAATGTCTGGAGAAGCCTTATGAGAATCTGGTATGCGTGCGAGAACCTCCTTAGAGTTGCTTGTCCATTTGACAAGATCAAACTGGCCTCGCTTGAAAAGCTGAATAAGCTCTTCACAAAGCGAAATTGCTAGCGGAGCGGATATGACACTACAGGCAATGTCATCCATGTACAAAGCGGAAGTGGCAACAGCCGCTGCGGCGGGAAAGTGATCGCCTTCATCAGCGATCAACTGGCGAACAACTCGTAACGCGTGATATGGGCTAGACTTGAGTCCAAAGCAAACATGATTGAAGTGATACACAGATAAAGGTTCTTTCTTGTCAAAACGATAAAAGACCCGTTGAAATCTACGGTCAGATTCGCGAACGCCGATATTGAGGAACATTTGGCGGCAATCAGCTGACAGAGCGATTTGGAAAAGACGAAACTTTATTATGATGTTAAATAAATCACCCTGTAGATTGGGGCCGGCATGCAAAATGTCATTAATCGACTGACCCGATGTAGTCTTACAACTAGCATCTAAAACCACACGAAGTTTAGTAGAGGTTTTATCTTCGCGAACTACGCCGTGATGCGGGATATAATATGAGGGCAGAGAGTTGCCCTCGTTGTTTACAACTACACTCAAAAAACCTTTATCTATGTAGTCACGAATGACGTCATTATAGGCGCTGCGTAACTTAGGTGATGCATCAAGTTTACGTTCCAAACAATGGAAACGTCTGAGCGCAGCAGCGTACGAGTCGCCTAACGAATAAGGGTCACCACAGAATGGCAACACCACAACGTATCTGCCACTGTCGTCACGAACAGTGGTAGCGCGGAAATGCTCTTCACACTCGAGATCTTTACGGCTCATCGAGGGCGGTGCGGTAACCTCTTCAAGCTCCCAAAATCGCTTGAAAAGAGAGTCAATATTGTTTTCTTGAAGAACAGAACAACAGCAAGACGTAACGTATTGAGAAGTATGTAATGTAGGTACGGTACCCATAATCACATACCCGAATACCGTCTCAATAGCGGGCGGTAAGTTATTTTGCTCACTACGTACCACTTTAGTAAGTAGCAAGTGCGGGAATATTGCGGCTCCGATCAAAACATCAATGTCTGCCGGATTCGCAAACTCCGAATCCGCTAGTGGTAATGACTCGAGATGTGTGAGGAGCGACACGTCCACATTAGCGTTTGGCAACGTGTCCGTAATACGTTCCACGATAAGCGAAGAAATGTTAAAATTAATGTCCCTATTAAAACGCGAATGTATTTTAATATCTACGGAACCTTTGCAATGTTTTTCTGATCCGCCTATCCCTCGTATTATTGAGTTCGTATTTTTAAAGTTATTCCATAATCCGAGGCGTTTGAACAATTCTAACGTTATTAAATTGGTCTGAGATGCGCTATCTAGCAGACAACGTACCATGTGCGGCGACCCATTGACATCATATATGATAACTTGCGCTGTCGCTAACAGAACAGTCTTAGACGCCATACATGGCGGCCTAGCACTGCTCTGATCACTACAAGCGCGCGAAGGCCGTCCGCGCGTGCGTGCCGCCCGCGCAATGGATGTCGTACACAACGATATCTCATTATTGCGAGGCGTGGAAGGCGCAGCTACCGTGTTCTGCACTTGCGGCGTGAGTGTGTCAAGGTTAGCGGCTTGACTTGACAACCGGTTATTTTTATCGAAATGTAACAGTGTATGATGTTTTTGTTTACACGAGCGACATCTCGTTCTACTGGAACAATTACTCGTTTTATGTTTTATGCTTAAGCAATTAATGCAAGCTTTGTTATCTTTTACGCATTTAAAACGAGCAATTGGATTTAAATCATTAAAGGTGGGACACTTATAGTAATGGTCGTGCACTATATTACTGCACAGACACTTCTGTGAATTATTACTATTAGATTCCGAACATGTTACGTAAGATTGTGGATTAGGGACCGAGTTATTACTACTATTTCGCGATTTATTCAACCTTTGTTTGTTGTTGTTAGTGTTAGACGGGCCAGGTGAACCCGACTGCGTATTATGAAATATTCGACACTGATCTTTGATGAACGAAATAAAACTATCTAGTGTAGGTATTTTATTATTGCGTTCCGTCATCTCGAATGCGCGAATTGTATCAGTGTCAAACTTTTTTAAAGCGAGTTGAAGCAACATAAAGTCGGAAAGATCTTCTAATTTTAAATTCCTAAGAGAATTAACCGCGGTTACGAAGTTATCAATAAACAGCTGGAAATTCGAGACAGACGCGTTGCCGGACAGTTTGAGATTTAAAGCTTGGTCAAAGTACGTAGACGCTAGGACGCGCGTGTCCTGATATCTGTCAAGTAGTGACTGAAATATGACCTGATAATTCTCAGCACTGGGTGTGACACCTGCAAATACGGACTGGGCCTTCGGTGACAGTTTACCTATTAAATAGTACAACCTGTCAGCATCTGTCAGAGAACCATTATCGTGCACTGTAGACTTAAAACTCGCATAGAATAACGGCCAATTTCGTATATCTCCGTCAAACGACATAATCTCGATTGGCGGTAATCTCGGTTTGCGGGCAACGGGCTCTGCCGAACATTTACCCTCCAATTGCGATTGTACACGCTTAATAATACAATAAAGATCTTTGAATGAGGTATACGCCTGATAGTTCGGTTTTTCATCAGGATTGATAGAAAGTAATCTTGCGTTATAATCGTCTAACAACTTATGAAAATCTGTTCGAATACTATCTACTGTTATACAATAACTGAGAAATGCTTCGCTATTACTGTCAGACATAGACGCGGTTTTTGAGCATTCATATATGTTTTGAATGCGCTCAAATAAAATATTGCGTTTTGCTTCTAAGATTGTCATCTCTTTGTCTTCCGACACGCGTGACTTCTTTTGTTGTGACATGCTTACGTAAGTATAAGCTAATGAGAACGAAACAAAATAAGAATATCTAATGTATCTATTATTTTACCTAAGTAGGCTAAATAGGCAACACTTTAGAGCTGTGGAAATAAAAGTTGCTCGAAATATGAGATTTACAAGACAACTATGATAGTTCCAGAATTAATAATTTAATAAGTAGGTAGCTACATAAAAGTTTACCTACTGATGCGGGCGGAAATAACCATGTGACGGCTATGTGAATATATTAGGAGTATAGCTAGGTGCTATAACTGCCTAGGTATAGCGGTATAACGTATAAAACGTAAATGAATCCGACTCGTATGGATCAAAAACATGGTTCGGCGTTACACCGAAACCGTAGGGTACTAGGCGACTTGGAGAAGGAAATGGACTGTATAGAGAGGATAGCAGTTCTTCGCCGCTGAGGAGATGGATACGCTAAGGGGTGATTGAGTGGGTATAGGATATTTCAAGGATGGAGGGTACCAACCTTATACAATCTTCTTCGTTTCCGTAGGGCAGTCTCCTGGTGGTTTCGTGATGCAGCTGCTTGTTTTCACTTCAATTCACCATTCGCGAGCGGGTTTTCCTTGGTGGAAGCGGTAATAAATCACATACAACGGTGCGGTGCGGTACGGTATCGAGACGGCGTTCTCAGCGAGCGGAATGTTCCCGACCGTCACTCGCGTCCACGATCGCGTCGACGAATCAGGCGAAGGCAGTGCCTCTTCCAGGGAGTGGGATAGAGCGGGACGGAAATATGGTATCGCTCGCACTAGACGTGGAACGATTGATCTTGATGCGATTCGTTATAGATAGGAAGGTAGATGGCGCTACCAGTACTGAAAATGCAGATGTTGCATATAACGAATTTTCGGAGCAGTTTTGGTTACTGTATAGTCTTTGTTTTCCTTTAAAAACGATTACACTCAAATTTGGTAAAAAAGTTAAATGGGTCTCCCGAGGTATCCGCGTATGCAGCAGAAAACAACGTAACCTACTGTGGCAAAATAGAAAAAAGCCTTCTAAAGAGAATAAAACTACATTTAAAAATTACTCGCATAGGTTCAAAAAAATCATTAAACTCACTCAAAAAGCACAAAATAATCACTTCATAAATGTTTCTCAAAACAAGTCAAAATCATCCTGGCAAATTATTAATAATAAAACACAATTTAAAGAACATATATCTGCCCTCAATATTCAAAATGCAGTAATAAGTAATCCAAAATCAATTGCTAATGCCTTTAATAATCATTTTATTGATCAAACCAAGGAAATCGGTATAGGAAGTAATATTACCGATGGATTAAACTTTAATCTCTACTCAATGTTTATGCCTCCGGTTGTACCCCAGGATGTCACTAGAGCAATTCAATCCCTTAAAAATAAAAATAGCTACGGGTACATCCGTGAACATGGCGCTTGCAACAGTGCCGAAATATCGGTTACTCCAAACAAAGGTACGTGGTATATATCCCGAAAAACAATTTAAAATAAGTTTGAATGACCACGAAAGTTTAAATTCCTATATAGCTACGGGTATGACGGTATAGCAACAAAAGTTGTAAAATTCGTATCAAACACTATTTCAGCACATCTATGTCACATTATCAATCTAAGTATTGGCTCTGGAGTATATCCCAGTGGCTTAAAAACCACTATCATAAAACCACTTCATAAAAAGAATAAGAAAGAGGATATATCTAATTATAGACCAATAGCTTTGATCCCAGTTTTTTCTAAAGTTATAGAAAAGATTATTTTTAATGCTATGAATAATTTTTTTAATAAGCATAATATTCTGTGTAATGAGCAAAAGGGTTTTAGAAAGAACAAAGGCATAAATCTAGCAATCTTTGTTTTTTTAAAAGAAGTTATGAGTAGTATGGATAAAAAGGTACCCACATGTGCCATATACACCGACATGACAAGAGCTTTTGACTGTGTTAACCACGAAACTCTTCTCCAGAAGCTATACGCGTACGGCATTAGAGGAAATGTCCTAAGCCTCATAAAATCTTACCTCAGTGACCGAACACAATATACAGAAATAACTAGGCTATGTCAAAAAACAAAACGTGAAATCAAATACCTGTCTGATTGCAGAATAATTAAATACGGAGTACCTCAAGGGAGTGTGCTAGGCCCCCTGTTATTCTTAGCTTACATAAACGACCTTCCTAGACGAACTAATCACCCAATGGTTCTTTTTGCTGACGACAGCACTGCTTTAATAAAATGTTTGCATCCTTCTACATACGAACATGAAATAAACAATACGCTTAAAATCATGGTTGAGTGGCTCAACCAAAATAACCTAGTTATAAACCTGCAAAAAACAAACGTCATGCACTTTTATCAACGCATAACTCCGCAAAATCTCGCTATAAAATACAATGGCAGCATCATAGAAAAAACTAAAGTTGCAAAGTTTCTAGGCATTATTATTGATGATCAACTTACCTGGAAACCTCAATCGGAAGAGGTATGTAAAAGACTAAGTACATCCGCGTTTGTGCTCTATAATTTATCTAAAAAAGTTAATATGAACACAACCCTAGTAGCCTATCATGGTCTTGTCGCGTCAGTGTTAAGGTATGGAATCATCTTTTGGGGCAATTCTTGCCTTAGGGATCAGGTGTTCAGAGCCCAAAAACGCTGCATAAGAGCAATGTGTGGACTTAAGAGTGTTGATAGTTGCGTACCTAAATTCAAGTCCTTAAACATACTTACTTTTCCGTCACTATATATATTAGAAATGGCGCTTTTTGTTAAACGGAACAAATCCTTATTTACTTTGGTTACCGATGTACGAAAAGGACCTGTTAGAAGTCAGCATAGAAATAAGTTATACATAGAAAAATATAACACGGCATTATTGAAGAAAAATGTCTTTGGAATGGCCATAACTATTTATAACAAAATACCTGATGATTTAAAAAATGACACAATTCGTACATTTAAAATGAAACTGAGTAAACTACTTGTGGAGAAATGTTATTATAAAATTGCAGATTTTTTAGATGATAAATCATTATAATAATTATTATTTATTATTAATTACCCTGACATTGTATATTGCCGTAACATATTGACTTTCCATGATGATTGTATTACTATTGACAACTATTAAGTATTGACATTATGACTAACACCTATGAAAATTTTAATATTATATAAAGAGATTAAATTAAGTATTTGAAATTGTATTCCAAATTGCCTATCTGAACAATTGATAGAAACTAAATCGTGTCATTACATTGCCATAATTTACTATATCGATATTTCTATCTGTATTTTTTCAATTGTTATTTTGTATTTGCATGCTTCTTAATGGCAGAATGTAGTTGAACTATTTTTTTGTCTGTTACATCTATTTTATGTACGTACATTCAAAGCAAAATAAAGATTCATTCATTCATTCATTCATTCATTCATTCATTCATTCATTCATTCATTCATTCATTCATTCATTCATTCATTCATTCGTTAGCACAGTTAGCACTACAGAAGGCTGAAGAGGAGGCGGACTCCGATAACTACGACGAGGATGGCAGTCGAAGCAAGATTACAAACGTTCGTGGTTGGAAGAGGCTCCGGAACCCCAGCCCGGCCCTGAAGATATAGATATAGTGATATCGGCGCCCGCTGAGAAGAGGGACGTCGACGGGGCACAGAAGATAGATAAAGAAGATGGACCGCCCTCACAGAATATGGACGTTCATCAACAGGGAGGTGATTCGCTGAAGCCGTTCATCACGGATCTCACCTCCGTGATCGCCGCGCTCGCCGACAGGAAGCCACCGGACACATCGATAGTTGCACCACACCCGGCAGTTTCGAAAGTCATCATGACTTTACTGACGTTCGGCGGCGCGCACACGGAGTGGCTGTCGTTCAAGGCGATATACGACACCACGAAGAGTCACTTCAACGACGTGGAGAATACAGCGAGACTGAGAAGAAGTCTCAAGGGAAGAGCGCTAGAAACAGTGAGCTCAGAACTGATTGGGCATGCGCGACCAGAAGATATCATGAAGGAGTTGGAGCTGCAGTTCGGACGACCAGACTCGATCGCACAGGCAGAGACGGACAAGCTGAGGAACCTGCCACGCTGTAGTGAAGCACCTAAGGACATATGCGCGTTCGCGAGCAAGATACGAAGCGGCGTCGTCACAATTCGTGCGTTGAAAAAGGAACACTACCTCATCAATGCGGAGCTAGTGCGTGTGTTGACCGAGAAGCTACCGAACTCGCTACGTGTGCAGTGGTACAAGACGTACACCGAGAAGTGCCATTCGAAGCCGGACCTCAGCCGATTCAGTGATTTCGTGACGGAGTACGCGCGTTACTGTAGCGCGTTCGCACCGGCTGAGAACATCACCGATGGGCCGCCAAGCAGACGTACCGTGCAGAGGACATACACGGCGACGGCGACGGAGAAGCCAACCCCTACGGACACGTCTAACGCGAAGTGCAGAATATGTGAACGCGAAGGACACTACTCGTCGGCCTGCAGCACGTTTTGTAACGCCAACGCAGAGATGAGATGGCAGCTAGCTAAGCAGCATGGATTGTGTTTTCGCTGCTTACGCATACGCCGAATTGAACACTCGTGCAAGCCCAAGAAGTGCGGTGTAGAGGGATGCCACGCTACACACAACCAGTTGCTTCACTACGATAGGGGAGCCCATAGGACCGAAGACGCGAACACAGAGAAACAAGAAACGGTCGCCAGTTCGTGCATACGTGCAAAGGCTCAAGCGTACTTGAAGACAGTGCCCGTGCAGATAGTCGGTCCGGCGGGAGAGGCGTCTACGTTTGCCCTACTCGACGACGGAAGCACCGTTTCGCTCATAGACGAAGACATAGCCAAGGAAGTTGGCGCGGAAGGGAACCTGGACCCTTTTACGATCCGTGCCATAGGCGATACGTCGCGACACGTAGACATACACATCCGAGAAGCCAGCGCCGAGAGCAAACAAGTGCCTTTGTGTGCGCGCACCGTAGCCAGCCTGCACCTATCGCCGCAGAAGATCGCCGAAGAGGACCTGATAGACTGCAAAAACCTAGAGGGCATCAAAAAGAAGCTGGTGTATGACATAGGCGTGCCGAAGGTGCTAAAAGGTCAAGACAACTGGCACCTGCTCATAGCGAACGCAGTACGAAGAGGACCCAACGATCAACCGGTAGCGTGGCTTACGTCGTTGGGATGGATGCTGCACGGCGCGCACTCACGCACTTTGGGAAACACCGTACACTTCGTCAATGGTCTCTCAGCTACAGATGAAAACATAGAAGCGCAACTGAAAGAATATTTCGCTCTAGAATCGTTCATAGTGAACCCACGTCGACCGAACTCGGACCCCGAGAAGCGGGCTACAGATATATTAGAAAAACATACGAAACAGTTAGAAGATAGACACATAGAGACGGCTCTTCTGTGGAAACAAGAAGACATCGTCATGCCAGATAGTTACGAGAACGCGGCAAGGAGGCTCGCACACATAGAGAAAAAATTAGATAGAAACATAGAGTTGAAAACAAGATATACAGAACAGATGAACTCGCTGATAGAAAAGGAATACGCAGAAGAAGCTCCCACGAATAGTACGCCAGGGAAGACTTGGTATCTGCCTCACTTCGATGTACACAACCCCATGAACCCTGAGAAGATTCATATAGTTCACAACGTCACCGCGAAAACCAGAGGTGTGTCACTCAACGATTTCCTGCTCACGGGACCGGACTTGCTACAATCGTTGCCGGGGCTGTTGATGAGGTTCCGTCGACACCGCGTTGCCGTCTCAGCTGATATAACGGAGATGTTTATGCAGGTGAGAATACGCCCAGAAGACAGAGACGCGCTGTGCTACCTGTGGAGAGGTGACCGGCGGGAGGGACCGCCCCAGGAATACCGTACAAAGTCCATTATCTTCGGCGCGGCAAGCTAACCGTGTACAGATATATTCGCGAAGAATTGGAACGCTCGCAAGCGCGCAAAAGAGTACCCAGAAGCAGCAGAAGCCATCATAGACAACCATTACATGGATGACTATCTGAACAGCTTCAGAGACGAGCAGGAAGCGACGAGCATAGCGTCACGGGTACGAGACATACACAGACAAGCGCACTTTCACCTCACGAAATGGGTGTCGAACTCTAGAAACGTCATCAAAGCAATAGAACCAAGTCAGCATCGCCAGGAGACTGTCGGCCTCGCCAGCAAAGGGCAAGAAGAGAAAATTCTCGGCTTGATGTGGAAAACGAGCACGGACGAGCTGAGCTTCAACCTTACACTCGCACGGCTTCCAGACGGCCTTATCGGCACCGAAGCGCCTACCAAACGAGAAGCGTTGAAAATAGTTATGTCGTTATACGACCCACTCGGCCTCGCATCGCCCGTGACTGGTCGAGCCAAACAGATACTACAGGAAGCCTGGCGACTCGGTACAAATTGGGACGAGAAGTTTGACGAAAGCCTCAGAGTACAATGGGCATCGTGGATACAGCACTTAGAACAGTTGAAGTCGATACGAATCCCGCGGTGTTACCCCGGGTACAGTGACGCCTGTACACTCCAAGTACATGTCTTTACGGACGCCAGTGAAGCGGCCTACGCAACAGCGGTGTACTGGCGAGCGACTGCACCAGATGGGCGTGTACACGTGACGCTCGTTATGGCGAAGCCGAAAGTGGCACCGCTTAAGGTGGTGTCAATCCCGAGACTCGAACTGCAAGCCGCCGTCATGGGTACGCGAGTCGCTCAAGCGGTAATAGAAGAACATCGCGTCAAACCCGAGGCCGTCGTGTACTGGACGGACAGCAAGACCGTACTGACGTGGATCAGAAAAGGAGCGCGGGCGTACAAACCATTCGTCGCTCACCGCCTAGCCGCCATAGAAGAGCATAGCAAAGTTGAAGATTGGCGCTGGGTACCTACGAAAATGAACGCGGCGGATGCGGCTACACGCGACGTGCCAGACAGCTTTAACTCCGAACACGAGTGGTACACCGGACCGTCGTTCCTGTACGAAGACCCGTCACTATGGCCCGTAGAGAAGCACATCGCCCCTGACGCGACAGGCGAAGAGCGCACAATGACAGCTGAAGAGAAACGTCAAACACATAGAATTATAGAAGCCGTACCGGACCCGTATAGATTTTCCAAATGGGAAAGGCTCTTAAGAGCAACAGCGAGAGTTCTACAATTTATAGCTTTGTGTAAGAAAACCGCAGAGAAGGTTCTATATAAAAGAACGCAGAAAAACAGACAGAAGGATCCAGATTGGCGTCACGTGACGAAGACGAAGCACAACATCAAGTCGAGCAGAGCGGCACCTCGTCCAGCCGCCGACTCCCGAAACTTCGTGCTTCTTGCCGCAGAACACACCCGCGGCGCCGAAGACCTTCTTGTGAAGGCGGTACAAGAGTACTCCTTCGGCGCCGACCTTCGGGAGCTGCGGCGCGGAGGAGGTGTCGCCAGAGACAGCCGCCTGTATTCGTTACCCGTGGAGATAAACAACGGAATGATCACTCTACGCAGTCGTATAATAGCTACAGAAGAAATCTCCGAACAGACAAAGAGACCGCGAATCTTAGACGGCGATCATCGTATTACGCAGCTATACATAGATTGGACATATAGAAAATTACATCACAGCGGTACAGAGTTGGTAATCAATGAAATACGCCAACACTATTGGATTCTTCGCCTGCGGCCGACTACAAAGAAAATAGTACATAGATGTCTACCATGACGCATTAGAAAAACGCAGCCGCCTGAGCCAGCCACCGGGGACCATCCGAAGACGCGCCTTGCTCACCATCAGAGGCCCTTCACCCACACGGGCCTTGATTATTTCGAGCCGCTCTCCGTAACCGTCGGTAGACAGCGTCACAAACGTTATGTGGCACTGTTTACATGTCTCACTTCCAGGGCAGTACATCTGGAGTTTGCTACCAGCCTGAGCGCCGACTCCGCAATCTTGGCGCTGCGCAGGTTCGCAGCGCGCCGAGGTTGCCCCGCAGAGATCTACTCGGACAACGGCACCAACTTGCACGGTGCTGACCGAGAGATGCGCGACGCCGTCGCCGAAGAAACGAGTCGCCGTGGCATCGTATGGCCCTTCATCACCCCCTCAGCGCCATTCATGGGGGGGCGCATGGGAGCGCCTCGTCAGGTGCGTGAAGACCGCCCTCTATACGGTCCTTCACGAGCGCCATCGGCACGAAGAAATCCTAGCTACACTACAGTGTGAGGTCGAGTACACAGTAAACAGTCGACCCCTCACACACGTCTCCGTCAACGCAGCAGACAACGAGGCCATCACCCCGAACCACATCCTGTTCAGTGGTTCTGCTCGCCTCCCTCCACTGGGCGAGTTCAGTGAGGCTGACCTCAACAGCAGCAAACACTGGCGGCGCGCCCAAATCCTCGCCGACATGTTCTGGCGCCGTTGGGTGCGCGAGTACCTACCCGAACTGCAACACCGGCGGGCGCCCCATGGGTCTAGGCTCAACCTCGAGGTCGGCGACCCCGTCCTGATCGCTGTGGCCCTACTCCCGCGCAATATCTGGCCGCGCGGTCGAGTTGTGACCGTCTACCCGGGCGCCGACGGCGCCATTCGCACTGCCGAGGTGCGCACAGCAGCAGGCGTCCTCAAACGGCCGGCTAAGAAGCTGGTCCCCCTGCCCTAGTGACGAGGCGTCGCTCACCGGGTGCTCTGCAGCACCGCATGACGACGGGTCGCGCGCGTTGCTGCACGGCGGGAGAGATGTTCGCGACAGACATTAAAAACTATCACAGTGAATAGTGAACCCGCGAGTGAAAGTCATATAAAATCAGTGCTATCCAATCGTGCGATACACCGGGTTCGGTTCCCGGACGCGTCAAAGTGTTAAAATAATACTAAAATGGTGAAAATAGACAAATCGTCAATAAGAAGTACTACATAGTGCATGAACATTAGTTTTAAACTTGTGCTAACTATATGGACCTAGATATCGATCATAAATAGTGTTATCAGTTGTAACAGATAAGAACTAATAGTTGATAAACAGCTGTTTTGTTTACATAGTCGTTTTATAGTTTTATAAAGATAAGATAAGATAAAGATAAAAGATAAAATAATTTTTATTCTTACACCCACACAAATAAAGGATAACAATAAAAAAAACAGTACAAGAAATCAATAAGAAAGACAAATGTGTGGCGTGTCAGAACAGGGCATAGTTCAGCATTTGTCAGGCAGAGCAGATGCCTGACGCTGATTTTCAACTCACGCAAACATCAAACTTAACACTACAAAATAATACAGTAAAATAAACATAATAGTTAGGATACTTATCTTAATATATAAAATCCTTGCGTTACTGACTGACTGACAGACACGCTACAGCCGAAAATATTGGGCGCAGGATGCTGAAGTTTGGCGTGTCTGTTCCTTGGGGACCGTAGGGGTGCACTAAGAAGGGATTTCCCGAAATTCCCACGGGATCGGCCAAAACGGGTAAATTTAAAAAAATGCAGGCGTAGCTGCTGGAGTCCTCTAGTAACATATAATAATATATGCATAAATAATTATCAAACAAATAAATATAACTACATAACGTATACTACTATAAACTGTACGTATACATACACAAATTACATACATCGTCGGGGAACCGAACAGCAGTGCGGCGGGGACGCAGGCAACACCAGCCGCGCGCATCTCTCGCACAGTGACTGCGTCGGCATCGACGCGACTACACGCTGCCGAGTGCACAGCGCACCACACAGCGGACGCATGCAATAAGCCCGCGCCGCGTGTTTCGAGCACACAAACAGTTCACATAAGTGTTTTTTAGCTTCGTCTAGGCTTGAAATCTTGTCTAGATACTTTCTTATTGCTAGTTATTACCTTATATAGTTAAAATAAACATAATAACAAACATTTGCATGTTTATCATAAACTTCGTTTATGTACGATAGTGTTTACTCAAGAAAATCTGTATTTTTTCTTATGCATCGTAGGTTTTCATGTAATAACTTCGAATTGAATAAAGATATTTTCATGGTGTTTGTTTCAATAGATGCCCCATATAGTTGCACACAATGGCCTACCAAAATGACATATATAACTATAGTATTTAATAGTTTTTAATAGAAAATATAGTGGGCGGGCCCTTGTGTGACGACATTTTTCAACAGTTTTCTAGAATAACTTAGTGAAGAAATACTTAGAGTTTCGAAGTAACTAAGCGACCATGTATTCGGCCAGTTCGTTGGCGTCCCAACCACCATCTCGTGACCAAGTAACCATATGTAACCATCAAACACCGAACACCTGAACAGCATCGCTCTCAACGAATGAAGATGTTTTATTTCTGAAGCCCCGAATAGATCGAAGCCATACAGTCCACACACATAGAAGAACACACCGATAGAAGGGCATCGTCGTAGGAACATTCGCCAGTTACACACTACCAGCGCACTGTAGTGGACTAGCAAAGGTTCGATTCCTGGCATCCGTTACAAAATAATTGCGAGATATTACTACCTACTGTTTGCTTTATTATATTCTCTCTCATTTTAGTTTATAAATTGTTGTATGAACTATCATAGTTAGTAGTAGTAATACTAGTAGTAGATCGCAAAAAATTGTAACTAGTAGTATTAATTAAGATAAAATTAATAAATAGGCAGTTCATATTATTTCTTGAAGTCAACGTAACAAAGTCAAACAATAATTTGCCACAGTAAGTATAGACGGATATGTAGATAATATCCTTAGACAATAAACAATAGTTACGTAGATGTCTTTAATGATTAATGACTCATATGAGTATTGCAGTGCATCATAAAAGTCGGCCGTTTTGTCAAGACTTGTAAATTAATATAATTAGCATGACAATCATCCAGTTGTACCCATCATAGCCACCGTGAACTGAGCAAAATGACATTCTCAGTTTCACCCCATACAACTATATGATATGAGCATAAAGTCTACAATGTTAGACACACTACTGGCATCCGGCTTTTGGAAGTGCCCCATTAGACTTTAATGTCTGAAACAACGTGGTCAGTTCATGATGGCGATTAGCACATTAATGAATCTTTCGTGTAGTAACTCGTTTAGTGGCTACGTTTGCAAATGTTCGGAGCGTGCGCTTGAAACATACCGTACAATTTCGCCATTAGCTTCGCTTAGCAGGATTAATTTGCAACTACGTGTTTGTAAACAAAAACAAAGAAAATAATGTTCAATAAGCACGGATAGGTTGATATCTACCAGAAATAATAATTGCCGCAATCATTAGTAAACTATATCTTTGAAATGTAATACAGACAGAAATGCCATTAGGATTATTACAAAGAAATTAATACTGTGATCAGTGTCTTTGTATTTTATTATCAGAATTTCTTTTGTGGCATTTTTATTAGAACTAGGTGTGGGATAAAAACCTGCATTCTGAATAGGCCTAGACGTAGAAGCAGCTACAGGAATAGAATATAGATCTTTTCACCCGTACGAACAGATAAGAGTGAGCTTATACACAGTTTTATGAATACGGTTGCGGCTATGGACTTTAAATCGATTCAGATGTAACATAAGTTGATATACAAAATTTACACAATGACTACGTGAAATCAGTGATTGATACCGTTAGTCTGATGGATAAACAACGTACATAAGTTCAAAGTTTTATAAAAATCTGTTCAGGAGCTTTTTCGTATAAGAGTAAGAAACATCCTCATAGCCTTTCAAACTTAATTGAATAGGTCATAGTAGTAAAATAGAAATTTATTGTACTTGTGTTATTTTTGTCATCTTTAATTTGAATCACAAATATGAATTTCAGAACATTATCCTACATTTCGACCGACTTTTAAAAATTCAGCCTTGTTTAAAAGCCCCTAATAGTTCGATATATCCAGAAAGCTCTCGGCATATCTGAGTGTGAAGTAAATACCACTCAATGGATGTTTGAAACAACCGAGTTGCCAAGTTTGTGGAATATAAATATGATAGATTGTCTAGGATTCTCCGAGAAATATAAACTTTTGAATTTTACGTAAACATTTTCTTAGATTGAAGGACGATAAATAATAGAAATATTTTTACCAGTGTATTATGCGTGCCACCAGATATCTTCAAAGTTCCAGTTCTAGTAGGCACTGACTCTCCCGAAGAGTACAACGGCCCCTCTGCAAAAGTTTTGCCAGGAAGCTCTTTATTTTTGTCACCTTCTTTAGTGGTAAAGACATGATTTTGTTCTTGGTGTTCCATAGTAGACCTAGTATTCCAATTCTTGACAGGGTACCAACACTGACTTCTGGTAATTGATATGCCAGCCAAGACTCTCCAGAATTCTTACTGTCTCCGAGACCTGATTCTGTAACTTTGTTTTGTCCTGATTCACTAGAATATAATCATCTAGGTAGACCAATAATCGTATTCCCTGGGAGCGTAAGTGCTCTGCTATCCAGTTGGAAAGACTGGCAAAAGTGTGGGGAGCGGAAGACAGGCCAAAAGGCAGTGCCGTCAATTGAAGGACCTGGTTGTTGTAACATACCCTTAAGAAACGACGATGGGGCTCTGAAATGGGCAAATGAAAATAGGCCTGGTGGATGTCTATTTTCACCATCCAGTCGTTGCTCTGTAGAAAGTTTGCTACATCTGTCTGTGAAATTAATTGAAAGTGCTTGACTGCTATGAATTTGTTGAGCTCTCTGAGGTCGAATATGGGGCGCCAGCTCCCATCTGACTTCCTCATTAAAAACATCTTGCAAAGGTAGCCAGAGTTCAGAACCGGAGGCACCTCTAATATGCCCTTTTTTTTTAAATCCTGTATTATGGATGTCATCTATGGGGAAGTTACTGTACTGAATCTTTGTAGATTTTTTGAAGTTAGTTGAATCAAGGGAGGTCTCAATTAGAAAGGTAAACGGCCATTGGTTACAGTGTTCAGGATGAATCTGTTTGCATTAAGCTCCTTCCATACCTGTGAATCTATAAAAAAGATCTAATAACAGGTTGTAAAGCCTCACGGCTAAAGAGATATTCTGGACTTGGTGGAATTCCTCTTAAATTAGCTTTGAGATTGGGGTTATTAATTTCTTTCTTTTTCTTTCTCGTCTTATTTCAATAGATTCTGCTCTTTTTCCACAAATAATTTACATTATTTTCCCAGAACACTAATGTAAAGATGAGCCTGGGCCAAGTAATTCACTCACTCTTTCAAAAAGAGAGTTTGGGTTCAAGTTATTGGGGAAACTACTGGCCCAATTAAGTAACTTTTGCAGGCCCTGCCTTAATAACTCTTGCTGCTCTAACTCTGCATTAGTCAAACAAGCTGACACATTTTCAGCGGATGCTAAATAATCCTTAGTCTTATTAAAGTGACAAAATTCTTCATTCACTTTTAATGCTACAAAGCCAGGGGTAGCTGAAAAGGATTGTAGTACTGACTTATAACGCATACCCTGGGTATCAAAGTGTTGTAATAAATTTAATTTGTCAATCCTCTCCTACTTTGCAAGCGGGATCACTTTCTTCTCGTCAAAATCGGTCTTAAGCTCTCCCAACTTAAACTTCTCAGAACTAGAAGTTGGATTTATAAGGAATTGAGTCTGATCTACTGCTCTGCTTGGGCCTGGTAGGTTTTCAGTACCCTGGATTGGCATTCTGGTAATAACGGGCAATTGAGATAAGTAACCGGTCATATAACTTACCTGGCTTATAAGGCTATCTACGCGCGGGTCACAAGAATTAAGTTTGTACTTACGTCTGCGTTTGTTAGGTGGAGGCGAGGCAAAGCCCTCCTCATCTTCCGAAGATGAGGCAGAGCTGGAGCTTTGTAAGTCGATATAGCTCGTCGTCCTTGGAGGACGCCGGTTGACGATTCGTCTGTTCTTCGTCCGAAGCAACAGGTAAGACGGATACGTCGTCCTCGTCATTCCTCTCGGTGTGCTCATACTTATCAAAATGCACTAATAATACTGATTTATAACACCTTTTTAATTTTATCAACGGAGAAAAAATTTTGCAAACAATTGCGGCAAAATAAATTAATGCTATGATTTGAATTTGACAAGCGCGCTCCAGTTCACCAGAACTCCGCGCCTTGCTGCGAGTGAAAGAGACTGGTAACATAAGAGAGAGGAGATAAGGTATGTAATTTCATGTTTCTTCGGCTTTATTTATTGAATGCATCTTCAAACAAATGCCGTGTGTTTGGAAACACATAATATTATTGTTATAGTAGAGCTTGCATTCTAATACTTGTTTTTCTATTTTTGATAAACCGGTAGAACATATTGAAAGTTTGCTAACATTGGAATCTTTCATAGTTAGGTACCTTTAAAGTTAAAAAATAACTTTTTGATCACGAACTTTTAATATTTATTTGATCTATGCAAATTAATCTGATCTATACTGACGTGAGCATATTTTTCCATGATGAATAAGGAATTAGCTAGAGTGTAATGGTAATAATGTCGCGCATATGCGTTTCTATAATATTTTTGGTGTTTAAGAAATAGACACGGTTATGTTTGAATATTGGATAAGCTGTTATGATATTGGATGACAGTTTCGTAACAAGTTTTTCTAGGACTAAAATTTTTGGAAGATTTTTTAGTAAGTCATATCAAAGAAAACACATGTGAATATGTATTTGTATGAAACCGGTATGGGTGAAGTGTTAGAGAGACAAACTATATCTCGCCGGCTAGTCGGTAAAACTAACTGCGCACATTTTTTGGTTTTTTATATAGTTTTCATTTTCTGTTCCGATAACTTGTAAAGGAAATATTCGTTTCAGTTTTTCAACTGAAAGCAATAAAATTTTGTAGATTGTATCATTTTTTCAAGGTTCCAAAGCAAAGTGCAGCCTTAACATATGTTTATGCGGTCAGCCACAACTGTGTGGCTAAACATACTAAAGAGCTGAAATTATACAGCTGAAAATATACTACTAGACTTCGTCCTGGGTTGTGTCCGCGTGAGACTCGGTTACCGCAGTAAAAAGTAGCTCCATTGCTACGTGCAACAAGGACGAAAAAACACATTTACTTATTTTTCAGCGTTAAAAAATCTGAAAAGTAGTTTTCTACGTAGCCGTGCGGATGCAAACGTATTTGATGTGAACGTATTAAAGTTATCTACTCGATTATGAAGTGTTTTACTAGAAATTGCTACAAATTTGTGGTTTGTCGAGTGGCGGAGTCGAGATGACTCATAAGAAGAGTTTACACCGCAGTCAACAAAAAAAAGTATAACTTTGCCTAATTAAAGACATAGATGATGAAATTGAAAAAAAAACTTGGATGAGTAACCAAAGCTTTTGGCTCAAGCTATAAAGTTAAATAGAAATGAGCTCCAAAAGATAACTACGGAACCCGTATTGTGCTAGACTCATCGCGTATATACTCAACCAGCTTTCTTATATATTGAATCTGGTCCACGCCGAAGGTCAGTCCTCAGGCTCACACACAAGATGACAATGTTATCAAGAAATCTGATTATTTGTAATAGAATTTTGCTTCAGTGATACTAGAGACCCAGTTTCCACAAATGTAGTTTACCCAATCTTGGTTCGCAACACTAAAAAGGTTACGCGCTTGCCAAAAACCCGTCTGTATAAAGCGAACATATATTTTACATTATTCGCTCTCACCGCTGAAACAACGGCTCCTCAATACGCGGACACTTTTCTCCCAGAGGGGGCTCTTGAACTTTATTGACATTTACTTTCCGAGGGTAAACATAGCGACTGCCGCTGTCTGTCTCGTCTTGACTCCCCGCATTATGCGAGGACTCCATCCCGTCTACTTGCAGACACTGGGTATTATTTATTACCAATTCATTCCTTCAATATTCTGAGCACATAAATGATACGCCGAGTATACTCGTATATTGCGGTTTTGCATACTCGGCGCATGTCAAGGGCTGTATTATAAACAGCTTCAGTTCCCTTCAGCGTTTTACATACTATACCACGAAGTTGCTGTTCTTTGTCTAGTTTATTTTATTACGCATCAAGTAACAGGTTTTAGTGCATAGACGGGATCAGTTCTATAAACGAAACCCATTTAGTCAGAGCACCTACTCTAAGAAAATGGGGAAAGCCTCAACTTACTGATTCAGCCTATTTTCTTTTACGAAACAGAAACATAGATATGTATAAAAATACAGCATGAGAAGGGAATCTTGGCCAAATTTCAAAACTTGTTAAACCTACAAGTAAAGTTAAACAAGTTTTCTGAAACTAATCGAATTCTACAGCCTCACAGAGACAAGTACTTTAAAACAATATCTTTTTATGAAAGAACACACATTTTACAAGAAAATCTCTAACATTTTTCCCGCAAATAGAGTCTTAAGAAACTAATTAAAATTTTCTCTTCACTTAAAACTTGCCACGCCACACGCCTCCTGATTCGCAACTTTTCCTGAATTGATAAAAAACTTTTTGTTGATCCTTAGTGTTATTCGAATGGCTGCGAAGATTCTCCGGCAACTTCGTATTTTATAGAGAGGCGGCTAAAACAATGTGTCGGGGATCAAACTTGCCGGAGACGGCGCCTAATGCAATATGTATCAGCTCTCAAGAGCAGACCAACACTAGCCGAAGGTCAAGTATCCTGCGGAAAGTAACTACTTTTTATTTATTTCAAGTATCTATTGAATTTATCCGACACGCCGCCAACGTTCGATGAGATAAATCTGCTTTATTTTGTTTCAAGAATAATAGAATCTGTTCCGTTAACTACAAACTTGACTCACACTACGTAATAAGTCTTCGGAGGGTTAGCTTTTTGGAAATATATCATGTATCTATATATGTATCTATGAAATTTGTGACATCCGTATTGAAGATAGTCAGGATCATTCGAACCGTGATATTACAATAGTCATCTATCTCCATCTCATTTGAATACAAAAACATCGACGAGCAATCATGTTCGAAGAAGAGAAACAATTGTAATATAGTCAATGGATACAACTATTTGTTCAATGTCTGTGACTTAGTGAGGCGCAATGTATTATGTTTGAATTATCTGCAAGGGAAGGCAAGACGCTAAGTTAGCAGTATGCATTGCTCGTCGGCCTCCTAACGTAGCTATTTGGAATGTGTTTGGCTGTGGAGGTTCGCTTGGCGCGCGTACAAGTGGGACAGTTACAAACGGAGGCGCAATAAACTGCCAATGTCAATTCCAACTTATGCGCTTTTTCACAAGTCTAGACGCTTTAACTAGCCTTTTGTTATATTTTCGCTGTAATGTGCTCAAATCTGCTATAGATAGTAATTTTAAGAAGGTAATTCTTGTGACATTATAGCGATAATAAGAATAAAATATGTCGTATTAGTAACGATAAGCATAGCTTTAATCTGATGGAAGAAAGGATGTAAAATTAATTTTGACTTTCTTCAACCGTAAAATTTGTAATACACCAAATTGATGGCAATTTTACTCTGCTTTATTTTATTCCTTGCGATAAACAAGACCCTTTCCGTTAGGTAATACCAAACCATAAATTTCCTTAGCAGTATCGATATCACGTTTACCTTGCCCGACTGCATAACTTTAATATCTCCTGCGAATACTGATCGTAAGTGTGGATAGAACGAACGTAACTTTTTGTAGGTACAAAACATGATTTGACAGATTGAAATCTATAATATCGCCGTCGCTGCCTAACAGCATGTGCTAACAGCGTGAGGGATGGTCGAGATCAAATCAAATGATTGACACGTCACACGGATTCTTTCATTTTTATATTTTTCATCTCTTCAATACGGATGTCAGTTCTGTCGTCAATAATATTTCAAAGTTATCCATCGCATCGTTACCAAAACAAAGTTTGGTAATCTAGAACAATGAGTAATGCACAGACAAAACGTTCAGAGAATTCCCTTGCTATGGTCACTTTTAGAGTTTTATTATATAATAAGGATAAATATAATACTAGCGTTAGTCCTATGTACATTATTTTAAATCAAATTAGATTGTTATTTATTTTCATTCGAGTGCCAACAATATGTAAAACACTTTTTTTCCATAAGTCTACGTCTAAAGACTTATCACAGATAAGGTTTGGATTAAACTTCGAATATAGTCAATGTTTTATAATGAGGTTCGTTTAAGTTTTAATGAAATATTTGGGACATAATTGTATTCATTAAGCCTTCATTTAAACATAAATTAGGCCAACGGAACTAAAATAACGGTCTATGCCGGTTGGCATCGAAATGTGATAGAGGCACGAAACGTTGCCAAATTGCCCTGTCCGCTTATCATCTGGCTTATGTAAGAGGCACTGTGTGTTACATTTTAAATTTGAATATAGAGTATGTTTCGAGACAAAAGCCTTTAAACGTCTTGATTAGGATTATCTTAAATATTACTTGAGATTGCGCGTGATACCATACCTTTTGCTATATTTGGTATTCGTACATTCATAAAACAATGTATTGCAATTAGCATTTCCGCTTACGGCAAGATATTCTTAAATCTCTACAGCGTGATACTTGTATTACAAGAGAGTTAACTTTGGCATTGAATAGTGGTCGATTCCGCCACCGGGCCTCCAATCCCTTACTCGCTGGGCCACCGCCTCTATTAAAAGGATAATTGGCTAATATTCTGTTAAAATTGTTAAGTTGCATCGAAAATCTTTAATTTGTGCTAAACGAGGTGTATAATTGGAACAATTTGTGTGAGCACGTTGTATTTATTATCCTGCCAACCGAGTAAAATGAGGTTTTTTAAGATTTTTATTGAATGTTTTGTGAACTGATTTTTATCAACGTTTATTATTTGAAACAAATCTAGTGTAGATTTGTTTTGGATGAAGCAGTCCATTTTTTATTCCAGTTTCATAGAAATATGATTGCTTTGCCCACATTTTCTGGTATTTCATTATCCGACTCGAAGGCTAAGCCTAAGACTCCATTTCACATTCCTATCTTATTTCAATAAACCTCCATACAATCTTAGTTGCCTATAACTGAATAAATGTTCCATTACTTTCAAGAGAAAACTCAACAAGGCAGTTAAGTTGAACGCTCCGTGAAGCAGATTCATCAGTAATTTAACATCAGGTAAATAAAATTGAAATTAAACTACAGTTTACGGATTTTATCGCGTTATATTGGTTTCACTTGTTATTACATTTAAACCGAATGATCTAGAAACTACATTTTTATTACTAGCCGACGTTTCGAATTCTTTACAGGATTCATGTTCACGGCAGACTGAGGTGGTATTTGTCTTTGTCTTGAATTTAAAAGTTATCTCAAAGTACCTGAACATTTTTCAACTATTGGTGTTACTATCTACGCAGAATGTGCTCACTGTGTCTTGATGTCTTCTGGTGACTTTGTCCTTCTTGGGTTTCATTAGCCTGATAACAGGGTCTCAAGCTGGAGGAACATTCCAACCATCTTCCCTATTGAAATTAGGATGTTTTTTAATTTCAATAGCTAATGTAAGTCTAATGTAGTAATGTTCGGGTACTTTGAGATAACTTTTAAATTCAAGACAAAGACAAATACCACCTCAGTCTGCCGTGAACATGAATCCTGTAAAGAATTCGAAACGTCGGCTAGTAATAAAAATGTAGTTTCTAGATCATTCGGTTTAAATGTAATAACAAGTGAAACCAATATAACGCGATAAAATCCGTAAACTGTAGTTTAATTTCAATGTGTAACATTCGCGTAAACCCAAGAAAATATTATGTTAACCAGTACGGACTGGAAACAGCAACAAAAATACGCCGGTTAGAAGATCTACAAACCAAGCGCGCAAGATATATAACATCGTTAAATTTCTTGAAGAGATGCCGTGATCACGATCTCATCCCAACATGCTGCAAAATATCAGCCAAGAAGGACATACGTGGAAGCGCTAAGATCTTAAAACAGGCAAGTCATAAGTTACTCATTCAAAAGATACACGAACACCGCGCTGACTTACGCAGAATAAATAGAAATGTTGAGAATTTGTCTAACGAAATATACAGATTGATAACTCCATTTAATTTTGAAAAATGCATTAATGCAATAAACAACAGAGAAACATCAAAATATTACACGTGTAAACGTAACAAAATAGGAAAATTTGAAAAATTACAACAAAAATCAAATGACCAGTACAAAATGAAACAGAACGTTTTTGCACGGACCAATCACACGCTACCGTCCGCCGACCATAGACAAACAGTTGTCAATCTGTCAAAACACACGTTAGATCAAAACACTGTTAGTGTACTGAACAGAGGTTTAAATTATGCGATAACTCCATCCAGAATACCGTATGAGACCATTATTTGCAACGTTGAGGATTGTCTAGTGAAGAACAATGTGAGTAAGGAAGATTTTGAGGCCATACGTCAAGACGTTTCGGCTGTATTGCGCCAGTCGAAAGTGCCGAAAAGGAATCTACCAAAACCTGAGTATTTCGCACTGAAGAACCTACGAGCTAGACCTGAACTAACAGTACTCCGAGCAGATAAGGGAAATGCAACGGTAGTGATGGACACGTCCGATTATAAACAAAAAATGGAAAATCTTTTGTCGGATGAAAGTACATATAAATTGGTTAAGACGGACCCTACCAACAAAATACTCAAGCAAACGAGTGATATTGTGAAGAAATACTCCGAACAACTGAATCTGGATGTGAAATACTTAATACCATCGTGTGCAAAACCTCCCCAATTGTATGGTCTACCGAAAATACACAAAGAGAATGCTCCACTGCGCCCTATACTCAGTCAAATAGGGGCACCAACCTACAGATTGGCTCAACACCTTGCAAAGATTCTCTCGCCACTCAGAGGCAAGACGAGAGCGCATGTAAAGGATTCCTACCATTTTGTCAGTGAAATAAAACACCTACATCTCTCTGACAAGGAAACTATGGTTAGTTTTGATGTACAGTCATTATTCACATGCTTACCAGCACATGACTGTATTGAAATAACTAGAAGGAAGCTAATAGAGAACAACATGCCTGAGGAATATGCAGAAATATTGAAACACTGCTTAACAACTGGCTATCTGTTATGGGAAGAGAAATACTACATTCAAGTAGACGGTGTGGCAATGGGCTCTTCAGTATCGCCTGTTGTTGCTGACATCTTCATGGAGGACTTCGAGGCGCGAGCCCTGCAGACTGCCACCATCACACCGAGGTTCTACAAGCGGTATGTAGATGACACTTTTACAATTTTACCAACAGATAGTGTTAATGTATTCCTAGACCATCTTAATTCTATTCACAACCAGATAAAATTTACAATGGAATTAGAGGCAAACAATTCTTTAGCTTTCTTAGATGTACTTGTTATCAGGAACAAAAACAACTCTTTGAGCCACACTGTATATAGGAAAAAGACACATACAAATAGGTACTTAAACGGTGAATCTCACCACCATCCTAAACAGTTAGCTACCGTGGGAATGTCTTTGTTTCAGAGAGCCCGGGGGATCTGTGACAAGAAACACCTGGACGCCGAGCTTCAACATGTCAAGCAAGTTCTGCAAGACAACAAGCTCCGACCGCCGCGCCAACGTCACAGATCCCCGAAGAACAAGCCAGCCACAGTAGAGAGACAACCTGCTGTCCTCCCATACATCAAGGGCGTGACCGACAAGATTGGCTACATCTTGAAGCGAGCTTCAATCAAAACTTTCTACAAGCCGCCAACGAAGATAAGCCAATTATTACCATCTGTCAAGAGTCAGTTACCCTTACAAGAGGCCGGGGTTTACAAGATAGACTGTGAGTGTGGGCTCTCATACATTGGACAAACCAAGAGAAGCATAGGCATTAGACTAAAGGAACATATAGCTGACATTAAACACAAACGCTCGACGAAGTCTGCTGTGTGTGAACATATAGAACAAGGAGCCAACCATTACCTGCGATTTGATAAACCACAGATACTCGCAAAAGAATTATTCCATATATATACTTTATTCCAAGAATGATACGAGAAGCTATTGAAATTAAAAAACATCCTAATTTCAATAGGGAAGATGGTTGGAATGTTCCTCCAGCTTGGGACCCTGTTATCAGGCTAATGAAACCCAAGAAGGACAAAGTCACCAGAAGACATCAAGACACAGTGAGCACATTCTGCGTAGATAGTAACACCAATAGTTGAAAAATGTTCGGGTACTTTGAGATAACTTTTAAATTCAAGACAAAGACAAATACCACCTCAGTCTGCCGTGAACATGAATCCTGTAAAGAATTCGAAACGTCGGTCGGCTAGTAATAAAAATGTAGTTTCTAGATCATTCGGTTTAAATGTAATAACAAGTGAAACCAATATAACGCATTTCAATGTGTAACATTCGCGTAAACCCAAGAAAATATTAGGTAAATAAAACTTTTAAAAAAAACTCGACGCATGTCGGTGTTTACTTACATATTATTTTGTTAACAAAGGGTTTCGCCTTTAAGTCTGAATTGCTGTGCTCCTTTTGAGGCAGAAAGCGCGGGTCGAGCTTCCGTTGCTCAGAGCATATTCGCAGTCGCTTTTTGCGCCTTATTCAGTTCGCTTACAATGAAAAACGTAAGCTTGCTCTCAGTATCAAACGGAGGCGTTTGTGTGCACCTCTTTTAATACTCGCATATCTACCTTTATGTAAAATGCATGTATGTTGTTTGTGCCTTTGAAGATTGCTCGAAATACTTTCTTCAATGATCACATGTTTCGTGTATGAGGTTTAATTTGAGTGCTGGAAATCTGGCTGGTTGAAAGACATACGGTAGTTTTGCTTTTTCTGCTAAGATTTCATAAATGCTCCTTGGCAGTTGCATTTACTTGCTTGGCTGGTAAGTTTAGCTGAGTTTATTCAACTGTCATGGGATGCGACATAGGCCGTTTGAACTGGCCTTGAGATAAATTGTAAAACTGTAGGTATTTTCCATGCCTTACAACATGCGTTTAAACCGTAAAACGTAAGTGATTACAATATAATGAGCCGTAAGAATGCTATTATTTTATGAATAATAGCATTCCTTTTACCTATTATATATTACCTGTAACCTTCTCCTTGTTTCTTTTCTATCGAATCTCCTGATATGTTTCTGTTATTAAAATCCCATGCCTTGTTGAGATTATCTGTTGGAAAATTCCCAATAACTTTTCGAAGGTAGGGAAACGGCTAATAATCTGCATCAGGCTTCGATCGCTACAAGACCGAAAAAATATAAGCATAATGCTTATATTTTTTGTGCATGTTTATTTCACTCTATCTTACTCCTTCAGTCATAATAATACAGTAATGAGTACACGGTTGTATTTCCATTTCAAGTTGCATTGAAATATAGCTGTTCATTATTGAAAGTGGAGTATACTTACAAAGCATGCACTTCAGCTGTCGCATCTCACAAAACCTTTGATGTATATTCAGCCATCATTTCTCAATACCGGTGCAACCTATACCGTATTTTCGTACGTGGACGGATTGTTCTATCAACGCTCAATCGTCAGTGTGATGGCTGATCGATTTATGACACTCAATCCCGCACTCCGGTGAGGAAATTAAGCACGTTCTGCCAAAGGCTCCCACCGCCTATTAGCATGTAGTTATTAAAATTTATTGCCCATTTTACCTGTCAAATTGTGGACAGGACACCGCGTCCATTAACCCAGATTGTCATGGAGTCGAAAGTAGGATTAAGGAAAACTGGCGAGTAGTTGAGCCCCCGTAAATTAACCAAATAACGGAGAAAAATCCCATGTTCAATAAAAATATCTTGTGCCTTGTGTTGTCTTTATATTACAATAAAAATAATACTACATAAATAAAAACTTTGCAGCACCCGTGTAATATGATGTTAAGAAGATTGAGAATTTCGTTAATAAAAACAGCCATCTGACAAAAGTGTCATCGTAGGATCTCGGATTCGTTTATATTGCTGAGATAAGGCTAAGCAAATCAGTCGAGATTTATAGACGCTGTGTTTGAGTGTTGTAATAAAATAGTCCACCGTCTAACGGATATGGATACTAAAGAAAGTGCCTCTTACTGCCTAAAAAAACGTTATTCGGATAATTGAGGGCGAAGCTGAGAGTATCCCTTGAAACATAACATATCGGGGGAATATTTCTCAACGAGACATCGTCGGCGCGTCATTTCCGGCGGTCCCCACAGGAGCCGGAAACGCAATAAATCATCGGTCATTGTCGCGTGGGGCCAATTGGAGTTCATTTTTCTTTTGCGACAGACGTAAGTTCAATACGATTAGATTTGTGTTATTAAATTTGATTTTACAGTTTCATTCTCTTGTGACACTCTAAGAAATGGCAGCGTTGTATGTTATGATTTTTATTAATTGTTTTAGGGTCGTCCGTTGGACTTACCGTCGGTGGGATTTTAACAATTATAGCCTTTCTATATTTATCTAGCTTATGTGTTTAGTTTAAAGTCGGCTGTACAGCCTGTTGACACCAAAGGTGATAGGTAATGCAGCGATGAACTGCTACAAGGGATAGTAAGTATGTAATTCAGCATCCTAGTCTGACTATTAAAGATTGTCTTAATATGAAAGAGTATGAAATCAGGGCCGTGTGGTTGACGGCATAGAATACAAGTGTCACCACCCCCTATCTTCCCGTGGGTGTCGTAAGAGGCGACTAAGGGAAACACGATGCAAATACCATCTTTGCGTAGAGACGGAAAACTCGACATCAAACCCTATACGACTGCTTCGTTGGTCTCGCGGCATAAATGTGCGCGTGGGATCGGGAGGTCCCGGGTTCGATTCCTGGGTCGGGCAGTGTTATTGGGTTTTTCTGTCACGAAATTCTCAGTAGCAGCACGGAGTCTGGAAATGTGCCCGGTACGGCAATAGGCTCGCCCCGTATTACGTGGGACTAAAGTATATCTGGCGAAAAGTGGGTGTAGAAATACACCTCTGCCTACCTCTTCGGGGTTATAGGCGTGAGACTATGTATGTATGTATATATGAAATTAGGGCGGCTTTTTAGCTTGGGATGATTCTTATTGATCTATACTAATATAATAAAGCGGAAGAGTTTGTTTGTTTGAACGCGCTAATCTCAGGAACTACCAGTTGGATCTGAAAAAATATTTTTGTATTCGATAGCCCAGTTATTCCGGAAGGCTATAGGCTATATAACATAACGCTTTGACCCTTTGGGGCCGGGCAAAAGGCTAAAAGATAATGTCGGCTAATCTCAGGAACTAGCAATCGGATTTTAAAAATTGTTATTGCCTATTATAGCCCAATTATTCCGAAAGGCTATATAAAAGTACGCCACAACTTTTAGGGGCCAGACAAAAATAATAAAATGGTCAAACGAGAAGGGGGAGGGTTGGGTAAAAGGCAAAAAAAGGCTAAACGAATAGGATACATTCTATATGGGTATCGTTTTCGAGATTTTCGGGACGCGGATTAATAATATGAAATTTATTTAGTAAATACAAGATGGCGGACGGGAAATCAAAGATGGCGGATGAGAAAATTTTAAACATCAATATGGGTATCGCCTTCGATATTTTAAGGGGTGGGCAATCGAAATACAACATCTATTTCGTGATCAAAGATGGCGGATGGGAAATCAAAGATGGCGGATTGGAAAATTAAAAAAAATCAATATGGCTATCGTCTCTGATTATTTAAGGGATGGAGAATCCAAATACCACATCTATTTCGTGATCAAAGATGGCGGATAGGAAATCAAAGATGGCGGACGGGATTTTTTTTACGTCGATATGGGTATCGTCTCCTATATTTTAAGGAATGGGGAATTAAAAATCACCATCTATTTCTTGATCAAATATGGCGGATGGGATTTTTTTTTTAAATCAATATGGGTATCGTCTCCGATGTTTAAAGGGATGAGGAATCCAAATACAACATCTCTTTCGTGATTCAAGATGGCGGATGGGAAATCAAAGATGGCGGCAGAAAAAAAATTAAATAATCAATATGGGTATCGTCTCTGATGATTTAAGGTTTAAGGGATTAAGGGATGGTGAATCCATATACAACATCTATTTCGTGATCAAAGATGGCGGATAGGAAATCAAAGATGGCGGACGGGATTATTTTTAAAGTCGATGTGGGTATCGTCTCCGATATTTTAAGGAAAGAGGAATTCAATATTATATAAAAATCTATGTTTGTTTGTTCATCATTTATAGACTCTGAAATGACAAGAGATTAAGCGCTAAGTCAATGCTAACTTTGGAAAAGGGGCTTGGAAAAAAGGGAATTAAATAAAAACTCTTAAAAAGGCGATACGGAGTTCGCTGGGTCAGCTAGTATGAGATATACTAAGATATGTCCGTGTGGTGACAGATTAAGAATACGATCAATTGTCACCACCCTATATTATCCCATGGGTGTCGTAAGAGGCGACAGAGGGAGCATATTATGCAGAGAACAACACTGTAAGAGAAGGAAAACTTGATACAAACCCTATACCAACCAGGGTTTGGCCAGCGTGGTATAGTAGGCCAATTCCTCCTTTCAAAGGAGAGGCCTAGTCCAGCAGTGGACCGTTAAAGGCTGATAATGATAATGATGATGAAAAATACTAACATATAGTTTGTGCGTGGAGTTAAGGGTTAAGTACTGATCTAGTCATCGACTAATAAGTACTTATTATAATTATCTGATTCCTGAAGGTTTTTGTTTTAATGCCGTATTGGGTACTTAATAAAACAAAATTTTAGATTATTGTAAAAAATTGTGATATATTTCTTTGTTAGACTATGAATATTTAACTGTACAAAATACATGGTGTTTCTAATTTACAATTAATATTAATTAACAAAATAATATAATTATATTATATTATACGCATATAAAACATTATTCAATGGCCGGCGACGAACGATCGTTGGTTAGTGCTTTCCTTAACTTCACCGTTGCAAACTGCTGGGGTCTGGGAAACAAAATTTAAACTTTGTTTTTATAAATCGATCTGTCTCCTAACTAAAACCTGTTTGTTTTTATTTTGAGTCAAGGAATGTTATACTTTAATATTTTGAACTGTATTTTTGTTTAAACATCAATTCATAATAATATCTAAAAATATATTTTTTTTTCTTTTACGTTAATTTTTATAGTTTAAACACATGAATTGTAAAATACAGAAACAAACTAATAATAAAAAGCGGCTAGTCTATAAAATATAACTCGTGCCAAACTACTGAAAGTTAACACTAAAGTACGGTTACTAAGTAATTATAAACAAACCTCCTCATTACTTGTAGACGGCCGTTTCGCGTCCCCATAGATCGTACCATGGCCCAAACGTATGACCCTCCTCAGGCAAGTCATTCCCATCCGCAGTTCTTTTCAGTAATTTAGTTCGCGGTAATAGCTGCGGTCTTTGTTGCTTTAATGCCTCGTTAAACTTTTGGTCATCAGATTCGCTGTATGGTCCCTCACTTCGACGATCAATGAAACGCCTTGCTTCAAGCCTCGCCTCTTCTTGCCGGATTTTGGACTTTTCAGCTTTCTTAGAATCAGTTTCATAGTCATATCGTGACGTTCTTCGCTCTTGGTCACTGAAGTATGATATGTTCGACTCGTAGTATCTCTCTTCTCTGCGTCCGTTGTGTGGTAGAGAGCTGTCATCGTAACTCCTGTTAGCTCTGTTTCTTCTGGCATCTCTGGTTTTTGTGTCAGTGAATTCTTTCCGTGGTTGCCGTCTATCTAACGAGTAATCAATTCTGGGCTCACGATTTTGTTCAAAGGACCTGGTCTCTTTCTTTTGGTTTCTCATCTCAGCTTGTGGAAAATCTTTTTTATGTAACTACTTTTAAACTACCACGATTTGTACACATATTAAAAATTATGTAACGGGTCTGAATCGTGTTAATAAACGAAGAGAAAGATGAAATACCTTTCTATTTGTCCCGACGTTTCGGCATGGGTTACACCAGCCGTGGTCACGGGATGTCATCCCGTGACCACGGCTGGTGTAACCCATGCCGAAACGTCGGGACAAATAGAAAGGTATTTCATCTTTCTCTTCGTTTATTAACACGATTCAGACCCGTTACATAATTTTTAATAAATCTTTTTTATGATTCTTACCATTTTCAAAATTACTTGGTGAGTGATGAGTTTTCTCTTCATTACTAAGCCGTTTTTTGTACTTCAAGGTGCCTTCATCATGCCCGTTGTAAATTTCCTCATTGCGCATCTCGTTGTTATTTCGTTCGATGGGCATACCATATCGATCGGTGTGCTGTTCATTATCTTTATATTTTAATGTCTCAGATGATGCTGAGAATGTTTTGATTTCTTTTGAGCTGTCTTTGAACGTTTTGAATTCCATTGTTTTTGGTGGACTGCGTTCATGAGGGGAATTCTTAGGTTTTTCTGAAGATAATGTGGCCCGGACGTGAGGTTTGATTGGAGTGACCTCAATTTCCTCAAATTCAGGCATATAAGCATTTTCTTTACGCTTCTTAACATCTTCTTCAATCATTTGCGTTTGCCGACGTCTATCTAGTTCTTGCTGCTTCCGTGATGTCATATGATCATCCACAATTATACAGTCATATGGATCAGTACTTGAAGCAACAGAATTGACATCAGAACTGCTATCATTGTCATATTTCTGTAAAATCTCTCTACGCTTGACGGTCTTCATTACAAAACCTTCTCCATTTTCATCATTGTAGAAGCTATTCTCAAAGTTCGTTTTTATCGTGCTTGTGTTGGTCAAATCGGAATGTCTTGATTCATTACGTGGTACCAAATCTTCTTGTTTCTCTTCAACTATAGATTTTTCAGACATACTCTTTTTGTTCATCGTTTGGGTGTGTTGATAGCTATCGGTTACCTTACGAATCTTTTCGTTTCTTTCTTCGCTTTGAATAGATCCCAAGCTCTTTGCTTGACGTATGCCACTAACCTTCATATCTTTCCTGTCGATTGTTTCTTTCGGACAAGGTGGTTGGCCATTTTCAGTCGGTACAGCTTTTTCGGGACTACCCGGTTTTCGTACATCAGGAATGTCAGGTGCAGGTCTTAGCTCCTTCTTCATCTTTTCGAAGAGCCTCTTCTTATACTCTGGCACGGTGTCCACTATATCACGATGTTGCCAGAGAGACATGCCTTCCATGATCTCTTCAGCTGTAGTGCGTCCAAACTTCCAAAAAGATTTAGTACGTTTAACTTTTTGAGAGTCCTTGTCCATGTCCAGCATGTTGCGAAGCATCAATTGTTGATCATCAGTTAGGTACCCGTTGGCAGTATTGTTGTTAGGTTTGGGACCTCGTTTCAGACTTTGGGTTTTAAGTAAGTAAGCTTTATTGTCGTTGGCTTGTTGAGCAGATTTACTACAAAAATAAATAAAAGGAAAACTGAATATAAACTAGCTTACTACATAAAAGCAACGAAAAAAGTCAAGCATACAGGAGTAACATTTAAACTTAGTAATACATGATCTAGGGCGAGGGCAAGTAATACCTTATCGGTACCCGGAGCCGCTGGGCTTCTTCATCGCTGTAATCGACATCAGGTTGTGGCGGAGGCTCGTTGGAGAATCCTGAATCATTCGAGCTGTGCAGTGAAACGTTTCCTACTGCGCCAACAGCGGACACTACCGTTTTGGCTGGTCCGGCTTTATTTTGAGCAACCTGCGATAAAAATAATTGGTTTTCATATTAGTATCAGACATGTTAACGTTGCAGTCAATTAAGTTTTAAGATCGATGTGTTATTTGACTGACCAATAATATTTTTTGAGTTCAATGACCATTACCTGTCCACGCATAGGTAGAGTCTGAGGACCAAAACTCCTGGTTTCAATGACAGCATGTGTCGTAAAGCTGGCAGATGACGTAGAGTTCTTTATAGCACCAGTGGCAGCTGCGGCTGGAGTAGAAGCATGGAATGTGGCGCTCGCCGATGAGCTTAGTGCGCTGGGCGATGGAGCCGGCAAAGTCGGCGGTAAGCCTGGAGAGCCGCTTCCAAGCCGACCCTAGTAAATTATTTAGTAATTAGTATAAGCAAAGCGCATGTCTTACAAGAACATTGGGCGTTAGATTTTGGCTTTTTATGCCATTAATAATCCCATTTGAATAATTGGTTAATTAGGCGGATTAGAGTTTCAATTTAGGCAGTTATAATATTAATGAACAGCACTCAGGCGCTATTGGGAAAAATCAATACAAAAAAATTTTACCTTAGTGACATGATGAGCAGTAACTGTGTCACCAAACATACGAGCGGGTGGATGGGAGTGCGTGTGCACTGTGGCAGACGGCGTGGTCTGCGCGTGCGCGACCGGCGCCGGTGGAGGCGCCTCACTGGGAGTCTGCACGCAACTCCAACGAGCCGGGGAATTGCTGCAATTGACAGTCGTATCAGTTGAAAACTTCTAGAAATTTATTCCGAATATCACATTTCACAATGAGTACATTGCATTCAGTACATTGTGGCTGACCCGTATACAGTATGAGTACGTTGCTGACTGCAAAAAGCTGAAATTTGGCATGTATTGACGAACACTAGAAGAGGATTTTTGGAAATTTTACCCTAATGGGGTATTACTCTGGTAAAACAATATTACCAAAACACACAGTGATTACTGCTACAAGTTTTAGGAAACCTAAGTGTAACAGTTAAGAACATTTACAGAAAGCGAAAACACATACCCGGTTTCATCATTAGGTATCGGCTCAGTATAAGCGAGGGGGAACCATCCAGCGTGATGAGTGCGCAGGTTCTCTCCATACTGCCATCCCTTAGTCCTCTCTCCGAGTAAAGCCAATACATCTCCTTGTTGGAAGCTCAACTGATTGTCACCAGCAGCCGCGTAGGCATAAAGAGCGCGGGCCAATGGTGGGTCTCGAGAAGTGCAAGTCGGTGGTGCCAATGATGAAGGCCGAGTAGTTGTACGTGAATCTGTCACTGCAAGAAAATAATAAATCTTTAAAAAATGCCCTTTGATTTTAAACAAATCTATCGGTTTCTGATCGTGTCCTTACCTTGATCGTCATTGTTTGAACTCGCTTGCAAATTAAAATCAGATTTGGCCCTCGACAATCCTTGGGCTGGTGATCCAAGATCTCCAATCGACCTTACGTCGAGACATGATGCATCCACTGATCGAGTTTTGCGTAAAGCAGAGCCGACTGACGCGCGGTCGTCGTCGTCACCAGCGCGCGGGCTGGCGTATACATCTTCATCAGCCCAGAATGACACTTGCTGCAGACAAACAAAAAAATCACATAAACGTTGAGGAAAATTCTTTATAGTACGGCAGTGACGCTAACCTAATCAAGTAGGTATGTATGGCGGATAACCGAAATCCAATTAATGGTTTACAGTTGCTATACAAATCAGATGAACAAACCATAAAATTCCTCGATTGTTAAAAATACAGTAGCAGACACAATTGTTACGGAACCATTATGCAATTTAACAGTTTACTTTTCCGATCTAGGAGGTCATTCCGACGGTATACGACCATTTAATCTCGCTGTTATGCAAGTAAAGAGCCCATAAAATAATTTTACGTTAGTAAAGACAAATTTTTATGACAACACCAAGCATGAGGCACGACATTTTATTAAAGTTGTGAAAATATTTTCCACTTACTTTATCTCGTAATTCTCGTACTTGAGTTCAGACAGTAATTAAATGGCGTTAAATTTTCAAATCCTCTCTTTGGACATAAGGCTACTAATTGACACCTTTGAGGGTGGAACAGCCTGTTAAAAATGCGCCATTTAATTTTGTCGCAAATTTCGTCAGGTAGCAATATGCAGCCCTTATAATGATTTATTTATGAGCGACGTCACATAACACCGAATGACATATATCCCCCCTATATACGTATGACACTTTTAATGAATTTTATATGAAAAGTCACAATTTGTACGTGAAATACCGTTATATTAGTAAATATACACTATTTCAAAAAATATACTGATTAATTCATTTTTTTTTTTGAAATAGCGTTTTATTTTCTCATCTCATTGATTAATCTCATTCTGGTTAACTACGTTTGCTTTTCTGTTACAGTTAATCAGAGTCATAAATTCCTATATCTTTTGTGTAGGCCCTAGGTTGTAAAGTTTAATTATTGGAGATTTTGTTTCGAAATCTAGTTATAGCTGTTAAACTGTATCTACAAAGTTTACCCCCAGTAATTGACTCACCCTCTATTGCATTAATAAATAATAATGGCAAATGGTGGTTGCTTTAAAGAATCATTGTCTGCACCCCACTGCAAAAGAATTTTCTCTTTGTTCCATTTTGTTTTGTTGCCAAGTATACAGTAGTGCAGTTTCTTACAATAGAACCACATATGCCCATGGGTGTCGTTCACTTCGAGTAAGGAATATCTATAAGATGAAACCTGTCTTCCACTTGAGGCGTTATTGCTTTTCAGCGTTGGCTTACTATTAACTTCATTCTGCATATTTATTTGACGGTATAGTGAATTATATTATGATACTCATGTTACGCAGTCGTACATTATGTAAGTAATAGTACCTACTTTATTTGATTCTTTGTTCGATACCTATATTTTCTTTTCTAAGGTCTTCTTTAAATTCCAATTGAAAATATCATTACTGTGAAACAAAAATCTACTTCATGATGTTCACTTTATTTTGTTTATTTTTTTACAATAATTAACTCGGCATGAGATAGATATACGTGAAATATACGTGTAATATACATATTAACAAAATGTGTACGATTGTATAGAGTATATCTCAACATGATGGCGCAACCAAATAGTTTATGGCGGCCTAATCAATCCTAGTATTTGTTTCGGTATTTCTCTCTTGGTATCTTTAGCCATCATTGTGGCGGAATTGGCCGTGTGGTAGAGTCTTAATGTCATCTTGTATTTATACTTACCCTCATCCGACTCACGAACATAGCCTCAACGTTGGGCGGCAGGAACTCCCTGGTGCGGGAAACTTCCAGCCACTCTTCGAGTCCTGAGTTGTAGGCAGCTGCGCCGGCAGTGTGGTAGGCTAGCCAGTGCTTGGCGAGGGAACACTGCCGTTCGAGCACGAAGCCGTAGCGACGCCGTTCTTGGGTCATAGCCTGGTGAAAAATATGAGATTAAAATCTTGAATTTTTAATTTCTAAGTCATACATAAAACGGTCATAAAAGCTATTCTATTATTACATCTATGTATTACGAGTATACGGTATAGTTTTTTTTGATATATTTCTTAATGCGAATTGCAAAATATATGTAGTTCATAAATAGCAATTTGCGATTTAAATGGATTTTGATTGGCCATAACATTTTCAATTCAAATTAAAAAAAACAACATTCAAGATATGATTTAATAAGTTAATTTTATGATAACTTACATTCTTCAAGCTTTGTTCGCAGAATGCATCCAATTTGGTTTTTTCTTCCTCCAGAATCTGCATATTCTGTAAATGTCAAGACGATTATATAACACGCTTAGCAAATCGTGCGACGAACATACTTTATCCAACTCTATTAGCTTATAAACGGTTTATGGAAACTGCATACTAAGTGTACTCCAAGTAAACATGCTCGAACGGAAAATTAGATTCCATTTTATTAGGTACATTTTCATTTCAATGTTGCAGAGAAAGTGTCAAACTTTGAGACTGTTGAGTGTAACGTGATTTTATATTCGTGCAATTTGTAATATTAATATTATTTTCGAAGTGAAGCTTTAGTTATAAACTTTGAGAAAATAATTCACTATGAGTTATGGTAATGCATTTGAGATTTAGGTAGCTAATTGTCAGAAGACCTGACACCATTTACTACCAGATGCATCGACAACATTTATTTTGCATCCAGATTATTTTCGGTCGCTACGATGTCACGAAGAATTAAGATGACACGAAGTCTCCGACAGAGTTTAAGCAAAACTTTGATTTATCCTACTGCTTTCATCGGTTATCATGAAAATGCACCTTAGTTTACCGAAGAACTTTTAATTTTGTATGGTATAAAAGCTTGTTTACTTGGATTTGTTAGTTTGTACGTATGGATTAATACCATTATGTTGAAGAAGAACTTCTTACTTACTGCGATAATATTTTGCGTGTAAGTTCAGTTTCTACATTTAGAATTGGCTCCAGAACAGAAACTCATCAACAGCCAAAAGCAAAGAACTTTTAAAGCTTCAGTCTGTTTATACTGCTTTTTTTTCTCCATGTTTATCCTTAGATTTTTCTAAGAAAAGGCCTTGACTGACACATAAAGAGCTATAAGTCTGGAGCAAGGTAAGCATACCAAAAACAGAGTCGTGTTTACTAAACGTCTATTTTCAACCAATTTGAAGATGTCCCGTAAAAGCCTACATGTTACTATTTACGATCATATTATTGTCATAATTTATATTTATTGATATTTTTATTTATGTGATCTATTATGTGAGTTGGGTATGGCAGAAAAGGCATGAAAGTAGAATTAACGCAGTTGAGTTGCGATCACTGCGTAGTATGTGTGGGGTGAGACTGATCGATAGAATTCCGAACGTAACTATACGAGAGAGCAGTGGTCTGAAAGAAGATGTCGTGACTAGGATTGAGAAAGGAATGCTAAAGTGGTTTGGACATGTGGAGCGAATGAGTGAAGAAAGAATAACGAATAAGATTTATAAGGCAAATGTGTGTGGGCAAGTCGGTCGCGGCAGACCTCGTCGGACATTCCTCGATCAAATTGGGGACGTCCTAAAAAACGGCCAGGTCCGAAGTACCCGAAACCGGCGAGCATGTATGAAAAGAGTAATGAGTGTAGAGGAAGCGCGTGAGGTTTGTAAGGATAGAAGCAAGTGGCGTTCTGTTGTCTCTGCCTACCCCGACAGGAAAAAGGCGTGAGTATATGTATGTATGTATGTGATCTATTATTTATTATTGCCATTACGTGAAAATATGTTCTAGAAAGACTCGTCTTGGATATTTATAGAGATATTTGTCTAGGGCAGGCTATACACATTTTGAATAATTCATGCAAGCCTAGTTTCATATTAGCATTGAATGAGATTATGTTCAGCATTTAAATCGTTTGCTCTTAAATTTAATTTTGTTAGGAATACAAATAATGTAGCAGGTATTTATTGTATAACAAGGTTGGTGGACCGGCCTGCTTGAAAGCCAAATTTTAGTACTTAACAGAAAGCCAGGCCAGTGCAACAGAGAAACTGTTATTTCATATCATATTAAGTACATTATATTTTATTGTTATACATGATACTTAATTATTATTATCTATTTGATGATTATGATTAATGACAAATGATATGCTTTTAATTTTAAATCTCAAATTAAACTCTGTCTATTATTCGAAGTTGACTTTGAGGAAATCGAATCATTAAAAACCTATTTCGTTCTGTCGTTTGTTATTACATATTTAGTTAAGGAAATCATTTTGAGTCATGCTTCTAGACCAATCTGGGCTAATGCCGAATGGTCATGAGGTCATATTATAAGGAAATAACATATCCGCACATTAATCATTTTTCTGCATTATTATAAATCTTATTTTTATCTTTAGACACACTTAAGCTATTTACTGCGTTGAAAATTGGCTCCAGAGCAACTTATCAAAAGTTAAAAACACAGACATTAAAAAGAAAAATTTTAACATGTTTTTTACGCATATATATAAGCATTCGATTGCTAGTAAATTACATTAAAAATGTATCTATATTCTAGTAACGACTGTTACCATAATTATTATTCAGATTGAGATTTGAAATCTCTAGATTAAGATTAGATAAGAAGGATGTTTGTAGCCTGATCATTTAAAAAATAGAAATTTACGTGTATGTTTGTTATGAACAGGGGACTTCATTTTATAATATTGTCATATTATAAAATTAAGTCCCCTGACTGCGTCTCTCTCGCCAATAAATACGCGATATGCTTAAAACTACCGAACGAGGCAGCGATAGCCTAGTGGAGATCCCGACAGACTGCCATGCAGAGGGTATCGGGTTCGAATTCACGGCACGCACCAATGTCTTTTCGGAGTTATTTACGTATTAAATTGTCAATTATCGTTTGTCCCGTGCCTCGGAGAGCACGTTAAGCCGTCGATCTCGGTTGTCATAAAGATCTTTGACAGTCGTTATAGGGCGTCAGTACCTTCTAAATAAACTGACACTAGTCTAAACCATGGAATATCGCTATCCCTTCGGGTTACGGAGGTCAGACAGGCAGTCGCTCTGTGGAAAAGCTAATATTCAGCCAAATCCGGTTAGACTAGTAAGCGGACCCCAGATTGAAACTGGGATAGCGCTAGGAGGATGATGATGACTTAAAACTACCGAATGATTTATAGTATCGAACGGTTTTCACCAATAAACTGATAGAGTGATTTCTGCCAATGTTTTAGTTGCAGGTAAACTACAACATCTAAATAAAAAAATAAAAACTTTAAATTATTATATTTGTATAAAATAAAGAATAAATAAATGTAATTCAAATACCTTCATCTCCTTATCCATGGCCGATCCCACCTTAGTGACATTGGGTTTCTTTTTGCGTTGTTTCTTTATAGTAGCAGCCGCCTTACTGTAGCTTTCTGACCGCAGCTTGTGTTGCTGCAGAAACCTCTTTTGTTCCGACTGCAACAAACAACACCACTCACTGACACAATACGATAAAGTAATAAAGTCAATTGTTTGCCCCAAGTTCGGGTAACGTGCATCATCCAAATAAACGAAACATCGTAGTTAAAAAACATGTTATCTGTCTTATTCCCAGTATGGAATATCCTGGCATTACCATTTTCAACTTCGCATTATATGTATTTTTAGTTATAAAGTATCGAGAAAACAAAACTACTACTTATAGAAATATACACGGGTCGTTGGCATTGTCGAAAAACTTTTTTAATAGAAAATCTTATCTTACCGACGGGATACTAAGCTTATTTGAACTCGCAGCCCTGTTTCCTTTATCCTGTAAACAATCCCTTGAAACTTGGAACTATTCACATAAAAGATTATGAAGGAAAAAGAACCTTATTGACTAACCTGTACAACTTTTGTGTCCTTCTCCAGATTAGTTTCTAAGGGGACCAGCAGATCGACGTAGAACGCCTTTAACTGGAACAAACAAATAACTCGTCGGTTATTGGGGACGGTCACTCGGCAACCGTTTCTGATATTGTACGGCACACTTTACTGAAGCGATATCAGGGAAGCGAAAAATTAAGGTAAACGTGCACTTGGCCACACAAACAGTCTTCGCTATTTTTGTTCAGGTGGTAACCCTTTCTATTAGAATTTAGCTTATACATCTATTCAAATCGCATACTTTGCGGAAGGTAGACGAATTCCAAGACCTACATTTTAATGATATTAACATATTCACCTTGTTTAGCACGGACGGAGCGTCTCTTGACTATTTTTAAATACACTACTGTTATACTAATACGGTCAAGACGTGCAAGTGGTTTTCCCCAGTTACATTAAATAGTCATGACATGACTGTATACCAAAATAGGGATGGGGTACCTACTCTACTCTACTCTAGGATTGTCAATTTTATTTACTTCAATACGTTATATAAACACATCATTATTTATATTTATATTTTAAAAATCATAATGATGTGAGGCCTGTGTATATACTGACCCACTGCTGGGCTAGAGCTCTTCTCACTTTAAGAAGTGTAAAGTCTTGTCCGCCATGCTCACCAAGTGAGTAGTAGCATACTTCACATGTCAATCCAGACCATTATGAAGAATATTCAGAAATGCAAGCTGTCTCACGATGATTAAAACATATGTTGTGGTTCGCAATCCACGTATGCTCTGAACTTGTGTTAGTTTGTGGCAAGTGCACATTGACCTTTATGAAGCACAAGCGGTATTATGTCGGCTTTCCTTATAAATAGAACTTACTATGTTCATTTGCTGATCCTGTATTTCCCGGTACACCTCCACGACTTTCATCAGAGCGGTCCCTGAAATAAAAATATTTATTTAGTAGTTTCTGATTTTCTAGCAGGAATAACAGTCACACCAGTTATTTTTAGGCTACCTTATACCTCTTGTAAGTATATGACTAAATCAGTTCAGAGTTAAGAGTAACAACATTTTTTGCGAGAAAGATATGCAAAAGTTACTCAGCTGGATATCATTTTAAGGACTTATCTTTGGTAACATTATGGCTACCTTGTTTTAATGTTATCTCACATTAATTTAAACTACTTAATAACGCATGAGTCTAGATTCATTTCTTTCAAAGCCATGTAGACCTAATATGTGTCCAAAGGGCTTAGGCAGGTATATTAAGCTAATGGACACAACATGAGTCTCTAATTTTTTTTATAGTCTCACGCCTGAATCCCCGAAGGGGTAGGCAGAGGTGTAAATATTACACCCACATTTCGCCATGAATTTTTAGGTCCCACGTAATAGGGGCGAGCCTATTGCCGTTACCGGGCACATCATCAGACTCCGGGCTGCTAATGAGTATTCGGAAAAACACAGTAACACTTTTGCCCGACCCGGGAATCGAACCCGGGACCTCCGCTGAGCAGTCGCATACGATATCCACTGGACCACGGAGACAGTCATGACTCTAACATCAAGGATAATATAAAATTTACTATTGAACTATATAGAAAAACCTGTTTGCTTATGCTTGTCTCCGGATCTTTCAGAGGTATGCGCATACCAAAAAAATTGTTTTTAAGCTAAGTAAAATATAAAAGCGATTTATGTGTATTGATTTATTTCATACTTAAATCTCTACAAATATTCAACTAAACACGTATAATCGCTGCGTAAGACTCTAAACTAGTCATAAAACAATACTGAACTCAATGTTTTAACAAACAATTCTCACCACTAGAGCTGTCTCAATACCTGACGCGGCGTGTGAGAGCGTCCTAAGCTTTTATCAATACGGCATACATATTTCGTTATATCGGCGCATCCTCCCCACGTGCCTTGCTGTGCTTGCCTGCCGAGTTTGCCCACCGCATCGACGTAGAGCCGAGATGCCGCTGCCGCACCTGCGATTACAAAATACACAAAATATTATTTATTTCTTGGAATATATTTCGACTAACAGAATCAATTTTACGGCGGAATATTTTGTGTTTAATTTGGGAACATATTTGTTACGTCTGTATTTGTTATTGAGCTGATAACTATGATTTATTTACCAAATATAGATTTATGTCAATATTTTTGATGATTCTATTATATTACTAAAAAGTAGGAGGCACTCGTGCTGTTATAAGATTTTCCCCTTATTAGGGTTCCGTACCTTGAAATAAAAAAACGGAACCCTTATAGGATCACTTTGTTGTCCGTCCGTCTGTCAAGACCCTTTTTCTCAGAAACTCGTGAAGGTATCAAAGTGAAGTTTATATCAAATAGTCAAATGTACTGTCCCTTGAAGCTGTAAAAAATCTAATTTCTAAGCCAACGCAATCAAAAGATACAGCCTATGCTGCAAATTTCCGCAGTTTTCGAAACTCGCAAGAGAATCAAAACCTACAATGCTACAGGGTACTTCCACCTACTGTACTCCACCCTGTCGTGGTGGGGGAGCTCAGTAACCGTGGATTGGTAACCCGCGGTGAAGCTTAGAGATCCAGGAGAGGACGCTCCGCGTGGGCTTGGAGGGGCCTGCGCAGGATGCGTCCAACGGTGCGGGTGCAGGGGACAGTTCTGTCTGTCCCTCGCAGTCGAGTGCGGTCCCGGGAGGAGAGGCGTGTCGGTGTTGCGTTGCCGCGCGCCCTATCTCCCGCGACCAAATGGGGGCGCACCATTCGATGCGTCCCGGTGGGGCCGCAGAGGAAGAGGAGATGCGGTGTTGCGTTGCCGTCCTCCCTATCCTCTGCGGCCGCTGGAAAATTTAAAAGGCTCTATGTCAGGACGAGGAATAGGCTACAGTGCGACATTTGGTAAGATGATCCAAATGGTTAGAAGAGGAGAAATGTTTATTTATTTCATCTAAACCAGTTGTCAACTGCAGATTAAAACTTCGTTAACACACACACGTTCTTTTACAGTGCTATTCTCTGCATAATATTCACCAGATTATTAGAGGCAATTGGCTATAAATAAAAGCTGTAGCATCGAGTATGAGCAGAACCATACAATCAAACGAGGTTTCATCGGATCAAACAAACAATAAAATTGGTCATATGAAGCTAATGATAACTTCATGTTTCTCGTACACATTTTATTTGTTACAATAATTACTATCACATAAATTATAATATTTTCATAACGAATATTAATAAAACATCATCATCAACGTGAAATAAATTAATCTCATATGATGAACCAGTGTAATTGAGTGTTAAATTTTATGTAAATTTTATCACAGTGCCGTGCTGTTTTCACCAAAAAAGTAATTAAATGGTACGTCGTAAAATAATTATATAAATTAATTTCAATTTTATTGGAGGCTTAAGCGTAGGTATTGTATCGCTTCATTTCCCTGAAGAAGGTACTTCAGTTTTAAAGGTGACAGTTAAAAGCACGCCAAGAAGTTTCCCAAGTGCTTCGTTGGGGTTTTCTCCAACGTAATTAGCTATTTTAAACTCCTCCCTAACGACATGCTTTTCATCTACTTTAACACAAAATGAGGTGTTAAAAATTTCATTTTCTCTCTTAATTTGAGTTGTGAATGCAGTACGTTTTTATAAACTTTTTTGCTTTCAGATGAGAGATAAGAGTGAGCGTACTCGCCAACTAGCTTTGAATTATATGGGATTCAATTTGTATGTGCCGCGCAGAAGCCTATCGCAAGAGTTCAATAGAAGCAGATTCCTGTGATTTTAATGAAGAGACCAATGTTTCAGCCACATTTGAACAACTTATGAACATCCAGCAAGAGGAAGAGGAAGAAGAAGAAATCGAAAAAGACATGACTGTTGAAGTTGACTTTCAAGAGTATGAATCTGATTAAAATATCTAAAGAAATCAAAACAATAGTTAACTCAATAATCAATATCAATAATAAGGTAATATTTACAACTTGACGGGTATTGTTTCCTTAAATTACTCCAAAATTGTCATGAAAGTTAGTGGAGTAGGCCTACTGGGAAACCTCGGTAAAAAAAACGCGCCGAGTACACTACCTCACAGGTGGCGTGGAAATGTGTGCATATCACTCTTAGAATCGCGATATCTGATATGATGTGACTCTTAGACTCGGAATATCTCAGGAATGGTAACTCTTAGGAAAAAAACCAGAATACCATTTTTGTAAAGAATTTTAAGATCTACAACTTTGGTACAGGTTTTATTTTGATAAAACTAACCGTTTTCGAGAAAAATCCAAAAAACCTCAAATTTTGACATTTGACCCCGAATAACTTTTGAAGCACACATATGTAGGATCGATGGGGATTTTTAAAACTTTATTTGTAATGGTAAACCCTAGCTTACCACCAATATTTGGCTCCCCGGCAATTTTTGTTATTTCAAATGTCTATATTGACCGGACTAATAACAATCCTTTGCTTTTATAGATCACCCATCAAACTTTGACTGTTAGTTCTCAGAGTTTATACGTCACTACCCCTTTTATAGGCCAGGTTTAGTAGACCTCTAATTGTATAGACGCTCCTTTCAACGGAAGACCAGTGTGTTTGGTGATCTCTATTGCTAACTTCAGATAACTTCTTTCTTATGCATGATAGATGTAAAGATTTTGTCAGACCATATTTTTCGACAAAGCAAAAGGTCTATCACAACTCATCACTGCCATCCGACCAAATTGCGAACAGCAATTACTAATATCTTCCATATTCCACAAAATAATAAAAATATTACGTACGTACTAATTACGTCTTCACGCGTTCCGAACATCACTCAACGATCCTTCAGATTGTCCTCTTCCAAAACATTTAGTTCTGCCGTAAACTAGCCAGTATGTGTAGACCCCTGCGTTTCTTTTCCAGTTACAATTAATCAAGGGGCAGATGAGGTCAAGTTAAATGGCCGCGATGTATTAGAACTAAGACATTGCGCCCGTGGTTAATTTTGTCTCAGGCTTTCATTCTAGTTGTGCAATTACTTTTTATTTTCTTCGTTATCTTTTGCAATAAACATGAATATAAAAGTGAACCATAAAATAATTTATGACACAAAATATTATCGTATATTTCTTTCTTTTAGTGAACGTATAGGCGTTGTATTGAAAGTTATTGATGCAAATTTATTTGATTAAACGCGGCATTATGTTGTTTATTTGATTGTATTACTCTTTGGATTTGTTGGGCCTTAGTTTTGTTGGGATTTCTTATACTGAATTTATAAATAAAAATGATCATTTATATAGTTTCTATCTTGACGATCAGCTTTGGCGTGAATTATCTTTTTTTCTTCTTCGCTGTGGAAATGCATTTATGCACGTATGTGGGACTCGACGGCTGGAGTGCAAGGCTGTTATCCCCACTAAAACCACAGCGCATACTTCAACGCCATTTTGGGGGCGCCAGGGGGTTGTGTTAGCATGCTACCCTGACACCCCGGCGGATAGTCCGAAGGCCACACGACCTCCTTGGCGGCGGATGAAGGTGTTGGGCTCCGCCGGCAAAACACTCAGCGGCCGCAGAGGATAGGGAGCAAGGCAACCTGACAACACCGCATCTCCTCTTTCTCTGCGGCCCCACCGCGACGCAACAATGGTGCGCCTCCATTCGGTCGCGGGAGTTAGGGTGCGCGGCAACGCAACACCGATACGCTTCTCCTCCCGCGATCGCGCCCGACTGCGAGGGACAGACAGAACTGTCCCCCGCACCCGCACCTTTGGACGCATCCTGCGCCGGCCCCCTCCAAGCCCACGCGGAGCGTCTACTCCCGGGATCTCTCTAAGCTTCACCGCGGGTGTCCAAGCCACGTTTACTAAGGACACCCACCACGACAAGGTGGAGATCCAACGGAGGGGGGGTTGCCTAAATTATCTATTATCATGTATGAAGTATACACATCAAAGTAGAGAGTAACTAATTGTTATATTGTAGAAGCATGAACGTAGTGCAGAGACATCTAGAGACCTAAATGATAACTAAATCTGGATGTTAAAATTATTTTAATGTTATTTTAATTAAATAACCAGTAAAATATTAATTGCATTTGCTTGTAATCTTAATATATAAAATCCTTGCGTTACTGACTGACTGACAGACACGCTACAGCCAAATCTACTGGTCACAAGAAGATGAAATTTAGCATGTATGTTCCTTGAAGAGTGTAGGGTAGCACTAAGAGAGGATTTTTGGAAATTCTACCCCTAAGGGGGTAAAACTGGGGGTCAAATGTATGAAACTTTTTATTCCTTCAATGGATTGACTCCAATTTTTTTATATTGGTTCCTCAAACGACGATAGTGAACACTAAGAATTATTTTTCTGGAAATTCCTCCCCTAAGGGGATAAAATAGGGGGTCAAAGATTGTATGTATCTTTTTATCTCTCTAATGGATTGACTTCAAACTTTGTATATTGGTTCTTAAACGACACTAAGAATTTGTTTCATAAAAATTCCGACCCTCAGGGGGTAAGATAGGGGTTCAAAGTGTGTATGAAACGAAACTTATTATTCTTTCAGTGAATTGACTTCAAACTTTGTATGTTGGTTCCTCAAATGACTATAGTGAATACTAATAATTAGTTTTTTTTTATTCCTACCCTCGGGGGGTGAGATAGGGGGTCAAAATGTGTATGAAACTTATTATTCCTTCAGTGTATTGACTTTAAATTTTGTATATTGCTTCCTCAAATGACATAAGTGAACACTAAGAATTTGTTTTTTGAAAATTCCTACCCTCAGGGGGTAAGATAGGGGTTCAAAGTATGTATTAAACAAAACTATTATTCCTTCAGTGGATTGACTTTAAACTTTCTATATTGGTTTCTCTAATGACCTTAGTAAACATTAAGAAAATATTTTTGGAATTTCTTACCGTAAGGGGTTAAAAAGGGGAGTCGGAATTTCTATGAAACCTTTTTATTCCTTCATTGGATTAATTTCAAACTTTGTACATAGGTTCCTGAAATGACGTTAGTGAATATCAAGAAAGGAGGTTTCGAAGTCACTCCCCTATGGGGCTTAAGAAAGGGTGTCCCATTTTCTAATATAATAAAAACTTCAATGGATTCACTTGAAACTTTGTATATCGGTTCCTCAAGTGATGTTAGTCAATTCACCACTAAAACGGGGAGTTCAAAAAGGGGTCCCAGTTTGTATGAAACTTTTAATTCCTTCACTTGATTTTTTTCATCGTCCCTGATGTGCATTATGGTGAACATTATGGGATGGTTCTTTATATGACCAACAGAAGCCAAAATACTTAGCATCGTTATTTTGCTATTTTCATTTATTTTTAAGCAGGTAAGCACTTTTTTTCAGTTATCTGCTTTGTCCAACTGCTGACAAAGGCTTCTCTCTTATCTTTAACCTAAAATACTAAGATAGAGTTTTTGAACTTGGATAATTTATTTTACATTTATTTACAATATCGCTGAGATATACAAATGTATACTGCGACGGAATCCTCAACTCATTTAACTTTATCTAGCTTTTGCAAGCAGCTACGCCTAAATGAAATGTTCATAGTTTGTTCGAGAGTTTTCATTAACCATTAGTAAAGTACACATCTAAATCGATTCAGCCATTTTTAAGATTATCCTGTCTATTTAAGACAGAAAAACTATCTAAATAAATCATTGGGGTACTGGAAACGGGTTAGCAACAATATGCAACACAGTTATATTGAGATTACAGACAGTTTGTTTATTTTTTTTATAGTCTCACACCTGTATCCCCGAAGGGGTAGGGAGAAGTGTAAGTAATATTACACCCACAGTTCGCCATATTGCATATTAGGACCCACGTAATAGGAGGCGAGCCTCTTGTCGTTATCGGGCACATTGGCAGACTCCATGCTGCTTCTGTAAAGTAAATAAATGTAAAAATATTTGACATATATATTACACCCACATTTCGCTATGTTGAAAATATTCAACCTAATAAGGTCCCACGTAATAGGGGGCGAGCCTATTGCCGTTACCGGGAACATTGGCAGACTCCGTGCTGCTTCTGTAAAGTAAGTAAAAGTAAAAATATTTTTATTCTGAACACGCACAATAAAAAGCACAATAAGAAAAAAATATTAGAAGTCACTTCACAAAATAAGATAGGAAACAATAGAAAAAAAAGAATACAATAAAAACAAAAGTGTGACATGTTAGAACAGGGCACAGTTCAGCATTTGTCAGGCAAATGCCTGACGCTGATTTTCTGAGAATTGGGAAAAACTCAGAAATACTTTTGCCCGACCCGGGAATCAAACTCGAGACCTCCCGTTTAGCAGACGTATATGCTTTCCACTATACCATGGAGGCAGTCAAATATTATTTATTTGTATAATCTGTCTGTACATAAAATCCTTGCGATACTGATTGACTGACAGACATGGTACAGCAGAAAACAACTGAGCGCAAGTAGATGAGATTTAGCATGTATGTTCCTTCAGGTGTGTAGGGTCACACTAAGAGAGAATTTTTTGGAAATTCTGCCCCTAAAGGGGTTAAACTGGTTGTCAGAATTTGTATGCAACTTTTTATTCCCTCAATGGATTAACTTCAAACTTTGTATACCTATTGGTTCCTTAAATGAAGTTAGTGAATTGTATACATCATACAATTTTTACTAAAACGGGTCTTATGCGCGATATTTAATAAACAAAAAGTTAAATATCGCGAATAAGACCCGTTTTAGTAAAAATTTTATGAACTTAGTGAACACTTAGAAAGTCTTTTTGGAAACTTTTACCTAAGTGGATAAAAAGGGGAGTCATAATTTGCATAGAACATTTTATGCCTTCAAGGTGTTAACTTCAGACTTTGTTTATTGGACCCGCAAATGACGTTAGTGAATACAAAGACATTTATTTTGGAAATTCGTCCTCTAAGAGGACAAAAAAGGGATTCAGAGTTTGTATAAAAACTTTTATTTTTTCAATCGAATCACTTCAATCCGTGTACATAAAATCTTTTCGTTACTGACTGACTGATAGACACATTACAGCCGAAATTATTGGGTGCAAGAAGGTTAAATTTAGCATGTATGTTCCTTGAGGAGGGTGTTTGTACAAAATATTTATCTAATCGTAATTTACGCGTGCGAAGCAGCTGGCAAAAGCTAGTATTATATAAATTGTGTTACATTTCTGTATTTACATATATTTCTTAACGCAGTATTGGTTTATTATCGTCTTAAAATAGTTTTGTTAGCTTTCTCGCCCGCCAACATATTTTGGTAATTTTATAACTAATTAAATTTATCAAGACATATTTTGACGCTTTAGTTAGCTAAGGTAACTGAAATACTATATCTTAATTATAAAGATTAATAGGATTAATTGAAAGTTCATTCATATGATAATTTAAATATTGTAATTAAATGTAACGTTTCTATACCTAGTAAGTTAAGTTGATGCGGCGGCGGGCGAACATGTCTAAGGATAAGGATCGTTAGGCCACGTCGGAGGCCTTCGGGCGATCTGAAAACTCCGACTCCAGAGTTGGCCACACACTCACACGAAAAACAAACAAACAAAACATGACATTCTTTCCATGATCTTTGTATTGTGAGGTTTATTTCGAAAATAACATACTTATTGCAGTGATCAGTGAATTTAAATAGTTTCATTTATGGATCCGGGGGGTTTGTCTTGACGAGGGTGCCAAGGCGCCGACATATATCTCCCATGGTATTTTTTTTTGTTCAAACTGTTTATTGAATTTGGAACATTAGAGAAATATAATTTTATAACTGAATCTTAATCTAATCTAATATAACCTAATCTAATACAAAAAACACAAAACAAATTTAAAAAGTCAAAATATTTACAAGGTTTAAGCGTCGTAAAATGCCTCCGCATCAATGTCATCGGATAACGCGCCCAGAAGGCGGGCAGCATTGCCACGCTGGATGGCAATCACGAGTTACACCACCATGGTCATTGGGGGTGACTGATATCCTATAAGATCCGTGTTGATATCCTTACAGAGATAATTCGATATTAAGTACTTACTCAAGCTAAGTATACTTACTTGTACCATAGACAGATGACGACGTAGAAACGACTTTTGAGAACGTTTAAAGCGCTTTATGTCACAAGAATACAATATAAAATCGTGTAGTTCGTTCGACTCTGACTTTCCGCAATAGAATTATAATTCCCTGTGCAAGCTGCCAGATGTTCTAGTTGGAATAGAATACTAGATTTAATTCCCAGTTTGCATCAACGTGGAGAGCAGCATTACGGCGACTTTGTGTTACTGATTGAATGACAGAAAAGCCACACCCAAAATTATTTGGCTCAAAAACCTGTAATTTGGTATGTATGTGCCTCGGAGAGTGTAGGGGTGCACTAAGAAGGGATTTCTTGACATTCTCACAGCATTGGGAAGAAACGTAATAGAAATAAAATGTGCGGGCTTAGCTGCGTATTTACGAAGCTATGGCCTCCGGTCATCTTTTATAAATTATAAAATACCGAGCTGAAACAGGTACTGTAATTAGATTCAACTGTCAGGACTGAGAGTGCCCGGAAATTTGCAATACAAAACCTGTCTAGCAAAGTTAATATATTAGTACTTACATTGTCTATGCAGATAAAATACATGAGTCAACTATTTACTACGGGGGCTGTCTTTACAATCGTCAATCGTGATTCACGTGGCCCCGTCTCTGCGGAATGGCGACAGATACAGCGGTGGTTTCAGTGAGCCGGCCAGGAACGCCTCTTTACTACTTTATTTAGTAATATGCGAAGAATCGGTTCAATAAACAGAAAGGACTGCTAGCATATCTAGTTTTCATTCACTGTTTCCTATCTAACAGATTTTACGTGTAGGTACAACACACTGCCGACGTGGTTGTGCTGTTTTTTGGACAACAATTGTCCAAAAAATAGCACAACCACGTCGGCAGTAATTATCCAGCGTCTTTGCTCACTGCTCATTCCGTCAGTGTTTGCTTTACAAAACTCCGCCATAACAGTTTGGGGTCATTACCCGAGAGTGGAAGTTGTCGTTATATTTTACGAGCGGCCCGGCGACTGTAGCCAACCCTTTAAATGCACCGACTCGGCTAAATACCCAATGATATAAAGTTTAACGCACAAACCGATTTTCTTTGAAACTGTACTAAAGTGTCACTGATGGGGTTCACAAGTTTGGATTGTTCAACTAATGTTTGATCATTGGAAATGTACGATGTATATTGTAGTACGTGAATGCCGAGAATCTTATTAGAAATGTATTAAACGTTGTTTTTTCTCTACCATTTTAGTTTATAAATTGTTGTATGAATTATCATAGATAGTAGTATTAATACTAGTAGTAGACCGCAAAAATAGTAACTAGTAGTAATAATTAAGATAAAAATTAATAAATACATAGTCCATATTGTTTCTGTAAGTCAACGTAATAAAGTCAAACAATAGTTAGATAATATCTTTTCGCGACAGACATTAAAAAACTATGACAGTGAATAGTGTATTCGTAACCGCGAGTGAAAATCGTATAAAATCAGTGCTATCCAATCGAGCGGTGTGGGTTCGGTTCCCGGACGCGTCAAAGTGTTAAAATAATGCTAAAATAGTGAAAATAGTTAAAATGTCAATAAGAAGTACTACATAGTACGTTAACATTAGTTTTGAAACTTATGCTAACTGTAGGGACCTAGATATCGATCATAAATAGTGTTATCAGTTGTAACAGATAAGAATCATAAGAACTAATAGTTGATAAACAGCTGTTTTGTTTTCATAGTCGTTTTATAGTTTTATAAGTGTTTTTTAGCTTCGTATAGGCCTGAAATCATGTCTCGATACTTTCTTATTGCTAGTTATTACCTTATATAGTTAAAATAAACATAATAACAAACATTTGCATGTTTATCATAAACTTTGTTTATGTACGATAGTGTTTACTTACGAAAATCTGTATTTTTTCTTATGCATCGTAGGTTTTCATGTAATAACTTCGAATTGAATAAAGATATTTTCATGGTGTTTGTTTTAATAGATGCCCCATATAGTTGCACACAACGGCCTATCAAAATTACATATGTAACTATAGTATTTAATAGTTTTTCAATAGAAAATATAGTGGGCGGGCCCTTGTGTAACGACATTTTTCAACAGTTTTTCTAGAATAGATTAGTGACGCAAGTAGTTAGGTTTAGGTATTGTATACCGATAGATAGAACTTTATGAGACCTATCTAACTATGTATAGAACATAACTGTATGTATCATAGTACCTAAGATAAATACACATTTGTACCTTATAGAAAGTTAAAAATAAATAAAGATTCTCTGTGCACGTGTTCGGTGCGGTGGTCGTCGTTAAGGTAAAGTTTCGAAGTACCCAAGCGACCATGTATTCGGCCAGTTCGTTGGCGTCCCAACCACCATCTCGTGACCAAGTAACCATTTGTAACCATCAAGCACCGAACACCTGAACAGCATCGATAGAAGCCATACAGTCCACACACACCGATAGAAGGGCATCGTCGTAGCATCACTCGTCAGCAACACACCACCAGCGCACTGTAGCGGACCAGCTAAGGTTCGATTCCTGGCATCCGTTACATTTGTTGGTCGCATCGAGCCGGATAGAAGATAGAAGAATGCCTACGACGCGTTCAAGAGGTCGTGCTCCCGAGGTCGTCGGAGGAGCGGCTGGCGCTGGGCCTAGTTCCAGTGCCCGCAATCCAGCCGCCGCGGTCGTCCATCACGACGGACCGTCGCGATCGCCGTCGACAACAGTCTGGAGCGACGCGCCGCCGCCCCCCCCCCGGCCCCGCGGGGAGGGACGAACGAAACATCACGCTTCAAGACGCAAGGGAGCGAGCAGAGGTGCAGTCGAAGATGAAGATGTACAGGAAAGGACGTTGCAACCATCCGATAGATCAAGCGTTTGTACAGCGCAGAAGAAAGCCAACGAGGGAACGCGACCAACGCTCAGCAGCTACGGGACGCTCCAATAGAAATGTGTTGTTGGCCCGCAAAGAAGTTTTGAAGATAAAACTACAGTTAGCACAGTTAGCACTACAGAAGGCTCAAGAGGAGGCGGACTCCGATGACTACGACGAGGATGGACAGTCGAAGCAAGATTACGTACGTTCGTGGTTAGAAGAGGCTCCAGAACCCCAGCGCGGCCCTGAAGATATAGAAGTGATATCGGCGCCCGCTAAGAAGAGGGACGTCGACGGGGCACAGAAGATAGATAAAGAAGATGGACCGCCCTCACAGAAGATGGACGTTCATCAACAGGGAGGTGATTCGCTGAAGCCGTTCATCACGGATCTCACCTCCGCGATCGCCACGCTCGCCGACAGGAAGCCACCGGACACATCGATAGTTGCACCACACCCGGCGGTTTCGAAAGTCATCATGACGTTACTGCCGTTCGGCGGCGCGCACACCGAGTGGCTGTCGTTCAAGGCGATATACGACACCACCAAGAGTAACTTCAACGACGTGGAGAATACAGCGAGACTGAGAAGAAGTCTCAAGGGAAGAGCGTTAGAAACAGTGAGCTCGGAACTGATTGGGCATGCGCGACCGGATGAAATCATGAAGGAGTTGGAGCTGCAGTTAGGACGACCAGACTCTGTCGCACAGGCAGAGACGGACAAGCTGAGGACCCTGCCACGCTGTAGCGAAGCACCTAAGGACATATGCGCGTTCGCGAGCAAGATTAGAAGCGGCGTCGTCACACTTCGTGCGTTGAAAAAGGAACACTACCTCATCAATGCGGAGCTAGTGCGTGTGTTGACCGAGAAGCTACCGAACTCGCTACGTGTGCAGTGGTACAAGACGTACACCGAGAAGTGCTATTCGAAGCCGGACCTCAGCCGATTTAGTGATTTCGTGACGGAGTACGCGCGTTACTGTAGCGCGTTCGCACCAGCTGAGAACATCACCGACGGGCCGCCAAGCAGACGTACCGTGCAGAGGACATACACGGCGACGACGACGGAGAAGCGAACCCCTACGGACACGTCTAACGCGAAGTGCAGAATATGTGAACGCGAAGGACAGTACTCGTCGGCCTGCAGCACGTTTCGTAACGCCAACGCAGAGAAGAGATGGCAGCTAGCTAAGCAGCATGGATTGTGTTTTCGCTGCTTACGCATACGAAGAATTGAACACTCGTGCAAGCCCAAGAAGTGCGGTGTAGAGGGATGCCGCGCTACACACAACCAGTTGCTTCACTACGATAGAGGAGCCCATAGAACCGAAGACGTGAACATAGAAAAGCAAGAAACGGTCGCCAGTTCGTGCATACGTGCAAAGGTTCAAGCGTACTTGAAGATAGTGCCCGTGCAGATAGTCGGACCGACGGAAGAGGTGTCTAAGTTCGCCCTACTCGACGACAGAAGCACCGTATCGCTCATAGACGAAGACATAGCCAAGGAAGTCGGCGCGGAAGGGAAGCTGGACCCGTTTACGATTCGTGCCATAGGCGATACGTCGATCGACATGCCAAGGTCGCGACGCGTAGACATACACATCCGAGGAGCCGGCGCTGAGAGCAAACAAGTGCCTTTGTGTGCGCGCACCGTAGCCAGCCTACACCTGTCGCCGCAGAAGATCGCGAAGAGGACCTGATAGACTGCAAACACCTCGAAGGCATCAAGAAGAAATTGGTGTACGACATAGGCATGCCGAAGGTGCTAATAGGTCAAGACAACTGGCACCTGCTCATAGCGAACGCAGTACGAAGAGGACCCAACGATCAACCGGTGGCGTCGCTTACGTCGCTGGGATGGGTGCTGCACGGCGCGCGCTCACGCACCTTGGGAAACACCGTACACTTCGTCAACGGTCTCTCCGCTACAGATGAAAACATAGAAGCGCAACTGAAAGAATATTTCGCTCTAGAATCGCTCATAGTGAACCCACGTCGACCGAACTCGGACCCCGAGAAGCGGGCTACAGATATATTAGAAAAACATAACAAGAAGACATCGTCATGCCAGATAGTTACGAGAACGCGGCAAGGAGGCTCGTACAGATAGAGAAAAAATTAGATAGAAACATAGATTGAAAACAAGATATACAGAACAGATGAACTCGCTGATAGAAAAGGGATACGCAGAAGAAGCTCCCATGAATAGTACGCCAGGGAAGACTTGGTACCTGCCTCACTTCGATGTACGCAACCCCATGAAGCCTGAGAAGATTCGTATAGTTCACGACGCCGCCGCGAAAACCAGAGGTGTGTCACTCAACGATTTCCTGCTCACGCGACCGGACTTGCTACAATCGTTGCCGGGGGTGTTGATGAGGTTCCGTCGACACCGCGTTGCCGTCTCAGCCAATATAACGGAGATGTTTATGCAGGTGAGAATACGCCCAGAAGACAGAAACGCGCTGCGCTACCTGTGGAGAGGTGACCGGCGGGAGGGACCGCCCCAGGAATACCGTATGAAGTCCATTATCTTCGGTGCGGCAAGCTCACCGTGTACAGCTATATTCGCGAAGAATCGGAACGCTCGCAAGCACGCAGAAGAGTACCCAGAAGCAGCAGAAGCCATCATAGATAACCATTACATGGATGACTATCTGGACAGCTTCAGGGACGAGCAGGAAGCGACGAGTATAGCGTCACGGGTGCGGGACATACACAGACAAGCGCACTTTCACCCCACGAAATGGGTGTCGAACTCTAGAAACGTCATCGAAGCAATAGAATCAAGTCAACATTGCCAGGAGACAGTCGGCCTCGCCAGCAAGGGGCAAGAAGAGAAAATTCTCGGCTTGATGTGGAAAACGAGCGCGGACGAGCTGAGCTTCAACCTTATACTCGCACGACTTCCAGACGGCCTCATCGGAACCGAAGCGCCTACCAAACGAGAAGCGTTGAAAATAGTTATGTCGCTATACGACCCACTCGGCCTCGCATCGCCCGTGACTGTTGGAGCCAAACAGATACTACAGGAAGCCTGGCGACTCGGTACAAATTGGGACGAGAAGTTTGACGAAAGCCTCAGAGTACAATGGGCATCTTGGATACAGCAATTAGAACAGTTGAAGTCGATACGCATCCCGCGGTGTTACCCCGGGTACAGTGACGCCTGTACACTCCAAGTACATGTCTTTACGGACGCCAGTGAAGCAGCCTACGCAACAGCGGTGTACTGGCGAGCGACTACGCCAGATGGGCGTGTACACGTGACGCTCGTTATGGCGAAGACTAGAGTAGCACCGCTTAAGGTGGTGTCAATCCCGAGACTCGAACTGCAAGCCGCCGTCATGAGTACGCGATCAAGCGGTAATAGAAGAACATCGCGTCAAACCCGAGGCCGTCGTGTACTGGACGGACAGCAAGACCGTACTGACGTATCAGAAAAGGAGCGCGGGCGTACAAACCATTCGTCGCACACCGCCTAGCCGCCATAGAAGAGCATAGTAAAGTTGAAGATTGGCGCTGGGTACCTACGAAGATGAACGCGGCGGATGCGGCTACACGCGACGTGCCAGACAGCTTTAACTCCGAACACGAGTGGTACACCGGACCGTCGTTCCTGTACGAAGACTCGTCACTATGGCCCGCGACAGGCCAAGAATGACAGCTGTAGAGAAACGTCAAACAATGACAGCTGTAGAGAAACGTCAAACACATAGAATTATAGAAGCCGTACCGGACCCGTATAGATTTTCCAAATGGGAAAGGCTCTTACGAGCAACAGCGAGACTTCTACAATTCATAGCTTTGTGTAAGAAAACCGCAGAGAAGTTTCTATATAAAAGAACGGAGAAAATAGACAGCAGGATCCAGATTGGCGTCACGTGACGAAGACGAAGCAAAACACCAAGTCGGGCAGAGCGGCACCTCGTCCAGCCGCCGACTCCCGAAACTTCGTGCTTCTCTTCGCAGAACACACCCGCGGCGCCGAGGACCTTCTTGTGAAGGCGGTACAAGAGGACTCCTCCGGCGCCGACCTTCGGGAGCTGCGGCGCGGAGGAGGTGTCGCCAGAGACAGCCAGCTGTATTCGTTACCCGTGGAGATGAACAACGGAATGATCACTCTACGCAGTCGTATAATAGCTACAGAAGAAATCTCCGAACAGACAAAGAGACCACCAATCTTAGACGGCGATCATCGTATTACGCAGCTATACATAGATTGGACACATAGAAAATACATCACAGCGGTACAGAGTTGGTAGTCAATGAAATACGCCAACACTATTGGATTCTTCGTCTGCGGCCGACTACAAAGAAAATAGTACATAGATGTCTACCATGCCGCGTTAGAAAAACGCAGCCACCTGAGCCAGCCACCGGGGACCATCAGACGCGCCTTGCTCACCATCAGAGGCCCTTCACCTACACGGGCCTTGATTATTTCGGGCCGCTCTCCGTAACCGTCGGTAGACAGCGTCACAAACGTTATGTGGCACTGTTTACATGTCTAACTTCCAGGGCAGTACATCTGGAAGTCGCCGCCAGCCTGAGCGCCGACTCCGCAATCTTGGCGCAGCGCAGGTTCACAGCGCGCCGAGGTTGCCCCGCAGAGATCTACTCGGACAACGGCACCAACATGCACGGTGCCGACCGAGAGATGCGAGACGCCGTCGCCGAAGAAGCGAGTCGCCGTGGCATCGTATGGCGCTTCATCACCCCCTCAGCGCCATTCATGGGGGGCGCATGGGAGCGCCTCGTCAGGTGCGTGAAGACCGCCCTCTATACGGTCCTTCACGAGCGCCATCCGCATGAAGAAGTCCTAGCTACACTACTGTGTGAGGTCGAGTACACAGTAAACAGTCGACCCCTCACACACGTCCCCGTCAACGCAGCAGACAACGAGGCCATCACCCCGAACCACATCCTGTTCGGTGGTTCTGCTCGCCCCACTGGGCGAGTTCAGCGAGGCTGACCTCAACAGCAGCAAACACTGGCGGCGCGCCCAACTCCTCGCCGATATGTTCTGGCGCCGCTGGGTGCGCGAGTACCTACCCGAGCTGCAACATCGGTGGGAGCCCCATGGGTCTGGGCTCAACCTCGAGGTCGGCGACCCCGTCCTGATCGCCGAACGCCAACTCCCGCGCAGTACCTGGCCGCGCGGTCGAGTTGTGGCCGTCTACCCGGGCGCCGACGGCGCCATACGCACTGTCGAGGTGCGCACAGCAGCAGGCATCCTCAAACGGCCAGCTAAGAAGCTGGTCCCCCTGCCCAAGTGACGAGGCGTCGCTCACCGGGTGCTCTGCAGCACCGCCACACGATGGGTCGCGCGCGTTGCTGCACGGCGGGAGAGATGTTCGCGACAGACATAAAAAAACTATGACAGTGAATAGTGTATTCGAAACCGCGAGTGAAAATCGTATAAAATCATTGCTATCCAATCGTGCGGTACACCGGGTTCGGTTCCCGGACGCGTCAAAGTGTTAAAATAATGCTAAAATAGTGAAAATAGTTAAAATGTCAATAAGAAGTACTACATAGTACGTGAACATTAGTTTTGAAACTTGTGCTAACTGTAGGGACCTAGATATCGATCATAAATAGTGTTATCAGTCGTAACAGATAAGAATCATAAGAAGTAATAGTTGATAAACAGCTGTTTTGTTTACATAGTCGTTTTATAGTTTTATAAGTGTTTTTTAGCTTTGTATAGGCCTGAAATCATGTCTAGATACTTTCTTATTGCTAGTTATTACCTTATATAGTTAAAATAAACATAATAACAAACATTTGCGTGTTTATCATAAACTTTGTTTATGTACGATAGTGTTTACTTAAGAAAATCTGTATTTTTTCTTATGCTTCGTAGGTTTTCATGTAATAACTTCGAATTGAATAAAGATATTTTCATGGTGTTTGTTTTAATAGATGCCCCATATAGTTGCACACAACGGCCTACCAAAATTACATATGTAACTATAGTATTTAATAGTTTTTCAATAGAAAATATAGTGGGCGGGCCCTTGTGTGACGACATTTTTCAACAGTTTTTCTAGAATAGATTAGTGACGCAAGTAGTTAGGTTTAGGTATTGTATACCGATAGATAGAACTTTATCAGACCTATCTAACTATGTATAGAATAGATAATAAAATAACTATGTATAGAATAGTATGTATCATAGTACCTAAGATAAATACACATTTGTACCTTATAGAAAGTTGAAAATAAATAAAGATTCTATGTGCACGTGTTCGGTGCGGTGGTCGTCGTTAAGGTAACGTTTCGAAGTACCTAAGCAACCATGTATTCGGCCAGTTTGTTGGCGTCTCAACCAACCACCATCTCGTGACCAAGTAACCATAATTATGTAACCATCAAGCACCGAACACCTGAACAGCATCGCTCTCAACGTATGAAGATGTTTTATTTCTCAAGCCCCGAATAGATAGAAGCCATACAGTCCACACATACCGATAGAAGGGCATCGTCGTAGCATCACTCGTCAGCAACACACCACCAGCGCACTGTAGCGGACCAGCTAAGGTTCGATTCCTGGCATCCGTTACAATATCCTAACACAATAAACAATAGTTACGTAGATGTTTTTAATGATTAATGACTCATGTGAGTATTGCAGTGCATCATAAAAGTCGGCCGTTTTATCAAGACTTCCAAATAATATAATTAGCATGACAATCACCCAATTGTATTCATCATAGCCAACGTGAACTGAGCGAAATAACATTCTCAGTTTCACCCCATACTACTTTATGATATGAGCATAAAGTCTGCAATGTTAGACACACTACTGGCATCCGGCTTTTGGAAGTGCCCCATTAGACTTAAACGTCTGAAACAACGTGGTCAGTTCATGTTGGCAATTAGCACATTAATAAATCTTTCGTGTAGTAACTCGTTTAGTGGCTACGTTTACAAATGTTCGGAGCGTGCGCTTGAGACATGCCGAACAATGTCGCCATTAGCTTCGCTCAGCTTGAATTAATTTCCAACTACGTGTTTAGACACAAAAACAAAGAAAATAATGTTCACTAAGCACGGATAGATTGATACCTACCGGAAATAATAATTGCCGCAACCATTAGTAAACTATATCTTTGAAATATAAAAGAGGCAGAAATGTCACTAGGATTATTACAAAGAAATTCATATTGTGATTGTCTTTGTATTTTATTAACGGTATTTCTTTTGTGGCATTTCTTAGAACTAGGTGTGGGACAAACACGTGTATTCTGAGAAGGCCTAGACGTAGAAGTAGCTACGATATTAAATCTATATATAGATCTTTTCACCCGTACGAACACATAAGAGTGATCTTATATACAGTTTTATGAATAAGGTTGCGGCTATGGACTTTAAATCGATTCAGATGTAACATTAGTCGATATACAAAATTTACACAATGACTACGTGAAATCAGTGACTGATACTGTTAGCCTGATGGATAAACTATGTATATAAGTGCAAAGTTTTATTTTTTTCGTATAAGAGTAATAAACATCCTCATAACCTTTTGAACTTAATTGAATAGGTAAAAAATAGAATTTTACTGTACTTCTGTTATTTTTGTCATCTTTAAATTGAATCACAAATATGAACTTCCGAATATTATCCTAAATTTCGACAGACTTTTAAAAATTCAGCCTTGTTCAAAAGCTTCTAAAAGTTCGATATATCCAGAAAGCTCTTGACATATCTGTGTGTGAAGTAAATACCACTCAATGGATGTTTAAAACAACCGAATTGCCAAGTTTGCGGAATATAAATATGATAGGTTGTCTAGGATTCTTCGACAAATATACACTTTTGAATTTTCGTAAAGATTTTCTTAGATTAAAAGACGATAAATAACAGAATTATAATAACAGATTTTTACTAGTATATTTTGCGTTATTGCTACCAGATATCTTCAAAGTTCCAGGATCTTAAACGTAGTTTAGATCAAATATGAAATAATAGAGTTTAGAAATAATATTATTGTTATAGTAGGGCTTGCATTCCAATACTTGTTTTGTCTATATTTGCTATACCGGTACGACATATTGGAAATTTGCAAACATAGGAATCTTTCATAGTTACTTTTTAAGTTAAAAGTAAGTTTTTGATCATTATCTTTTAATATTTATTTGATCTACGCAAATTAATCTGATCTATACAGGCCTGAGCATATTTCCCCCTGTGGGATCTCCACCTTGTTGTGGTGGGGGGGCTCAGTAACCGTGGCTAAACGGGTACCCACGGTGAAGCTAAGCGAGATCCCGGCCCGGGAGTGGACGCTACGTGTAGGCTTGATGCAGGCCTATGCAGGATGCGTCTAAAGGCGCGGGTGCGGGGGACAGTTCTTTCTGTCCCTCGCAGTCGGGCGCGGTCGTGGGAGGAGAGGCGTGTCGGTGTTGCGTTGCCGTGCGCCATATCTTCCGCGACCAAATGGGGGCGCACCATTTGTTGCGACGCGGTGGGGCCGCAGAGGAAGAGGAGATGCGGTGTTGTCAGATTGCCGTCCTCCCTATCCTCTGCAGCCGTTATAGTGCCTGCGGGCGGCGAGCGCTGGAGCTGCTCCCCGTCCGCCAAAAGGCAAGGAGGCGGCGTAGTGTCCGCGCCGCCTCCCAAGTCATAACGAGACGGGGCCCGCCAACACCAACGGCGGCCCAATCCCGTGCGGGGTCACGGAAAAGTATGCTATCCGCAAATCGCGTGACCCCGCCACTACACGGGACCTGTAGGGACACCGCGGTGGTTTTAGTCTGTATGCCCCGTTATACGAGAGAAGGGTCTCTCGTGGAGGAGGACTCTCTCTAGGAGGTGTGTGTAGGGACACACACCTCCTCCGCCAGTCCCAAGCCCGGTCGAGCACACTCTGGCCGGGTTGGCGTCGAGTTGAGATGGCTCATAAGGAGAGTTTCCACCGTAGTAAACAAAAAAAAAAAGACGTGAGTATATTTTTTTATAATGAATTAGGAATTAGCAAAAGTATAATGGTTATAATGTCGCGCATATGCGTTTCTATAATATTTTTGGTGTTTAAGGCATAGACACGGTTATGTTTATAATATTGGATCAGCTGTTATGATATTGGATGACAGTTTCGTTACAAGTTTTTCTAGGAAAACTCAAATATTTTTTGGAACCTTTCTTAGTAAGTCATATAAAAGAAATCACATGTGAAAATGTATTTGTATGAAACCGGTATGGGTGAAAATGTTAGAGAGACAAATTATAGCTCGCCGGCTAGTTGGTAAAACTAACTGTGGACATTTTTGGTTAGCTTTTTTAGAAGGTATAGTTCTCGTTTTCTATTCCGATAACTTGTAAAGGAAATCGACGGTTCCTACGTACATAAGGTCATGTCAAAAATCGAGGTTTATAGGAGAGCGTAATTTGTGTTCAACACGGCCTAGAAATAGTTCTATGACCAATAATAAATATTTTCTTTCTATAATATTTTAACAGTTTTAAGAGATTTATAATGCTATTTACACAATTTTTTTTTTTACGTTTTCTTGAAAAAACTGATAGATGACCGTTTCTACGCCGATAATAATGTCAGTCATGTCTATTATACCTTTTCATACGCTGTCCGTGTGGTGACGGATTAAGAATACGGAATGTCACCACCCCATATCATCGTAAGAGCCGACAGAGGGAGCATATTATGCAGAGAACAGCACTGTAAGAGAAGGAAACTTGATACAAACCCTATACCAACCCCCTATACAAGACCGCATTCGCACCGAGTGGCACGCATTTTAAAACACCGTACAAAAAGATATGTAACAGATGACACTTATCCGTTTTATGTATAGTACTTGTTCTTTTATACGATTTGTAAAACAAGGTAAATAAATAAAGTTTAAAAAAAAAATCGTATGTCAGTATGTGCGCATAGATAATCTAAAGCCAATGATGCAATAAAAAAAATATGCCATTTTCGACATGTCTTTATATACGTAGGGACCGTCGAAATATTTGCTTCAATGTTTCAGCTGAAAGCAATCCGAGCATATTTTAATAATAATAATAATAATAATAATTATATAGACTAACGCAATCTCGGAGGGCAGAGTAACAGCTTTCAAACATCACCTTCATTTTGTGATATAAACAAAAAATGTATTGCACGATGAATAGAAAGCTTACAAACCGCAGGGCAGCTTTGTGGCGAGCTGAATGTGTGTGGCGACACTGCGGTCCCGAATGCTTCAGAGAGTCGGTCAGGGCCTCGTCTCCTGCTTGCCTTTATTCGCTGGTAGGAGTTGATGCCCAAGAGCGCCCGCAGGACTCTCAACTCTGGCTTGCCTTGGTCGGCCGGCCAGAGGGAAGTCGCAAGAGCTATTTGCTCGGTGGTGGAAGTGTCATTTTCAAGGGCGTAATTACGGGGAAACCCGCTCCGGGTCACGACCCGCGATGGCGAAACCGGTGCCGCACCGCTCTACACCCCTAGCCACTCGCACCGGTGTTGCCCTCTGGCTGCCTTTATGGCAGACTGCGTTTACCATGGTGGCTATTTAGAGAGGGCCCATCTAGTGAGTTGGCGAGTCACCGTCTGCCCCTTTTCGACGTACTATAAGAGTACTTAGGGCAGACGCCGTTTGTCATCCATAGTTTCCATACTCACTTATCCATTGAACACCCATCACAATAGCCCGGAGCAAGTAGTTTCCATACAAATACCAATAGTCCTACACCTGCTGCGGCTAATCCGTGGCTGTACTTCATAGTGCAGTTATGGAGGCTCCTCAGTAGGTGTCCCACCACATTCTAGATTAAAATTCTCAAAGGGCCTCTGCTCGTTGGACCTATGTCTCCGTGTACGCCTGCCAAAGGGCCGTGTACTTTTTTAACATCATATGTTAGAAAAGTACGCGTGAAAGAGAAACAAATAATAATAATAATGTTTATTGGAACTAAAAAAACACATACAATACACGAAATAATATACGATGGTAACTGCAAAAGTATTAAACTGTGTCGCAGTTACCAACGCCCTCTCTTGATAATATAATAGTTCCTTACATGATGAGGTTAAGACTTAAAATTATGAAAAATAATAATTGCAATACATTAATTACATGCTTAAAGTACATATGTGTGTGAGTGTGCGTGTACGGGCGTGTGTGGGTGAGTGTGTGAGTGTGAGAGTGCGCGCGTGTGTGGGTGTGTGTGTGTACGCGCGGGTGTGTGTGTTGTGTGAGTGTGTGTGCGAGCGCGCATGTGGATGCGTGTGTGTGCGTGTGTGAATGCATGTGTGTGGTTATACTTCAACAATGCGTTCCGTACTGTCGTAATCAAGGGATTTAAGCCAAGTCTGCAGCTTCTCCTTCAGATTGTGGCGGTTGAGTGGATATATGTTTAAAATTCTGTTTACCTTATTATACATTTTACCAGATATATAGTTGAAATGTTGACGAGCAGTTGTGTATTTACGCGTCAGTGTTACACAAACTCTGTCATTACGGCGCCTTGATGTGTAGACACTTGAATCATATACTAGCTGGCTATGTTTTCGAACTATTGTGCGATGGACAAAAAGCTGTCTGACAGTAAGGACACCACAAAGTGAATAAAGGGGTGTCGTATGGAAGCGAATTGGTTTCCTCGCCAATACCTTAAGAACAGCTCTTTGTCCACGTTCGAGCCGTAGGATTAAGGTCTTATTGGCTCCTCCCCGAACCATCACACAATAACCGAGTATGGAATGGGCAAGAGCATGATAAATAGTTATCAGGCTGTTAAAGTCCACAACAGTTCTGAGTCTTTTAAAAACGAACATTAGCTTTCTCAAGCGTGCTACAACAGATCCAATTTGTTGTTTCCACTTTAGATTATTGTCCACAATAACGCCAAGGTATCTTATTGCATCCACACATTCTAACTGCGGACAGTCACAGTTTGCGTTAGGTTAGGTTAGAGTGAGCACAGATATTTATGGGAGTTTGTGGTTGACTAGACCTTGTTGGAGAAAAGGCAACGAATTTGGTCTTATTGATGTTCAAAGTTAGAAGATTATCCGCCAACCACTTCATAACCAAGCTCAAAACTAATTCGGAATTTATACGGGCTTCCTTCCAATCGCTACCGGTAATAATAAGAGCTGTGTCATCTGCATATGATATTATTTTGCAATTAGGCAGTGATAATTGACACAGCTCGTTCACATAGATTAAGAACAGTGTAGGCCCAAGCACACTGCCTTGAGGGATACCAAAAGTAAGAGTTTCCTCTTCGCTGAGATGGTTTTGCAGCTTAACTACTTGTTTTCTATCAGTAAGGTAGCTCCTGAACAGGTCCAGTGTCTTGCCACGAATCCCTATGCCTTCAAGCTTGGAAATAAGTATGGGGACAGAGACAGTGTCGAATGCCTTAGATAGGTCCAAAAATATGCCAATCGTTTTGAGCTTTTTTTCAAAATTGTTACATATAATATCTGTCAGCTCTAAAACAGCATCCTCAGTACATGTACCGCTCCTGAAGCCAAATTGGTTATTAGTCAAAATATTAAATTGTGTTAGGTAATTGGTAAGTCTTGTGTTAATTAATTTTTCCAATATTTTTGATAGGGTGGAGAGCACTGATATAGGTCTATAATTTATAATACTGTCTCTGTCACCGGACTTATAGATAGGATGAATAAGGGCAGACTTGAATACGTCCGGGAAGACACCGGTTTCAAAGCACTGATTAAAAATTGATGTAAGTACCGGTGCAATGGTATGTCTAGCAGCCTTGACAATGGAGTTAGTGATACCATCAAACCCGACAGCACAGTTATCCTTAAGACCAGAAATAATATTTAAAACTTCATTGACGTCTACACTAAGTAGTGCCATTGAGTGCAATGTTGAATAGTTTTTTCGAGACGTTGAGGTTGTGTTCTGATGCTGACCAGATTTGGAGATTCTGCAGGCCAAAAGTCTGCCTACGTTAGCGAAGTAATTATTAATTTTATTAACAGATTCAATAGGCTCCTTACAGATTTTCAGTAGGTCTGAGGATGATGATTTGTTTTGAGGAATATGTGCAACATCTTTGATCAACCTCCAGGTAGCTCTAGGATTCTTTCGAAGTCTTTGGAACTCAGCACGTTCGTAATCTCGTTTGATCTTTTTAAGAAGATTGTTACAAAAGTTACGGTAACGATGGAATATCAATTTATGCGAATCTATTTCAGGAAACTTTTTGTGCGTTTTAAATAATTTATCTTTGTGCCTTATGCATCTCAGCAGGCCAGGAGTAATCCACGGCTTAATGATACGTCTTCTACTTGGTATGCGTGCAGCCAGGGAGTGTGTTGCAATAGCTGTAGACATTATCGACACTAAAGAATTTGCAGTAAGATTAGGTGTTTACATACACTCGACGACCGCCGGAACATCTACTTTTATACTAAAATTGCTACGTAGAAAATTGAATTTGATCTTTGTGTTACAAAAAATTATAATAGGGGCATGGTCCGTAATATAAGAATCTAAAACCAATGTGGTTAGCAATAACCGATGGCAATAACATTTATAGATTGTAACAATTTTATTTGAAATATAACCTTAATATTTTTTCAAGGTTCCATAGCAAAGTGCAGCCTTAACATCTATTTATGCGGTCACGGTTTAACTGTGTGGCTAAACATTCTAAAGAGCTGAAATTAAACATCTGAAAATATACTACTAGACTTCGTCCTGGGTTGTGTCCGCGTGGAACTCGTTTACCACAGGAAAAAGTAGCTCCATTGCTACGTGCAACAAGGACAAAAAAACACATTTACTTATTTTTCAACGTTTAAAATTCTGAATAGTAGTTTTCTACGTAGCCGTGCGGATGCAAACGTATTTGATTTGGACGTATAAAATTTATCTACTCGATTATGAGGTGTTTTACTGGAACTTGCTTTCAAATTCGTGGTTTGTCGAGGGCGGAGTCGAGAAGACTCATAAAAAGAGTTTACACCGCAGTCAACAAAAAAAAGTATAACTTAGCCTAATTAGAGACATAGATGACGAAATTGAAAAAAAAACTTGGATTAGTAACCAAAGCTTTTGGCTCAAGCTATAAAGTTAAATAGGAATGAGCTCCAAAAGGTAACTACGGAACCCGTCATTATGCCAGACTCATCGCGTACTTGACCGGCTTTCTTATATATTCTATATTGAATCTGGTCCACGCCGAAGGTCAATCCTCACGCTCACACACAAGATGACAATGTTATCAAGAAATCTGATTATTTGTAATAGAATTTTGGTTCAGTGACACTAGAGACCCTAAAGAAACTCTACCGTACCCCTTAAAAAGTTAGTTTCAAGGCCTAACTGTCATCATTCTTATTCAGTTCATTCTCTACCCCAAAAGGGGCTTACAACTTGAATTTCGTCTTTTGTAGGTAACCAATCTATTTCCCATTACTATATTGTTTCTTTTTTATTAAATTGAGAGTAACATTTTCACTAAAAGAAAAATACAAATATAAAACTATATTGTTAGGCGACATACCATTCGTTAATTCGTTATTTACAATTGAAATTTTACAGTGAATTATTACTTTGATTTAAACTTTTAAACTGGCCGCTGTTTGGGCAAATACTTTTTGTAAATATGGTCGCGGTCAAGGATTGATTTATTCGACTCGTGTTAGTAGTTCAAATCTGTTGGATATTAAATGGCTACAGTGCTTTCGTACGATAGCCTAGATTTCCTTCTGGTAATAAAAATATGGTAATTCATTACCACTGTCGTATGTCGTGTGAGGAGAAAGGCTGAAAGGCTGTGCATTTTTTATTACAGCTATCGGTGGTAGAAAAGACCGTGATTTAGTTCTGTTGGTAAGCACTAATTCTGAATTATAGACTGGGCTATGTTCTCTAAGTATTACTTATGAACTTCGCTGGTAAGTATGAAATACTCCATTTTGGATGTGCACTTTGGCCGCCCTTACGTAGCAACGCACGTTTGTATCACATTGTTGTCGTTATGTCTCCACGTATTTTAGTGATAATGCCACTGACATTTTGTTTGTTTTTCGTGTGAGTGTGTGGCCAACTTTAGTGTCGGAGTTTTCAGACCGCCCGAAGGCCTCCGACATGGTCTAACGATTCTTTCCCTAAGTGAAGAACCGACAGCTTTACGTGCCCTCTGAAGCACGGTAGCGCTCAGATATAAATGCCACACGTGGTCACCCATCCATCTCTTTGAAATAGCAGGTAGTCTAGCATAACATTCAAAACTTTAAATTCGTAGATTGATATGCAGGAATTATTATACATATTTCGTAATTGGTATAGGTAATTATAATGTATTTTACCAAGAGGGTATGGTGTACGTACCGTACGCTGTCATCTGCATTTAATTCGAATCTATTACCAGAGCCATTCCAGCTTCAGAATTGCCTGCCGGCAAATTCCAATATCACTTACAGCCGGACATCAACAAAAGTAATGAAGTGTGCGCTATTACAGTATTTTCCTAAAATTGATCATCGAAGCCTCTCCATAGAAATGAGCTGGTATAGTTTATGTCATTGGACGCCAGCCAGAGGGTTATAATTTAGTTATGGCTGCGTGGATCGTTAATCACTGCGGTCAACAACGCTCCCGGTATCCTCTACATTGATGATCGTTTAAATACGCATGGTGGCTACTAGATTTTCTTCAGTTACGTGTTTTAGTTGCATTTTACACGTGTGGTTTTTGTACATAGATTAGTCTGCGATTCTGCGCTAAGCGGCTGATTGTAGTAACTGTGACTTTTTCTTCTTGTTCTGGTAGTGAAAGAATACTGCTAAGTATTCCTTGGAAAGTGACGTTTTAACTCTCGCAAGTATAATTATGTAAGCCATAACGTCACACGTTATAACAATATTAACTAAAAAAGTAGCTGAAGTTACAATCAATAAGCAGTACTTCCATAAAGACCTTATCCAGTTTGTACCTTTGCTTCTTAACAATTTTCTTTATTATAACGTAAAGCGTACCCACTGGATAAAATTTGTTTAGTGACAGCATTATTAACCATACATAATATACAAGAAAACGAAATAATTTTCTAACCGAGTGAATACAAATACGTAACTATGTATAATAATGTCTTTATTATGCCAACGTTATCCCGAGATCCTTCGTGTTCTTTAATATTGAATGAAAAATTTATTTCAGGCACAGATAAAATAATTACTTCAGGCGCTGTGGGGGAACTGCCTAGACAGGAAAAATTAGGAAGGGAGGGCTTTGAGCTTAAATTCGAAGAGAGAGAGCGTCCAACCGAAAAATTTACTTCGAGACGGAATCATAATTTTTTTTCGGGTTTACGAAACTTTTTCCGGTTATCGCAGTACTTAAAGTCATCGCTTTTGGAAATGCTCAGCGGAGCGAGTAACATTATCTACTTCAGAATAATTAGTTGGAGAATGTTTAGGTAGGAAGGTAAGAGTAATTATTTTGTGAGTATTTCGCTTAAAATAACTGATTGAGTATTTACTACAACATTTCGATGTTTTAATAATTGTGAAGTTAGGCAGAGCCTGTTAGATAAGGTACATAAAGATAAAATGATTCGTGCTGCTTCACTGAGAGTGGCGTTAGTAGAGCTAAAACTATACTGTGTAGGGTATTGTATTGTACAGATTTCTCGTTTTGAGTGTTTGTGACGTCACGGAACAATGATCTTTTGACCGACAGCCAGGTGCGAACTGCCACTGCGACACACTGAAGTGCCCTGTTTAAAAAATGCACAAAGTTAGACTCCCGACGTCGCAGTTATAGCGAAACGCCGAGAACACAGCGCAGAAATTCTCTTAGAACCATTTATTTTTTATCTTGAATAAACTTTGCGTTTTATAATACTGAATTTTCATATTGCCGGCGAAGAGAGGTAAGAGGGAAATGGGATGTTTACTAAATCTCAGGTTTATTTAGTTCTTCATTTACTTCACGGTTTTAAAATAAACGTTTCACAGACGACAGTTTTATTCCTTTCGTTTTGTTTATACTGTTCACTGGCGCTGGCGGTTGACTCGCTTTGTACACGTATATGTTCCAATATTTATTTTTCGTACTATTAGTTCATACATTTATATAGCTGTCGCAGACTGTTTATAATTTTTAACCCATTTACCGACTATTAAATGCTTACCTAAGCTTTTCATAATATCGATACAAAACTAATAACGCATTGAAACATGCAACTGAAGTGAATATTTTATTAAAGTTACCTTAAAATATATTCATTGAACTTTCCACAATGGGGGCATTTCCATAATGGGCAAGTAATTTTTTTTCAAATACTATTAAAAGTCATATCAATGTTTACTACATATGTCTATCGGCGGCATATGTAAAATATATTAACAGACATAAGTCTTCGACAATAAAAAAGTGCGACTGCAGCTTGACGTTTTTGTTCGAGACATAATCATCTGCTTCACTTACAGACTCTTCAGTAAATAAAGGCAATTACACTCTTCTTGCGGTTATAAAATGGGTATAATAAAACATTATGCGGCCCTACCGCCGTTATTTGTGGCTGCACTCCTCAAGGGTGCGGCAATAAGGCAAGAACACACCAGTGGCGTAATAATGTTCCTCGGAGTTACGATGTGACATATACTTTACGCCTGCGGTTATTTTGGAGACAGGATCGCGCAATGCGGCCTGTTAGGACGATAACTCAGATACTCTGATAATTCGGGTATGTGACTGCGGTGTGTACATGGTTTTATAGGAAAGAGGGATCAAATGAACTCTGTTTGTATCCTGGCCATATTTGCAAATCTTTAATATTAAATGCGCAGTCGGAGGGGAGTCGGTAGTATTTTGTTATCTGTGCCCCACAGGCTAGTATTTATGTTGTTCGACATCATCATAACAGTTAATTTAAATTAATTGAGCAAGTTTTTATGAGGCACTACAATATTTTATTCCTAAGTTTATTATTAATTGTGTTTGATATAAACCCTATCGCAGCATTATATACAATGACTCAAAGTTTTGCTGTTAAAATTTCGTTTCTTTGTTTAAAGGCATGCTAAATAAATACGAAGGCTTTTTCTCTTTTGTAGGTTGCGACTGCGATTTCTACTTGTCTCAAATAACTATAAAGATGTAAATTTAAAATGAAATTGAATTCAAAGAAAACCAGACGATACTTCGGTTGTGTTAATAAACCACCATTGCTTATTAATAAACACCCATTGAAAAATAAGAAATAAAAAGCCATAATTAGAATATTGTCGATGTCGCTCTAATAATACTGCTATTATTTCTTTTTGCATCCTTCAAATAATTGCGAGATATTACTACCTACTGTTTGCTTTATTATATATTCGTCGCTTCATTCTTCAGATATTATTGTTTACCAGGTAGTTTCCTTTATTCTACGGGCAACATCGCACGATTTCAGAGACTAACTCGATTTTTTCTTTATAATACCCACAATGTACGTTTCCTACGTGTCAACTCTTTGACATTATTTATTCCTTTTTTGTGCGAGGCAACGAGCGCACGCGCCCAATAAAAATGCCGAAACGCAGTGCACAGGAGCGGTAGGAGAGATATAAGCACAAAATTAGAAAACTAGAAGAAAAAGAAGAACGTCGGCGTCGAATACGACAACCGTTACATTCAACAGAAGATGAAAATACCGCAGGTTAGTTATATATTTTACTAGAGTACGCCAGCAGCTACGCCTGCATTTTTTTTAAATTAACCCGTTTTGGCCGATCCCGTGGGAATTTCGAGAAATCCCTTCTTAGTGCACCCCTACGGTCCCCAAGGAACATACATGCCAAATTCCAGCTTCCTGCGCCCAATAGTTTCGGCTGTAGCGTGTCTGTCAGTCAGTCAGTAACGCAAGGATTTTATATATTAAGATTACTAAGTGTTAAAAGTGCTTTATTATCTACACAAGTAATTAATATAACTTAACACAAATCGGGATTGACTGCGAGTCAATTGCGATAACATAATTAGCTACGAGCTAATTGTGGGTCATGATATCATGATAACTTATGTAGTCTCTCTCTGGAGTCGGTCCCTCGTGTCTGAGGATCGTGGTCAGCATCATGGTTGCATCTGGAGCGGATGATCTGCCTCCATCGGTTTCTGTTCAGCGCGTCCCTCACGACCGTGTAGAATTTGGTGGACGACGAGACTTTAATTTGATCTGTCCATCTTGTTGGTGAACGACCGCGCGATCTTCTGCCTTCGGTGTTCCCAACCACAATGAGTTTTGTTAAATTTTCGCCGCCTCTGCGTACTGTGGCCAAAGTAAGAAAGAATGCGTTGTTGGCATATGGTGGACAAGCGAGTTTTTATTTGGATCTGGGTGAGGATAGGTGCATTGGTGCGTCTGGCAGTCCAAGGTATTCTTAGCATTCGTCTCCAGCACCACATCTCGAAGGCATCGATCCTTTGTCTTTCTCGGGCTAGGATTGTCCATGTTTCCACGCCATATAGGAAGATAGGGAACACCAGTGCTTGTATCAATCGGATCTTGGTTTTGATACCAATACCTCTTTTCTTCCAGATCTTGTTTAGACGGGTCATAGCATCCTTTGCCATCGCGATTCGCCTTTTTATCTCGGCGATACAACTACCATCATTGGATATTTGAGAGCCCAGGTACATATAGCGGTCGACGATATTAATGCCAGGGATATTGCTTGTAGCATTTGTTAGCTTTCCGGCTCGATCCACTATCATCAGCCTGGTTTTCGCTCTGTCCACTGCTAATCCGATGTGTCCACTCTCTAATTCGAATTTGGAATAGCTCACTCATATCTTCCATGGATGTTGCCAGAAGAATGGTGTCATCGGCGTATCGGAGATTTGATAATCTCTTTGCACCTATAGGGAAACCCTTCTCCCAATTTTCAATGGTCTTCCGAATGATGTACTCTCCGTATATGTTAAAAAGTGCAGGGGACAAAATACAGCCCTGTCTCACTCCTTTCTTAGTTTTGAACATATTGGAGCATTCGCTTCCTATCCTGATGAAAGAACGGTTGCTTGTGTACAGACTTTTGATCAAGCAAACAAGGTGTTCAGGAGCTCCCATTTTGAGTAGCACAGTCCACAGTTTGTCCCATTTTACACAGTCAAATGCTTTTGTGTAATCGATAAACTATGTAGTACTTATGTAGTAAATGTGTGCAATATAGAAAATATATACACACTAACTACAAAACTTTGTCCAGGAGACAAACACCAACGTAAAATACGTTAAATGACTACCCTATTATTCGACCGCTCAAATGCTTCGTATGTTTCCACTCGTAGATACGAATGGTGTCAAGCTCCACGTACCTGAGGGTCCAAGCCTTCCGTGTGAAGAGCAGCCAGTACCATCTCCCACCCCGCAGGACATATCAGACCTCGCGGATGACGTACCGTCAACGGAGATATCATCAGAATGAAGTGTTAGATCCTGAACTGCTGTCTGCATTGGGAGCTTCTACATCGGGTACTCATGACTTCGGAGAAAACGTTCACGAAAGCTTGGCAAGCTTATGGACCCCCTTATTGAAGAAAGGGCTATTTAAAGAGGATAAAGATAAACTTCTAAAAGGACACCTTATACCCGCCAACTGTAGATTATTACAAGCCCCAAAGCTAAACGCGAAGATTTCCGCCGCTGTATCAGACATAGTCAGAGGACGGGACAAAAAAATTAGCCGGTTTTCAACAGCAGTTAGGTAACGATACCGCAGCAATAAACAAAGCAATGGATACCTTGCTTAAATCAGACAATAAAGCTCTTGCTTTAAAACAATTAAGTGACGGCTGCCGCTTAATTTCCGATCTGCATTACTGCCTAACTAAGGACAGAATAAAACTGATCACTCCAAGTTTAGAATTTTCTGGAAATTAGTAATTATTATTATTTATTATTTTTTTGGAAAGAATTTTCTTCACGTCATCCAAGACTCGGAACGTGATGATACCTGATATGGTAATACGTTATCAGAAAAAATAAAAGCTAGTAGGGCCTTCGAGAAACAAGGTACCCAAATAAGAAAAACCACAACAAACCAGAAAAATAGTATTCCAATATCATTGGCTACCCATCCTGTCCCTCAGGGAAACTGGACGGGACCTCCTCGCTACCCGTCAAGCAGGGGGAGGGGGAGGAGGTCAGAGAACACTAACCACGAAGTCGCGTTGATCCTATCTGGCGCAGCAGCAAGCGAAGAGCTCGAATGCATCGAGGACTCGTCCACCACATCAAAAATAACTGAGGTACATGCAGGCAGAATACGATTCTTCCTTAATAACTGGCTTCACATAACCAAGAATACCGTAGTCTTATCTTGGATTGACGATAGACTAACAAAGAAGATATATCAGGCTAGTGTGAATAGGACAGGACAAAGGGGAAGACCTAGGAGAACGTTTTCTGACCAGATTGGAGACATCCTGAAAAAAGGACAAGTCAGAAGTACCCTAGTAACAGAAGAGCATGCATGAGAAACTTGATGGGAGTGAGTGAAGCAAGTGAGGTATGTCAGGATCGTTGCAAATGGCGTTCCGTAGTCTCTGCCTACCCCTCCGGGAAACAGGCGTGAGTCTATGTATGTATGTATCTTGGATTGAACATGGCCTTACAATTCCGTTTTGTACTCGAGTGGTTCAGCCTATCGTACCATCTTTCTACCTTGACTTACAACGAAGCTTGAGATATGCAGATTGCTATAAACAAATTACTAAAATTAGGAGCTATATCACGTTGTGTTCCGTCTCATCACCAATACATATATAAAACTTTTTTTGCACCGGAACCCAATGGAGGTAAACGGTTTATTCTAAACCTAAAATCCTTAAATAAGTTTAGAACAAAAACACATTTTAAAATGGAGCACCATAGAACAGCTGCTAAATTAAAACCGCAAGACGGTTATTTAGCAACAATTGATCTTAAAGAAGCCTATTTATGGGTTCCTATGTCTAAGCCTGATCGAAAATACTTACGATTTAACTTTCAAGCTCCTAATTCTAGTAAATCATCTACGTATGAGCTCACTGCCACGCCTTACGCCTTATCTGTGGCACCGAGATTGGTCACTAAGATCATGAAGGAAGTAAAAGCGTATCTTCGAAAGCAAGGACACAAATCAATTATATACCTAGGTGATATATTATGTATAGGAAATAATTACGATGAATGCGTTTATAATGTACAAGACACCATAAAATTAGTAGAACGTTTAGGTTTCGTGATTAATTATGAAAAAAGTTCATTAAAACCCTCTCAAAAATGATTTTTTTTAAGATTTGTCTAATACTCATGACATGTCCTTGTCGCTACCTGTTGAAAAACGTAATAGCATTAATCGGTTGGCTAGAAAGTTCTCGAGATTACCAAAATGTACTATTCAAGAATTTGCACAACTTGTAGGCATTCTAGTCGCAGCGTGTCCAGCAGTACGATATGGTTGTCTCTATACAAAATTATTAGAACGCCAGAAATTTCTAGCATTACAACAACATAATAATTATGAACATAAAATGATTATATATGAAACAGTTCTAGAAGACCCCAATTGGTCGCGTAGTCATGTTTTTACTGCTATGTGTCCTATTAGAATAGAGAACTATAAAAAAGAAATATATTCAGATGCCTCTAGAACGGGATGGGGTGCCGTCTGTGATGGCGCCAAAGCCTACGGTAGGTGGAAAACGATTGAAAAAAGCCACCATATTAACTACTTAGGACTTTTAGCAGTATTTTTAGGATTAAAAAGCTTTGCTAGCCATGACAGTAAATGTTCAATTTTGCTAAGGGTAGACAACACCACAGCAATTAGTTATATAAACCACCAAGGTGGAATACAGTTTCCGCACCTCAACGATCTGACAAAACAGATTTGGCAGTAGTGCGAGAAGCGTAATATTTGGTTGTTCGCATCTTACGTGAACACTAAGGATAATTGTGCTGACGAAGAGTCCATAAAGGTTAACCCTGATACAGAGTGGGAGTTATCAGATCACACCTTTAAAATCATTAAAGGATATTTTGGTTGCCCGGATATTGATCTCTTTGCTTCTCGTGACAATGCTAAATGTGACTTGTTTGTTTCTTGGAAACAAGAACCAGATGCGTATGCCATAGACGCCTTCACTTTGGATTGGCAATCCAAATATTTTTAGGCGTTCCCACCCTTTTCTTTAATTTTCAAATTTAAAATGTTTACGCAAAATTATTGACGATAGTTGCAAGGGAATCTTGGTCTTTCCCCATTGGCTTTCACAGCCATGGTACCCACTTCTTCAAAGTATATTTGACTCTGATATACTTTATCTGAACCCCAGTAATTCCCTTCTTCAATCTCATTTCAGGGACCATCATCCCCTGCACAACAAGCTTACCTGGGTGTCGCGAGGCTTTGCGGATGGCATTTACACACCGCGGCATCCCACTCGACTCACTAAATGTAATGATGGCATAATTAGCTAATAATACTATTAAACAATACAATGTCACATTAAACTTTGATGGAAGTTTTGTTACTCACATAAAATTGACATTTTTAATGGCTGTAAAAGTTCTGTCCTTTGCTTCCTAACAGAGCAATTTAATAAGGGCTGCTCGTATGGTTCCCTCAATAGCCACCGATCCACTCTGTCGTTGATTCTAAATTTTAATGTAGGTTCTGATGATTTCATAAAAAGTTTATTAAAAGGAGCTTATAAACTTAAACCTAATAAGCCCAAATATAATTTTACATGGCACCCCCAATTAGTACTTAATCATGTGTCCCATTGGTATCCAATTTTAGAACTAAGTTTAGAAAAACTTACTAAAAAGTTAGTTGTTTTATTGGCACTTTGCACAGCCCATAGGGTACAAACTCTTTCGTTGATCAAATTAGAAAATATATCAGTTACCCCAAATGGCGTTAAAATAGCAATAATAGATATTATTAAAACCTCTGCTCCCGGAAGGGACAAACCAACATTATGCTTACCATTTTTTAGAGATAATATAAGTACATGTCCTGCTTCAGTTCTCAAAGATTATATTTTTGTAACAAAAAATATGAGACCTACGAACGCAGGAAACCTCTTATTAACTTATAAGAAACCTCATAGAGCTGCTAGTGCCCAACCCCTCAGCAGATGGATTAGGCAAGTGCTGTCAGATAGTGGCGTAGATACGACCACTTTTAGCAACCATAGCACGAGGCATGCCGCTACATCCTCTGCTCGCGCTGCTGGGCTTAGTATTGATACTATTAGAAGGACAGCTGGTTGGACCAGCACATCTTCAGCCTTTGCTAAATTTTATAACAGGCCAGTCCTTAGCGATTATGATTTCGGAAACGCAATCGTTTCTCCAATAAATACTTAAGTTAAAAACTTAAGCAATTACTGTTGATTATTACTATGTCGATTATTGTCACAATTTGAATTAAACACAATGGTAAACCTAGTTTACGTTTCACCATTTGTGATTAAAAGATGCATTATCCGAACAAAACTTGTTTCTCTGAATATCTACCTGGTAAACAATTATATCTGAAGAATGAAGCGACGAATATACAATAGATGATCAAACAAACTTCTTGAAGTGAAGTTCGATAATTATTATATGAATCGCTTCATTCGAAGATGTAATAACCCCCCTCTCCCAAACATAAAACCACATAACACAGTACTGTGCTTTTAATCCCAAAGTTTTGTTCTAAGGGAATCTCTGAAAGAATGAATAGTGACACAGAGTTGACGCGTAGGAAACGCACATTGTGGGTATTATAAAAAAAAACGAGTTAGTCTCTCAAAACGTGCGATGTTGCCTGTAGAATAAAGGAAACTACCCGGTAAACAATTATATCTTCGAATGAAGCGACTCATATAATAATGATCGAATTTCACTTCAACAAGTTCGTTTGATCATCTATTATGTTCTTGCCAGTTTTTTACATTTAAGGTGTCTTAAATTAAGCAACACAATTATTTTGCCATTATAACATTGTTTTCTTCTCCTAGAATAATAAAATTCGTCTGGCACTTTAGCACAAAGCGATTTATTACAAACTTCGTTATCTCATAGCAATGTTTATGTAACGAGTCTATGTCTCGTAATTATTTGAAAATATAGGTAAAATACCTTATATTTCCCGCGTCGATTCGTCATGGGTTACACTAGCAGTGGTCACGAGATGACCTACTATGAACGCATTTCGTTTTCTCGCTACAGTTTTATGGTCAATGGTCAATCATAGTTTTGGTCGAGTATAAGTTTGGTTACATTTCCAATTACAGCGTTTGTGCTTAAAGAAAAGGTATTTACGTTTAATTAACATTCACATTTCTACTTATAATGCTCTGCTATGGCAATTTTTCTTGACCTCAGCATTCGTTCTTTTTCCAACGTCGCCTTTGCAAGTTTTCTTCCTTATTCGCAGCGGAATCGCTAATTACGGGGACTCCCTAATCTCGAAATCCACGTTTACGTCAATGTGGTGATTAAAGGTAAGCACTGCTTTTAAATAATCGTCATAATGATCGCTCGGTCAAAACTTAGTTTTACTTAATCACAGTAATTTTGAATGTTGAAATCAGACGATTGACTTTCGAATATCACGCATGAGGATACCTACATTTGAATGCAATGCTCTAAGACTAGAATAAAATGACACCTGACCTCTTGTATAATTACGTAAAAAAAGTGCGTTACTGACTGGCAAACGACGCAAAGCCAAAGCTATTGGGTTAAAAGAAGCTGTTATTTGTCAAGTAAGTATGTTCCTTGGGGACCGTTGGGATGCACAAGGATTACCAAAAATTCTCAAGGGATCGAGTAGAACCGGTTAAATCTAAAAATGGCGCGTGCGTAGTTGCTGATATCCACTTTTGTTCTATAAGAACAATGCGCGGAACAGCTCGTTTGCACCCTATCGCATCGCTTCTCGTCATACTCCTCACTTTCATCGGACACTTGCTTAGATGCAGAACACCAATTAGGTACAGCGGCTTCCTAATCGCATAATTCACGCTGATGTTTATGTGTCAGTGTTGTTTAAGTAAATCAAGAGCAGTAATTGTGCGGGGTCGTTATCCTCTGAACTTGGAGGTTTATGGCGCGCCCGCGCTATCGTGAAAAGGCAAAAGGCTGTATTATGGAAAAGACGATTTCGATAAAAAAAATAAAATACTTCTCATAGAGTTTTTGGCCTTGCCCATAATATAGTAAACATAAAATTATATGAAATTGGTATCATTGTGTAGGTATTTTGTGATTACAGTCGTGTTAAAAATATTGATAAAAAATTAGAGATTTTAAAATAAATTGAAGAAAATTGTTTTAAAAACCGACGAACTTGTGTTATGATATTGGTAATTCTTTAGATAAAGATTGATTATTATCTTGCTCCGTAAATCACTCATATTTATATGTTTTATGCAAAAATTATACATTACAATGGGACTTTTTAAAGCGCACTTATTTGAATCAAAACAAACCGATCACGCAGTGCGTGGTTCGCAGTGGTACTGCTCTAACATCAGCGCGAGCCCTAAGAGCAAGTAAGATAGCAATAAAATGCGTGAAATGCGCACTCTGGCCAGTTTAGTATGGCAAAACACTGTATCAGGTTATATAGTCTTTTGCTTAGGTAAAGGTTGATTTTTTTTATAAATACATGGTTTTTTATTGTAGTATATCTCTACAAATAAACGTCGTATAGCAAAAATAAAAATATTACGCTATAGTAGACCTCAAATCAAGCAGAATAAGCGTTGTCAAGCAAGAACACTGTATTCTTGAATGCAGTCTTTTGCCTTTTCACGGCAGCGCGGTCCACCGCCGCAATCAAAATATTTTCTTACACGAACTTAAAGTATACGGAAGCGCACATGCGTGAAGTTTTACGTAAACTGTTAGTTTTTGGTAAAGTTTGTGAGGGAGTTGTGTAAGTAATGTATGGTGCACTAGAATTTTCAATAAGCCAGTTTTATTACCGGAAGTTTGGTTAAACTACAAGATAGGCTAATTGAAAAAAAAACAAACGCAAAAGCCAACTCGAGTGAAAATAAATCAAGTGGAAGTTACGACTTCTGTCATAATCCATGGTTTCTGTCCCAATTTATACGAAAGACTTTTTATTTTATTTATTTTTTGCTCAGAAGTCTGTCATTTCTAAATTTTTAAGTACACAATCATGATTTACTTGCCCAGGTAAATCATAATCGGCGAAATATAGTAAATAAATAGTATTTGCTCCATCCTATAAGAAAAAACGTTTCGATCTTAGGCTATGCGAGGAATATTCGAAACCTAAGTTTCTGCGTTCATTTTATTTCAAATACAAACCTTTTGACCATAGCCATTTACTTGCAACATAATTTCACCGACCTATTTTTAGTCAGCGTTTCTTATCGGCCACAAGAACATAGGTACGTAGGGCAAGTTATATATAAAGTGGTTCCCTCAAGAAAATAAAACGCACAAAGTCACGTTTATGAGTAAAAGCTTATCGATACTTACGACCGCGTAAATGCTGTTAACGTGGCGCCGTAAAGGCCATTAACACTAATTTTATTTCGATGTATTTATCGGAAAATACAAGTCACATTATACTGACGTGACACATGACTTAGGTGAGAGATTCTAATTTACTTTTTTGGAACGTGTTTTTTGGGTCATGTTAATTCAGCCTTTTAGGGGTTACAAGCTTTTTTGTGAAAGGCTTTTAGTAAGTTTTACAGACTGTAGGGTTTTTACAAGCAGCGATACTTTGTAAGAAACGCGCTCGCGTAGGAAATAGTAAATGATCGCTAGCAAAACGGTGAAGAAAAGCATCGGCCGGTTTTAATATTCGATCTATCCAAGGATTTGGAGATATAAGATACTATTTGACATACGCTCTATATTTGGCATTAGCTCCATATTAAATATGTCTAAAAAATACCTATATAAAATGTTTAAATACAATATGGATAGTTCGGATATTGAATTTACGGATTTTAATAATAATATTTTAGAGAATTCTTCACAGTGTATTAGATTTGTGAATATTTTCAAGTAATTTCATTTAAGTAACCTATTCTGTGAACCTACTAGAGTATCTGCAACATCTTCTACTTGTTTGGATAACATATTTAGTTCTTGTGCTGCCACAAACCCAGTAGTAATTAGTTCTCTCCCTTCTGATCACCGTGGACAGATAGCTAGTTTTCCCTGTTCAACATATGATAAATCACGTACAGTAGAATGTAGGCCTCAGACTACCAATCGGCTAATACGTTTCAAAACCAATATTATTGCTAAACTCAATACCTCAATATTGAACTCACAAAATCCAAATACAATTTATAACTCACTTTTTGGACTAGTAAATAATGAGTTTCAAAATACTTTCAAGAGTAAAACAGTCACACTAAAGGGTACTATGGGATCTTTTAACCAGTGGGCCACTATAGGTATATACAAAAGTAGAGCCAAGTTGTTTGAATTATATGGTATGAAACAACATACATTTTACACACCTTTTCGAGATTATGTAAAAAAGTACTCAAAAATTTTTAAACCACTTTGTATTATGGCAAAATCTATGTGGCGTATGACCAGTACCTACCGAGTGTACGTCATAATACCGTCCATACGCTCGGCCAATCAGAGAAGGCCATCGTCCGCGCCCGTGAGTTTTGCCCATATTTGGTCACACGCCGACACGAATCTGATGGAGGGCCCGGTATATAAAGGGGCCGACAGAGAGGCCGGCACCGCTACTCTAACGTCGCTTCTATTACCTACCTACTATAACTAAGCGTACCTACTGACCCTACGTCGTATCTACGTGTATCCTGGTCCCAGCTACGGGTAAGCACTACATTTACTGCGTTAGCGTACTGCCCATCTCTCTACCTGCTAGCTGAGGCCGGCTGACGCCGCCTGCCTGACTCTATTGGTTGTGGCTCTCCTAATGCTGCTTTCCTTCAGGTTCCAGGTCCACCTACTAAACTACTTCAATTTAAATAGTCTGCTTCACAAAGATCAATATGGGTTTACTAAAGGTAGATCCACTACTGGTGCGGGTGTTGTTCTCATAAAACACGTTTATAGTGCTTGGGAGTCATCAAAGAATACTATTGGAGAGTTCTGTGACCTAACTAAAGCATTTAACTGCGTTCAGCACGACACACTACTGCGTAAGCTCCGCTACTATGGCGTGGAGAAAACCGCACTTAGTGTTGTCGATTCATACCTGTGGCAGAGATTTCAATACGTCGATGTAAATGGGACTACATCCTCTAAATTACCTATACAGCTAGGCGTTCCACAAGGCTCAATTTTAGGTCCTTTTCTATTTCTTGTATATATTAATGACTTACCTTTTTATTTAAAAAACATCTGTGATGTTACTGCACTTTTTGCAGATGATACGTCACTTATTTTTAAAGTAGATAGGAATAGAAATAAATTTGATGATGTAAATAATGCACTATTACAAGTTACACAATGCTTTATAGCAACCTAGTACTTAATTCTAGGAAAACTAAATGCGTTAAATTTACTTTACTTAACGTAATACAACTGGGACCTAATATTATGCTAGATAGGGAGGCTCTTGACACAGTAGACTCTACAGTGTTCCTAGGTATTACATTAGATAATAAATTACAATGGGGTGCACATATAGCATGTCTTGCAGGAAAGCTCAGCTCTGCTGCGTATGCCGTCAGAAAAGTAAGGCAACTTACTGACATCGACACGGCTCATTTAGTACATTTTAGCTATTTTCACAGTGTTATGTCCTACGGAATTTTGTTAAGGGGCAAAGCTGCGGATATTCAGAATATCTTCGTTCTACAGAAACGAGCAGTACGAGCAATATACCTTCATGTTAGGTGCAAAAGATACTCTTAGGGAACGCTTTAAGTCTATAGGAATTCTTACAGTAGCCTCGCAATTTTTATTTGCTAATATTTTGTACATTAGGCAAAATATAGGTTTATTTGCCACAAAAAGCGATATACATAACATTAATACTCGAAACAGGCATAGGTTATATGCCCCTTATCATCGTTTACATAAAGTTAATAATTCTTTTGTAGGGCTAGGTATCCGTATTTACAATAAAATACCAATTAGTCTTATAGAATTACCATTTAGTATATTTAAAACTAAAATAAAAGACTGCCTTATTAAGAAAGGTTATTATACTATAAATGATTATTTCAGTGATAAGGATATCTGGTCACTTACGCTAGACAACTCATGATTTTTATACCTAATTAGAATTATATAGATACTTTGCATTTTTCAGTTAATCTTTATATAACATTTCTAGTTCTTTTAAATTACTGTTCATGTATTATTAGGTCATTAAACTTAGGTACTACATTTACATTTGCATTGTTGTTCCACTAATTTTATTAAAGTTTTACTGCACTGTAAGATGAGGATAACTCGTGATCATGGACTGTAAACTAATATTTTTGTAATTTTGTGTATTCATATACAGTCACTTCTGTAACATACATTTCCAACATAGTTCTGAACATGGTCGCGAATTGCCTACATTATAAGACGAAAATGGATGCTCCTGTTACACAATATTCACATTGGAAGGCTAACTAAGGCACTTAATTTAGTAACTGCATTAATTTCTTAAGTATTATGTCTGTAACTAATTACTATTTACAAGTAATTAAGTACAATGTGAAACAGTTGCAGCTCCTTACAAAAATAAAATACATATGTACCATAATATTGGCGATTCAAAAGAGTGGCCACGAGTTTATTGCCCGTTCTTTCTTGTGGTTCTACCTATTGCTTTACGAACGAGGCAGTAAATGTAAATGTAGAAGCATTAAGTAATTCGATTTAAAAAATTGACGTTCATAAGCGTCACTTCTTGATTTTGACTTTGACTTACTGGTTAATCTGCAAGTTGCAAGCAGTCTATAAATCACAAAATACTAGAACGTTCTCTATAGTTTTTTCTAAATAAAATAGGTATTCTACTAGTGCTTTGTCAATAACAGCTTTTAATAAAACAAAATGACATCTGAACGCCTAGAGATTTGTACATAAATCGATCTTGCTTTCTAAGTATTGTTTTTTTTTTTAATTGAAATAATTTTTAACGTTTGTAAATTCTTCCAACCTGGACCTGAACCTTACGAACCCAGTTCCTTTATACAAACAGGTACTGAACTGTCCGTCTTGCTTTTAGGCAAACTAATGGTCAGCATTAATTCAGTTATTACACACCTACATGCATATAAGTCGAGGCAGCACTTCAACGCTAATTAAACGTAGATTAATTAGAGACCTAATAGGGTACAATGCGCCACATAATTACGCCGCATTGTTATGTGTATGTATCAAATCTCTACTCTCAAAGGTTTTAAAGCAGGTTATCGAATCTGCATTGAAATTATGTACCTATTTTTAAATCCTTCGTAATTTCAAAAAACACTAAACTTTGCTTATGACATAGTAACGGCTATTTATGGTTAGCGGCAATATTTCTTTATTTATGTGAAGGCTGCTAACTCGCCATTGAACAGGCACTTCATAATATTTTCACGAATAATAAAATTAATAGACTTTCTTCAAATGGATAGAAAGACAAAGAAAGAAAAAAATGCTGATATTGCCACGTAAGAAATAGGTGGGACGATAAATTAAACGTTATTCATTTTTAATACGCTGTTTTTGTAAGTTTTAGTTTGCAATTATCTGGATTTTATTATATAGCTTCTTTCAATATTTCCCTGTTTGTACAAAACTAATCAACATCAAAGAGTAATAAATATAAATAAATAACTTGATAATAAGTTTCAAATCCAAATATTAATTTAGTAGGTACATCTAGAATATTATAACATCTCATCTTTGTATTAGGGACCTTTTGGCTAGTAAGTTTGCAGAGATGGATGGATCCGTTTCAACGCGTGTAGCTAATTGTATGTAGAGAAAGTCATGTCAAGTCAAAGCGAGTCCTGACTTACGGGATGTGTAATTGAAACTGACAAATTTTGACTATTCTAGTTGTAGATTGATAAAATAGTTTAGTTTAATAAGTCGAATCGTGTTTGATTTTATAAAAGGTTCGTTTTGTGTGACAGAAATGGAAATTTCTAATGGAAAATACGTAAGATTTATTCAATTCTTAAGTATGATTTTATACAATATGTCTCTAAATTAATTATTTTGATAAATATATTGTGATATCAAAGTAAAAGAAAAGTTCAAAGTTTCTCGACGATCAACCTGCAAAACAAAGTATTAAACTTGAGCTTTTCGATTTTTCTCTTTTTCATTCAAGAGACTTTGCTTGTGACTCAAACAAGTAGCTAACCTACCACCACCACCTTTTTCCACCACCAGGCTTCTGTTCTACCACCAGGTATTTTCCGTTATTTGGTATAATGATCTTGATGGCACATATGTATATATACTGCTGAACTAAGAAAATTATATTTAACAACATTGAACAAAATTCGTTTAGCTGTAGAAAGGATACCGAAGATAAAATTAAATAGAGATTATCATTACGTACACCAGTAAACTGCCACCCTAGACTGAAAATATGAAACGAAAACTCATACGAGCCGTAACATAACAGTAAGCAACTTAGCAAACAGTCGTTACTTAATTTTAACGCTAGCTTATATCACTATAAACTCTAAAGAGCTATTTTAATTACAGCACAACTCATAACTTGTACTCGTAACATTGTTTGAGGGCGTTAAATTATAAAATATAATCAAGCAATGTTGTAAATTAAATGTAAACAGTCTGTAAGGTCAACATTTGGGCGGCATTTATCTCTGTAGCGAGACTGTTTTGGAAGTGTTAGAGGGTGCTAGGGTACTTCCGTCGCCAAGACCTCTGCTTGGAGTCTCCAGGAGATTTATGCCGTGACCTTCGCAATAAACAACGCCCGCTGAGATCTATGTTTAGCGGGAATAGCACAAAGCTTGAGAAACATGTCTCAGATTGTCCCGGAACTACTCAGCGTGACTTATCGTGCTCATTACGCTGTTATAATTAAAAGTGATTGGATTATGTGGTTTGACGTTGACGTTATTTGGTGGTCACGTAAGTTATTATATTATTATTTATCAAGAGCTACAATGAATAAATTCATTGTTTAAGGTTTTTAATAGAGATGGTGAATATAACTATCAACCATTAAAATTAACTGATAAAAACTTTCAACTGTATGATATGATAAATAAAATCAACGCTATTGAATAAAAATATTATTACCTATTCATTCAACCGACGACGCGCGGCGCGGCCGTCGACGCGCCACGCGCCAACTCGGATTCGTTTCCAAGAAATAATGTCTAGGTAGTAGGTACATCAATTCACTACGATAAAATTTGCACTTAACTGTCATTGCTTTAAGATGCATGTTGCATTAACATAACCTATCCCATACATCCCTACGTTCGTAAGTGCCTAGTCAACATTTGTTTTTGATGATAATGAATGTGATTGGTTGATTTTAAACACCTGAATGATATTCGAATATTTTTAACATTAACTTGCTGAGGTTTAGTGTTAGTTTTTGATAATAATAAATGTGATTGGTTGATTTTAAACACCTGAATGACATTCGAATATGTGTTTTATCATTAACTTGCTGAGGTTTAGTGTTACTTTAATATTTTATTCTGATGGAACGAAATAGTAATTTCATTCCATAGATTTGTGTTTCATTCAATAATTTTGTAGAATATTGAGTGATTGAGTGAGATTAGTTGATGTCACGCGTTCTAAGTGCGAGTTACGAAATACTGATCTGTGTTGACTTTAGCGTGTTATTGTTATTGTTGTTTGTTAACGAATATTATAGGGAACTAAGTGTTTAATATTAAACACAAGTGTGTGTGAAGTGTGAACGTTTAGTGCAAGTAGGTAGTAACTTTAAACGGGTAAAATTTATACCTACCTACCTAGTGTCTTTCATAGTCTTTATGGACAAGCTCTGCAACGAGCGTTAAGTTTGTTGAGACCTAATAATACCAACATACCACAAAAATAGTGACATTAGCTAGACAGTCCTAAGCCTGTTAAAGTATGAAGGAAAGTATATTCATTGAATTAGTTGAAACTAACGCAGACCTAGCAATATCAACTTCGTTATGGCTTTGTGTTGTTAGAATAACAATTAACTAATATTTTCAACCATTAAAATTAACAGTTATTTTTTTTTATCAAATAACTTTTAACAAATAAATACATTCAACCACTTAGCCCATCTCTAGTTTTTAACAACAACACAACATTTACAAATTACGCGAACTCGGCAGTATATAAAATTCATGGCTGTGGGAATCAGTTTGTATTTCAAATAAACTTAATCTTAAAATCTAAGCCTTGGCTTTTGTTATATTTCACCGGTAACAATAAAGCAATTTCAAAATTAGATTTGATTTTCGTATTAGGACAAAAGAAATCTCCCGACTTAATTTACAGAAAAATCATTTGAAATGGATGATAATATATTTAAATATATGTGTGCGTATATTTTGTTCAGCGCAGGTTTTTTAATAAAATATTTCGCCAAGTTATATTTTTGTCTTCAAGTAATAAACGTCAAAACTGCGGCTATTTAATTCAATCAAATAAATGGAAAAGCCTTGTCACGCTGTCACGAATTACAAGATTAGTTTTCTTTCACAAATGCTGTTCACAAATTAATGTTCAAAAACAGGAATTTTAGTCGACTAGTTATAATGAAAATCTACGATATTGTGATTTCATTTGGAAAATAGTTCATTTTTCATAAAACATTTGAACGAAGCTTTTACTAAAATAAACGAAGTTTAAAAATACTGAAAATATTTTGGGCACAGAAAAATTGCGAAACAAAAACAGTATGTAGTAAAATGCTTCATTGAACTGAAACGTTAAAAATCAATGCACATAAACTTGAAATCCAATTAAGTTTGATTCTATTCAGAGTTTGCACGGACCATATGTTCAAATATCATTAGTTTAGCTCGCTACGTGATAACGGACATTTGTTTCCGATTCTGCTGGAATTTTAGACGCAATTGTGTGTTTTTACATCAAGGACCGACCACACTTGATTAGTGTTGGCCATGCTCGACCGACGTCACTCGTATATCAAGGAATGTTACATACATTATGTTGATACATATGTACACTCGTAAACCAATGTTAAACAATAGGCTCAACTCCAGATAATGTCGACCGATTTAACCTATTATTTTTTACTCGACTACGGCGAAGCCAAAAGGAAGGGTAATGTTTTTGGCAGTCTATTTAATGAAATACATATATACATATCGTCACGCCTTTTATCCCCGAAGGGGTAGGCAGAGGTGTATTTCTACACCCACTTTTCGCCATATATACTTTAGTCCCACGTAATAAGGGGCGAGCCTATTGCCGTACCGGGGACATTTCCAGACTCCGTGCTGCTACTGAGAATTTCGTGACAGAAAAACCCAATAACACTGCCCGACCCAGGAATCGAACCCCGGACCTCCCGATCCCACGCGCACATTTATGCCGCGAGACCAACGAGGCAGTCGTATAGGGTTTGATGTCAAGTTTTCCGTCTCTACGCAAAGATGGTATTTGCATCGTGTTATCCCTTAGTCGCCTCTTACGACACCCACGGGAAGATAGGGGGTGGTGACACTTGTATTGTATGCCGTCAACCACACGGCTAATTTAATTAAATATAGGTAAGATATTTCAAAGAACACATTTGTCAATAAAATTCAAAACTTTATTAATGCTGTATTATAAAATGGTCTTAAACTAAAATTAGGCAGCGATAGCCGAGTGGATATACCAACAGACTGCCATGCAGAGGGTACAGACAGGCAGCCGCTCCGTGGAAAAGCTAATATTCAGCCAAATCCGGTTAGATTAGAAAGCGGATCCCAGATTGAAACTGGGATAACGCTAAGAGGATGATGATGATAAAATGGACTTATTAAAAATAATGCTTCATAAAATCATCAGTCGTGAATGACTACGGTTGGTGTAATGGTGTAATGCATGCCAAACGTGCGGTACGTCACCTCGTTTGCCTCCAATCACATAAAAGAAAGAAAAGAAAAGAGGGCCCCAGTCTGCAAGGGCCTTGGCTCGCAACCGTGATAGCGCTGGGACGCTGATTATACGGTGTTTCTCAATAATACCAGCTTCTCCCTTTGGACCGCATCCAACGGAGAGCCGCTCGAATTGTCGACTGCCAAGATATTTGCAATCGGTTAGACCCCTTGGCGCTGCGTAGAGATGTAGCCTCGCTATGCATCTTTTATCACCTCTACTATGGGGAGTGCTCCGAGGAATTGTTCAGATTAATCCCTGCCGCCTCTTTCCGCCATCGTTCTACGCGACAGCATTTTCATCCCCATCATTTAGATGGTTGGCAATCCACAACGGTGCGTTTCTCTAGAAACTTTCTGTCACGCATCTCTAAACTGTGGAATGATCTGTCACCTGCGGTTTTTCCGTACCAATACGACCTTCAAACCTTCAAGAAAAGAGCATATTCCTTTTTAAAAGGCCGACAACGCACTTGTGACTCCTCTGGTGTTGCGGGTGTCCATGGGCGGCGGTAATCGCTTAACATCAGGCGATCCGTCTGATCGTTTAATCCCCTATTCCACAAAAAAAAAAACTTAGTGCAAAGGTCTCAATGAATCTGAATTGCTCTCTGAATTCGTCGTTTCATATATTATTTTTTTGGTCTAGCTATAAATAAATAAATAAGTTATTTATTTATTTGAGAAAAGGTTTGACAGTATTAACACTTATTTAATATTTTACAATGTTTAGTAACATGTGACATTGACAATTTCGTGTTTTGTTGGACTCTGGTACCCATGGTCATGGTAAGATTTAACTTGTGTTATGGGTACCAGTGCCCTTCCATACAATGACAAGTCAAATGTGAAAACAATGATAGGAGCGATTATACGTGGTGTTAGTGTATACTATTAATAGATATTATATAGAATCTAATGTGCATAGGTATTAATTTAAAATGGTAAGTGCCTCATGCGTTCAGCCTCATATGAATAAAAATGTTTGTAAACGTTAATGTGTGCGTGTATGTGTGTGTGTGTGTATGCGTGTGAGTTCGTGTGTGTGTTTGTGTGTGTGTGCTTGTTTGTGTGTGTGTGTGTGTGCGTGTCTGCGTGTGTGTGTGCGTATAATCAGTGTTTGGAAGTGTGAGCATTACTGTTATAGAATAGACAACTTCAATAACTTTTCCGTTTCATCATAATTTATTGTTTGCAACCATTCAAAAACGTTCCTTTTATATTCTCGCCTAAATATTGCAAGTTTTATTGATTTTGTTTAGCAAGTTTGTAGTACAAAAAGTTGTCTAAATGTAAGTACCTTACAAGCTGCATAAAGAATTTGAGTGGGTGTATTTAAAGGGTTTGGACATCATGACGTGACTCTTTATGCACGTTCAACTTGTAATAGATGTGTCTTATGAGCTAATATGTACGTACATACCTGTTTTCCCTAGCGACGCAGAGATTATCTCTTCTATGGCGGTGCTTTATAAACAGAATAAAATAGTTGCATTCTTGCTACACGAATTGTTAGGGAAAGTTTACTAGATATGATAGTTTCTGCATTATATTTTTATCGGTTTTAATTGGCTATATTTAAAATGATAAAGCTATTAAATGTCTTTATGTATATTTGTTGGGCTGTTATGAACCCTTATGTTTTAGGCGCTCGTTGTTAGTAGGTAGATGCCTATGGCACTAGAATGAGTTCCTGTACCGCGAATGACCTTAATAACAACAGACACAAAGAACAGCCACACTCTGAACGAAATTTCTAGATCACCTAAATAGTTGTCCTCGTGTGTATATATCGATTTTACTTCATTACTTTCGTTATATACATAAATATACTATATGAAACTTTTATTAGGTACTTTGGAAATAAACAAGCGAGCCGCCATATATTTTATAACATTATGATTTTCAATATTCATTCTCAAATATGAGAAATTCATTTTTAGTATAATAAAACAAAATCTGAGTTATATTTATTCCAGGGCGAATGTTAATTAACCCGTAAGTTAGGGCCGCACTAATATGTAATCTTTAGTAAGTAATGATGCCCGCGGGAAATAATACAGACGCTAAATTGGATACTACGATAGATGCTCGCTTTTATTACTAGCAACATTCATTTAAATAATATTACAAAACATTGTGCTTGTATATTTTTTTACTGGTGTGCTTATGTTTAGATTAAGTAGCATACTAAATTGCTGATTAGGTACATGCACGGCCAATTTTAAAGCGAAATATCTGGCAATTGATTTTGAATTTAAAATGCAATATTAATTGAAGTATATTATTGTTATTTTTTTTTAATATGATAATTCTTTGTTTAAATTTTTTCAAATTATAATTAGGAAAAGAAGAGACAGCTCTATCAAATGCGCCTACCTATACACCAAACAAAATATTTGTCCTTTAACAACAGCATAAATTCAAGCGTGTAGCTAAAAACCTTATTACGTACTTATAACACAGATTGGCCGCACAGATTATAGCCCGTGTTGTGATCGAGCAAAACCACAGTGTAAACACGCTGTTACGCCTCAACAGGATAAAGATGCCGTCGACGGGTGTGAACTGACAAACTTGCCCCTATCTGTTCCAACCTTAACTATTCTGTGATGCATAGTTTAGAATACTTCTTCCTGTACCTATTATACCAGAATACTTCACGCGGTAACTAGTATGTATAACGGTTATTTAGGTAGGAGACCGGGTATGGTTGTCACACTGGTTGGTTGTCACAGACGCCATAACAGACAACTAAACGGCGTGGTAGGAGCGAGGGAGTAGCACATCCATTTGTACCTCATGTCAGCGTACTCCGACATGTTGTTTAATAGACTTATTCAACCACTCGATATTCTATTATGACCTCTGTGACAACCAACCCGTGTGACAATCATACCCGGTCTCCCATACCCAACTACATGCTCGAGATGATTTCACATGTAGTTACTTATTGAGCAGTTTGGAATGTTCAGTTAGTGAGGAGTTTTCGGGTTTGAGCTGTGTTTTGATTATGAGTGAAGTTTGCTTGGTGGTTTAATATATAGGTGTTGAACTCCCACATTTATGTATAGTATGGCTGGATAATTTATAGAACTATTCTAATAATTGATTTGTGTGTTGAAGTAGAATATGGGTTATGAAAGCAGTGGAATGTATAACATTCGCAATACCTACGATTTGTTGAAGTGACACAGTGTAGTCATGGATATTACAGTTAGGCACAGAGAAGTAGCGTATGTTTAATAAGCATTCTACATTTATACTTATAAAATAAAGCTGAAGAGCTAATTTGTTTGTTTGCTTGGATGAATGCGAACTATTAGTTTGAATTGAATAAGTATTTTCTGTTGGTTTGTACGTTTACCGAGGAACGCTATAGGCTGTATAACATAACGCCATGAGGTCGGACCAATAAGCATAATATCCAAGGATAATTTAAACTTAATAATTTTAGGTAATCTCTAACATAATTATGTCTTCATAAATTGTAGCCGTCTCGATTAAGTCAGCATTATTCACTCACTACTCATCACTAGAAAATATTAAAACAAGTCAAAATCGCGTAAATATTTAATAGACTACCTGATCAAGATAAAATTTACTTTACTAAAAATATCAGTTAAGTATTCAGCTCTTAGTTTTTGTTGAAAATATTATTTTAGTTTTTTTTAAAGAAATTTGACGGTTCTCGGCGTTAAGTTCGTTTCACGTTACGAGGACCGAAGTGGACGTTTAAAAACAACGGCAAAGCATGGTTTTGATACCTATGGAATTTCTGACTCTTATAGACTCTAAAGAAACCTTGATGCAGAAGTAATATTATGTCAAAATGATATAGTTTTTCTTTATAAGTTTTACTACCGCAATGACTCTGCGATTTTAGGTATCTGTGCTACTGATAAAACGCTGAATTTACCGCCTTGGTTCATGTAGTAGAAATTTGAATGACTTATATTTAGTAGTATCGAAGTTATCTCTTTGTGTCCGTCATTCTACTGCTAAAGTTTTGTTTTATGTTCCGACATTCTAAAGCACAAAGATTTGTGGTTGCAAGATTAAACAACCATTAAGAGTAAATAATGAAAGGTCCCGCCTATTTGTCTAATTCATATTTAGGAACCTTAGCTGCTAAGCTCGATGTCGTCAGTGCGATTCCCACTGATGACAAACCTTTGTGTGATGAGCTCAAAGATATATTCTGTGTTTGGGTGTAATTTATTTACAATAATAGTACAAGCTTTGTTTGATAGGCAGCGATAGCCTAGTGGGGATACCAACAGACTGCCAGACAGAGGGTATCTGGTTTCGAATCCTAGGCGCGCACCACTGACTTTTCGAAGTTATGTGCGTATTGAATTATTAATTATCACTTGCCCCGTGCCTCGGAGAGCACGTTAAGCCGTCAGTCCCGGTTGTCATGAAGATCTTTGACAGTCGTTATAGGGAGTCAGTACCTATCTCTGAATAAACTGACACTAGTCTAAACCATGGAATATTGCTATCCCTTTGGGTTGCGGAGGTCAGATAGGCAGTCGTTCCGTGGAAAAGCTAATATTCAGTCAAATCCGGTTAGACTAGTAAGCGGACCCCGGGTTGAAACTGGGATAACGCTAGGAAAAAGAAAGTACAAGCTTTGTTTAGTTCCAAACTAATCAAATGGCATCGAGTGGGTTGTGATGATGCAAAATAATTGGTCAGTGGAGCTGTCGATTCCCCAATGAATGGCTCTACTAGATTGGGATAGCACTAGATAACACTAGGCACCTGTGCATTCCGTACTACGAAAATCCATCTAGCCTCTACGCTAACATCATTTGTGAATCATCCATTTATCCTTTGAGGTGAACATGTCCCATGTTCACCTAAATCGACAAAATGGCGAAGCGGCCACCTTTATTGCCATATTAACACGTGTTTAAATAGAGTTTATACTTAACTAATAAGTACTACAAATATTTTAATCATACTAATCTACAATACTAAGTCAATATACACCTATAGTCCGTGCCACGAGAACATAGACTTTTTGTAAACAAAGAATTTCTACTAAGTGACTTAGCGATAGTTCTGTCAAAAACAAATAATGTCAAATCCAATGAGCGCAACGGTACATAGATACGTGTCATTGGAAACTAATATGCCAATGGATTGGGTTTTTATCGATATTATGCGCTGTCAACAGAATCTTTTGATGTTTTGAGGTACTGACGCATAGAATGTCAACATTTGGCGTTAGTTCATTGAAATGTTACATTCTTGGGCTTAACATGCATTTATCAGAGGACAAAATATTTTTTTTTAGTTATCAAGAAAGGGTAAATGTAAAGGTAAATACAAGTTTATAGGATCACAACGCTCTGCCCGCTGCCGAAAAAGCGGGTGCAGAATAGCAGATGGCAAACTATTAGTCGCGCAGAAAATTATTTATACCTAAAAAAGAAATTGCGTTTTCAGACTACCGTAACTTCTAATGGATTTTGTTTGTGTTCATTCTGACGATTTCATTCACAAAAAATGTAAAATCTCTATGCCTAAAACTTTTTATGCAATGTACTAGCTAGTTATCTGTAATATTATTCATTGTTGGTCAATAATTTAATATTTTAGGATAGGTAGGCTACTTTGCAAATGATTTATTGCCTATGATCTAAAAAGAATCATATCAATAATAGAGTCACATGTAGTCTATAATTATGTACTCTATCATTTACATACATGGTACTCTATTTTTCCTTAATTTACAGAATAAATTACGTGTAAATTAACGACAAAAATTCGGCAAATTTATGAACATTCGACCATTCAAACACAAAATTAAATATTTTTATTTCAGTAAAATTTAACAATATAAATTTAAAAACATAGTAGTATAATTAGCATTGAAAAAAAAGACTGTTCAAAAAGTATAAATCTCAAACACAACTGTTTGAAAAAAGGTTGTGAAGCCCTGAATGTTTGTTTACAAAAAGTCTATCTTCTCGTGGCACCAACTATAGTAATAAACAAAATCCTATAATCCTTTAACACTGACTTTCGCAATGTCCATTACACGTAATAAGGATTACACATATGAGCGTTAATAAGGTCTAAACAGCAAACAAAGGCCAACAGGGCGTAGTACTAAATTAACCCGCTTATAACTAAGCAGTTAATTTTGCCAAAGCCACTGGTAACTTTATTGTCCTCAGGGATAATATTTCGAGGTGCGTTTACAGAGAGGATCGTTTACAAGTCATCGAGAGAAATAGATGCAGCGTAACGAACGGATTGACTCGCGACTTCTGCAAGTTTAATCTTCGGGGAAATAGTCGAGACGCCCCCATTAACTTACTAACGTCTCGTTGGCTGTTCGACTTCGAATACGCGTAGCGATGTGATTGCGAAATGTTTTATTTTGTTTGCTCTAAGTTATTGGGTTACGAGTTGTGTTGAACTGTATAGAAGCTTTAGGTTACTTTTTAAGAGTTATTTATGAATAACTTTGCATGGGAATTATTGACAAAATATGTTTTACCTTTTTTCTTCGCATAGGTATATGTATTTTGCTCATATGAAAAGGAGTACAGCATTAAATTATTTGTATGATTTTTTTTCTCGTTATGCGAGTAGGGCTAATCATTTTGTGCGTTAATGAAAATAATTATGTAAGTACAAAAAACAGAGCCTAGCGCAATTTAAAGCCATGATACATATAAAATTAGAGGTTTGTTCTAAACAAGATTTCTCAATATGTCTACACAGCATGATCATAATAAAGACTATGAAGTATTACAATAATAATGACTGCCTCCGTGATCCAGTGCATAGCGTATGCGACTGCTGATCGGAGGTCCCGTGTTCGATTCCCGGGTCGGGCAAAAGTGTTACTGGGTTTTTCCGAATTCTCAGAATCCGGTGTTGTGCCCGGTAACGGCATTAGGCTCGCCCCCTATTACGTGGGACCTAAAAATTCATGGCGCAATGTGGGTGTAATATTTACACCTCTGCCTACCCCTTCGGGGATACAGGCGTGAGTCTATAAAAAAATATTTATATAGTATCTAATAAGGGAATTAGATAATTATAACGTCATATGCATCTTACATACCTTCATAAGATGTATCCTATGCTCTTAAAATCCAAGTAAGAGTAAAATATTAAATGCGTGCACGTGCATTTAATATTTTACCCATAGCGGCTATATTTTGTCGTCAAATAATTTCATTCAGCGGAATATGAATATATTCAATTAACTAGACTAGATAATTTCCCCGTGGATCGCTACATCGTTAACATCTATTCACGCGAAGTGGCAACTTATTGAAAAACTGCTCCAACCACTGCACTGGCGAGATTTTAATAAAAAAGTTAGTGAAATTATTTTGATTAGGTACCGTGTTTTTTTCGGATCCTGTTGGCAAATAGTAATTTCTGTTTCGTTAGTTTTATTTGGCGGTGCGGACTGATATTACTTCCTAAAAATAATTTTTCAATTTACCATCAATTTGTGTTGAAAGTAAGTAGAAAGGCCTTTTTTTATTTTCTCGCGGTGTAACTATTACGGCCTCCGTGGTCCAGTGGATAGCGTATGCGACTGCTGATCGGAGGTCCCAGATTCGATTCCCGGGTCGGGCAAAAGTGTTACTGGGTTTTCCCGAATTCTCAGTAGCGGCACGGAGTCTAGTGATCTGCCCGGTAACGGCAATAGGCTCGCCCACTACTACGTGACATGTGACTTTAACACGATGTAGCGGTGGGGTCATGCATCAAGCATATTGTGACGCGACTATCTAATTCACTACCTCTCTAATAATAGTAATATTTATATAACGGGTTAAAATCGCGTTATTATTTAAAAAAAATGGTAAAATACCATACATTTCCCTAGACGTTTCAAACAATTTATGTCTCAATTTAACGAATATATCTTATAAATATTATGTTATTTGGAGATTCTTGTAACAACATTTTTTTAAGTCTGTATTAAGATTCAAATCATAAAAAATAAAAATGGGTTCTTATTTCCTTCTCTCTTCAACAAGTCATATTTTTTATTTATAAATTAGTTACGAAAATTCACTGGTATTTTCCATGGCATGTTCTCGATGGGATAAAACGGTCTGGCAAGGTAAATAAATAGAAGATTTGCGTATCTGTATCAATTTGCATTTAGATGCTTTATTGACAAACGTCAGAAGCCAACCCAAAAAGCTTCCCTTTCAAACGGAACCGAAAAAAATGTTTCTTTGATAAATTATGTACCTTGTCTTGAGGCTTGCCGGTAGTTAGGAATTTGTTGGAAAATCGCATCGCATACATTTTCTCTAAATTCAGAATATTTATCAGAGACATACGAAATTCGATGTCAAAGAGTTGTTCAATGCAATCGCCGAAGGGACGCGAAGGGTTAGAATTTCGCAGTTGGCTGGAATCTCTGTGATCTCTCGCACACGTGCATCCCACCACTAAAACTATTATCTAGAATTACATTAAGAAATTCTTTACGTCTACACCGCAACGCCGCGCCGCCGAGTTGCGCACCACCTTAAGCGTACAATTTACAAAGATACGTATGATTTGGATTATGAATTAATTGTTCCGATTATATTACTTTTGACGGGTACAAGTCTAGATCGAGGCAGTAGGTGCTACATTTAATAGAATTTTTGATTACTTTGGGTTGAATTCATCCTTAGGGAGTTTCTCTCCAATTATAGTCTGCTTTTTTCTGAAATCACCTTAGTATTAAGTCTCTATCACAAATACGCATCGCTACGACAATCGGAAAATGTGTATTGCTGACATGAAACGTGAACTTTCAAAACACACTATTAGCCTCTTGACTTCATCCTAGAGCTACTTAGAGATTTAATCTATCATTTTAGTATATTGTATGGCGGTGAAACTCATTTACTTAGGCTATTATTCCATAAAAGCATGATATTTCTCATCATATTTCCACATGGCAGTAGGCGTATTTATTACTTAAGCAAACTATGAAACATCTTTTTTTTATCCAACATCGTAAAAACATAAATCCTGCATTTGTGTTTTATTTAAAGTCATACGTAGTTTTATACTCACGCAATAAATACGAAGGAAATCGTTTTATGTCGCGTCTCGGCGAGGTAGAGAGGAAATTTGTGCTAAACAGATTACGCAGCTAATTTCCCGACAACACCCTCACCCACTATTTCTTACTGTAGAACTGAAATATGTTATATTCTCAGTTAACTTGTTATACTTTTTTAGGAGTGCAGAACTGATGCTGTGAAAAAGATTTTGATTCTACGTACTAAGTATAACTTTTTTGTTTTCTTTCACAATATGTGTTTTACTGTTGTATTCAAAACCTTTTGAGGGCGATATTTTTAAATTTCGTGACTTTGGCGTGCTTCAGTTATTTTTATTAAAAAAAAATATTATCTACTCGTTACAATTTAAAGGATAATGCTGATACCTATACAAATATTGTTTTCTTATCACTGTTAAAGACATCATTGTTAAAATAAATAGATTTACCTTTTTCTTTTACAACATAATTAAACCACATACCTAAACAACACAGGTTCACACAAATTAATGCGAACAGCAAATTAAACTGAATGGGAAACAATTAATCCCATTACAGGCGCATCCTTTGTATTAATATTCTGTCGTATTGGTTCATTAGTACGTTTGGCGTCGCTACTCGCCAGTTCAGCGTCAACCGAGGGCAGTGCCTCTAATTAGATAACGAATTAAGGTCTTCAGCCTTCAAGCGGTGCTTGTTTTACTCATCAGGAATCCTTTACACCACGTGTTTGGAAAGTATTTTGAAAGCTGATCCTCGGCATGTTTACTTCATCGCTTTAATTAAGCTGTGTGTAGCGAGAGTTGTGAAGTCGACACGATCTTTATGGACATGCTGTCTAATTAATGTGAATGCACTCTCGTTACTGTAAGCTGGTATGCTGGTTTGCTTTAAGATTTTCCGCCTAGGAACGAAGTTAACGTCGTTGATTTAGGTTATTACTCAGTTTTAATAAATTCATGCAAAATACGTTTCCATAGGAAGGCGCTTAAAAACTAAATTTGAGGCTTGAAAAGAGAGAACCTATCAAAGACTTGGAAGTATAATAAATATAAAATAATAATTGTCGTGCCTAAGCCCATGAAATGATTCATTAGGACATTTAATTTGATCAGAGACCAATATATTGTTGATGCAATAACTAAGTGTAATAGTTTGATGTGTAGTCTTCATGGTTTCAATATTAGAACTGTCCTGATCGTGACATGAATGAGAATCGTAGTTCGGTTTTCTATTAATTTACGACGCAAAACGATCGTGAGTGCCACTTCCTTTCCTTTTATCTGTTATTAGCATTTGCTAAGTAAACGACTGACTAATGTTTGTTTTTAATTTTGTGCGTCATTTAGTGAAAAAGGCTACAAGCAAACGTGCATGAATTTTGAGACACAATAGAAAATTGCTTCCTGATTTCCATTGTTATGAATAAAACGAGGTAACGACCGCAAATAAGATTGAGCAGATTGAAAGATTGAGCAAAATCAAACTCAGTGACGGACAAGAGAGGCTTTTTCAGCAGTGGACTGCGGCAGGCTGACGCCATGACTTCAGGCTCATAAAATATTGCTTATCCATTTGTTTTAATGCTATAAATGTAAGTTTCATTTCTTGAATCAATTATAAATTCTGTTCAGCTTATCTATCACATTACTATACTTCGTTTCCGCGTATCCGATAGGTCTTCGGTACTGTTGCAAGTGTTGTATTTTCGAATGTACCCATAGTACAATATCTATTGATGCTTCAAAATTAACATTAATTATATAATATTCAGGAAGTCACAAGCCTGAGAAATACTCTTAACTGAAGATTCGTATTCCCACTAGTTGCATTTAGGTAAGGTAAGTTCCTTCCGTAAGTCGTATCGGTCTACAATGTTAGATTGTTAAACCAAAGCAGAGCCCCTGGGGCAACAATGTTGGGTCAATGTTGCACGCCAATTAGACGCGTAGTTTTGCATCTGTATTACAAAGAAACTATACTAAGTTATAGACATAAATAATATACAAAAAACATCAAATTATACCTTGGGTTAAAATAAGTCAGAATAAAAATTATAAAAATAGACACCATATAAAGTAAAATTATTTTCTTGTTGTATTTATACAATTTTCTGGCATAATATATATCTAGAATGCCTGAAATACCTATATGCCTGAAATATATTTTTAAAATACTTTGCTTTGAAAACTACTTACTAAAATAATTCAAGAATAATTATAGGTCATGGAGGTATCCCAGTATACGATCATATACTATAACCAAATCCTTACGATACATCTTCTATTTAGATGTAATTTTTATTTTAATACATATTTTCGATAAGCTTTCTTAAAAGCAAAATTAGATTTCTTCTATATATATATTCAAGGCTGCTTTTAATGTATCTATACCATGCTACCGAATTCTTTTAAATAATTTCAAAGAAATACAGAAGCGAATCACTTTTATGTTTTCATCTGATCTGTGACAAAATTACACGTCTTGACATGTAATTGTGTACTGTACTTATTAAATTTCGCCGGAATAGGTAGTTATAATACTTATGTAAGTATAATAAAGTAATTTCAAATCTAAACCGGAAAGAAGCCTTGCTGCGTGAGGTAATAAAGATTTATTATAAATCTGGATGTAGGCGAGGTGTCTAGACAGCTGAGTCGAGGTGCCTCGTGATGGGGATTTGTGCCGCGAACACGGCTTCTTAGTGCCTGCAACCACCCTCCCTAATCTCACACACGACACACCGCAAGTACTGACTGCCACAGTATGATGTACCGTCATGTACGCATTAGTGACTACTACAGCGTTATAAACTCCTTCCGCATAAAGAGGATTATACCATCTGTATATTGACGTACCTGCTTTCTGTATTACGTAAGCTTGTTTTCCTTCACCTAAACAAGCAATCTCTAAAAGGTTTACATAAACATGTTTGTTGAAACGCGAACTGTTATTACAGTAAGGTGTACCTAAGCTTGTAATTCAATATATGTGCCGTTAAATTTAAACCGCGTATGATTTGAACGTTTGAGCCGTATATGACATACAATCTAATCGTAGCGGAGAATGTCGTACAATTCAATTTGGGCTGTGTGTATACAGTATAATCTATTATACATACTGTTGAACCACCGTATTTGACTGCATGGTATAGAGACTTGTCATTTTTCATATCGTTACCACGTCATGTTGTCAGTTCGTCTCCCTAAACGCGTTAGAACTTTGTGTCATCCTTGAGTTATTATTGACAAATATTAAAAAATATAGTACTGTATTGCTTTATACATTAATGTACACATAAAGAGGGCGTATTTATTTTTATTTTATTCAAATAATTTTCCCATTTCCAATTTTCTACATACTCAACAAACAAAACATTTTCAAATCGTTTTGCACTTGTTGTGTCATCCTTGTGTTATTATTTACAAATATTCATAATTATAGTTTGTACTGTATTGCGTTATACATTAACGTTACGTGAAGAGGGCTTATTTGTTTTTATTTCATGTAAATAATTTTCCTCTTTTCTACACTCTAAACAAAATATTATCAAATCGTTTTGCACTCAAAAGGCTATAAAATGTTCTTCTTTACATCTATCATGCATAAGAAAGGATTTATCTGAAGTTAGCCAATGAGATCACCAAACACATTAATCTTCCGTTGAAAGGAGCGTCCATACAATAAGAAGTCTACTAAACCTGGCCTATAAAGGGGTAGTGACGTATAAACACTGAGAACTAACAGTCAAAGTTTGGTGGATGATCTATAAAAGCGAAGGATTGTTGTAGAGGACGGGTGACAAATAAACAGTTTTATTGCAGCTTTAAGATTGCTGATATACTTGAGCATTCAATTGTAACAATAGAGTAAAATCGAGCATAAGCCGTCGTTTTAAAATTTGTCGAACTGAACTTCGAACAGAGCCAAGCTTAGAGCCAAACATCGCTACGAACATTTTCAAGATCTTGTTACCGAACGGTTTCGTCGGTAAAAAGCTCGAAGCAAAACTGTAATTCCGTTAGAATGCTCGCCAGAACGCTCCACAGAATGCTAGCTCGTTTGGATTTCTGTAATGTTACATTCGCTAGAATGCTCAAGTTTATCAGCACCTTTAGAAAAGTGGCCGGTATTAAAACTTGTTGATACTCCGTTTGAACGTTTTGATATTTTTCATCCCGTCTTTGTCGTCAGGTGTGCCTGACGATGATTTATGTCTTCGCTGGAATGGAGAATTGAATGAGTTTTGGCTTGATTCAGTGAAATTTATTTCTTTCAACGTGTTAATATATTACGACAGATATGTTTTATTGCTCAAATTTCCTATTGGAGCGATGGGCTTTTGTTATTTTCTGAAATACATTGTATCCTTCGTTTGTCATTGAATAATTTATTTATGTTTTTAATATCATTAAAATGATGATAATTATGATGTTTGAATGTAGATATACTTGATTACAACGGATACTAAATGATCGACCAACAACAAATTTACCTTTTTTCACATTTCTGTATGCATATTGATTTGTTTAACATCGAAAGAGGCAAAAATATACGTCGCTTTTCTATTATTACATGACATATTGTTTCTTTCACAAGATTATTTTCATAGTGTCACACTACTCACGTTTCGGTTTGTTGTATGACTTCTGTTAAAAGACTCAATAGGCTTCTGCGCGGCACATACAAATTGAATCCCATACAATTCAAAGCTAGTTGGCGAATCCGCTCACCCTTATCTCTCATCTGAAAGCAAAAAAAATATAAAAACGTACTGCATTCACGACTCGAATTAAGAGAGAAAATGGAATTTTAAAACCTCCTTTTGTGTTGAAGTAGATGAAAAGCATGTCGTTAAGGAGGAGTTTAAAATAGCTAATTACGTTGGAGAAAAACCCGACGAAGCACTTGGGAAACTTCTTGGCGTGCGTTTAACTGTCACCATTAAAACTGAAGTACCTTTTTCAGGCGAATGAAGCGATACAATAAGCTTAAGCCTCCAATAAAATTGAAATTAATTTATATAATTATTTTACGACGTACTATTTAATTACTTGTTGGGTGAAAACAGCACGGCACTGTAATAAAATTTACACAACATTTAACACTCAATTACACTGTTTCATCATATGAGATTAATTTATTTCACGTTGATGATGATGTTTTATTATTATTCGTAACGCGAAATATTATAATGTATGTGATAATTATTGTAACAGTGGAAAATGAGTACGAGAAACATGAAGCCAACATTAACTTCTTAGGACCAATTGTTTGTTTGAACCGATGAAACGTGATGATGATTGTGTGGTTCTGTTGATAGTGTTGATACTCTATGCTACAGCTTATTTATTTATAGCAAAGATTTCAGAAGAATTATAGTTGCCTCTGATAGTCTAGTGATATTTTTTCGGTCCATATTTTTCGACAAACCAAAAGGTCTATCACAGCTCATCACTGCCATCCGACCAAATTGCGAACAGCAATTACTAATATCTTCCATATTACACGAAGGAATAAAAATATTACGTACGTACTAATTACGTCTTCACGCGTTTCGAACATCACTCAACGATTCTTCAGATTGTCCTCTTCCAAAACATTTAGTTCGCCCGTAAACTAGCCAGAATGTTTAGACCCCTGCGCTTCTTTTCCAGTTACAATTAAACAAGGGGCAGGTGAGGTCAGGATAAATGGCCGCGATGTATTAGAACTAAGACATTGCGCCCGTTGTTAATGGACTTAGTCTAAATTGTCGGCTGTTGTCTCAGACTTTCATTCTAGTTGTGCAATTACTTTTTATTTTCTTCGTTATCTTTTGCTATAAACATGAATATAAAAGTGAGCCATAAAATAATTTATGGCACAAAATATTCTCGTATATTTATTTCCTTTAGTGAACGTATAGGCATTGTATTGAAAGTTATTGGTGCAAATTTATTTGATTAAACGCGGCATTGTGTTGTTTATTTGATTGTATTGCTCGTTGGATTTATTGGGCCTTGGTTTTGTTGGGATTCCTTATTCTAGTTTTATAAATGAAAATGATTATTTATATTATAGTTTCTATCTTGACGATCAGCTTTGGCGTAAATTATCTATTATCATGTATGAAGTATACACATATATAGTTTTAGAAGCTGCAGTAAATAGTATATCTCCACAAATGCAGCGATAAAACTTAAGAAGTGTTGAAATTGTCTTTACGCCACTGCATGGCTACCTGAAATAAATATGCAGTGCCGTAAACTTGAATCTGATCATGCAATAGTACCCCCTGGTTAATACCTACTATATTCAATGGTCAAAGCGATTTGCGCAAGAAATAAAAATGTACCATCTCCAAATAAAGCAAATGTTTATTTATGTAACGGGTCCATATAGCGTGGTCACGGCTGGTATATCCTACTCCAAAACGTTGAGACAAATATAAGGTATTTTTTAGGTGTAAAAATCGCGAAAGTTTAAAAGTATTTAAAATAAATGCATTTTTACACATCTAGAGTAGCGGGACAGTAATGACTTCCAAATTTTCATAATTTGTTATTAGCTTTATGGACGGACGCGCACCAGTACGCACCAAACCTTTGGAGTAACCCGACTCGCGTTTGATTGACGCCTCTTCACATGGTGCGCGTCTGTCTGCAAAACAAATACCGTGGGACGCCAGCTTAATCTTAATGTAATGGGTCAGTATTGCGCAATTATATGAGATATCTCTTCCGACGTTTCATCATGAGTTACACTACACGTAGTTATTGAGATTACTGATATCCTCATAGAGAATGATCTGATGATTCGATATTACTCAAGCAATGAGTACTTGCGCCATAGAGAGAGGAGACATCTAGAGTAGCGAGCCAGTAATGACTTTCAAAATGTTCATAATTTGTAATTGGTTTTAGGGATGGACGCGCACCAGTATGCACCTAACCTTTGGAGTAATCCGACTCGCGTTTGATTGTCTCCTCTTCACATGGTGCGCGTCTGTCTGCAAAACACATACCGTGGGACGCCAGCTTAATCTTAATATAATGTAAGTATTTCGTAATTATATGAGATATCTCTTCCGACGTTTTATCACGAGTTACACCACCATGGTCATTGGGGGTGACTGATATCCTATAAGATCCGTGTTGATATCCTTACAGAGATAATTCGATATTAAGTACTTACTCAAGCTAAGTATACTTACTTGTACCATAGACAGATGACGACGTAGAAACGACTGTTGAGAACGTTTAAAACGCTTTATGTCACAAGAACACAATATAAAATCGTGTAGTTCGTTCGACTCTGACTTTCTGCAATAGCGATATAATTCCCTGTGCAAGCTGCCAGCTGCTCTAGTTGGAATAGAATACTAGATTTAATTCCCAGTTTGCATCAACGTGGAGAGCAGCATTACGGAGACTTTGTGTTACTGATTGAATGACAGAAAAGCCACACCCAAAATTATTTGGCGCATAAACCTGTAATTTGGCATGTATGTGCCTCGGAGAGTGTAGGTGTGCACTAAGAAGGGATTTCTTGAAATTCTCACAGCATTGGGAAGAAACGTAATAGAAATAAAATGTGCGGGCTTAGCTGCGTATTAACGAAGCTATGGCCTTCGGTCCTCTTTTATAAATTATAAAATTCCGAGCTGAAACAGGTACTGTAATTAGATTCAACTGTCAGGACTGAGAGTGCCCGGAAATTTGCAATACAGAACCTGTCTAGCAAAGTTAATATATTAGTACTTAGATTGTCTAGGCAGAGAAAATGGGTGTGCCAAAGTTCACCTAAATTTTCAACTCCGATAATTGGAAATCCGAAAATGTTCTTCCTAACATTTTTCATCCTAACAATCAAAATCCCTAACTACTCTGTCTCTCATGTTCATAAATCCAAAGCATTGAACTTCATAACGTCAGTAGCGATAAACATCTATTTTACTATTATTTGTTTTCCTATATTTTCTCAACATAACCATCTTTTACACTATTATTCAAAGTCATATCTATTTTGTTTGGATTCCTTTTTATTGATAATAATCAGTATTATATACATTAATTTTGCGTAACTTTATTTTCACATAATATGTATAACATATAAGAATAATAGTACCATGGTACAAATACACAATAGTACAATGGTCAAGTTCCAGAAACGAATCGGTCGTATTAATAATTATTGGTTTAGGTTAGGTTAGAACTGTGACCACAACGCACGAGCCGAGCGAGCGAAGCGAGCGTGCCGCGGCAGCGGCCGGCGAAGTGTCAGAACAGAATCCGTTCTATAGTTATTGGTTTAGGTACGGTTAAAACTGCGATATAAACTCCCAGGCCATAAAATTAACCGTAAGTGAGTCGTGTTTTATGAATTTTAGTTGGAGTGTAGCCTTGGGGACGCTACGGCGCGAGGACTTAGAAAAATATTGCCAAATAAGTGTTATTTTTGCAAATCATTTATTTTCTCGATTCTATCGTATAAAACACCTAAATATAAGCTTAAAAGTGTCTTGGTAAAAGTGACATATATTTTTTATTACACTTGGTAAATGTTTCTTTCTGAGTATGAGTGAAAATATTATGGTTATTATATTTAGGGATAAAAGCGTTATGATAAAAAACAGTAGGAGTTTAAATATATTTACATTAATGATATTATTAATTACAATTTTCGGAAACATGAGTGTTATGAACATCGCCGGTTGCACTACAAATAGTATGAATGAAAACTTTAGGATGAAAAATTTTAGTAAGAGTGATCATTCGGATTACAAATCGTTAGGAAGAACAATTTCGGGTAAAGAACTTTAGGTGAGCCAATATGGACCCAGAGAAAATACATGAGTCAACTATTTACTACGGGGGCTGTCTTTACAATCGTCAATCGTGATTCACGTGGCCCCGTCTCTGCGGAATGGCGACAGATACAGCGGTGGTTTCAGTGAGCCGGCCATGAACGCCTCTTTACCACTTTATTTAGTAATATGCGAAGAATCGGTTCAATAAACAGAAAGGTGACTGCTAGCATATCTAGTTTTCATTAACTGTTTCCTATCTAACAGATTTTACGTGTAGGTACAACACACTGCCGACGTGGATGTGCTGTTTTTTGGACAACAATTGTCCAAAAAATAGCACAACCACGTCGGCAGTAATTATCCAGCGTCTTTGCTCACTGCTCATTCCGTCAGTGTTTGCTTTACAAAACTCCGCCATAACAGTTTGGGGGTCATTACCCGAGAGTGGAAGTTGTCGTTATATTTGACGAGCGGCCCGGCGACTGTAGCCAACCCTTTAAATGCACCGACTCGGCTAAATACCCACTGATATAAAGTTAAACGCACAAACTGATTTTCTTTGAAACTGTACTAAAGTGTCACTGATGGGGATCACAAGTTTGGATTGTTCAACTAATGTTTGATCATTGGAAATGTACGATGTATATTGTAGTACGTGAATGCCAAGAATCTTATTAGAAATTTATTAAACGTTGTTTTTCTCTTCCATTTTAGTTTATAAATTGTTGTATAAATTATCATAGATAGTAGTAGTAATAGACCGCAATAATAGTAACTAGTAGTAATAATTAAGATAAAAATTAATAAATACATAGTCCATACCTATTGTTTCTGTAGGTCAACGTAACAAAGTCAAACAATAATTTGCTACAGTAAGTATAGAAGGATATGTAGATAATATCCTTACACAATAAACATAGTTACGTAGATGTCTTTTATGATATTCATATGTGTATTGCAGTGCAGCATAAAAGTCGGCCGTTTTGTCAATACTTGTAAATTAATATAATTAGCATGACAATCACCCAGTTGTATCCATCATAGCCACCGCGAACTGAGCAAAATAACATTCTCAGTGTCATCCCATACTACGTTATGATATGAGCGTATCTACAATATTAGACATACTACTGGCATCCGGCTTTTGGAAGTGCCCCATTAGACTTAAACGTCTGAAACAACGTTGTCAGTTCATGTTGGCGATTAGCACATTAATAAATCTTTCGTGTAGTAACTCGTTTAGTGACTACGTTTACAAATTAATGTTCGGAGCGTGCGCTTGAAACATGCCGTACTATGTCGCCATTAGCTTGGATTAATTTCCAACTACGTGTTTAGACACAAAAACAAAGAATAATGTTCACTAAGCACGGATAGGTTGATACCTGCCAAAAATAATGATTGCCGCAATCATTAGTGAACTATATCTTTGAAATATAAAAGCGGCAGAAATGTCATTAGGATTATTGCAAAGAAATTAATATTGTGATCAGTGTCTTTGTATTTTATTATCAGGATATTTTTTGTGGCATATCTCTTAGAACTAGGTTTGGAATAAACACGTGTATTCTGAGAAGGCCTAGACGTAGAAGTAGTTACGAGATAAAATCTATATATAGATCTTTTCACCCGTACGAACACATAAGAGTGATCTTATATACAGTTTTATGAATAAGGTGGCGGCTATGGACTTTAAATCGATTCAGATGTAACATTAGTAGATATACAAAATTTACAAAATAACTACGTGAAATCAGTGACTGATACTGTTAGTCTGATGGATAAACTATGTATATAAGATCAAAGTTTTATAAAAATCTGTTCAGGAGTTTTTTTCGTATAAGAGTAAGAAACATCCTCATAACCTTTCGAACTTAATTGAATAGGTAATAGTAGTAAAATATTTTTATTGTTCTTCTGCTATTTTTGTCATCTTTGAATTGGATCACAAATGTGAACTTCCGAACATTATCCTAAATCACGACCGACTTTTAAAAATTCAGCCTTGTTCAAAAGCTTCTAAAAGTTCGATATATCCAGAAAGCTCTCGGCATATCTGTGTGTGAAGTAAATACCACTCAATAGATGTTTGAAACAACCGAGTTGCCAAGTTTGCGGAATATAAATATGATAGGTTGTCTAGGATTCTGCAAGAAATATACATTTTTGAATTTTACGTAAACATTTTCTTAGATTGAAGGACGATAAATAACATAAATATTTTTACTAATATATTATGCGTTATTGCCTTGCCACCAGATATCTTCAACGTTCTAGGATCTTAAGCATAGTTTAGCTCAAATATGAAATAATTAAGTTTAGAAATAATATTATAGAGAGTCTGTTGATGTGCCCGGTAACGGCAATAGGCTCGCCCCCTATTACGTGGGACCTAAAAATTCATGGCGAAACGTGGGTGTAATATTACACCACTGCCTACCCCATCGGGGATAAAGGCGTGAGGCTATAAAAACAAAAATATTATTGTTATAGTAGAGCTTGCATTCCAATACTTGTTTTTCTATTTTTGCTATACCGGTACAACATATTGGAAGTTTGCTGACATTGGTATCTTTCATAGTTACTTTTAAAGTTATAACTTTTTGATCATGATCTTTTAGTATCATATTTTTCCATGATGAATTAGGAATTAGCAAAAGTGTAATGGTTATAATGTCGCGCATATGCGTTTCTATAATATTTTTGGTGTTTAAGGAATAGACACGGTTATGTTTATAATATTGGATAAACTGTTATGATATTGGATGACAGTTTCGTTACAAGTTTTTTGTGGAAGCTTTTTAGTAAGTCATACAAAAGAAAACATGTGAAAATGTATTTGTATGAAACTGGTATGGGTAAAAAGTGTTAGAGAGACAAACTATATCTCGCCGGCTAGTCGGTAAAACTAACTGTGGACATTTTTTGGTTGGCTTTTTTAGAAGGTATAGTTTTCGTTTTCTATTCCGATAACTTGTAAAGGAAATATTTGTTTCAGTTTTTCAGCTGAAAGCAATAACCGATGGCAATAACATTGTATAGATTGTAACATTTTTATTGTTGAGAGAGAGATAGAGAGATATATTTTTATTGTTCGCAACATTACACCATTATACAAAGCGTACATAAGCAGGCAGGATCTTAAACATAGTATTATACGAACTTAATTAGTTACACAACAAAGTTATATTTACTAATATAATAGTATACCTAGGTACTTAAATGTCTTAGGATAATGTTCCTTACAAGATTTGTGTGCTATGCCAACAAAGGGTCGTTCTATTCAGCTATTTGCTGCAATATACATATGCATATATTTTACAGCACTGATTTTCAATAGAACGCCCTGACGTCCTGACATCAAGCCAGATGCGATAAAGTTACTTATTTGATAAAAATATATATCGCTATTATAGCTACCACGTAAAAAAATATATATATAAAAGAAACGCGTAAACACATTAATAAATACAAAACAACTTTAACAAAATAAAACATGCATTCCAGTATTTAACATTCCACAACAATCGTTTATATTTCGTACATCAACATAGCATAGGCAATGTAAGTAGTTAGGTACCGACTTCTATTATTCCTCTCGTGTTACCTGAATGTAGTGACTGTTGATGTCAGTGTTGTGTGGTGCGTGTATTGTATGCCTCCATGTTCCTACTCACCTCGTTCAGCAGGTTAGAGCGGGATACGACGGGATGTGCGTGTGTTGCGTTGAAATATTGTGATATACCTAATACTCCTCACATAGATAATGCGTCGACGCCAACGCAAGGAGTTTTGCGTACGCGAACCCCAGTCGCGCGATGCTGTCGTCAGACGTTCACGCAACATTACGTAATTTTGCCGATGTAAACAAAGCAGCTATCGGCAGGACTTGCGAAATTATCTTGATAAGGTTGTGTAAATTGGGATTGTGTACTAGAAACACATTAGCTAAGGTTTCTACCCTGGTGATAAGTAGTACATGGGGGGCCAGGACAAGTATCTCGAATTTGTTTACCAGCCGCCGACGCGGTGACGCCACGCACCGCAGTCAAACGTCGCCATTGTCGTCGTCAACCTTGAAAAATTATTAAGGTTATATTTGAAATATAACCTTAATATTTTTTCAAGGTTCCATAGCAAAGTGCAGCCTTAACATCTGTTTATGCGGTCACGGTTTAACTGTGTAGCTAAACATTCTAAAGAGCTGAAATTACATAGCTGAAAATATACTACTAGACTTCGTCCTGGGTTGTGTCCGCGTGGGACTCGGTTACCGCAGGAAAAAGTAGCTCCATTGCTACGTGCAACAAGGACAAAAAAACACATTTACTTATTTTTCTACGTTTAAAATTCTGAAAAGTAGTTTTCTACGTAGCCGTGCGGATGCAAACGTATTTGATTTGAACGTATTAAATTTATCGACTTGATTATGAGGTGTTTTACTGGAAATTGCTTTCAAATTCGTGGTTTGTCGAGTGGCAGAGTCGAGATGACTCATAAGAAGAGTTTACACCGCAGTCGGCAAAAAAAGTATAATGTTGCCTAATTATAGACATAGATGACGAAATTGAAAAATAAATCTTGGATGAGTAACCAAAGCTTTTGCTCAAGCTATACTTAAAGTTAAATTGGAATGAGCTCCAAAAGGTAACTACGGAACCCGTCATTATGCCAGACTCATCGCGTACTTGACCAGCTTTCTTATATATTCTATATTGAATCTGGTCCACTGAGGTCCATGAGGGGCCCGTGGCACAGTGGCAACCGCTCGAATCAAGTGATTCGCAAGGTTAAGCGCGTTCGTCACCGTCTGGTTTATAGATGGGTGACCGGCCACAAAAATTCACACCCCCTCCGTGCCTCGGAGAGCACATTAAGCCGTCGGTCCTGGCTGTCATTAGAATATCTTTGACAGTCGTTAGAGGCATCAGGACCCTCATATATCTAGTCTAAACCATAGAATATGGCTATCCCTTCGGGTTGCGGAGGTCAGACGGCAGTCGCTCTGTGGAAAAGCTAATATTCAGTCAAATCTGGTTAGACTAGAAAGCGGACCCTGGGCTCTAGGACGATGGTCCTGGATGCAACCGGGATAGCGCTAGGAGGATGATGATTGAATCTGGTCCACGCCGAAGGTCAATCCTCACGCTCACACACCAGATGACAATGTTATCAAGAAATCTGATTATTTGTAATTGAATTTTGCTTCAGTGATACTAGAGACCCTAAAGAAACTCTACCGTACCCTTTAAAAAGATAGTTTAATCATAACCATAATCATAATACTTTATTTGTAGAATATAGGTCATATACAGATCTTAATGTTATTTTAAAGTATCACTACATTCTACCACATTATGTGGTGTACAAATAATAAATTTTCGATAAAAATAATGGTAGTATACTAATTCCTTATAATAACAAAATAATATAGTGCCAATTACTTGAATATTATCAAAACAAAGGATAAATTAATATAATACTATATGTCACTATTTTAAATAATTTAAAGCAATATACATGTCAGACTAACATTAAATTCAAATAAAAATTAAATATAGTAATGTCAATATTAAAATTACAAAATTTATTATTAAATTATTTTATCATTGAGATATTCGTCAACAGAATAATATGCCTTATTTATAAGAAATTCCTTTAAAGTTTTTTTTAATATCTGTAAATTTTCTGCATTTTGAATACATTTGGGCAGCTTATTGTATTTCTTCGGTGCCATCACAAATATGCTGTTATGATATAGAGTGGTTTTAGCCTGAACCATATGAAGTTTACCCAATCTTCGCCTACTAGTGACCTTTGAGAATTTAGACCAGTTTTTTTTAACAAATAATGCTGTTTCAAATATATACATTGATGGCATTGTTAGTATTTTTAGGTTAATAAAGTGTGGTTTACATGTCTCAGTAGAATATATATTACAGATTGCTCTGTTGCAGCGTTTTTAGACTTAATAACTAATTCTTTACCAGTTGCATTTCCCCAAAATATAAAGCCATACCTTATAGTGGTTGCAACTAGACCATGGTAGGCAGTAACGATTGTGTCTTAGTTAACGGTTTTTTTGTAACATGTGTAGTGCATATGCATATTGGTTTATTTTACTACACACCTTTTGTATTTGTGTATTCCACTTTAATGTGCTTTCAATTTGCAAGCCCAAGAATTTTGTTACTTCTATTATACTAATATGTTTATCGTTGTAATTGATATTTATGGCCTTTGTTTTGTTCTCTTTTTGTCCAAAATTCATACTAGTAGTTTTGCTTAAATTAATTTTAGATTTTGCGAGTCCAGCCAATTCACCAATGATACAATATTGTCTTCTATTATTGAATTTGTGGCATTCGAATTATCATCATTAAATATGACGGTGCTATCATCAGCAAACATTACCATTGGAAACTTTGTAGCGGATGGGAAGTCATTAATATAAATAATAAAGAGAAGAGGGCCAAGCGTACTACCCTGAGGCACTCCATGTCTTATTGTTCTAGAATTTGATTTGTAGGAAGTTACAGTTTGAGTCTTAGGGCATAAGTTATCAATTATTGTAATCTGTTGGCGATTAGTTAGGTACGACTCTATCAGTTTAGATATGCTGCCTCGAATGCCATAGGCATTTAATTTTTCGATAAGTATTTTATGATTCAGATAATCGAAGGCCTTCGTCATATCCATGAACAGTGCTTGCACAGACAGTCTCTTATCCACTCTAGAAATCACCATTTGTAAAAACTCGTAAATAGCCGCATCAATGCACTTATTCTTCCTAAAGCCTTTCTGATTATCTCTGAATAGATTATTTTTTTCAAAATAGTTATTTAAGTTAATAAAATTACTTTTTTAAAAATATTTGCGAATATAGGTACTAATGCAATCGGTCTATAAGATTGCATATTTTCTTTGTCATCTTTTTTATAGAGTAGTTTAATAAGCGATATCTTTAACTTTTCGGGATATACACCCTGTGAGATACAGTTATTTATTAAATGAATTAATACGGGGAAAATTGGTACTGATACCATTTTTACTATTTTAGTACTAATCGCATCATATCCAGTACTTGCTGTATTTTTTAGATTGTTTATTATTTGGTGAATGTCTGGAGGCGTGGTAGGCTGCATAAACATAGAAGAAGATTTTTTGCAAAAATCGTACGTTTGAGATTTTGCTTGTTCTTTTACGTTATCTGATTCAACTAAGTCGATAAAAAAATCATTGAATGCTTGTGCTATTGCGGATGGGTATGTTAAATATTTATTATTAATTTTTATTCGATCAATCTTATTGCCAGGAAACCTATTTTTACTTCTGTTTATTATTTGCCAAGTGCCTTATTTTTGTTGTTTGAGGAATTTATCTAGTTCATATTTGGTTTTCTTTGTGTATGTTGTATATTTTTTTTAAGTCTATCAGATAGTGATTTAAAGTTTAATTTATTTTCTGAGGTAGGCCTTTTTCTGTACTTCCACAATAACTCACGTTTTCTTTTAGAGCATAGTTTAATGCCACGACTGATCCAGTTTGACTTACCTCTAGCGGGAATTTTCACTCTTATATTGGGAGGTAGTATCAAGGCCTAACTGTCATCATTCTTATTCAGTTGATTCTCTACCCAAAAAGGGGCTTACAATTTGAATTTCGTCTTTTGTAGGTAACCAATCTATTTCCAATTACTATATTGTTTATTTTTTATTAAATTGAGAGTACCATTTTCACTAAAAGAAAAATACAAATATAAAACTATATTGTCAGGCGACATACCATTCGTTAATTCGTTATTTACAACTGAAATTTTACAATGAATTATTACTTTGATTTAAACTTTTAAACTGGCCGCTCTTTGGGAAAATACTTTTTGTAAATATGGTCGCGGTCAAGGATTTATTTATACGACTAGTGTTAGTAGTTCAAAGCTTTTAGATATTTAATGGCTACATTGCTTTCGTACGATAACCTAGATCTGGTTTTGATGATAAAAAATATGGTAATTCATTACCGCTGTCGTATGTCGTGTGAGGAGGGTCCTGAAAGGCTGTACATTTTTATAAGAGCTATCGGTGGTAGACAAGGTCGTGATTTAGTTCTGTTGATAAGCACAAATTCTGAATTATAGACTCGGCTATGTTCTCTAAGTATATATTACTTATGAACATCGCTGGCGACGCTGCCGACAGCTAAACGATCTGCGGGAAGTATGAAATATTCCATTTACGACGCGCACTTCGGCCCTTACGTGGCAACGCACGTTTGTCTCACATTGTTGTCGTTATGTCTCCACGTATTTTAGTGATAATGCCAATCTAATTGACTCGTGCCCATTCAGAACCAGAGTAAATACGTAACCCCCAGCATTAATGATGTAGCATTTCTTGTATATTATCTTACTGGTGTGGTAGGCAGTCTAGTATAATATCAAACAAGTAAAATTGGGAGATTGATATGCAGGAATGATTTTATCCTATTCCTTAATTAATATAAATAGTAATATTTTTACCATGCGAGTAGCTTATACATACGGTACGCCGCCATGTCCATTATAATTCGAATCTACATTCAGAGTCATAAGAACCAGTCTAAGAATTGCCTACCGGCAAATTCCAATATAACTTACAGCCGGACATCAACAAAAGTAATGAAGTGTGCGCTATTACAGTATTTTCCCAAAATGGATCATCGAAGCCTCTCCATAGAAAAGAGCTGGTATAGTTTATGTCATTGGACGCCAGCCAGAGTGTTATAATTTAGTTATGGCTGCGTGGATCGTTAATCACTGCGGTCAACAACGCTGCCGGTATCCTCTAGATTGATGATCGTTTAAATACGCATGATGGCTACTAGATTTTCTTCAGTTACGTGTTTTGGTTGCATTTTACACGTGTGGTTTTTGTACATAGATTTGTCTGCGATTCAGCGCTAAGCGGCTGATTGTAGTAACTGTGACTTATTCTTATTGTTCTGGTAGTGAAGGAATACTACTAAGTATTCATTGGAAAGTGACGTTTTAATTCTCGCAAGTATAATAATGTAAGCCATAATATCACACGTTATAACAATATTAACTAAAAAAGTAGCTGGAGTTACAATCAGTAAGTAGTACTTTCATAAAGACCTTATCCAGTTTGTACCTTTGCTTGTTAACAATTTTCTTTATTATAACGTAAAGCGTACCCACTGGGTAAAATTTGTTTAGTGACGGCATTATTAACCATACATGATAAAATATATAAGAAAATGAAATAATTTTCTAACCGAGTGAATACGATTACGTAACTATGTATAATAATGTCTTTATTATGCCAACTTTATCCCGGGATCCTTTGTGTTCTTTGATGTTGAATGAAAACTTTATTTCAGGCACAGATAAAATAATTACTTCAAGCGCTGTGGGGGAACTGCCTAGACAGTAAAAATTAGGAAGGGAGAGCTTTGGGCTTAAATTCGAAGAGAGAGAGCGTCCAACCGAAAAATTTACTCCGAGACGGAATCATAATTTTTTCCAAGTTTACGAAACTTTTTCCGGTTATCGCAGTACTTAAAGTCATCGCTTTCAGAAATGCTCAGCAGAGCGAGTAACGTTATCCACTTCAGAATAATTAGTTGGAGAATGTTTAGGTAGGAAGGTATGAGTAATTATTTTGCGAGAATTTCACTAAAAATAACCAATGAAGAATTTACTACAAAATTTCGATGTTTTAATTGTGCAGTTATGCAGAGCCTGTTAGATAAGGTACATAAAGATAAAATTTTTATCTTATCTTAATCATTTAATAATTCGTGCGTTCAGAAGAGAATTTAAATTATATTTTTTTGCGAAGTTTGCCCTCGTAACGGTTTAAGGGTCGATTAAAACTGAAAGCTCGCCAGTGAAAATCCAATCCAGACTATTATAGTCGGCTCAGTTCTAGACTAAAGTTTAGCTAGTTGAACAGTATGGAGCAATTACGCTTACCTAAAACTCGTCCTTTTGATTTTCATTTCATAATATTATGTTTGTTAGATAAAAAGTAATATTGCCAACATTTTAATTTTATCATTAGTAGGCATTAGCGCGAGTGCTTACAAACGTAGCCTTATTTCGAAAGTATTCGATCAGATCTCATTTCAACCTAGGCAGTTTAACAAAATAATTTTATTTAAAGTTACTTCCCACAAAACACTTCACAGTGATCGATGAAATAAGCATAGCAGTGCTATTATATACAGATTTAATATTGATTAAATCTATATTCAGGCTGTAAATACAAATTATAAATCACTAATTAAGCTCCCCTTACTTTAAAAGATTTAGCCCAATTTAAAACAATCTCAGTTGACGAATTGACAATTTTCAACTGGGAGATTTATAACCTATATTCCAGTGGATCTGTCATCGTCTTCATTTTGCGAATTTGCCGTTTGGACGAACTTTGCAAATTCAGTTTTGGTATTTGGTGAGACGCGGTCGCATCCGTCACCGCAAAGCCGATTTGTCTTAATTCGGAAACAGCCCAATATTCATTTCCCGTGGCAAACTCTGTTTTCTAACGTATTTGAGTGATTGCCGGTTTAGGAGCTTCGTTTGAAGGAACTCTGTTTTAGAGGAAATTGCTTTAGGGACGAGTTTTATGTTTGGGTTGCGATGTAAAATAGAGAAATATTTGGAAAAGATCTAACAACGTCTGGGCGCCTCATGCATATTCCATTTAATACTACAAAAACTAGATTACATTACTTTTTGGAGGCCGTCTCTCTAAAATATTCGTGATGAATACGGTACACGTATTAACGTACTTCTTTATTTTTGGTTTTATTCGGTTTAGTTTTGACAATAATTAGTTACTTCCAATCAACTAATTATTGTCAATATTCCGCATTGACATTCATTAAATGGATTTGATTATCAAACTTTGAAATGCTATCATGATAATATGGTAGAAGACGGAATAATATCGAAAAGTTTAATTTAAAAACTGTTACAAAAAGTTAATAAATACTCCATAAAGCTTGAACCTAACAGGAGGCATGAATTCTATTAAACAAATCCGGAACCAAACTTTTTATCGAACTTCCAAATTATGCTAAAATTGCGCACCGATTTGTAAACAAGAATGTTTTAATGAAATCAAATTGGATTCTTTTATGCGCATATTTATGGTTCGCATTTAAAATATAAATCCAGCTATGTCGGGCACTCGGGCCGGCGACGACATATGGCGCCCGACACACGATGCGGACAAAAAACTCTATCTGCGCAAAAAGTCACTTTTATTCTGCCTGTTCACTTCATAATCCGTATTTTGTTTGGGTTCAGTTGGATGTTCGGTTTTGCACTTTATTGGTAAAATAAAGAAAGAGTGTCAGTTAACTACTCCTGTTTTATTGATTGAGAATAAAATAATGTTGAAGTTAGAAATAAATTTTCTAATTCATTTGTTCACCGCAAGCATAATGCGCATTATGCGTCCCTACCGCCGTTATTTGTGGCTGCACTCCACAAGGTTGCGGCAAGAACACACCAGTGGCGCAATAATGTTCCTCAGAGTTACCATGTGACGGATACTTTACGCCTGCGGTTATTTTGGAGACAGGATCGCGCAATGCGGCTTGTTAGGTCGATAACTCGGATTCTCTGATAATTCGGATATGTGACTGCGGTGTGTACATGGTTTTATAGAAAAGGGGGAGCAAATGAACTTTGTTTATATCCTGGCCATGATATTTGCAAATCTTTAATATTAAATGCACAGTCGGAGGGGAGTCGGTAGTATTTCGTTATCTGTGCCCCACAGGCTAGTATTTATGTTGTGCTACGTCATCATGATAGTTAATTTAAATTAATTGAGCAAGTTTCTGTGAGGCACTTACAATATTTTATTGCTAAGTTTATTATTAACTAGAGGACGCCAGCAGCTACGCCTGCATTTTTTTTAAATTTACCCGTTTTGGCCGATCCCGTGGGAATTTCGGGCAATCCCTTCTTAGTGCACCCCCACGGTCCCCAAGGAACATACATGCCAAATTTCAGCTTCCTGCGCCCAGTAGTTTCGGCTGTAGCGTGTCTGTCAGTCAGTCAGTAACGCAAGGATTTTATATATTAAGATTGTGTTTGATATAAACCCTATCGCAGCATTATATACAATTTCTCAAAGTTTTACTGTTAAAATTTCGTTTCTTAGTTTAAAGGCATACTAAATAAATACGAAGGCATTTTCTCTTTTATAGGTTGCGACTGCGATTACTACTTGTCTCAAATAACTATAAAGTGGTCAATTGAAAATGAAATTGAATTCAAAGAAAACCAGACGATACTTCGGTTGTGTTAATAAACCACCATTCCTTATTAATAAACAGCCATTGACCGAAAATATAAGAAATAAAAGCCCATAATTAGAATATTGTCGATGCCGCTTAAATAATAATGCTATTATTTTTATTTGCATCCTTCAAATAATTGCGAGATACTACTGTTTGCTTTTATTATATTCTTGCCATACTAGACTATTTATTTTACTTTTTAGGCGTCATAAATTAAACAACACAATTATAATGCCGTTAAACATTGGTTTTCTTCTCCTTTTTGCCTAATTCGTCTTGCACTTTAGCACAAAGCGATTTTGTACAAACTTCGTTATCTCATAGTAATGTTTTATGTACTTAGTCTATGTCGCATAATTATTTAAAAATATAGGTAAAATACCTTATATTTCCTGCGTCGATTCGGCATGGCATACACCAGCCGTGGTCACGAGATGACCTACTATGAACGCATGTCGTTTTCTCGCTACATTTTTATGGTCAATAGTCAATCATAGTTTTGGTCGAGTATAAGTTTGGTTACATTTCCAATTACAGCGTTTGTGCTTAAAGAAAAGGTATTTACCTATAATTAACGTTCACATTTCTACTTATAATGCTCTGCTATGGCAATTTTTCTTGACCTCAGCATTCATTCCTTTTCCAACGTCGCGTCGCCTTTGCAAGTTTTATTCCTTATTCGCAGCGGAATCGCTAATTACGGGGTCGCCCTAATCTCGTTATCCACGTTTACTTCAATGTGGTGATTAAAGGTAAGCACTGCCTCTAGATAATCATCATAATGATCGCTCGGTCAAAACATAGTTTTACTTGATCACCGTATTTAAAATTTTGAATGTAGCAATCAGAAGATTGACTTTGGTATCTACTATCATGCATGAAGATACCTAGGTACATTTGAATGCGATGCTCTTTGACTAGACTAAAATGACACCTGACTGACGACGTATAATTACGTAGAAAATTGCGTTACTGACTGACAGACAACGCACAAGCAAAACTATTGGCCGCAATAAGCAGAAATTTGGCATGTATGTTCCTTGAAGACCGTGGGGATGCAATAAGAAGGGATAATCCGAAATTCTCAAGGCATCAAGAATAACCGGTTAAATTAAAAAAATGCGTAGTTTTAGCTGTGGTCACCCTCTAGTCTTCTTTAACAACGCCGCGCGAAACAGTTCGTGTGCACCGCATGACATCGAGTCTCATCCTATTCCTCACTTTCCTTGGACACGTGGTTTGCCGCAGAGCGCGAATTACAACGGGTGCGGCTTTCTGATCGCATAATCCACACTGACGTTTAGGTGTCAGTGGTGTTTAAGTACAGAAAGCACAGTAAATGTGCAGAGTCGTTGTCCTCTGAACTTGGAGGTTTACGACGCGCCCGCGCTCCACCGCCGCAATCAAAATGTTTTGTTACACGAACTTAAAGTATACGGAAGCGCATATGCGTTAAGTTTTACGTAAACTGTTAGGTTTTGGTAGAGCTTGTGAGGGAGTTGAGTAAGTAATGTATGGTGCACTAGAATATTTGATAAGCCGGTTTTATTATCGCACGTTTGGTTAAACTACAAGATAAGCTAATGGATAAAAAACAAACGCAAAAGCCACCTCGAGTGAAAATAAATCAAGTGGAAGTTACGACTTCTGTCATAATCCATGGTTTCTGTCTCAATTTATACGAAAGACTTTTTACTTTATTTATTTTTACACAACTTTTGTACACAATCATATTAACTTGCCCAGGTTAAGCATAATCAGCGAATAGTAAGTAAATAGTATTTGCTCTACCCTATAAGAAAAAAAATACGTTTTGATCTGAGGTTTTGCGAGGAATGTTCGAAAGCTAAATTTCTGCGTTCATTTTATTTCAGATACAAAGATTTTATCACAGCCACGTAAAATTTACTTTCAACATAATTTCGCCGACCTATTTTTAGTCAGCGTTTCTTATCGGCCACAAGAACATAGGTACATAGGGCAAGTTATATATAAAGTGGCTCCCTCTCGAAAATAAAACGCACAAAGTCACGTTTATAAGTAAAAGCTTATCGATACTTACGATCGCGTAAATGCTGTTAACGTGGCGCCGTAAAGGCCAATAAAACCAATTTTAATTCAATGTATTTATCGGAATACACAAGTCACATTACACTGACGTTACACATGAATTAGGTAAGATTCTACTGTTTTGGAACGCGTTTATAGGCTCATGTAAATTCAGCCAGTTAGGTGTTACAAGATTTTTTCTGAGGGGCTTTTACAGACAGTAGGGTTTTTACAAGTAGCGAATGTCTGTTATAATCGCGCTCATTTGACTTTTTGCGGCTCAAGTGATGTGCGTTGGAAGTAGTAAATTATCGCTAGCGTAAAGGAAAGCATCGCAAGGAAAAATTTTCAATCTGAGAGATCTCCAGTTTTTTTATGAAAGTATTGTGAATGCTGCCAAACATCTTTCTTGATCAGTGCTGTGGAAAATGACTTTTTTGTGCTGAGTAGAGGTTCGTTTCTGCTGAGTCCAGTGTTGCGACAGTTTATAAACTGGAGTGAAATCAAGGGAAATCTGCACTCATAGTCTGGTTTCACGTCGCATTAAAATATCTTAGAATTTTAGCGTATCAATACAAGAATATAAAAGCTTTTCTTTAAGTCATTTGATGAATACTGTTGTTTGAGATACACGAACGTAACAATTTAGCTACGGCGTAGAATCTTTCCATACTTCTTTCAATCATAAGTCACAAAATGACGGATGATGGAACGTTCTCTATATTTTTTTCAAAATAAAATATAGTACCGGTGCTTTGTCAATACTGGCTTTTGATAAAATTTGATTTTAGCTACAGGTCTGAGCCTTGATACAAAAATCGATCTTGTTTTCCAAGTATTGTTTTATATTTAAATCAAATTACTGTTAAACATTTGTAAATAATTCCAATCAAGAAAGTCGTGTCAAGTCAAAGCGAGGTCTGACTTACGTATTGTGTAATGGAAACTGACAAGTTTTGATTATGGTGATTGTAGATTCATAAAATAATAATGTGAGCACATACAAACATATTACTTTGAACAACGTTCAGTTTGATAAGTCGAGTCAAGTTTGATTTTATGAAAGTTCCTATGTGTGAGAGAAATGGAAATTTACATACATACATACATATCGTCACGCCTTTAACCCCAAAGGGGTAGGCAGAGGTGTATTTCTACACCCACTTTTCGCCAGATATACTTTAGTCCCACGTAATAAGGGGCGAGCCTATTGACGTACCGGGCACATTTCCAGACTCCGTGCTGCTACTGAGAATTTCGTGACAGAAAAACCCAATAATACTTCCCGACCCAGGAATCGAACCCGGGACCTCCCGATCCCACGCGCACATTTATGCCGCGAGACCAACGAGGCAGTCAGTCAAAATGGAAATTTTTAATAGAAAATACGTAAGATTTAGGTACCTATTCAATTGTAAAGTATGATTTTATACAATATATCCCTAAATTAATTATTACTGATAAATTTCTTGTGATATCAAAGTGAAAGAAAATTTCAAAGTTGTTCTCGACGATCAACCTACACAACAAAGTATTAAAAATCTTTTTCATAGAAGAGAATTTGCTTGTGACCCAAACAAGTGGTTGAGTTGTACCACCTGGTATTTTCCGTTATTATATTGATCCTGATGGCACATAAATATATTGCTGAACCTAATAATATTTATTTTTAAAAATATTGAACAAAATTCGTTTAGCTATAGAAATGATACCGAAGATAAAATGAAATACAGATTATTATTACGTACACCAGGAAACTGCCACCCTAGACTGAAAATATGAAACGAAAATTCATACGAGCCGTAACATAACAGTAAGCAACTTAGCAAACAGTCGTTACTTAATTTTAACGCTAGCTTATATCACTGTAAACACTAAAGAGCTATTTTAATTACAGAACTACTCATAACTTGTACTCGTAACATTGTTTGAGGGCGTTAAATTTTAAAATATAATTAAGCAATGTTGTAAATTAAATGTAAACAGTCTGTAAGGTCAACATTTGGGCGGCATTTATAATTAAAAGTAATTGGATTATGTGGTTTGAAGTTGACGTTATTTGGTGGTCACGTAAGTTATTATATTATAATTTATCAAGAGCTACAATTAATAAATTCATTGTTTAAGGTTTTTAACATCAACACAACATGTAAAAATTACGCGAATTCGGCAGTACCTATGTGGCGTGTTTCTTTATATAAATATAATTGTAGTTGTTGATATACATATGTATACTGCATAACATTTATAAGTTAAGTTTTGATTTTATTATTATTATATGCAAATTAATTCCTATGTATAATGTGTGTTTGAAACAGAAATAGTTTTTATGATAAGTCAAGTCGATTATATCGATTTAGTAACGTTTAGTTTAGTCTATTGAAAATTTCTGACTATGGTCACACTTAACTGTCAACTTCCCCTTCCGAAAAAGACTTTTTTGTGAGCACACCTTTTGCATTTCGTGTGAATTGTATAATTGAACTAAATTGAGTAAACCCTCGTAAAACTGCCGCTTTCACTTCCGGCAAAGTTTGTCATAAATTTGTGACATTTGAACATTGACTTTTGTAAAACTGTAATTGTGAATCCTGTGAACGTGCATCGTGCTCTCGTGTCAAGACGGAGAGGACATCAAGTTGGAAGGAACAGCTAAGTGGATAATTCATTCAATCTATCGTGGCCACCTTAGTTTTGTTTGTTTTTCCCTAACTTAGTTCCAGGCCTGACAACATTGAAGATATCAGGTAAGTTGAAAAATAAAATTGATACTTGTGATTCGCTGTGCAACGCAGTGCATTGTGTCTGGATATATTGTCTATCGTGGTCTGGAGTAAGACTTCGCCGAATTGGATTCTGTGGTATTTATGCGATTTTCTTGTTATTTTGGCCAACATTATGAGTTAATCATATAGGTCCACTCAAGAACATCATCAGGAGCATCAGTAAGATTTGGTAAGACATTTTATTAATATTAGAATTTATATTCATTCACTGTGCTACCACAGTATATGTTAGACTTTTGCCTTGGGCTAAGACTGGATGAATTAATCGCTTCCACTGATCTCTGTAAACCTTACCCGATCTCAGCTCAAACTCTAGACATAATTTTTGGTGCAGAGCTGTAGTTGAAACTTAGCCGTTGATTGTATCTGAACTCAGATTGGTGTTGTATGAGCTATATATCTCGTTTGTAAACGGTGTTATAGTGTTCTCAGGTCAGTATTGTCTAAAATACATAATATTGAATTGTAAAAGTTGACCTAGATAATTTGAAACACATTGTCATACATAACCTCAATAAGTAATTGTTTGACTTGTATTGTTGAAATCTAGCTAAAACCTGTTGTTGTTAGCATTAATAAGTCAGTTTGTTTGGATACATAACAGCTGTATGTATCAATAAATTTTGTAAATTTAGTTAATTGCATGATTATATTAAGTTGAAACATTATAACAACCAAACTTTTGATAAACCTTTGTTTTGTTATAATATATAGATAATATTGTTAGGTAACACATATTCTGTGCTTACTTACTATTGCATATCTCAAATAATACAGCCAGTCTGTCTGTTGCAAGTAATTAATTAACTTATTTGAAGTTTCAACTTTTGTTAACTTTGACTTTGTTTTATGCCAATATATATTGAAACTATTAATTTTGTTGGTCAGTAGATACCTGTCACTTGCCTGCACTTGCAGTAAACAGGCTAATACTTTATTGGTTTCAAAGAATTAAGAAAAATTAAGTTTTGATTGTTAATATTATTAACGCTTGTCCGGGCTCTTTTGAAATTTGGTTATGTCAGCTATCAAGGACTTGCGTGCGGCTGCTGGTGCTATTGCATAAGATTTGCGCTGGTTTGCCTCGGCCAGTGCCTTAGTGAACCGGCCTGATCGCCAGCAGGCCTTACTACAAAGGTACGAGCGGATCGATGATCGCCTGGCAAGTGTGGAGCAGCAAATTCGCATTTTCAGCGTTTGCTGTCTCGAAGTGTCAGTTAATGAATTCACCGCTAACCAGCGAAATAAGGTCAGCGAAGATTATGCCCAGGTCTAAGACCTGTATGATGCTGTCTCCAATAGTACGAGACAACTAGTTGCCGACAGGGACGGGCAACCCGGCTTGAAGCAGGAGCTTCTTAGGACAGCACCGGGGCTGGTGAGTAGGCTCCCTACTTTAGACCTCCCCCATTTTGATGGCTGCCTAGGAAGCTACCTGGGCTTCGTTAATTTGTTGGACAGCCTGGTCAATGATAGGGCTGACCTTCGGCCGGCACAAAAATTGGCCTATTTGATGTCGGTTCTGGATGGGGAGGCCAAGGGCCTCATCCAGCATCTGCCCGTGTCTGATGAGGCGTACCAGACGGCTCGGGACATAATTACCCGTAGGTACCATAACAAGCGTGGCCTCACCGACACGCATATTGAACAGATTTTGAGTTTGCCCACGCTCACCCGGGTCTCTGGGTTGCGCACCCAACTTTTGAACCCGCTTTTGGTGGCCATCAACAAACATCAACTTAAGTGTCTTGACCTGCCCGTGGACAAATGGTCCTATCTATTGGTGCACATTGTACTGAAAAAGCTGCCTGCCGACCTGAGGTCGCGTTTTGAGCAGCGCTTTGGTGGGGATAGTGCGACCCATCTGCCCCCCTTTGCTGACCTGGAGAGGTTCCTGGAGGATGAGTGCCGGGTCTTGGACAACTCCGGTGGTGACACGCCGGCTAAGACGCAGCCGCCCAAGGTCAAGGAGCAGGCTCGCGTTCACACCCGAGGCAATGTTGACCGGCGCCCTCCTCGCTTTGCAGTCACGCAGAGCCCAGCGGAGTGCTCTTACTGCAAGGTCACGGGGCACAGAACGGCCAGTTGCAGGGCATTCTTGGGTCTGCATGTGGCCTCTCGTAGGCGCATCGCGAATGCCCGCCGCCTTTGCTTCTCTTGTTTGGGGTCCCACTACCAGCGAGACTGCCCAAACTCTCGCCCCTGTCCTCACTGTGGAGGACAGCATTTGGACATTCTCTGCATGAATGCCAGAGAGGTAGGCCGCTTGTCCAACCAGCCGACGCCGCGCACGGGCGGGTGTTTTGAAGGTGGCAGCCGAGGCTCACCGGCGCGCAGCCGAAAGTCGCCTCGCTTAATTGATCGCCACTCACCCCGCTTGGAGAACCGTAGTGTGCGCACGCCTCCTCTCTCTCGCGCACCTGAATGTGCGACCGCTCAACGTCACCAGCACCATGACTGCTGCCCCAGGTATTCCCCTCCTTTGGCGGAGCGTCCCCGCCTTGACTCGCGCCCACCTCGTTTTGGGCGGATGCGTCATTATGACCCCCCACAGATGGCGCGCGGATAAAGTCATCGCGCCTTTGAGGACTTCAAGCCGCACCCTCCTTTTGACTTGCCTGGTCCTGGGCAACGGTCGCCGCCCAGGCAACAATAGGTCATTGACCCCTGCCCTTTAACGCCAACCTCCCCCATTGAGACCGTTATCCTACCAACGGTTGCTGTTAGGGTCTGGGGACCCACGGGGACCTCTGTTGTTGTCCGTGCTATATTGGACACAGGTTCACAAGGTTGCATTGTTTCCACTTATTTGGTAGGGCAGGTTAAATTAAATATGGGCTTTTTCCAAATTGTATACGCCCCGTACGTAGGGGACGTAGCCTCTAATGTTGAAGGGCAAGTTAAGGTTTTGTTTGGCCCTGTTGAATCTTCACACCCGAGGATTAAAACCTCGGCTATTGTGCTGAAGAATATCTTGGGCATGCACCCATAGAAGCAGCTACCTGCTGCTGTGGTGAATTTGACATCGGGATTGGAACTGGCAGACCCCAAATTTGACACACCGGGACAAATCGACTTGTTGATTGGCTCTGATGTCCTCGGTGGAATTTTGATTGGTGGGAAACGGGTCTTGGTGCCAAATGGTTTGACTGCCATCCCGACAATATTTGGATTTGCCTTGATGGGACCTGTACCTAGGGACCCCCCTCCACCCGAACTTGATAATTTGTTGGCTGTAGGCTCTGCTCTCTCAGATGCGGTTCAGAGGTTTTGGGAGGTAGAGGAGCCCCCTCAAGCTGCCCGTTTGAATCCAGAACATGAGGAGTGCGAGCTGTTTTTCCAGAACAACACTGGTCGACTCCATTCTGGTCGGATCACTACGAGACTACCTTTTCTGTCTGTTCGGTCTCCGCTTGGTGAGTCACGACCTTTAGCCGAAAAGAGATTGTTAGCTATTGAGCGTCACATGGGTCGTGATCCGGAGCTCAGACAGAAGTACATTGAGTTCATGAGAGAATATGAACAATTGGGACACATGTCCGTGTCAAATTTGGATTGGCGTTCGGTGGAGCACTACTTTCTCCCGCATCATGTGGTATTGAAGCCATCGACTGGCAAGCTGCACACAGTGTTTGATGGTTCTGCGCAGACTTCTACGGGCGTATCCTTGAACCAGTGCTTGCATTCTGGTCCCAAGTTGGTCAAGGACCTTTGCGACGTCATCACCAGCTTCCGACGACATCAGGTTGTCTTTGTGGCCGATATAAAAATGATGTTCAGGCAGACGATTATCCACCCTGATGACCGTCGCTTCCAGCTGATCCTTTGGAGGGAGTTTCCTCGCGATCCCATGATCGTCTACGAGCTCAATACTAATACGTACGGGTTAAGGTCAAGCCCCTATTTGGCAATACGTTCTCTTTGGGAGCTCGCAGACCGCGAAGGCTTACGTTTCCCACAAGCCTCCGCCATCTTAAAAGACGATATTTACGTCGATGACATTTGCTCGGACGCCTCCACAGCGGACGAGGTGATCCTCCTGCGGGACGAGTTGATAGGTATTTTGGCCTCCGCTGGTTATGAGTTGCGTAAATGGATTTCCAACTCACCAGCGCTTTTGGAAGGCTTGCCAGAGGATCATCAGCAGGATCCACATTTGTTTGAGATTGTTGACAACCCTGCCATGATGGCTGTTCTCGGCGTTCACTACAGACCAGTCCAAGACATCTTTACGTATAACGTAGACTTGAAATTGCCTTGTTCTTGGACTAAACGTCTCGTGTTGTCTACTGTCGCCAGAACCTTTGATCCAAATGGTTGGATCTGTCCAGTTATATTTTGGGCAAAATGCTTCTTGCAGAAGCTTTGGACAGCAGGATTGACCTGGGACGAACCTCTACACGGTACTCTTGTTGAGGAATGGACCTCTTTTGTATCCTCACTGCCTGCCGTCAACGAAATCTCCTTGACTCGTCCCATCCTTCCTCCCGGGAAGTACAAGGCCACCCTTCACGGGTTTTGTGACGCCTCGGAACGTGGTCACGCGGCCGTGGTGTACTTGCGCATAGTCAGTGCCTCAGGTCAGGTGAGAGTTTCCCTGATCATGGCAAAGAGCAAGGTTGCACCCCTTCGGACATCTCTGACCATTCCGAAATTGGAGCTCTCGGGAGCAGCACTACTTGTACGATTATTGAACCACGTGTCTAGTACTTTGGGTAAAAGCATTTGTATTAATGGGACCTACACCTGGACAGACAGCCAAATTGTTCTTTGTTGGTTGAAGGTTTCTGTCCACACTTTGGAGGTATTTGTCGCTAATCGCGTTTCCCAAATCCAGAAATCCGAAATCAAACTTGTTTGGAGACACGTGCCAGGTGAGCTCAACCCCGCTGATTGTGCCTCGCGCGGATGCTTGACGCCTGGTTTGATAGGTCATTCGCTGTGGTGGGGTCCGGAATGGTTGAGTCGACCAGAAATTGATTGGCCTCTAACGCCAGTTTTGAATACTACCAATTTGCCGGGTCTACGAACACCCGCTGTTGAGAAGGTGGAATGCGCCTTCGACTCCGATTTTTTGCTGAATCGCTACAGCTCCCTTGACAAGTTGTTAGGTGTTACTGCTTGGATAAAGCGTTTTGTTTTTAATTTTAGGCACCCACAACAGAAACGTCTGCCACTGTTTATCTCACCACAGGAACGACAGGAATCCCTCACCTTTTGGGTTCGTTCTGTGCAATTGGCGCATTTTGAGAAGTAGATTGCTATCCTTAAATCAGGGAGATCAAAATTGTCGGAAGCTGTCTCTAAATTGAACCCCTTTTTGGACGATACGGGTCTCTTGCGCGTTGATGGGCGTCTCAAGAACGCCAACCTCCCTTACGGGGCTCGTCACCCCCTTTTGTTACCCAAAGACGGTCATGTGGTACGCTTGTTGGTAACTGACCGTCACCTTAAAAATTCGCATGCTGGTTGTAATGCGCTCTTGGCCATTTTGCAACGCGAGTTTTGGATTTTGTCTGTCCGAAGAATTATCCGGAGTGTTGTCTTTCGCTGCATCCCTTGCTATAAGCTCGAGGCTTCTACCATGCAGCCCTTGATGGGAGACTTACCGGCAGATCGGGTAACTGAGAGCAGGACGTTTGACGGTGTTGGCACAGACTTCGCTGGTCCTTTTTTGGTGAAAACGTCGACACTACGAAACAGCAAGACTGTAAAAGCCTACTTGTGTGTTTTTGTTTGTCTTTCCACAAAAGCCGTTTATTTGGAACTGGTCTCCTCGCTTACGGCGTTTGTAGCCACATTTGACGGATTTGTATCCCGCAGAGGGCTGCCTTCCTTGATCCGTTCTGATTGCGGCACTAACTTCAAGGGCACGTATAATTATTTGAATGATGTTGTTAATTTCCTTGAAACCAACAAGGCTGATATAGGTGATAGGTTTGCTCGACGTGGGATAAATTGGTTGTTTTCCCCACCAAATTGTCCACACTGGGGTGGTATTTTTGAGGCCGCTGTAAAATCGGCCAAAACACACTTGCGCAGGACAATCGGTGAATCTGTCCTTACGTTTGAGGAACTCGCAACTGTGTTTTGTAAGATTGAGGCCGTTTTGAACTCTCGGCCATTGTGCCCGATCTCCTCAGATCCGAATGATTTGGAGGCCCTTACGCCGGGCCATTTTTTGATTGGTCGCCCACTTGTCGCCTTGCCTAAGTACCCCTATGTTGATACGAGACCTGGTCGTCTCTCGCGTTTTGAATTAGTACGCCAGATTACTCAGAGCTTTTGGAAACGCTGGAATTTGGAATATTTGCACATACTCCAGCAACGCGTTAAGTGGACCGACAAGACCGATCCACCCAAGATTGGTGGCCTCGTTTTGATCACGGAGGCTAACCTTCCGCCACTCAGATGGCGCAGGGGGCGCATTCTTCGTTTGGTAACTGGGGCTGATGGAGTTCCCCGATTTGCTGAGGTCTTGGTGGACGGTTCGATTCTGAGGAGAGCTGTTGCATCATTGTCACGTCTACCAACCGATTAGCGGACCGGTAGGCCGGTCCGGGCGGGTGGATGTTTGAAATAGAAATAGTTTTTATGATAAGTCAAGTCGATTATATCGATTTAGTAACGTTTAGTTTAGTCTATTGAAAATTTCTGACTATGGTCACACTGAACTGTCAACTTCCCTTTCCGAAAAAGACTTTTTTGTGAACACACCTTTTGCATTTCGTGTGAATTGTATAATTGAACTAAATTGAGTAAACCCTCGTAAAACTGCCGCTTTGACTTCCGGCAAAGTTTGTGATGAATTTGTGACATTTGAACATTGACTTTTGTAAAACTGTAATTGTGAATCCTGTGAACGTGCATCGTGCTCTCGTGTCAAGACGGAGAGGACATCAAGTTGGAAGGAACAGCTAAGTGGATAATTCATTCAATCTATCGTGGCCACCTTAGTTTTGTTTGTTTTTCCCTAACTTAGTTCCAGGCCTGACAACATTGAAGATATCAGGTAAGTTGAAATATAATATTAATATTTTTAATTCGCTGTGCAACGCAGTGTATTGTGTCTGGATATATTGTCTATCGTGGTCAGGTAGATGTATTACAGACTTCCACTGTGCACCTTAGAACAATTTCCTACCTGCCTACGGTAACTCTAGACAATGTGTATAATAATTTTAGTGAGATTTTATATTTATCATCTTTATTCTCCACGTTTGTATATTTGTCGGACGCGCAGACATAATTCGTATTAGAGAATAAGTTGGTCCGCCGCCTCCTCGATGTATTGTATGCGAGCGACCGGTTCTCAACCGCGCGGCAACGCCCTGTGGCGCTGCGCCCGCGCACATTGCTCGGCAGTCAGCCAGATACATCGAGACGCGACAATATACTTATTCGCTCCGCGCTTATACGCAGCTACCTCCGCTATATGTATAATAATTGTTACTTGAAAATCTTAGTGCTTGTGCTTTCTGCCTATTACCTACTCCTTCTGACTGTGACTTTCTTCTGTGTTCTATTGTGTGCTTGAACAATATAAACTTTACTTCTTTCAAGACTGCTTTTCCTTTCTCCGCATACCAGCAAGACCTGCAAACCGTAAGTCAATACCTAGCACACTACAACTAAACCTATATAAAATCCATGGCTGTGGGAATCAGTTTATATTTCAAATAAACTTAATCTTAAAATCTAAACGTTGGCTTTTGTAATATTTTTACCGATAATAAAAAAGCAGTTTCAAAATTAGATTTAATTTTCGTAGTAGGACGAAAATACTTCATTTACAAAAAAAAACATTTCACTTGAATGATATTGTATTAAAATATATTATGTGTGCGTATATTTTGTACAGCATAGATTTTTTAGTAAAATATTTCGTTAAGTTATATTTTTGACTTCAATTTACTTAAAAACGTTCAATATACTTACGTAAAATAAGCGTAAAAACTTCACAAAGGCTGATCATAAAGTAATGTTCAAAAACAGGAATTTTATTCGACTGGTTTTAATGAAAATCTACAATATTGCGATTTCATTTGGAAAATAGTTCGTTTTTCATAAATCATTTAAACCAAACTATTACTAAAATAAACGAAGCTTAAAAATACTGAAAATATCTTGTGCACAGAGAAATTGCGAAACAAAAACAGTATGTAGTAAAATGCTTCATTGGACTGAAACGTTAAAAATCAATGCACATAAACTTGAAATCCAATTTATTTTGATTCTATTCAGAGTTTGCACGGCACCATACGCTCAAATATCATAAGTTTAGCTCGCTACGTGACAACGGACGTTTGTTTCTGATTCTGCTGGGAATTTTAGACGCAATTGTGTGTTTTTACATCATGGACCGACCACACTTGATTAGTGTTGGCCATACTCGACCGACGTCACCCGTATATCAAGGAATGTTACATTCATTATGTTGATACATCGACGTCCCCAGGGAATAAACCCGTAATCGCAAAACTCAAATTTTACAGGAAAAATGATTTAGTGTTTTTGGGGTATATCTCTTCAACAAAATGTAACTATGAAAAAATTGTAATATGACGGAAAAGCTAATTTTTATCCGAAAAGTTTACAGTATTTAATGTAACTATTAAAAATGCACATAATTAGTTATTCACCCAAATACATATTACCGAAAATGGTTTCATAAAATTTTTGGTGTATTGATATCTTACGATCCCGACTTATTAATATTCTTCCAGTTTTGTTTACTTACCGAATTATTCTTGTAAATTTCTTGAAAATCATGGGCATAATATTGCTTAACCGGATTACTAAACGTATTTTTTATTACAGGCGAGAGATTGTAATGTTCAGTTACCGACTTGTTATGGTTAATTTTAAATAACCATAAATGGGTAACGTAGTGTAACCCGTATATTATAGAAAAAAATTGTTAGTCATATTATCGTAATCATTGAAAACCGATTATGTAAAATAAATTTGTGTTCGCTATCTTCGAGGGAATAATTAAAGAAAGCTTACAAAATTTATGAAAATTGTAACTTTTATTGGAAACCAAGTTTTAAAAGAGATCACAAATTAGAATCAGTGAAAATATAAAAAATAGCCAAGTTAAAACATTAATAACTAATCGGTATTATCATTTGCATCATCATTATCATCGCAATCATCACTAATTTCTGCAGAAATTAAAGATTCATAAAATGCGTGGTAATATCGAGAACTCGCTCCAATATTGCACAAGGACAGTAAATCTCTATGCAACGCCTTGCTTATAGGAAGAGGTTGATGATAAGCCTGTGCCAATACAGTGTCTTCTATCGAAGCATCTATCTTAGGTTTTCGCCCACGTTGTTCGGTTTGGAATGAACTTAAAATATTTAATTCAGAATATGCATCGTAATAATCATATTTAAAGAAAACTTTGTCCTGTTGGGATGATGATACATGAATTTCAATTACATCAGACCAGCGCATCGTTTTTTCATCTATATCGCGACGCCAATTCAAAGGATTTACCAATTGTTTAATGTCTAAAATATCTGTTAGCTCCAATTCTTACAAAGTATATTTTTCTCCCGGAACTTTGGAGTTTAGAATTATTATACATTTGATCAGGTGTGTAAATAGATTTATTTCTCATGTATCTTTCAATATAGGCATGCATTGAGTCGCCTTCGTTTTGGCTATGTCCAGTCTCAAAAAATCTGTGGAATATAGACAAATTTTAAGATTATAAATTTAAATGTGCGCGTGGGATCGGGAGGTCCCGGGTTCGATTCCTGACTGTATTTTCAGTCCATTAAACATCCAACCCTATAACCAATTTAAATTAGGCTCCACATCATCACAATAGTCCTACATATTCTACGGCGTGTCCGTAGCTGTACTCAGTAGTGCAGTTGTTTAAGCTCCGCGGCATGTGTCCCATCTCATTTTAGATTAAAAATCTCTACGGGCCTCTGCACGTTGGATCCATATCCCCGTGTAAGCCTCCCAAAGGACTCGATTCCTGGGTCGGGCAGTGTTATTGAGTTTTTCTGTCACGAAATTCTCATTAGCAGCACGGAGTCTGGAAATGTGCCCGGTACGGCAATAGGCTCGCCCCCTATTACGTAGGACTACAGTATATCTGGCGAAAAGTGGGTGTAGAAGTACACCTCTGCCTACCTCTTCGGGGTTATAGGCGTGAGACTATGTATGTATGTATGAATAAATTTAAATATAACGGAACCACGACAGCAAATTGGACTGCTAGTAACTTACAGGTAGCTGCTGTTGAATTTTCACGCCCATTTTGAAGTAACGTAACATGTTTAATGGCTTAACAATCAATCAACAAAACAATATCGCATTTCAGTTTGGCAATAGTATCGCCTACTATTAATAATACTAATAATAATAATAATAATAATAGTACCCCTCTGGGGCCGTCGTTATCTCACCATGAGACTAACGCAAACTCGGAGGGCAGAGTAATAGCTTTCAAGCATCACCATCATCATGTGATATAAACAAAAAATGTATTACAAGAAGAAAAGAAAGCTTACAAACCGCAGGGCAGCTTTGTGGCGAGCTGAATGTGTGTGGCGACACTGCGGTCCCGAATGCTTCAGAGGGTTGGTCAGGGCCTCGTCTCCGGCTTACCTTTGTTGGCTGGTTGGAGTGGATTTCCAAGAGCGCCCGCAGGACTCTCAACTCTGGCTTGCCTTGGTCGGCCGGCCTGAGCCGCAAGAGCTATTAGCTCGGGGGTGGAAGTCTCATAGTCAAGGGCGTAACTACGGGGAAACCCGCTCCGGGTCTCCGTTGTCACAAGACTCGCGATGGCAAAACCAGTGCCGCACCGCTCGACACCCTTAGCCACTCGCACCGGTGTTGGCCTCTGGCTGCCTCTATAGCAGAGTTTGTTTGCTTTGGGTGGCTGTTTAGACAGGGCCCATCCAGTGAGTTGGCGAGTCACCACCTGCCACCGGACGAATGCTATAGGAGTATCACTGGCAGGTGCCGTTTGTTACCCATAGTACCATTATTTTCAGTCCATTAAACATCCAACCCTATAACCAATTTAAATTAGGCTCCACATCATCACAATAGTCCTACATATTCTGCGGCGTGTCCGTAGCTGTACTCAGTAGTGCAGTTGTGTAAGCTCCGCGGCATGTGTTCCATCACATTTCAGATTAAAAATCTCTACGGGCCTCTGCACGTTGGATCCATATCTCCTTGTAAGCCTCCCAAAGGACCGGTTATTCTTCTGACACCAAAGTTATAAGAATAACCGTGATAATAGAGAAACATAATAGGAGAGTAACTGCCCCATGTAAAACTCAACAAATGGGCAAGCACCTAATAAAGGCATTGAATACTTACGCAATTCCTATTTTAATATATTCTTTTGGTTTAATAAAATGGACGAAAACTGGTATACAGCAAATAGAGAGAATGACTCGTACTACACTCACCAAACATAATAATCTGCAGAGGCTATCCATCAAACGCCAAAACGGAGGGAGAGGCCTGATAGACATCCACGAACTTTGGCAAAAACATATAAGAAGTTTTAAAACCTTTTTCCACGCAAAGTCTAATACAAGTGAAATTCACAACGCCATAGTTACAAATGATATCAACTACTCACCACTTAACTAGCACGATCAAACAGAGACACAACACACTAACATCCATGATACACAAAAGCAAAAACTAGAAGATTGGAAAAAGAAAGTGCTTCATGGCCGGCACCCTCATGATTTAGAGCAACCCCGCATAGATACGGTAGCATCAAATAAATGACTTAGGATAGGCAATGTATTTCCTGAAACAGAAGGCTTTATTATTGCAATTCAAGATCAGATTATAACCACAAAAAACTACAGAAAGTATATAATTAAAGATCCCAAAATCACTAATGACAAGTGTCGTAAATGCCATAACCAATCAGAAATCATACACCACATAACTGGAGCATGCACACAACTCACACAGACAGATTACTCTCAAAGACACAACCAGGTAGCAAACATCATACATCAACAACTAGCACTCAAAAATAAACTCATACAAGACACAAAAACTCCTTATTATAACAATTATTGTGTGCGCAATAATCTGTCGCAGTATATTTCCGTGTTTAGAAAGAGATGCACTGACTATCACCGACGCCGCATTAGTGTGCGTAATGTGTATTACATGTAGAAACGCGTTCTTGAGCCGCCGAGCGTGAGCAAGTTACCGCCAATATGTATAGTAGGTATAAATTTATGCCCCGGATGATAACTGTAATAATGAATTACCGAAAATGTTTACCACAAAATTTACGATAGTAAACCTGTTATGGTGTTAACCAGCTATTTTGCTGAAATATTTTCCAGTACTATTACTTCACCGAAATGTAGCCGCAAAACTTAATTTGTAAAAATGTATTACGTTATTTTTCTAGTAAATAAAAAAATAATAATTTCCAAAGAACAGAAGTGTTATAAGGAAAAGCGTTGAAAATTACAGCAGAAAAAAATTGAAAAAAATTGCATAGGTGTATCCCGACCCCTAGATACCGTAAATGGTATAACAATAAAAAGTAGGTATTAGTATAATACAGGTTTATTCCTTGGGGGCGTCGACATATACTCGTAAACCAATGCTAAACAATAGGCTCAACTCCAGATAATATTGACCGATTTAACTTATTATTTTTTACCCGACTAGGGCGAAGCCAAAAGGAAGGGTAAAGTTTTTGGCAGTCTATTCAATGAAATATAGGTAAGATATTTCAAAGAACACATTTGTCAATAAAATTCAAATCGTTATTAATGCTGTATTTTAAAATGGTCTTATTGAAAATAATGCGTGATAGTCACGAGATGATTGATAAAAACAACAGTCGTGACTACGGTTGGTGTTATGGAGTAATGCATGCCAAACGTGCGGTACGTCACCTCGTTTGCCTCCAATAACATAAAAGAAATAAAAGAAAAGCGGGGCCCATTCTCCAAGGGCGTTGGATCGCAACCGGGATAGTGGTGGAACGCTGATTATACGGTGTTTCTCAATAATAAACTTAACTTAGTGCAAAGGTCTCAATGAATCTGAATTGCTCTCTGAATAAGTTGTTTCACATATCTACGTACATACCTGTTTTCCCTAGCGACCCAGAGATTATCTCTACTACGGCGGAGCTTTATAAACAGAATAAAATTAGTTTCATGCATGCTCTTCGATGAAGGGTACTTCTAACCTGTCCATATCTAAGAGCATGCATGAAAAATTTTATGGGAGTGAATGAAGCAAGAGAGATAATATATGCCAGGATCGTTGCAAATGGCGTTCCGTAGTCTCTGCCTACCCTTCCGGGAAACAGGCGTGAGTCTATGTAAACCATCATCGACCCATTCTGGTGAAATTTGTCAATTCTGTTTGTAAGTCTGCAGTATGGAAGGCAAAGACTAAGCTCAAAGGATCCCCTGCTTCTGTTAAGGAGTTCCTGACTAAGACCCGGCAGTCCGTTTTCACAAAAGCAAGGTTACACTTCGGGATGAAGAGTTGCTGGACGCAGGACGGGATAATAAACATCAAGCCTCTGGATGGCAGTCGGCACAAAGTCGTTTCCATGGAGGAGCTCAACCCACTTCTCGACAAGTACCCAAAGGTATCATCTTCTGGAGGTTCAAGCAAAGCCACTTCGGACTAGCCTTAGGTACCCACATTTGTAGTTCCTTTCTGTATTTACTCATATTCTTATATGTAAATACGTTCATGACAGCAACGCATTATAATTATATTATAATGATTCAGACTGCTCCTACACTTAATCATTAATTTACGTGTTGAACTACTTTATTAATTATAGTTTGTTGTAGATAATTATTAATGTCTGTAACTTTGTTCCACATAGAACTTTTGTTTATTTTCAACATTGACAACTGAAATGTCACTTTGACAGTTCATTGTTACTCTGGGTTGCGTTCGGAAACTTCTTTTGCGTAGTTGTTAATTTATAGTTACTTGTTTTTGTTATAACTTTTTAGTTAAAGTATTGTCTTTCTTAAAAACGTTCTCATGCCTTTATTTATGTTATATTTTTACCAATATGTGTGACAGTTGGCGGGTGGTGCAGAGAGCAAACTGTAGTATATCACCGTGCATTGTAACTTATAATAAATCTATATAGTAAGGATAGTTTATACTAGTAATAGTTATTTATATTTATATAGTTTTATATATTTATAATTATTTTATATATATTAATTTATGTAATTATGTCTATATCTGAGAATTCTTCGTTTTATTCTGCGAATGACTCTGTCGAAGTATCCGCAAATGACAGCTTTTGTTCCTTGGACGATCTGACACTTGGTGATATTTTACGGGAAAATTTCAATATACCTACAAGTAATTTTTTTAATGTATGCCACATAAACACGTAAAGTGCACCTAGCCATTTTAGTGATCTTTCAGAGGCGTTTACCGACACAAACGTTCACGCTATTCTTGATTTCTGAGAGCTGGCTCAAACCTCATCTTCTTTCTACTACCTACCCCTTGTCTGGTTTTGTACTTGTTAGGAATGACCGGATTGACAGGCGAGGAGGTGGGGTAGCAATATGTCTGCGCAGCAACTTTCCTTTCAAAATTATTGCTTCTTCTTCTTCACAACATGTCGGTTCTGCGGAATTTCTTTTTCTCGAGGTTTGGGTCAGAGGAACTAAAATAGTTCTTGGAGTAGTCTATTGTCCACCTTCCATCGATTACTTCACCGACTTAGAACTGGTACTAGAATCCTTGGGATCTGAGTATACACATTACATTATCATGGGAGATTTCAACACAGACCTGTCCTATCGTTCCTCCCGCTCACTATGCCTTCTCCATATCCTTGCGTCAACCAGTCTTCATGTCTTACCTCTTCAAGCCACTCACCACAATCCAAATGGGCAAGACACCTGGTTAGATCTAATCCTTGGCTCTACACCGTCCCTTGTTTCTTCCCATGGCCAACATCCTGCTCCAGGTTTCTCTCATCATGACCTCATTTTCCTTTCCATTATCCTTAAGCCTCCTAAACCCGTACCTAAAGTGTTGCACAAGCGTTGCTTTTCTCGGATGGATGTTGATAAATTACGGCAAGATGCTTCGAGGATAGACTGGAACAACATGGTTGCAGCGACCACAGTCGACGAAAAGATCCAGATTTTTAACGACGCAGTAATTAAGTTATATGATGTTCACGCTCCGATTCGAAAAATCAAACTCAAGCGTCCGCCAGCGCCATGGATGACAGAGGGGGTTCGAAAGGCTATGAGTCGCAGGGACCGTGCTTTTCGGAAATACCGGAGAGATCGTTGTGATCTGAATTGGACCTCTTTTAAAACGGCTAGGAATCGGTGCAACCAGATGATACGCAATGCAAAACGCCGACATATTCTAGAAAATATTGAGTCTTCTTCACCCGCCAATATTTGGAACTTTTTGGGTACTCTAGGTATTGGGAAGCATCGGCATATGGACTTCCCTAAAACTATTGGGCTAGATGACATCAATCGTCATTTTACTACTGCTAGCACTCTGAATGCCAATGCAAAGCATCTAGTTTTGGACTACATGTCCGGATTATTACGTTCCAATATCAATTCTTTCAAGTTTTCTCCAATTCCGTCGGATGAGATCAAAAAAGTGGTCCTTTCCATCAAATCCAAGGCGGTGGGCTGTGACGACATCAGTCGTCATATGGTCACCGTCATCCTTGACTCTCTCCTTTTTCCACTCCCCCCGATCCTCAATTTTTCCTTGGAGTCCGGCCAGTTTCCGTTATTGTGGCGTAAAGCTATAGTTCGGCCACTACCGAAGATTTCCAATTCCTCTCTTCCTTCCCATTTTAGACCCATCTCCATTCTCCCATTCCTGTCAAAGGTGCTTGGAGCATGCGTCCATAAACAACTGTCCGGGTTTGTTGCTGAAAATAATATTCTTTCCCCACTACAATCGGGATTCAGACCCGGACATAGCACTGTCTCCGCACTGCTAAAAGTAACTGGTGATGTCAGGTCAGGTGTGGAGGACTCCAAGATCACAGTAATGGTCTTGGTGGACTTCTCAAACGCATTTGGCGCTGTCAACCACGATATCCTTTTGTCCGTCCTTTCCCACTTTATGATTTCCTCCGACGCTGTGGAATGGTTCTCTTCCTATCTTCGAGGATGTCAGCAGTCCGTTCGCGTGGATGAAACTTCATCAACCTGGCGAGACCTTGGCTCTGGCGTTCCTCAAGGCGGTATAATTTCTCCTCTTCTCTTTTCATTATTTATTAATCTTCTTACGTATGACCTTCGCTGTGCGTATCATCTGTACGCCGATGACCTACAGATCTACACCCAGGCAAGAGTAGAAAACCTTTTTACTGCAATAGATGAGGTCAACCGAGATTTAAACACGTTAAAGGATTGGTCTGACAGATTTGGCATATCAGTAAATCCGACTAAATGCCAAGCCATCACGATAGGAAGCTCAAGGATGATGTGCAAAGTGAATTTAAATTCTCTTCCACCTATTATATTCAACGGATCTATCATTCCCTTCACCCCTAGTGTGAAAAATCTCGGCTTACACCTGGACACTACTCTTGACTGGCGTTCTCAAATTGCGAGTGTCAGTCAGAAAGTCACGGGTTCCCTGCGGTCTCTCTATCGCCTTAAGAATTTCCTTTCAATTAAGACGAAAGCAATGCTTGTGCAAACTTTCATTTTCCCTCTTATTGACTATGGTGATGTATGTTATCTCGATCTGAATGCAGATCTGCTCAATAAACTTGACCGACTTCTCAACAATTGCATTCGGTTCATTTTCAATCTCCGTAAATACAACCATATTTCCTCTTACCGTGCCCAATTGCAATGGCTGCCTATCCGCCAACGGCGTAATTTGCGCACGTTAACGACACTTTACTCTCTTTTAAGCTCTCCTAACGCTCCTTCTTATCTGACTCCTCACTTTCAATATCTCTGCAGTGGACATGACAAAAACCTTCGTTCCACAAATAATCTACTTCTTTTCTGTCCTTCCCATAGCTCCACTCTTGTCCATTCGTCTTTTAACATCCAAGCTATTAATTTGTGGAATTCACTCCCTCCAGAGATCAGGATGTCTTCCTCTCGTGAACTTTTTAAGGCTAGAGTACGTAGACGATACATGGAACAGTTGACAGAATCACAACAGTAGGCATATTTGTACTTATATAATATATATTTGTATATAAGTTATTTTATATATATTTGTACATCATATTATGTTACGTAAGTATTTATAGCTATGTATTTATTTGTGTATTTTATATTCGTATATACATATTATATTATAATAATATGTATTTATTATATGATTTTATTATATTGTTCGTTTATTATTTTATTAGTTTCCTATATAACGTTACTCATTTCATATTTATTAAATAACTTAAAGCCTTTTTATGCACCTACCATGATTGTCTCTGCACCACCCAAAGGTTGACTGGTAGAGAATGCCAATGGCATTAAGTCCGCCTTTGTACAATAATTTGTATAATTATGTGCAAGAAGTTTAAAAATAAAAATAAAATATGTATGTATGTAAAATTATTTTCAATCTTGCTAAACGAATTGCTAGGGAAAGTTGACTAAATATGATATTTTCTGCATGTTTTATCGGTTTAAATTAGCTATACTTCAAATGACAAAGCTATTAAATGTCTTTATGTATACATATTTGTTGGGCCGTTATAGACCCCTTTGTTAAAGGCGCTCGTTATTAGTAGGTAGATGCTTATTGTACTATGACGAGTTCCTGTACCGCGAAATCCGCTAATGATCTTACAAACATTCAAACAATAGACACAAAGAACAGCCAGATTCTGAACGAAATTTCTAGATCACCCAAATAGTTGTCCCCGTCTGTATATATTGATTTTGCTTCATTACTTTCGTAATACACATAAATATACTATATGAAACATTGATTAGGTACTTTGGAAAGAAACAAGCTAGTTTTATAGCATTATGAATTTTCAATATTCATTCTCAAATATGAGAATTTCATTTTTGGTATAATAAAACAAAATCTGAGTTATATTTATTTCAGGGCAAATGTTAATTAACCCGTAAGTTAGGGCCGCCGCACTAATATGTAATCTTTAGTAAGTAATGACGCCCGCGGGAAACAATACAGACACTAAATTGGATACCACGATAGATTCTCGCTTTTATTACTAGCAACATTTATTTCAAATAATATTACAAAACTTTGTGCTAGTATATTTTTAACTGGTGAGGTGACGTTTAAATTAAGTAGCATGCTAAATTGCTGATTAGGTACATGCACGGCCAATTTTAAAGCGAAATATCTAGCTATTGATTTTGAATTTAAAAGGCATGTATTTAATGCGGCGACTAAGTAAAGCGAATACAAGTTTCAAAAATAATGAGAGTGGGTAACCATATATAATGGGTTGGCAGCTAATAAGGAGTATCGTAATAAGTAAAATGTAGCATATTAATATGTCAGTAATAAGCTTCGTTTTAATTTAAACTAGCAGAATTTTTTTTGGGAACTGAATTAGTATCTAAGCGGAAACTTGATGATGAATAAAAAATAGAAAATGGACATTTATAAATAATAAAAAATTCAATATTCGGCTAATGATTTTGTCTTAAATGAAGTGTTTCGTATAAGTAAATAAGACACTTCAGTCTTTTAAGCCAAGTTGACGGAGCCCTGCTTCGCAGGGCTACTATTTTTGGGTACAGCGTCACAAGAAAACCTAACATAACCTACCTACTAACATTATTAGTCGCCAAGTCATTATTTATAGCTCCTCGGCTATTATTTAAATTGACTTGTATAGTTTATTTGCTACCTAAACGCAGCTGCTAGTTTTAAGTTTTTATAACACCCTTAGTTTTGAATCGTATTTAATATAATAGTCGCAAAAATATTTAATAGCTAGCAACTTATTTTATTAGTTGCAAACATTTAGTCACCTTTTAAGTTATGAGCCACTTAAAAGATGAAAAAAGAAAACAATAAGCTAATTTAAAATTCAATATTAATTGAAGTAAAGTAATGATTGTTCTTTTTTTTAAATATGATAATTATTTGTTTTTAAATCTTATTAAATTATAATTTGGAAAAGAATAGACGGCTCTATCAAATGCGACCGCTTATACACCAAAGAAAATCTTTCTCTTTTAACAACAGCATTAATTCAAGCGTGTAGCTAAAAACCTTATTACATACACAGATTGCCCGCACATATTAAATTAGCCCGTGTTGTGATCGAGCAAAACCACAGTGTAAACACGCCGTTACGCCTCAACAAGATAAAGTTGACGTCGACGGGTGTGAACTGACAAACTTGCCCCCATCTGTTCCAACCTTAGCTATGATGCATAGTTTTGAATACTTCTTCCTGTACCTATTCCAGAATACTTCACGCGGTAACTAGTATGTATAACAGATATTTAGGTATTGTACATGCTTGAGATGATTTTACATGTAGTTACTTAATGAGCAGTTTGGAATGTTCAGTTTGTGAGGAGTTTTCGGGTTTGAGCCGTGTTTTGATTATGAGTGAAGTTTGCTAGGTGGTTTAATATATAGGTATTGAACTACCACATTGATGTGTGGCTTGGATGGATAACGTATAGAACTATTCTAATAATTGATTTGTGTGTTGAAGTAGAATCTGGGTTATGAAGGCTGTGGAACCTGTTACATTCGCAATACCTACGAATTGTTGAAGTGACACAGTGTAGTCATTAATATTAAATTTAGGATATTAACAATCGATTTTAAACTTTCGCGATTTGTATACATCATAGAAATTAATTTAGCGGGTCTTAATCACGTTAACTTAAATTATTTAAGGTATAAATACCTATTTGTTACCGACGTTTCGCTCGTCTTGCACCGAGCGTGGTCGCGGAGAGACTGATGAGAGCTCAGCGACGTCTTGTGGAAGTGCGGGTTTCAGCACCTACCCTCACTTGGTCTTTATTTAAGTTCGCAATGTCGGTACTCCGACACACTACACTAATGACGTCTACACACTGTTGAGATTTATCACTGCGGCGGTGTTTACACTTGCTGATGACTGGATTCCAAGTGGCCGATAATCTATATCCATCCTCCCGGTTGAAATTGTTATATTTCTTGATTTCTACCGCTTCACGTACTATCCTGGAGTAATAGTGACGATCGGTGGATAAGACTTGTGGTTGATGCAGTTCTATCCAGTGGTTTGGTCCAGACTCCAACAAATGCTAACAAACCGCTACGGGCCGGAATATGTAATTAAAATTAAACAACTTGAATGTCTTCGGATAAAGCGGGTATGTTTAGAAACTTCGCTTAGTTTTTTAACGAAGTGTCGAGACAACGGAGTGATACCCATAGGAGTGCGCATTAAACCGCGCAAGGACATTCCTTATTCCGAAGGCATTCTACACAATGCCAGTGTTCGTCTCTTAAGACAATTAATCCGCAATTGTCGGTACGAGCTAGGTGTTGTACAGTGTAACCTATTTAAAGTGCATACAGAGTGTAGTGAAGTGCTCTCAAACAGTGATTTTAGCTTGTGCGACCGTATAACATATAACCAATCGAGCCGCATTTATGATCTGCGTACAAAACGGCACAAGAAAAAGTTTGATAAATTGATAAACCATCGTGAGAGGGTAACCGGTAGAAATGGACCAACAGCAAACGGTTATCAATTTATCGGACCAGGTTACTGATAGCGCGACACAAAGCGTGTTGGCGAAGGGATTAAATAATGCTTTGACACCTAAGCGGATTCCATATGAAAACGTCATAAGTAGCATAGAAGAGGTTATAACGCGTAACAAGGTACCGTCTAACGATGCGGATACACTTAGACAGGATGTTGCCGTTATTTTACGTAAGTCTAAGCCACCTAAACCAAATATTACCGCAGAAGAGCGTCAAGCACTAAAAACGCTGCGTGATAACACGAATATTTTAGTGCTAAAGGCTGACAAAGGAAACGCCACTGTGGTAATGAATACTTGTGATTATGACAGTAAGATAAGGAATCTGTTGAGTGACACATTAGTATATAAGGCTGTGTCATATAACCCGACCGCCAGAGTGACAAAACGCATTCGAGCCTTAATAAGGGACCATAAAAGCTTATTTACGGAAGAGGAATTTGAACGGTTACATAAACCTCACATTGTGCAGCCGCCTAAGATGTACGGATTACCTAAAGTACATAAGACTAACGTACCTTTGCGACCGATTGTGAGTCAAATAAATTCACCCACATATGGTTTGGCGAAACATATAAGCAAGGTACTACAACCGTTAGTAGGCAAGACGCACTCTTTCGTAAAGGACTCTCGCCACTTTATTGAAATCATCAAGAGCATGAAAAGGGAACCAGACGAGGTGATGGTGAGTTTTGATGTTGAGTCACTATTCACCAATGTTCCTATTCAAGATTGCCTTGACGTCGTAGAGAGGAAATTAAGGGAAAACGGTCTGTCTAACGAATACATCGCTCTACTCAGGAATTGCTTGGATGGAAACTACTTCCTATATCGTGGACAACATTACCTCCAGATCGATGGAGTGGCTATGGGTAGCCCTATAGCACCGGTAATGGCCAACATCTGGATGGAGCACTTTGAGGAATCCGTAGACATGCAGGCGTCAAATGTGAAACTATGGAAAAGGTATGTCGACGATATCTTCTGCATCATGAAGGGCAACAAGCAGGACGTAGAACAATTCGCACACAAATTGAACTCCATACACCCGAACATCCGATTCACATTCGAAATGGAGGTAGACGGATCGTTACCCTTTCTCGACGTTAAAGTGACAGTGAGAGATAATGGTACCCTTGGACACACTGTGTATAGGAAACCGACACACACCGACAGGTATCTCAACGCGAACTCGCACCACCATCCGCGGCACTTGGATTCCGTTGTGTCCTCGTTAGTGAACAGAGCGTATGACTTATGTGACCCCGAACAATTAAATAGTGAGCTGTCACATGTTCGGGAGGTACTTAGGTGCAACGGATACAAGAAAAACTTACTCTGTCGGAAGAGGAACGAGCGTAAACCTGAGGTAAGCAGAGTGCCCGCTTACATGCCGTATCTAAAGGGAGTGACGGACAAAGTTGGAACAGTACTCAAGAAATACTCCATCAAGACTGTATACAGTCCGCTCTCTAAGATAGCACACAATCTGCGTACACCAAAGGATGTAATTCCTCTCCAAACACCTGGCGTCTACAAAGTCGATTGCAGCTGTGGTAGTTCATATATCGGGCAAACTAAGCGTACAATCGCTGAAAGGGTAAAGGAACATATCGCAGCTGTAAAAAACCGACATATTAACAAGTCGGCGATAGCTGAGCATTTGTTGGAGTCTGGACCAAACCACTGGATAGAACTGCATCAACCACAAGTCTTATCCACCGATCGTCACTATTAGTCCAGGATAGTACGTGAAGCGGTAGAAATCAAGAAATATAGCAATTTCAACCGGGAGGATGGATATAGATTATCGGCCACTTGGAATCCAGTCATCAGCAAGTGTAAACACCGCCGCAGTGATAAATCTCAACAGTGTGTAGACGTCATTAGTGTAGTGTGTCGGAGTACCGACATTGCGAACTTAAATAAAGACCAAGTGAGGGTAGGTGCTGAAACCCGCACTTCCACAAGACGTCGCTGAGCTCTCATCAGTCTCTCCGCGACCACGCTCGGTGCAAGACGAGCGAAACGTCGGTAACAAATAGGTATTTATACCTTAAATAATTTAAGTTAACGCGATTAAGACCCGCTTAATTAATTTCTATGATAGGATATTAACGTTAAGCACAGAAAAGTAGCGTATAAGCTCTACATTTATACTAATAAAATTAAGCTGAAGAGCTTGTTTGTTTGCCTGGATGAATGCGTACTATTGGTTCGAATTAAATAATTAAATTCTATGGGATTGTTCGTTTGACATATTACATAACGCCACGAATGCGGATCAATAAGCATAATAACCAAAAATAAATTAAAATTAATAATTTTAGGTAGTCGCTTACATAATCATGTCTTCATAAATTCTAGCCGTCTCGATCATGTCAGCATTCAAACAACAAAATTTTGTAACAAGTCACAATCGCGGCAATATAATACCTGACTACCTGATCGAGACAAAGTTGACTGGACTTGAAATATCAGCAATATTTTCAGCTCTAAGTTTTTTTTTGTCGAAAATATTATTTTAGTTTTCTTTTATGAAATTGGATGATTTTCGACGTAAGGTTCGTTTCACATCACGAGGACCGAAGTGGACGTTTAAAAACAACGACAAAGCATGGAATTTCTGACCCTTATAGACTCTAAAGAAACCTTGATGCAGAAGTAATATTATGTCAAAATGATATAGATTTTTTTATAAGTTTTACTACCGAAATGACTCTGCGATTTTAGATATATGTGCTACTGATAAAACGCTGAATTGATCGCCTTGATTCACGTAGTAGAAATTTGTATGACTTATATTTATTTGTATCGAAGTTGTCTCTTTGTGTCCGTCGTTGTACTGCTAAAGTTTTGCTTTATGTTCCGACATTCTAAAGCAAAAAAACTTTGCGGTTGCAAGATAAAACAACCAATAAGAGTAAATAATAAAAGGTCTCACCTCTTTGTCAAATAATGCTTGGCTGCTAAGCTCGTGGGAGTGGTGGGTTCGATTCCCACCGAGTACAAATATTTGTGTGATGTGTACAAAGATATATTCTGTGTTTGGGTGTAATTTATTTACAATAATAAACAAGCTTCGTTTAGTTCCAAACTAACCATATAGCAGTGAATCGGTTGTTATTAAAGGATGCTATTAGTTTTTTAGGCTAAATTATTGGTCAGTTGAGCTGTTAATTCTCCCATAGCTCTACAGGATCGGGATAGCACTAGATAACATTATGCGTCTGCATAGTCCGTACTGTGTGAAAGCGCTGAAGGGAATCACCCTATGCAGCTTTGACGCTAACATCATTTTGTGAATCATTTAATTCTATAGTACCACCTGTTTAAAAAGAGTTTATAGTTAGCTTATAAGGTCTAGTATTATCTTAATCATACTTATCTACAATACAAAGTCAATATACACCGAGTAATAAATAAAATTATCTAATCCTTTAACACTGACTTTCGCAATGTCCAATGGTCCATTACATGTAATAAGGGGATTACACATATGAGCGTTAATAAGGTCTAAACAGCAAACAAAGGCCAACAGGGCGTAGTACTAAATTAACCCCGCTTATAACTAAGCAGTTAATTTTGCCAAAGCCACTGGTAACTTTATTGTCCTCAGGGATAATATTTCGAGGTGCATTTACAGAGTGGATCGTTTACAAGTCGTCGAGAGAAATAGATGCAGCGTAACGAACAGATTGACTCGCGACTTCTGCAAGTTTAATCTTCGGGGAAATAGTCGAGACGCTCCTATTAACTTACCAACGTTTCTTTGGCTGTTTGACTTCGAATACGCGTAGCAAAGTGATTGAAAGATGTTTTATTTTGTTTGCTCTAAATTATTGGGTTACGAGTTGTGTTGAACTGTTGAGAAGCTTTAGGTTACTTTTTAAGAGTTATTTATGTGTAACTTTGTATGGGAATTTTTGACTTGAGATATTATGTTAAACGTTTTTTCTTCGCCTATTTGTATTTTGCTCATATGAAAAGGAGTACAGCATTAAATTATTTGTATGAATTTCTTCTCATTATGCGAGTAGGGCTAATCATTTTGTGCGTTAGTAAAAATAATATTTATGTAAGTAGATACACAAAACAGAACCTAGCGCATTATAAAGCCATGGGATACATGTAAAATTAGAGGTTTGCTCTAAACTAGACTTCTGAATATGTCTACACAGCATGATCATAATAAATACTATGAAGTATTACAATAAAAAAAGCGAATTAGATAATTCGGTTATTGGATTATTATAACGTCATATGTATCTTACATACCTTCATAAGATGTATCCTGTGCCCTTAAATTACACAAATCTCCCTAAAAACCACGTAAGGGTAAAATGTTAAATGCGTGCACGTGCGTATTTTACCCATAGCGGCTATTATTTTGTCGTCAAATAATTTCATTCAGCAGTACATGAATATATTCAACTAACTAGACTAGATAATTTCCCCCGTGGATCGCTACATCGTTAACATCTATTCACGCGAAGTGGCAACTTATTGAAAAACTGCTCCAACCACTGCACTGGCGAGTTTTAATAGAACAATTAGTAAAATGAATTTGATTAGGTACCGTGTTTTTTTGGATACTGTTCGCAAATAGTAATTTCTGTTTCGTTAGTTTTATTTGATGGTGCGCACTGATATTACTTCCTCAAAATATTTTTCAATTTACCATCAATTTGTGTTGAAAATAAGTAGGAAGGCATATTTTTATTTTCTCGCGGTGTAACTATTACGTATTTTACTTTCTTCCACTAAATGTGTTTTACACCACTGATATATGATATCAGATTGGAGCAGGCGTAGGCGCTATGTGCGCCCTCTAATGGTGTTTGGAGACAGCTTTACTTAAAATATTGCGAAGGACTTTAACATTCTGTAGCGGCCGCGGCGGGGTTATGCATCAAGCAAATTGTGACGCGACTATCTAATTCACGACCACTCAAATAATAGTAATATTTATATAACTACTAAAACGCGTTATATTATATAAAAAATTGTCATATACCTTACATTTCCCTTGACGTTTCAAACGATTTATGTCTCAATTTAACGAATATATCATATTAATATTATGTAATTTGGAGATTCTTGTAACAACCATTTTTGTAAGTCTGTATTAAGATTCAAATCATGAAAAATAAAAATGGGTTCTTATTTCCGTATCTCTAAAACAAGTCATATTTTTATGTATAAATTAGTTACGAAACTTCGCTGGTATTTTCCATGGAATTTTCTCAATGAGGTAAAACGGTCTGGCAAGGTAAATAAATAGAAGATTTGCGTATCTGTATCAATTTGCATTTAGATGCTTTATTGACAAACGTCAGAAGCCAAGCCAAAAAGCTTCCCTTTCAAACGGAACCGAAAACAATATTTCTTTGATAAATTATGTACCTTGTCTTGAAGCTTGCCGGTAGTTAGGAATTTGTTGGAAAATCGCATCGCATACATTTTAACTAAATTCAGAATATTTATCAAAGACATACGAAATTCGATGTCAAAGAGTTGTTCAATGGTATCGCCGAAGGGACGCGAAGGGTTAGAATTTTGCAGTTGGCTGGAATCTCTGTGATCTCTCGCACACGTGCATCCCACCACTAAAACTATTATCTAGAATTACATTAAGAAATTCTTTACGTCTACACCGCAACGCCGCGCCGCCGAGTTGCGCACCACCTTAAGCGTACAATTTACAATGATACGTATGATTTGGATTATGAATTAATTGTTCCGATTATATTACTTTTGACGGGTACAAGTCTAGATCGAGGCAGTAGGTGCTACATTTAATAGAATTTTTGATTACTTTGGGTTGAATTCATCCTTAGGGAGTTTCTCTCCAATTATAGTCTGCTTTTTTCTGAAATCACCTTAGTATTAAGTCTCTATCACAAATACGCATCGCTACGACAATCGGAAAATGTGTATTGCTGACATGAAACGTGAACTTTCAAAACACACTATTAGCCTCTTGACTTCTTCCTAGTGCTACTTAGAGACTGAATCTATCATTTTAGTATATTGTATGGTGGTGAAACTCATTTACTTAGGCTTTTATTCCATAAAAGCATGATATTTCTCATCATATTTCCACATGACAGTAGGCGTGTTTATTACTTAAGCAAACTATGAAACATCTTTTTTTTTTCCAACATCGTAAAAACATAAATCCTGCATTTGTGTTTTATTTAAAGTCATACGTAGTTTTATACTCACGCAATAAATACGAAGGAAATCGTTTTATGTCGCGTCTCGGCGAGGTAGAGAGGAAATTATGTGCTAAACAGATTACGCAGCTAATTTCCCGACAACACCCTCACCCACTATTTCTTACTGTAGAACTGAAATATGTTATATTCCAGTCAACTTGTTATACTTTTTTAGGAGTGCAGAACTGATGCTATGAAAAAGCTTTTGATTCTACTTTTTTGTTTTCTTTCACAATATGTGTTTTACTGTTGTATTCAAAAGCTTTTGAGGGCGATATTTTTAAATTTCGTGACTTTGACGTGCTTCAGTTATTTTTATTAAAAAAATATATTATCTACTCGTTACAATTTAAAGGATAATGCTGATACCTATACAAATATTGTTTTCTTATCACTGTTAAAGACATCATTGTTAAAATAAATAGATTTACCTTTTTCTTTTACAACGTAATTAAACCACATACCTAAACAACACAGGTTCACACAAATTAATGCGAACAGCAAATTTATCTGAATGGGAAACAATTAATCCCATTACAGGCGCATCCTTTGTATTAATATTCTGTCGTATTGGTTCATTAGTACGTTTGGCGTCGCTACTCGCCAGTTCAGCGTCAACCGAGGGCAGTGCCTCTAATTAGATAACGAATTAAGGTCTTCAGCCTTCAAGCGGTGCTTGTTTTACTCATCAGGAATCCTTTGCACAGCGTGTTTGGAAAGTATTTTGAAAGCTGATCCTCGGCATGTTTACTTCATCGCTTTAATTAAGCTGTGTGTAGCGAGAGTTGTGAAGTCGACACGATCTTTATGGACATGCTGTCTAATTAATGTGAATGCACTCTCGTTACTGTAAGCTGGTATGCTGGTTTGCTTTAAGATTTTCCGCCTAGGAACGAAGTTAACGTCGTTGATTTAGGTTATTACTCAGTTTTAATAAATTCATGCAAAATACGTTTCCATAGGAAGGCGCTTACAAACTAAATTTGAGGCTTGAAAAGAGAGAACCTATCAAAGACTTGGAAGTATAATAAATATAAAATAATAATTGTCGTGCCTAAGCCCATGAAATGATTCATTAGGACATTTAATTTGATCAGAGACCAATATATTGTTGATGCAATAACAAAATGGAATAGTTTGATGTGTAGTCTTCATGGTTTCAATATTAGAACTGTCCTGATCGTGACATGAATGAGAATCGTAGTTCGGTTTTCTATTAATTTACGATGGAAAACGTTCATGAGTGCCACTTCCTTTTCGTTTATCTGTTATTAGCATTAATTTGCTAAGTAAAGGACTGCGTACTGTTTTGTTTTTAATTTTGTGCGTCATTTAGAGAAAAAGGCTACAAGCAAACGTGCATGAATTTTGAGACACAATAGAAAATTGCTTTATGATTTCCATTGTTATGAATAAAAAGAGGTAGCGACCGCAAATAAGATTGAGCAGATTGAGCAAAATCGAACTCAGTGACGGACCAGAGAGACTTTTTCAGCAGTGGACTGCGGCAGGCTGACGTTATGACTTCAGGCTCATAAAATATTGTTTATCCATTTGTTTTAATACCAAAAATGTAAGTTTAATTTTTGAATCATTTGAAAATTCTGTTCAGCTTATCTATCACGTTTCTATACTTCGTTTCCGCGTATCCGATAGGTCTTCGGTACTGTTGCAAGTGTCGTATTTTCGAATGAACCCATAGTACAATATCTATTTCTGCTTCAAAATTAACATGAATTATATAATATTCAAGAAGTCAGAAGCCTGAGAAATACTCTTGATTGAAGATCCGTATTCCCACTAGTTGCATTTAGGTAAGATTAGTTCCTTCCGTAAGTCGTATCGGTCTACAATGTTAAATTGTTAAACCAAAGCAGCGCCCCTGGGACAACAAAGTTGAGTCAATGTTGCACGAAAATTAGACGCCTAGCTTTGCATCTGTTTTACAAAGAAACTATTTTAGTTATAGAGATGAATAATTAAAAAAAACATCAAATGACGTCTTTGGTTAAAATAAGTGAGAATAGAAATTATAAAAATAGACAACATATAAAGTAAAATTATTTTATTTGTTGTATTAGCAGCCTAAAATCACGTCAGTTTCCTGGTATAATATGTATCTAGATTGCCAGAAATATTATAATTTTAAAATACTCTTCTTTGAACACTACTTACTAAGTACAATAATTCAAGAATCATTTTAGCTCGTGGAGGTATCCCAAAATACGATCATTTAATATAACCAAATCCTTACGATACATCTTCTATTTAAATTTAATTTTGCTTATTTATTAAAAGAAAAATTATATTTCTTCTATATATATTCAAGGCTGATTTTAATGTATCTTAATACCTGTGTTAATACCATGCTACCGAATTCTTTTAAATAATTTCAAAGTAATACAGAAGCGAATCACTTTTATGTTTTCATCTGATCTGTGACAAAATTACACGTCTTGACAATTTTGTACTGTACTTATTACATGTCTCCGGAATAGATAGGTATAATACTTATGTAAGTATAATAAAGAAATTTCGAATCTAAGCCTTGAGAAGCCTTGCTGTGTGAGGTAATAAAGATTTATTATAAATCTGGATGTAAGAGAGGTGTCTAGACGGCTGAGTCGAGGTGCCTCGTGATGGGGATTTGTGCCGCGAACACGGCTTCTTAGTGCCTGCACCCACCCTCCCTAATCTCACACACGACACACCGCAAGTACCGACTGCCACAGTGTGATGTACCGTGCATGTACGCATTAGTGCCTCCTACAGCGTTATAAACTCCTTCCGCATAAAGAAGATTATACCATCTGTATATTGACGTTCCTGCTTTCCGTATTACTTAAGCTTGTTTTCCTTCACCTAAACAGGCAGACTCTAAAAGGTTTAGATAAACATGTTTGTTGAAAACTCGAACTGTTATTACAGTAAGGTGTACCTTCAGCTTGTAATTCAATATAATATGTGCCGTTAAATTTTAATCGCGTATGATTTGAATGTTTGAGCCGTACATGACATACAATCTAATCATAGCGGAGAATGTCGTACAATTCAATTTGGGCTGTGTGTATACAGTATAATCTATTATACATACTACTGAAACACCATATTTGACTGCATGGTATAGAGACTTCATATCGTTACCTCGTCGTGTTGTCGGTTCGTCTCCCTAAAGGCGTTAGAACTTTGTGTCATCCTTGTGTTATTATTAACAAATATTAAAATTATGTTGCTGTATTGCGTTATACATTAATGTACACATAAAGAGGACTTTTTAAATTTTTATTTCATTCAAATATTTTTTCCGTTTTCAATTTTCTACATACTAAACAAACAAAACATTATCAAATCGTCATGCACTTGAGAGATATGGTCATGTATTTAGGCTGTGGGCTTAAATTACTGATATCCAATTATTTATACATAATATTTTTACTATTTTATTTTTTATAGACTCACTCCTGTATCCCCGAAATGGTAGGCAGAGGTGTAATATTACACCCACATTTCGCCATGAATTTTTAGGTCCCACGTAATAGGGGGCGAGCCTATAGCCGTTACCGGGCACATCACCAGACTCCGTGCTGCTACTGAGAATTTGGGAAAACCCAGTAACACTTTGCCCGACCCGGGAATCGAACCTGGGACCTCCGATCAGCAGTCGTATACGCTATCCACTGGACCACGGAGGCAGTTTATACATAATATGTAAGAAAATAGTGGCAGTTCAGTGACACTGACATGACGTTTGACAGTTAAACTGTCAAACGTGTGAATAAGGTTTAAGCTAGCTATATAAGTCGATAAGCTCGGCTAGTTCGTCCTCTTCTCCTTTGACGACAGCTCAGGTAGGATATGGTTCTGACTATTTTACTGCCACTGTGGTCCAATATTCTGTGTTGCTTGTTCTTTTGTTTCATCATCTAGGAAACAATGTAAGATAGTGTGATCATTCTTTTATTAATATTGTGGGTAGTTGGATCGTTTGTTAGATATTAAAGATTGTAATATAGGATAGAATAATATAATTTGGATCAAGTTGTATCAATGAGGTTCATTATATACCTGTGCTAAACATTTAGTAAAATGTGTTGATGCTAAATAATGCTTATTATGTTCTGTTGTAAGACAGACCTTTCTAGTAATATAAAACTACCCACAACAATGATATTTGATATATATTAGCGCTACCACTATTTGTGAATTATTACTTATTGAAAAGAATGGCCAAGAGTTTTATTGCCCGTTCTTTCTCTTGGTTCTATGCCTTTGCTTTGCGAACTGGGCTCTAAATGTAATTATAGAATCACGCCGTAATCTAAAGATATATCCTTGTGCCAAACTGAATAAATGAAAGTATGATGTGATAGTTGTCTCTTTTATATATCAAAACTGTCTCTACACTAGGGAGCTTTCCTGATTCTGACACACTCAAAAGGCTATAAAAATGTTTTTATTTACATCTATCATGCATAAGAAAGGATTTATCTGAAGTTAACCAATGAGATCACCAAACACATTGATCTTTCGTTGAAAGGAGCGTCTATACAATTAGAGGTCTACTAAACCTGGCCTATAAAAGGGGTAGTGACGTATTAACACTGAGAAGTAACAGTCAATGTTTGATGGGTGATCTATAAAAGCGAAGGATTGTTATAGCGGACGGGTGACAAACAAACAGTTTTATTGCAGCTTTAAGGTTGCTGATAGACTTGAGCATTCACTTGTAACAGTAGAGTAAACTCGAGCATATGCCGTCGTCTAAAAATTTGTCGAACTGAATAGAGCCAAGCTTAGAGCCAAAAATCGCTACGAACATTTTCAAGATCATATTATCGAACGGTGTAGTCGGTAAAGAGCTCGAAGCAAAACTGTCATTCCGTTAGAATGCTCGCCAGAACGAGACAGAATGCTAGCTCGTTTGGTTTTCTGTAATGTTACATTCGCTAGAATGTTCAAGTTTATCAGCACCTTTAGAAAAAAGTGGTATTAAAACTTGTTGATACTCCGTTTGAACGTTTTGATAATTTTCATCCCGTCTTTTTCGTCAGGTGTGCCTGACGACGATTTATGTCTTCACTGAAATGGAGAATTGAATGAGTTTTGGCTTGATTCCGTGAAATTTATTTCTTTCAACGTGTTAATATATTACGACAGATATACTTTATTGCTCAGATTTCCTTTTGGAGCGATGGGCTTTTGTTATTTCCTCAAAAACACTGTATCATTCGTTTGTCATGGAATAATTTATTTTGAACATTTAAGTTTTTAATATGATTTAAATGATGATGTGGTGTTTAAATCTAGACCTACTTGATTGCAACGGATACTTTATGATAGACCAAAAACAAATTTACCTTTTTTCACATTTCTGTATGATTTGTTTAACATCGAAGAGGCAAAAATTTATGTCGCTTTTTTATTATTACATCCCATATTGTTTCTTCCACAAGATTATTTTCATAATGACACACTACTCACGTTTCCGTTTGTTGTATGACTTCTGTTAAAAGACTCAATAGGCTTCTGCACGGCACATACAAATTGAATCCCATACAATTTACAGCTAGTTGGCGAGTCCGCTCACTCTTATCTCTCAACTGAAAGCAAAAAAGTTTATAAAAACGTACTGCATTCACGACTCGAATTAAGAGAGAAAATGGAATTTTAAAACGTCCTTTTGTGTTTAAGTAGATAAAAAGCATGTCGTTATGGAGGAGTTTAAAATAGCTAATTACGTAGGGTGCATAGGGTTCCCACCAAGAACTTAGGGTCCCAAGCCAATCTCACCTGCAAGTGGTGTACCTGCCGATCAACGGACGAGGCTCTGGCAAACAAAATATCCCGATAAGCGGCAATAGGCTCGCCACCTATTACGTGGGATCAAAACACTGGCGAAAAGTGGGCGTTTAATATGCCTCTGCCTACCCCTTCGGGGAAACAGGCGTGAGTCTATGTATGTATGTATGTAATTACGTAGGAGAAAACCCGTCGAAGCACTTGGGAAACTTCTTGGCGTGCGTTTAACTGTCACCATTAAAACTGAAGAACCTTATTCAGGCGAATGAAGCGATACAATAAGCTTAAGCCTCCAATAAAATTGAAATTAATTTATATAATTATTTTACGACGTAGTATTTAATTACTTGTTGGGAGAAAACAGCACAGCACTGTAATAAAATTTACACAAAATTTAACACTCAATTACACCGGTTCATCATATGATAATTTATTTAAAATCGCCAAAAACATGTTCGACCTGTAACAAACAAGGTCACTTGTCTTCTGAATGTTTCCGGAATAAAAACAAAAACGTGAAATCTTATAATACGAATTTTACTAATCCTAATACTTATCAAAATCGTTATCCCATGCAAACTCAATCGTCCCAAAATCCTTATAATTTCCCACGGAAAATCTGCGCATATTGCAAAAATCCCGGTCACTTGATTACCGAGTGTAGCAAACGAGAGTACAATAATCAACGTCGTAATATACAACAACCTGATACTCAGGCACAGAGTAGTGATACGCGCAGAGGCAACGCTAATGTAAACCTTTGCCATACGAATGATATGGCCGTGAACCACTCAGACGCTAATGAAACATTAGCCTCTGAACCTTTAAACCAAATCGGATTCTGAGTGCGTGTCTATCGGAATCCACAGCATTTAAAAATGACACGATTCTTTCTAAATCTTATTCACCTCAGTTCCAAAACAGGAATCTGAGTCATACCAAATCTTATGATAATACTATATCTTATCCTAAATCGTATACTAAATCCTATGATAATACGAAATCTTATACTAAATCTTATGATAATGCTAAATCTTATGATAATACGAAATCTTATGCTAAATCTTACGATAATTCTAAATCTTATGCTAAATCATACGATACTGCTAAATCTTATGCTAAATCTTACGATAATTCTAAATCTTATGCTAAATCATACGACAATGCTAAATCTTATACTAAATCTTATGATAATGCTAAATCTTTTACCAAATCTTACGATAATGCTAAATCTTATACTAAACCTTATGATAATACGAAATCGTATACTAAATCTTACGATAATTCTATATCTTATGCTAAATCTTATGATAATCCTAAATCTTATGCTAAATCTTATGATAATCCTAAATCTAATGATATTACTAAATCTTATACTAAATCTTATGATTATACTAAATCTCATAATGATACCAAATCTTATACTAATTCTAAATCTTGCACGGAACCGTGTAGTAATCGTAACTTACCTTTTAAGAGTAGTGATGGTAACTCGAAAAGCAAACTTACCTCTTATCCGCCAGATGATTTGTCACCGTCACACCTGAAATGTTCTAAATCTCATCAGAATGATATACCAATTTACGAAATGAATTCGTTTATTAAAAAGGTAACACTTCCACATGTTTTCTTATTTACTAAGCATACTACCAGGTCACTTGTTCTATTAATCGACACTGGTTCTAGCATTTCTTTAGTTAAAGAAGAAAGTCTTTATAAAAAGCCTCAACTATCCTCAGAAATAGTGCGACTTAAAGGAATCAATGATAGTGGCACGTTTTGTCAAACATTAGGCACCTTCCAAATGCAGTTTTACTTATCTTTGGAAGTATATTCTTATAAATTTCACGTCGTAAAGAATGATGTTAGCCTCGATTATGATGGCATAATAGGCACAGATCTTCTAGGTCATCTTAAAGCAGTCATAGACTATGACAAGGAATGTTTAATAATTCAAAATCATACTTTACCTTTACGTTTCAAGTTGCCAATTTACAAAATCCCAGCTTGTTCTGAAGCTGTAATTGAATGTGGAGTGTCAAACAATAGTGATGAGTTACCTTTTCTTAAAGAAGCCTTAGTTCTCGACCATAAGATTTCTGAAGGCGTTTATGTCGCGAATTGCGTCGTCACTTTAAAGCCAAATCGTAGAGTTAATATTTCTATTCTAAATACTACTGAATCCGAGATCGAAATAAATAACTATTCCGTTAATCTTACACGTATGGAAAATAACTTCACAGAGTGTCTGACAACTTCAGACATTGAAACTATAAATAAAGCTTCACTTCCTGTCATTGATAGACATAATCAAGTTCTAAATCAAATTCGAACCTCTCACCTAAATCCAGAAGAAAAAGCAACTCTGTTAGACTGTTGTTCTCAATTTACAGACGTTTTTCATCTTGAAGGTGAACCTCTCACCTGTACTAGCACTATCAATCACTCTATAAACACAGGGAATGCCACCCCAATCCACGTAAAGTCTTACCGTTTTCCAGGGTGCCACAAAGAAGAAGTAGACAGTCAAATAACCAAAATGCTCGAACAAAATATCATACGCCCGTCTCAATCACCATGGAGCGCCCCTGTATGGGTTGTCCCAAAGAAGGCAGACGCCTCGGGGAAACGAAAATGGCGTATAGTTATCGACTATCGTCGTCTTAATGACGTCACGGTGTGCGAGATCAACCCTATACCGTTAATAACAGATATCCTTGACCAACTAGGGCATTCTAAGTACTTTACGACCTTAGATCTTGTAATTGGTTTCCACCAAATTTCTTTAAATCTTGCTGACGCGGCAAAAACAGGATTCACAATTGTAGGCACAAATGAAACGTCTGGTCACTACGAATTTACCCGAATGCCTTTTGGCTTAAAAAATGCCCCTAGCACCTTCCAACGCCTCATGAATACAGTTCTATCTGGTCTCCAAGGGTTACACTGCTATATTTATTTAGACGATTGTATTTTGTACTCGCCAGATCTCCCTAGTCACATTGAAAAGCTAAAATTAGTCCTTGAAAGGTTCCGTCAATATAATCTAAAATTGCAACCAGATAAGTGTGAGTTCTTACGCCGCGAAGTTACTTATCTCGGTCATGTCATCACCGACAAAGGTGTCTCACCCAACTCAGACAAGGTGAAGGCCATCGAAGGTCTTCCAACTCCTAAAAACCCCAAGGACATAAAATCATTCCTAGGTCTAGTCGGTTATTACCGCAGATTCATAGAAAACTTCTCGAAAATTACCAAACCACTTACCTCTCTTTTAAAGAAAGATGTCGCTTTCCATTGGACGCAAGAACAAGAACTTGCATTCCAAACTCTAAAACATAAATTAGTCTCAGCACCTCTCCTTCAATATCCTGATTATTCAAAACCGTTTATACTTACCACTGACGCATCTAATTACGCCGTTAGAGCCATTCTTTCCCAAGGTGAAATCGGCAAAGATAAGCCGATAGCCTATGCATCACGTACCCTAAACAAAGCAGAAGGAATCTATTCCACTACGGAAAAGGAACTTCTAGCTATTCTTTTTGGCGTTAAGACGTTCCGTCCCTATTTATATGGCTACCAATTCAAAATCGTTACCGATCACAGACCCTTAGTTTGGTTGTTCAACGTTAAAGATCCAGGTAGTCGTCTTATACGATGGCGCTTGAAATTAGAAGAATATAATTATGAAATAGTGTACAAACAAGGCAGATTAAATTCTAATGTCGATACCTTATCTAGGTACCCCGTAAACGCGTTAACCTCTAATTCTAATTTAAATAAATCAACTTATGAACAATATTTTAAAAAACAATTCTTAAAATCTACATCTAATAACGATACAATCATAGAAGAGCATAGTCAATCACTTCATTTAGCCAAACAAAAATATATAGCATGTCCGATGTCTCTGGACTTCGACTACTCTATGCCGCATTGCGAGCAATTGTTATCATTCATCGAAAATGCTGACGAGTTAAAAGCCCGTGAACGTGAACTTGAAACTGTTCACATTGTAGATTCTAATAATAAAACATTTTATATTCTTTTTACGAAAACACATCATTACGATGAAACTAGTTATAGAATTATTTATAAATTACTTATGGAATTGCGTAACAAAATCTTATCTAACGAAAACTACGAAAAAGAATTAGCTATATCGGATTTTTCGGAGCCATTTACTAAATTAGTTTACATTAAGATCTATAATATGATATCTTACATTTTTCACGGCACCCAAATCAAAATACACATATATAAAAATCAAATAATATATCCAACTCCCGCTGAGGTCCCTAATATTCTAAAAGAAAATCACGGTACCACTATTGCTGGTCACCCAGGTGTTAAAAGAATGTATAATAGGATAAAAGCAGCCTACTATTGGAAATCGATGCGTTCCGATATCGAACGATTTGTTAAAGACTGTAGATTATGTCAAATAAATAAACCCTTACGCTCTTCGAATAAAGCCCCTATGGTAATTACCTCCTCGAGTACCAAGCCCTTTGAAAGATTAGCCCTAGATATCGTTGGTACTCTGCCCGAAGCTGGCCTTCAAAAGTTCAAATACATACTTACCCTCCAGGATGATCTGACAAAGTTTTCTTCCGCTTACCCTATGATCACATGTTCCACTGATGAAGTTGCTCGAAACTTAATTCATTTCTTTTCTCTATTCGGATTTCCTAAAATGATTCTTACCGATCAAGGTACCTGCTTCACCTCCGATCTCTTCAAACAACTAACTGATATCCTAAAAATCAAAAATCTATTTTCAACCCCGTATCATCCTCAAACCAATGGTGCTCTAGAAAGGAGTCACGCCACTCTCAAGGAGTATCTCAAGTCGTTCGTGAACGAAAATCACGACGATTGGCATTGCTATCTAGCAACTGCAATCTTATCATATAATACAACTCCCCATTGCACAACAGAATTTACTCCCTTCGAGTTATTATTTGGCCATAAACCTTCCATACCCAGTAGCTTATATGAAACAAACGATAGCACAACTTATCATGACTATATTCGCGCCTTACAGTATAGGATGCGTTTTTCTCGCGAAAGAGCGTTAGAAAATATAATTAAAAGTAAAGAAACCTCTAAGAAATATTATGATGCAAATGCCAGTTCTAAAACTTACAAAGTCGGTGATATGGTTTATTTAAGACATCACCATAGATTAAGAAAAGCCTTATCTCCCATTTGGAAAGGACCCTATAAAATAGTCAAAGTGCACGGTAAAAATAACGTCTCCTTAAGTATTAATAGAAAACACATGAAATACCATGTTAACGAAATTAAACCGGCATGATTTGTCATTGTTACAGATTGGTTTCTGCTGATCCCATTGAATATATTTCTCACAGTCCGGGAATATATTTTGACCCGATATCAATTGCGTATTTTTACAACGACTTCTGGAACGTGATTACTTATGTCGAAGTCGTCCCTATCAAACCTTATTTGGATAAAATCCAAAAATCTATTTTATACTTATCTGCTTTCTGTGAAAAAGCAAGAAATTTAGCTATAGTTACTTTAGATTGTAAGAATGCGATTGACCCCTTAGAAATATTAATTAATGCTAATTTTCTTAAAAATAACTCTTTATCTCACCTTATCTCAGAAAAGATTGATGATCGTGCTAAAAGGTCACTCGAATTCGGTGGCGAAATATTAAAGTTCTTTTTCAGCACTCTAGACGCGGATGACGCTAGAAAATATGACGAGGCCATTTCAGCATGTCAAGAAAACGAAAATCATATATTTTCTCTTATGAAGGACAACATACACGTTGTTCAGTCCACAATAAACAACTTTAATATTTCTATGCATAAATTAAATGAAAATGAAATTAAACTAGATAAACAAATACAAAAACTTAATTATATATTTACAGAAAATTCTAAAACAAATGCTAATCTAATTAACATTGAGAAAATTAATTCCTTGTTTAATGTCCTTGAAGGATCATTGTTGTCACTCTCTAATATTCTAGATACAATTTTAAATTCAATTTTATTTGCAAAAGCTAATATTTTTCATCCATATGTTTTAACCCCTACAAAATTATACAATGAACTTTCAAGTACTAAACAATTTAAATCAAATATCGAATTTCCTGTCTCTTTGTCTTTACAAAATATACATAGTATTATAGATTTGTCGCAATTAACTGCATATTATTATAATAACAAAATTATGTTTGTAATTCAGATTCCGTTAGAAAATCCTATGAGGTTTAATGTTTATAAAAACTTACCGTTACCTACTCCTCAAGAAGATAATTTCTTCACTTATGCATTAATTCATCCCTCTAAGCTCTTTATAGCCATAACTGACGATAAGTTAAGTTATGCATTATTAGATGATATTTCTAGTTGTAAGAATGTCAATACTAAGTACATAATATGTCCTCTACCTTCTGTTCTGTCGACAATCAATAACCCATCGTGTGAGTCGAAATTGTTAACGGAAGTAACTGTGTCTCTTCCGGATATGTGTAATAATAAGTTAATATATGGTAATATTAATATTTGGCAGAAATTAAATGATGGAAAATATGTTTTTGTCCAATCTAAGCCTAGTAAGTTAACATTAAAGTGTAACCATGATATTAAGGATTATACTCTGCAAGGTACTGGACTGTTATCCTTGAAAAATGATTGTATTGCATATTTTCAAACTTTACAATTCTATCCTTCTCATAACTATAAAAGAATTTTACCAAGTCAATTATCAATTAACTATGATATAACAGAAGATGATTGTTGTAAATTTAATAAGATTTTAAATAACAGTTTTCATGAATTTTCTCCTATTTCGTTACACACTACACTAAAATTAGCTTCGCATAAACTAGATAGCCTAGAAAACCAAATAAATAATGTACAAAATCAATCTCATATCGTTAAATATGGACATTATTATTCCACATTAACTTGTATAATAATCAGTACAATTATTGTTTATGCGCTTTACAAGTTATACAAGAAATGTTTTGCTAAATGCGTTAACCCATCCTGTTGTATACAGATATACAATCATTGTTATAACGATAGTAAAAGTAGCAATGAAACTTCAATAAGCCATCCTATGGAATTGACTACCATATCTGAAAACTCAGATGAATTTGACAGAAGGTCAATTCATAGTTTGCCAGAAATCGAAATCAATAAACTAAATAAAAATGTAAAATTTAGGCAGTTTGAAAATTCCAACCGTAATCTAAGCATTTATTAATTATAACAAGCATTTCCATATTCTATATCTACTATATTAAAATGTTATTATAAGAATCTTTATTTTAGGAGTATTCTCCACTTAGTTTATATAATTTTAAGCTTGTCTTATAATAATTTTAACCATATAAAACTTTGTGTTTATATTACTATTTTCTTAATACTATAAACTACTTTCAAAGTCGTTATATAATAATAAAGATACTACTTTCTATGTCTTAATATTATAAGTAATTGTAAAACTCAAGCTCTTGCACGCGGTTTTCATTAAACTTCGCGTTCATCTTATTTAAGATGAAGCTTCGTCTTCAAGGGGGGACGTGTTATAACCGAATTTAGTGTAAGATAAATGCAATGTAAGCATATTATAATTAATATATAAGCCATTACCGCCATGCGGCCAGTTAGTTAGCACACAGTTAGCACACAGTTAGCATACAGTTAGCATACAGATATCATCCAGTTCTTATCATTCATCTACCGCGCCAACATCCTACATCTCGCGGTCGCGAAAGCTTGAGTTCGGTCTAGTTAAGTCAGTCATGGTTGTCTAATTTCGGGTGTAAATTAATAAACGTTTTTCAGCAGTGAAAAATAGTTTTTTTTTTAAACTCGCTACGTACTACGCGCAAAACAGTACGTACTAATTACGTCTTCACGCGTTCCGAACATCACTCAACGATCCTTCAGATTGTCCTCTTTCAAAACATTTAGTTCTGACGTAAACTAGCCAGTATGCTTCTTTTCCAGTTACAATTTTATTAATCAAGGGGCAGGTGAGGTCAGGTTAGATGGCCGCGATGTATTAGAACTAAGACATTGCGCCCGTGGTTAAAGGCCTTAGTCTAAATCGTCGGCTGTTGTCTCAGACTTTCATTCTAGTTGTGCAATTATTACTTTTTATTTTCTTAGTTATCTTTAAATATAAAATTGAGCCATAAAATAATTTAAGATACAAAATATTCACGTATAGATATATTTATTTCCTTTAGTGAACGTATAAGCGTTGTATTGAAAGTGATTGGTCCAAATTTATTTGATTAAAATGCGGCATTGTGTTCTTTATTTGATTGTATTACTCGTTGGATTTGTTGGGCCTTGGTTTTGTTGGGATTTCTTATACTGGATTTATAAATGAAAATGATTAGTTATATAGTTTCTATCTTGACGATCAGCTTTGACGTAAATTGTCTATTATCATGTATGAAGTATACACATTATAATTATATAGTCTTAGAAGCTACAGTAAATATTATATCTCACATAGTATTTTTTGCTATTCAGGACACAAATGCATCGATAAAACTTTAGATGTGTTTAAATTGTCTTTATGCCACTGCATGGCTACATGAAATAAATATGCAGTGTAAACTGGAATCTGATTTTCATGCAATAGTACCACCTATTTTTTTTTTCTCGCTGTGCAAATGCATTTACGCATGGGTATGCATAAATGCATTTGCACAGCGAGAAAAAAAAATAGGTGGTACTACTACTACCGCAGAATGAAAATCGGGGAGTATGTGGGACTTGACGGCTGGAGTGCAAGGCCGTAATACCCACTAAAACCACAACGCATACGTCTACGCCATTTTGGGGCGCCAGGGGGTCGCGTTAGTATTCTACCCTGGCACCCCAGCGGATAGCCCGAAAGCTACAACCTCCTTGGCGGCGGATGAAGGTGTTGGGCTCCGCCGCCTTATTTTGACACATGTAGGAAACCAAAAATTTACGGTCTAACCCCTGTAGACTGAGACCGAGGTGTCAGCCTAGGGGGAGTTTGGGACTCCCCGATGAGAAGCTTCGGGACTACCCACTAAAACCACCATGGTGTTCCACTAACCGATTCCATTAACAGCGGGGCCAGAGGCACTGCGTTGCATAACATCCGCACCAGTACGCACCTAACCTTTGTAGTAACCCGACTCGCGTTTGATTGACCCCTCTTCACGTGGTGCTCGTCTGTCAGCAAAACCACGCACTATAGGACGCCAGCTGGATATTAATGTAATGTAAGTATGTATTTCGTAATTATATGAGATATCTCTTCCGACGTTTTATCACGAGTTACACCACCAGTGGTCGTTGGGGGTGACTGATAACCTATAACATCCGTGTTAATATCCTTACAGAGATAATTGTACTCATGCTAAGAATATTTGTGCCATAGGCAGTGTAGAAATGACTTTTGAGAACTTTAAAACGCTCCATGTCACAAGAACACAATATAAAATCGTGTAGTTCGTTTGACTCTGATTTTCTGCTATAGCGATATAATTCCCTGTGCAAGCTGCCAGATGTTCTAGTTGGAATAGAATACTAGATTTAATTCTCTGTTTGCATCAACGCGGAGAAAAGCTGTTCGGAGAAAAGTGGCGTATCAAGGTGTGTGTTTTATATGTCGCTTTTGTGGCGACCATTATTCACTAATTTCTGCATATATTCAATTCTTGCGTTGCTGACTGACTGACAGACAAGCCACATCCAAAACTATTTGGCGCAATAACCTGTAATTTGGTATGTATGATCCTCGGAGAGTGTAGGGGTGCACTAGGAAGGGATTTCTTGAAATTCTCACAGTATTGGGAAGAACCGGTTAAATAGAAATGGCGTGTAGCTGCGTATTTACGAAGCTATGGCCTCCGGGCATCTTTTATAACTTATAAAATATCGAGCTGAAACAGGTACTGTAATTAGATTTAACTGTCAGGAGTGAGAGTGTCCGGAAATTTGCAATACAGTACACCTGTCTAGCAAAGTTAATATATTAGTAGTTACATTGTCTATGCAGCGAAAATACATGAGTCAACTATTTACTACGGGGGCTGTCTTCACAATCGTCAATCCTGATTCACGTGGCTCCGTCTCTGCGGAATGTCGACAGATACAACGGTGGTTTCAGTGAGCCGGCCATGAACACCTCTTTACTACTTTATTTAGAGCTTATTATTTTCTAAATGACTAATAACTTAAAAGATGACTAAATGTTTGCAACTAATAAAATAACTTGCTAGCGATTAAATATTTTCGCGACTATTGTATTAAATAAGATTCAAAACTAAGGGTGTTATAAAAACTAAAAACTAGCAGCTGCGTTTAGGTAGCAAATAAACTATACAAGTCAATTGAAATATTAGGCGAGGAGCTATAAATAATGACTTGGCGACTAATAATGTTAGTAGTAGGTTATGTTAGGTTTTCTTGTGACTCTGTACCCAAAAATGGGATCCCTGCGAAGCAGGGCTTCGTCAACTTGGCTTAAAAGACTGAAGCGTCTTATTTACTTACACGAAACACTTAATTTAAGATATTTAATTTAGCCAAACATTGAAATTTGTATTATTTATGAATGCCCATTTTCTATTTTTTATTCATCTTCAAGTTTCCGCTTAGATACTAATTCAGTTCCCAAAAAAAAAAACATTATCATCATCAGCCTTTAACAGTCCACTGCTGGACTAGGCCTCTCCTTTGAAAGGAGGAATTGGCGTACTATATCACGCTAGCCAAACGGGTTGGTATAGGGTTTGTATCAAGTTTTCCTTCTCTTACAGTGCTGTTCTCTGCATTATATGCTCCCTCTGTCGGCTCTTACGACACCCATGGGATGATATGGGGTGGTGACAATCCGTATTCTTAATCCGTCACCACACGGAATATTGCTAGTTTAAATTAAAACGAAGCTTATAACTGACATATTAGTATGCTAACTTTTACTTATTACGATACTCCTTATTAGCTGCCAACCCATTATATATGGTACCCACTCTATTTATTTTTGAAACTTGTATTCGTTTTACTTAGATGCTGCATTAAATACATGCCTTTATTAGTAATATGCGAAGAATCGATTCAATAAATAAAAAGGTGACTGCTAGCATATCTAGCTCTCATTAAGCGGCAGCGCACACCAAGAGCAGAGCAGAGCATTTTGTGAAATCATTGAAAACTTAATCTTATGATAATTTCATACAGTTCAAAATTGAATACACGTCCAAATTTGATGCTCGACCATGCTCGAGGTTGTTCGAGTACTACATGCGCGAGCGTGCTCGAGCCGCCGCGTGTCGCCCGCGCTCGGTATGCCACAGCGAGAAGACTGTGTGGACGTGCGTTTACTACAGATCGGTTCACGAAAGTTGACCACAAATGGCGGCCGTGACGCATATGTACATTCATGCACCAATGAAGTGGCGCCGTACTTGATGCATTCCCTAAGCATTCCACCCGCGCCTCACCCCGCACCTCCACGGGGACCTCGCAGTGGTCATCTTTCATGAACCAACCTATAATTATGGAGCGGCCAGCGACAGTTGGAAATCATGGACGAAGAAAAGTTGATCATACACTCCCGCCTGGCAACCCAGAGCATTTTCAACAGAGCTTGCTCCCGGAAGGGCGAGCATGCCGCCTGCATGGTCGAGCAATCAAAAGTTTGCTCGACCATGCGCGAGCATTTTACAGTTCGGTGTGCGCTGACCCTAACTGTTTCCTATCTAGCAGATTTTACGTTTAGGTACAACAAACATGCAACCATTGTTGTCCAAAAAACAGCACAACGACGCCGGCAGTAATTATCCAGCGTCTTTGCTTACTGCTCATTCCGTCAGCGTTTGCTTTACAAAACTCCGCCATAACAGTTTGGGGGTCATTACCCGAGAGTGGAAGTTCTCGTTATATTTTACGAGCGGCCCGGCGACTTTAGCCAACCCTTTAAATGCACCGACTCGGCTAAATACCCACTGATATAAAGTTTAAAGCACAAACCGATTATCTTTAAAACTGTACTAAAGTTTCACTGATGGGGATCGCCAGTTTCGATTGTTCAACTAATGTTTGACCTATGAAAATGAACGATATATATTGTAGTACGTGAATGCCGACAAACTTATTAGAAATTTATTAAACGTTGTTTTTTTTTCTTCCATATTAATTTATAAATTGTTGTATGAATAATTATAATAGATAGTAGTAATATCTAATATACCGCAAAAATAGTAACTAGTAGTAATAAAATTAATAAATACATAGTCCATATTGTTTCTGTAAGTCAACGTAACAAAGTCAAACAATAAAGTCAAAGTCAAAGTCAAAATCATTTATTCATCTAGGTCACAAGGTGACGCTTATGAACGTCAATTTTAAAATTAAATTACTTAATGCTTCTACATTTACATTTCCTGCCTCGTTCGCAAAGCAATAGGTAGAGCCACGAGAAAGAACGGGCAATAAAACTCGAGGCCACTCTTTTAAATCGCCAATATTATGGTACATATTTTTATTTTTGTAAGGAGCTGCAACTGTTACACATTGTACTAAATTACTTGTAAATAGTATTAGTTACAGACGTAATACTTAAGTAATTAATGCAGTTACTAAATTATGTGTTTTAGTTAGCCTTCCAATGCAAACAGCGAATATTGTGTAACAGGAGCATCCACTTACGACTTATAATGTATACAACTCGTGACCATGTTCAGGACTATGGTGGAAATGTATGTTACAGAAGTGACGATATATGAATACACAAAATCACAAAAACGTTAGTTCACAGACCATGATAACGAGTTATCTACATCTTACAGTACAGTAAATTGTAATAAAATTAGTGGAACAACAATGCAAATGTAAATGTAGTAAGTGGAGTGACCTAATTATAATAAACGAATAATAATTTAAAAGAACTAGAAATGTTATATAATAATAAACTGAAAAATGCTAAGTATCTATATACATTCTAAATAAGTAGTAGATCATGAGTTGTCTAGTGTAAGTGACCATCTATCCTTATCACTAAAATAATCATTAACAGTATAATAACCTTTCCTAATAAGGCAGTCTTTTATTTTACTTTTAAACGTATTAAATGGTAATTCTAAGAGACTAATTGGTATTTTATTGTAAATACGAATACCTAGCCCTACAAAAGAATTGTTAACTTTATGTAAACGATGATAAGGGGCATATAACTTATGCCTGTTCCTAGTATTTATATTATGTATGTCACTTTTTGTAGTAAATAAACCTATATTTTGCCTAATATACAATATATTAGCAAATAAGAACTGCGAGGCTACTGTTAGAATTCCTATAGACTTAAAGCGTTCCCTAAGAGTATCTTTAGCACCTAACATGTATATTGCTCGTACCGCTCGTTTCTGTAGAACAAAGATATTCTGAATATCCGCAGCTTTGCCCCATAACAAAGTGCCGTAAGACATGACACTATGAAAATAGCTAAAATAAACTAGACGAGCTGTGTCAACATCAGTAAGTTGTCTAACTTTTCTGACAGCATACGCTGCAGAGCTGAGCTTACCTGCAAGACATGCTATATGTGCACCCCATTGTAACTTATGATCTAATGTAATGCCTAGAAACACTGTAGAGTCAACTGTCTCAAGTTCCTCCCTATCTAGCATAATATTAGGTCCCAGTTGTCTAACGTTAGGTAAGGCAAATTTAACACATTTAGTTTTTTTAGAATTAAGTACTAGGTTGTTTGCTGTAAACCATTGTGTAACTTGTATAAGTGCATTATTTACATCATCAAATTCATTCCTATTCCTGTCTACTTTAAAAATAAGTGACGTATCATCTGCAAAAAGTACGACATCACAGATGTTTTTTAAATAAAAAGGTAAGTCATTAATATATACAAGGAACAGAAAAGGACCTAGAATTGAACCTTGTGGAACGCCTAACTGTATAGGTAATTTAGAGGATGTAGTCCCATTTACATCGACACACTGAAATCTCTGCCGCAGGTACGACTCGACAACACTAAGTGCGGTTTCCTCTACGCCGTAGTGGCGGAGCTTACGCAGTAGTGTGTCGTGATGAACGCAATCAAATGCTTTTGATAGGTCACAAAATACTCCGATAGCATTTTTAGATGACTCCCAAGCATTATAGACGTGTTTTATGAGAGCAACACCCGCATCAGTAGTGGATCTACCTTTAGTAAATCCGTATTGATCTTTGTGAAGCAGACTATTTAAATTAAAGTGTCTTAGTAGCTGCTTTAGTAAAATCTTTTCAAATATTTTACTAAATGCCGGCAAGATAGAGATGGGCCTAAAATTATTTATGTCATTTTTACTACCAGATTTGAATAAAGGTATGATTTTACTTAGCTTCATCAAATCCGGAAATACGCCTAGGTCAAAACATTGGTTAATAATTATAGAGAGGTAAGGCACAACAGTCTCAACTATAGTACTTAAAATTTTAATTGAAATGCCCCAAAAGTCGCCGGTATTTTTAATAGTAATTGAATTAAATGCGATCAATATATCTTGCGGGGTGACGTGCTCGAATCTAAACACGTTCTTGCATTCAGGTACACTGCTAAGCAACAAATTTCCAGCGTATAAAGACGATGATTGTAAGGAACTAGTAGTTGTTATTGGTATGCTTGCAAATAAACTATTGAACATATGCGCAACTTGAGATTTGTCTGTGACTAATAAATTGCTATCTTTGATTTCAAATTGGTTTTCTCGTTGTCTTGTTCTACCAGTTTCATTATTTATAATTCTCCACGTTTCTTTAATTATATTTGTCGATTGCTTAATTTTACCACTAATAAATTTTGATTTTGCCATAATACAAACTTGTTTAAAAATTTTTGAGTAGCTTTTTACATAATTTAGAAACGGTGTGTCAAATCTATGTTGTTTCAAACCATATAATTCAAATAACTTGGCTCTACTTCTGTATATACCTTTAGTGGCCCACTGGTTAAAAGATCCGGTAGTACCCTTTAGTGTTACAGTTTTACTCTTAAAAGTATTTTGAAACTCATTAATGATTAGTCCAAAAAGTGAATTATAAATTTTATTTGGATTTTCTGAGTTCAATATTGAAGGATTGAGATTTGCGATAATATTGTTTTTGAAATGTATAAGACGATTGGTAGTTTGAGGCCTACATTGTACTGTATGTGATTTATTATAAGCTGAACAAGAAAAACTAGCTATCTGTCCACGGTGATCAGAAGGAAGAGAACTAATAACTACTGGGTTTTTAGCAACACAAGAACTAAATATACTATCCAAACAAGTAGAAGATGTTGCAGAGACTCTAGTAGGTTCACAGAATAAGTTACTTAAATTAAATGACTTAAAAAAATTCAGAAATCTAGTACACTGTGAAGAGTTCTCTAAAATATTAATATTAAAATCGCCACAAACTATAATATTTTTACTGCTACATTTAATTTTATTAATAGCATCTTCCATAACAGTCTCAAATAGATTATAATCACCAGAAGGGGGTCGATATATACAAATTACAATATATAAATCTAGTTCCACACAGGACAACTCAATAGTGCGCTCAATAGATAAGTTTACAATATCTTTACGTTCTTTGCATTTTAATAAATTTGAAGTCATTATGAGAGAACCGCCTCTAATAGCCTGCTTTCTTATATATGCGCTCTGCATTGTGTAATATTGATTAATGACAATAATCTCATGGTTATTTAACCAGTGTTCGGTTAAACACAATACTTTAACATCATATTTCTCTAGAAATAAACTTAATTCTAATTCTTTGCCAGATAGGCCCTGCATGTTTTGGTGTACTATATTTAAATACTGCAGCCTAACTGTTGTCCTATCTTGGAGTTTAAATCACAAGATGTGTCAATAAAAACGTTGTTAGTACATGTACTAACCCTATCAAAATAATTTGTCACAGTAATTATAGACGGATATGTAGATAATATCCTTACACAATAAACAATAGTTACGTAGCGGTCTTTAATGATTAATGACTCATATGGGTATTGCAGTGCACCATTAAAGTCGGCCGTTTTGTCAAGACTTGTAAATTAATATAATTAGCATGACAATCATCCAGTTGTAACCATCATAGCCACCGTGAACTGAGGAAAATGACATTCTCAGTTTTACCCCATACTAATTTATGATATGAGCATAAAGTCTGCAATGTTAGACACACTACTGGCATCCGGCCTTTGGAAGTGCCCCATTAGACTTAAAAGTCTGAAACAACGTGGTCAGTTCATGTTGGTGATTAGCACATTAATAAATCCTTCGTGTAGTAACTCGTTTAGTGGCTACGTTTACAAATGTTCGGAGCGTGCGCTTGAAACATGCCGTACTATGTCGCCATTAGCTTCGCTTAGCAGGATTCATTTCCAACTACGTGTTTAGACACAAAAACAAAGAATAATGTTAACTAAGCACGGATAGGTTGATACCTGCCAAAAATAATAATTGCCGCTATCATTAGTGAACTATATCTTTGAAATATAAAAGCGGCAGAAATGTCATTAGGATTATTACAAAGAAATTAATATTTTGATCAGTGTCTTTGTATTTTATTATCAGGATTTCTTTTGTGGCATATTTCTTAGAACTAGGTTTGGAATAAACACGTGTATTCTAAGAAGGTCTAGACGTAGAAGTAGCTACGAGATAAAATATATATATAGAACTTTTCGTGCTGAGCTGCAGGCTATCGGAGGGGTCCGCAGGGTGGCGGATAGTGGAACGGCCACCAGATATGGTGGTTAGCTGCGAATACCAAATAAGCAGTCCCCGACCAAGCAGCGACAGAATCAACAGGACGTGGTGGGTAGTCTGGTGGAACGGACTAACTTAAAAAAAAACTACATGTGTCCTACAACGATTCTGTGACACGGCGAATAAACGCCGCCGTCAAATAAGCGTTTCCCCGATGTTAGGCAGCAGTAGCATTGGTACTGGCAGGAGGCCGAAGAGGAAGGCTCTGGTAGGGCTCTTGACCGGACATCAATGGGTGGATAACCAGCTGTTGAACTGCGGTGCGGAAGGCAAGTGGGAAACCACCGCACTATGTTTCCTAAATTTTGGAGTAATGGAAATGTCAAAAAATTCAGTAAACGTTCTTGACACCGGGCTTCCACGATGTAACATTCCGTGGCGGTCTGAGTCCGGCAAGGGTAGGAACAGGGCTACTCGGGTCGTCATCATGCGAAATCCCTGTACCATAGGAACCTGGAATGTGAGGACGATGTTAACGTCTGGTAAACTGGAGAAATTATTATTAGAAATGGACAGATGTAAACTAGATATAGTAGGACTAAGTGAAGTTCGATGGGAAGGTAGCGGAGATTACTGGAACAGAAATTATAGAATAATATATACAGGGGAAAAGCAAGGTGAACACGGAACCGCAATAGTTTTAAACAAAAAATGGGGTGAACAAGTAGTGAATACCATACACCACAGCGATAGATTGACAGCAGTAAAAATAAAAGCAAAGTCAACAGACATGGTAATAATCCAAGTATATATGCCAAGAAGCCCACCCAGATGAAGAAATTGAAGACATGTAAAACCAAATAGATTCGATCATAGACATAGCTAAACCAAGCGATAATCTTATAATTATGGGCGATTTCAATGTGGTACTGGGAGAAGGCAAAGACGAAAATGCTGTTGGGCAATATGGTTTAGGTAAAAGGAATGAAAGAGGAGACAGATTGGTTCAGTTTTGTAAGGAACATCATCTTATAGCTTTAAATACACTTTTTAAACAGCCTAAACGAAGACTGTACACATGGAAAATGCCGGGTGACATCGGAAGATATCAATTGGACTACATTTTAATCAAGGAGAAATACAAACATCTGGTAACCAACTGCAAGACCCTACCAGGAGCAGACATAGATTCAGACCACAACTTAGTCATAAGTACACATAGCCTTCAACCACAGAAAAATAAAAGAAAATCTAGACCAAAGAAATTAGATCTCACTAGTATTAAGGATAAAACCAGCAATATATCAGTGCAATATAGTAATAAGTTAGGCAATAAATTAGAAGAATATAGAAATAATATACAGGAGTCTGACCAAATAGACGTTGAAGCAAGGTGGTCATGCTTGAAAAACATTATTAAAACAAGTGCTAAAGAATATTTAGAGAATTTAAAAATAACTCAAAGAAAACCTTGGTTAAACGATGAAATAATAAATCTGATGTTACAACGAAGAAAGTTGAGAAATAAAAGCGATATCAATAGTGTAAAAGAATATAAAAGATTAACTAACAAAATTACCCTAAAATGTAACGAAGCTAAAGAGAAAAGAATAAAAGAAGAATGTGATTTAATAGAAAAATACTTAAATAAAGGAAAAATGGATAAAGCATATGACATAATAAAAAAATTAGGCATTAAACACAAGACAAAAAGTACAGCTATTTTGGACTGTAACGGGAAAATGCTATTAGATGAAAAAGAAATAGTGCAACGCTGGAAAACCTACATAGAAACATTATACAATGGAGAAGGACTTAATGAAAGTGATATAGAAGATAAAAACCTTTTAGATAAAGTTAATCTTGGACCTCCTATACTACGAGAAGAATTTGATAAAGCTCTCCAAAACATAAAGAACGGCAAAGCTGTAGGAACAGATGAGTTAAACATAGAATTATTAAAATATGCTGTTTGTGACCCCATTATTGAAGAACTTTTTAAATTGACCCAACATATGTACATCACAGGCAATATTCCGAGTGATTTCCAAACAACAAAAACAGTAATGCTACCTAAGAAACTAAACACCCGCAAATGTGAAGAACACAGAACCCTTAGCCTTATTTCACACGCTTCGAAAATACTAATTCACAACACAACAGAATAAGACCTAAAGTGGAAAGCAATATCGGCTCAGAACAATACGGATTCAGAAGAGGGAAGGGCACACGTGAGGCAATCTTAGCCCTTAGACTTATTTGTAACAGAAGAATAGATTTAGGCAAAAATACACATATAGCATTTATAGATTTAGAAAAGGCGTTTGATAAGGTAAACTGGAAAATGATGATGGAAACACTGAAAACCGTAGGATTAGATTACAGAGATAGACAAATAATATACAACCTTTACAAAAATCAGGAAACTGAAATAGAAATAGGGAACGAAACAATAACGGCAAGAATAAAACAGGGAGTTAGACAAGGTTGTCCTCTGTCACCAACAATTTTCAATCTTTTTATAGAAAAAGCAATAAATAAAATAAAGGACTCTGATATTGGAGGGATTAAAATGAATGGAGATCGCATCTTTGTCATACGATACGCAGATGACATTGCGGCTTTAGCTGAAAATAAGAACGAATTGGAACAACTGCTAAACAATATGGATAAATGTTTTAAAGAAATTGGACTTAAAATTAACACAAAGAAAACAAAAACCTTGACAGTTACCAGAAATTTGCTCAGCAATAATCAAATCAAACTAAACAATATCCCTATAGAAGAAGTAAAATCATTCAAATACTTAGGAAGCCACATTACTAATGACTCGAAGTGCACCCAAGACATTAAAGCTCGAATTTCAATAGCAAAGACAGCATTTAACAACAAAAAACATATTTTAAAATCTAAAATAGCAAAACACATAAGAAAACAGTTCATCAAAACATACGTCTGGAGCATTGCTCTGTACGGAAGCGAAACGTGGACAATGACCCAACAAGACCGGGAAAGACTAGAGGCATTTGAGATGTGGTGCTGGAGACGCATGGAAAAAATTAGCTGGACAGAAAAAAAGACCAACGCGGAAGTATTAAGAATCGTCCAAGAAAAACGCAACATATTGGCGACAATGGAAAGGCGAAGAGGAAAGATGTTTGGCCACCTTATACGACATGACGACTTCATTAAAAACATCATTGAAGGTAAAATAGACGGAAAGAGAGGAAGGGGCCGACCCAGGAGAGCATATATGGACCAGATAAAAGAAAGGACGAAGGTCATGTCGTATAAGGAGGTCAAGGTACTGGTCGAAGATCGTGAAATATGGCGTTTGCTCCACCGACAAGAGCGACGCTCTTAAGTTTAAAGAAAGAACTTTTCACCCGTACGAACACATAAGAGTGATATTATATTATTATACATTTTTATGAATAAGGTGGCGGCTATGGACTTTAAATCGATTCAGATTATTTCAGATGTAACATTAGTCGATATACAACATTTACAAAATGACTACGTGAATACAGTGACTGATACTGTTAGTCTGATGGATAAACTATGTATATAAGATCAAAGTTTTATAAAAATCTGTTCAGGAGTTTTTTCGTATAAGAGTAAGAAACATCCTCATCATCATCATCATCAGCCTTTGACAGTCCACTATACATGGCTTCAATCTATACATGGCTTCAAAACCCATTACACCGTGGTCATGGGAGATTTTAACGCGAAACTGGGCAAACGCGACGGTGATGAGCTGAGAGTGGGGCAATTTGGTTATGGGCATCGGAATTCCCGGGGTCACTTGCTGGCTAGCTTTATGGAGAAGGAAGGCCTCTATATGATGAATTCCTTCTTCAAGAAGCGAGAATGCCGCAAGTGGACCTGGGTAAGTCCAGACGGTGCCACCAAAAATCAGATCGACTTTATCATGTCGACGAAGAGGCAGATATTTAATGATGTCTCCGTGATCAATTCACTTAAAGTGGGGAGCGATCACCGAATGGTAAGAGGCATATCATATATATATACATTGAATATCTGTACAAGCCTCGAACGGTCGAGGTTGATAAAGTCCACGCTCCGACCGGCACCGGTTCATATCCAAAACCCCGAGAGCTTTCAGCTCGAACTCAAGAACCGTTTTGAATGCCTGGGCGAATGCGTAGATGTGGACGAGTACAGTAACGGGTTCGAGGATGCTGTCCATACAACAGGGGCTAAATTCTTTAAGCCCCAGAAAAGCAAGAGAACCAGCAAGATCTCGGGTCCGACCCTCGTGCTGTTAGAGAAAAGGCGCAAGATGGTTCTGCTATCCTCCGACGACACGCCGAAATATCGGCACCTCAACAGACAGATCTCTAAGTCTCTGACTCGCGATCTCCGCCAATACAACACAAAATGTGTTCGTGAGGCGATCGAGCAGAATAAGGGATCCAAAGTGTTCCAGAGGGATCTGTCTGTTGGGCAGAGTCAGCTGACAAAGCTGAAGACGGAAGATGGCAGAATCGTATCGTCCAAGCCTGAGCTCTTGGAGGAGATCGAAAGGTTCTATGGACAGCTGTACACGACAACGCAACAACCCGCAAGTACTCCAGCGTCAGACCCTAGAGCTGGATTGACCCGACACTATACCGAAGATATCCCGGACGTCAGCATGCACGAGATTAGTGTGGCTCTCAAACAGCTCAAAAACAACAAGGCGCCGGGTGATGACGGAATTACGAGCGAGCTTCTGATGGCTGGCGGTGCACCCGCTAGAGAAGCCCTTCGGAAGCTATTTAATTCCGTCATTCTCGAGGGTAAAACGCCACAGGCGTGGCACAGAGGTGTGGTGGTGCTTTTCTTTAAGAAAGGAGATAAAACCCTCTTAAAGAACTACAGACCCATCACACTTCTGAGCCACGTCTACAAGCTGTTTTCGAGGGTCATCACGAATCGTCTCGCGAGCAAGCTAGACGACTTCCAGCCTCCCGAACAAGCAGGTTTCCGTAAAGGCTATAGTACCATAGACCACATACATACGCTGCGGCAGGTTATACAGAAGTCCGAGGAGTATAATCAGCCCCTATGCTTGGCGTTTGTGGACTATGAGAAAGCCTTCGATTCGATCGAAACCTGGGCGGTGCTACAGTCTCTCCAACGGTGCCGGATTGACTACCGATATATCGAAGTGCTGAAGTGTTTGTACGAAAACGCCACTATGTCAGTCCGCCTCCAGGACCAGAGTTCGAAACCTATTCAACTCCAGCGAGGAGTGAGACAGGGGGATGTCATATCCCCGAAACTGTTTACCACTGCGCTGGAGAATGTTTTCAAGGTTCTGGACTGGAATGGACTCGGCATCAACATCAACGGCGAGTACATCACTCACCTTCGATTCGCAGACGATATCGTAGTCATGGCTGAGACCATGGAAGACCTAGGCACAATGCTCGATGGCCTCTGTAGAGTCTCCCAACAAGTAGGTCTTAAGATGAACATGGACAAGACGAAAATCATGTCGAACGTCCATGTTGTACCTGCTCCTATTCAGGTTGGGAACTCTACGCTCGAAGTTGTCGACAAGTATTGTACCTGGGACAAGTAATCCAATTAGGTAGGTCCAACTTCGAGAAGGAGGTCAATCGTCGAATCCAACTCGGTTGGGCAGAGTTCGGGAAGCTACGACATATCTTCTCGTCCGATATCCCGCAGTGTCTCAAGACAAAAGTCTTTGACCAGTGTGTGTTGCCAGTGATGACTTACGGATCAGAGACGTGGTTGCTCACTATGGGCCTTATCAGAAGGCTCAAGGTCACTCAGAGGGCGATGGAGAGAGCTATGCTTGGAGTTTCCCTGCGAGATCGAATCAGAAATGAGGAGATCCGCAGTAGAACCAAAGTCGCCGACATAGCTCTCCGGATAGCCAAGCTGAAGTGGCAGTGGGCAGGGCACATAGCTCGAAGAACCGATGGCCGTTGGGGCAGAAACGTTCTGGAGTGGCGGCCACGTACCGGACGACGCAGCAGAGGTAGGCCCCCCGCAAGATGGACCGACGATCTCGTGAAGATCGCGGGAGGCGGTTGGATGCGGGCGGCTCAAGACCGGTCTGTGTGGAGAACCTTGGGGGAGGCCTATGTCCAGCAGTGGACGTCGTTTGGCTGATATGATGATGATGATGATTCTTAAGTAATCTTATTTTTTCTCTAGCATATTCACAATATGATTCAGACGTTTCTGAAGTCAGTAATACAGCTTTAGTAAGCTTTTCCGTCAAGTTTCGTTTCGCCGGATACAAATCACTAATAGTAACTTTAAAATAATCCCAAGACCTGCCCTCCTCGGGATCCCAGGTCTCTTACCATAATAACGCAGAGCCTTTTAAGGCCTTACCAGCTTTGGCAACGGTCGTAACGCTGCTCCAACCAAGGTCCTTTGAGAGCGACTCGATAGCGGCACACCAGCTACCGGCGCCGTTGTCATTGGTCGCAGGATCGAATGACGGCAGCACGACATAATCGCCACGTTGCTTCACTGCTACTGCGTCGCGAATAGCTTTCAAAAAGCTCTCCACAACTGCAGGATCCATTGCAAACTAAGTTCACAAGTAGGTACCTAAAAAATAAAAAATAAACGTATTACTATGGGGGTAGATACAAATACCACTTCTGATGTTAGATTATTTTAATGATCATAACTACAGACGCCAGACATCGAGCTATAAAATCTATTTCTAGTAGTGTAATAGCAAATCTGATTTTATTCTAGCATATTCTGCATATTGTAAAGTCAAAAGTAACTTTCTTCAGTACTAATTAATGATAGCTAATAGAAAGGTTTAGGTTCACTAGTTACTAACACTTTACTGCAAAGCAGAGCAAAAGCATAGGTTTCGGTTTGGAATCGGCAATATTCAGTTATCAAAGTAAATTAAAGCAATAGGACCAGCTACTATCATTCCAAATATGAATATGATAAAATAGTGGGTATGAGAAACTATTCTGTTTGATTCTGAACTAGCAATAACTGATACTAGTAGGTGAATAAAGTAAAAGAGGTTATAAACCATTTGAAATTATTTATTTCACATAACACTCACCAATAACGCCAACACAATGCTATGTTTTACTATTACACAGAAATATGCCTATAAAGAATATTCGTTATCTAAATAGTACAAATTACTTAACTTTTATTACTGCACCAATCTGCTCTTAACAGAGATCACTCGGGCTGCACCACAGACTGCGAGCCTGTACACCTTCACTAGGTTTGCGGAGCTCCGTTCGCTTCAATAGTTAGTAGAAAGATGGGCGTCCCGCCGAGGCGAACAGTTATTTATAATGGTGGCTCACCGCAAACAAGTGAAGGGTAGTCAAATAACACTTAAAAAGGAATCGAGCGACATAATCATTTGATTTCTTTTTATTACAATATAAGTGAGGATTTATTATGCTTATTTTAAAATGTATGTAAAGCGGCAATAGGTTCGCCACCTATTACGTGGGATCAAAACAATGGCGATAAGTGGGCGTTTAATTTGCCTCTGCCTACCCCTTCGGGGAAACAGGCGTGAGTCTATGTATGTATGTATGTATGTAAAATGTATAATCATTAATTAAATCAGTGTAGCGTTTACTAGATAATTACATATCAAACTTTACGGTAAAACAAATGTGTGACAATAGAACTAGATGTCGCTACGTATTTATCACAATTGTAAATAATACAATCTAATTACTAATATTTGATAAATATGCTTAACTTAATCATATTACACCATTTTAAGAGTTTATTTATTAATTGGATATAAACCAAAAACATTTATTAATTGGCAAAGTATGACCTGATTTATACAATAATCTATCACACGCGTAAATTACGATTAGATAAAATATTTTGTACAAACACCCTCCTCAAGGAACATAAATGCTAAATTTACCTTCTTGCACCCAATAATTTCGGCTGTAATGTGTCTGTCAGTCAGTCAGTAACGAAAAGGTTTTATGTACACGGATTGAAGTGATTCGATTGAAAAAATAAAAGCTTTTACACAAACTCTGAATCCCTTTTTTATCCACTTAGAGGACGAATTTCCAAAATAAATGTCTTTGTATTCGCTAACGTCATTTGCGGATCCAATAAACAAAGTCTGAAGTTAACATCTTGAAGGCGTAAAAGGTTCTATGCAAATTATGACTCCCCTTTTTATCCACTTAGGTAAAAATTTCCAAAAAGACTTTCTTAGTGTTCACTAACTTCATTTGAAGAACTAATAGGTATTCAAAGTTTCAAGTTAATCCATTGAGGGAATAAAAAGTTTCATACAGATTCTGACAACCAGTTTAACCCCTTTAGGGGCAGAATTTCCAAAAATCCTCTCTTAGTGTGACCCTACACACCTTAAGGAACATACATGTAAATCTCATCTACTTGCGCTCAGTTGTTTTCTGCTATACCATGTCTGTCAGTCGATCAGTAACGCAAGGATTTTATGTACAGACAGATTATACAAATAAATAATATTTGACTGCCTCCATGGTATAGTGGATAGCGTATACGTCTGCTAAACGGGAGGTCTCGAGTTTTATTCCCGGGTCGGGCAAAAGTATATCTGAGTTTTTCCCAATTCTCAGAAAATCAGCGTCAGGCATTTGCCTGACAAATGCTGAACTGTGCCCTGTTCTAACACGTCACAATTTTGTTTTTTATTGTATTCTTTTTTTCTATTGTTTCCTATCTTATTTTGTGAAGTGGCTTCTAATATTTTATTCTTATTGTGCGTGTTCAGAATAAAAATATTTTTACGTTTACTTACTTTACAGAAGCAGCACGGAGTCTGCCAATGTGCCCGGTAACGGCAATAGGCTCGCCCCCTATTACGTGGGACCTAATATGCAACATGGCGAAATGTGGGTGTAATATATATGTCAAATATTTTTACTTTTATTTACTTTACAGAAGCAGCACGGAGTCTGCCAATGTGCCCGATAACGGCAAGAGGCCCGCCCCCTATTACGTGGGTCCTAATATGCAACATGGCGAAATGTGGGTGTACCTAATATTACTTACACTTCTGCCTACCCCTTCGGGGATACAGGTGTGAGACTATAAAAAAAATAAACAAACTGTCTGTAATCTCAAAATAACTGTGTTGCATATTGTTGCTAACCCGTTTCCAGTACCCCAATGATTTATTTAGATAGTTTTTCTGTCTTAAATAGACAGGATAATCTTAAAAATGGCTGAATCGATTTAGATGTGTACTTTACTAATGGTTAATGAAAACTCTCGAACAAACTACGAAAATTTCATTTAGGCTTGCAAAAGCTAGACAAAGTTAAATGAGTCGAGGATTCCGTCGCAGTATACATTTGTATATCTCAGCGACATTGTAAAAAAAATTAAAATAAATTATCCAAGCTCAAAAACTCTATCTTAGTATTTTAGGTTAAAGATAAGGGAGAAGCCTTTGTCAGCAGTTGGACAAAGCAGATAACTGATAAAAAGTGCTTACCTGCTTAAAAATAAATGAAAATAGCAAAATAACGATGCTAAGTATTTTGGCTTCTATTGGTCATATAAAGAACCATCCCACAATGTTCACCATCCCAATGCACATCAGGGACGATGAAAAAATCAAGTGAAGGAATTAAAAGTTTCATACAAACTGGGACCCCTTTTTGAACTCCCCGTTTTAGTGGTGAATTGACGAACGTCACTTGAGGAACCGATATACAAAGTTTCAAGTGAATCCATTGAAGTTTATTTTTATATTAGAAAATGGGACACCCTTTCTTAAGCCCCATAGGGGAGTGGCTTCGAAGACACCTTTCTTGATATTCACTAACATCATTTCAGGAACCTTACACGCAAAAAAATGCCTCTGGAGATCGACCCAGAACGTTTTTTATATTCACATATTTGTCTGATCAAAAGTGAACTGTAGCACACCATTAAATTTTATTTGTATCAGTTTCATCTGAGTATGTGAGGGCTAATAAAATATTTAAGTAAATTATATATTTTATTATATTGAAATCATATTTAGGTATTTACACAAAACTGAACATAGAACAATTTAAAGCCATGGTATCAATGGTGTAACAAAAGTAAAAAGAAGTAGAAATGTTATAGGCATATCAAAAGCAGGACGCTAAACATAAGCCAGTTGGCAAGTCTGTCATATATGTGTGTGAAGTCGCGAGCGGGCGTCAAAGTGAAACTGACACATCTTGTCAACCGAAAATAAAATAAATATGGAGTTATCGATGTGTGCGTTAGTGTACCGTTTCTGCGGATTGATTACTACGTAGGTAACGTATCTACCTCTTTCTTGTAATATTATTGCATTGCATGGTATACATAAAATTGAAGTCTAGTTGTGATTTAGATTCCTAAATATACACAGCATGATAAACAATAAACTAATTTTGATTGTAATAAAATCATTAATTATGCATCTTGCATGCACCCTTTGCCCTTCAATTACACAAATCTCACCAAAAACCAAGTAAGAGTAAACCCGCTATGGGTAAAATATAAAATGCATGCACGTGCGTATTTTACCCATAGCGGCTATATTTTGTCGTCAAATAATTTAATTCAGCAGTACATGAATATATTCAACTAACTAGACTAGATAATTTCCCCCGTGGATCGCTACATCGTTAACATCTATTCACGCGAAGTGGCAACATATCGAAAAATTGTTCCAACCACTGCACTGGCGAGTTTTTAATAAAAAAGTTTAGCGAAATTAATTTGATTAGATACTGTGTTTTTTTCGGATGCTGTTGGCAAATAGTAATTCCTGTTTCGTTAGTTTGATTTGGCAGTGCGGACTGATATTACTTCCTAAAATTATTTTTCAATTTACCATCAATTTGTGTTGAAAATAAGTAGGAAGGCCTATTTTTATTTTCTCGCGGTGTAACTATTACGTATTTTACTTTCTTCCACTAAATGTGTTTTACACCACTGATATATGATATCAGATTGGAGCAGGCGTAGGCGCTATGTGCGCCCCCTACTGGTGTCTGGAGCTAGCTTTACTTAAAATATTGCGAAGGACTTTAACGTTCTGTAGCGGCGTGGTCATGCATCAAGCATATTATGACGCGACTATCTAATTCACGACCTCTCAAAGAATAGTAAAATTTATATAGAGGGTCTAAATCGCGTTATTATTTAAAAAAAATGGTAGAATACCTTATATTTCTCTTGACTTTTGTCTTGATTTATGTCTCAATTTAACGAATACATCATATTAATATTATGTAATTTGGAGATTCTTGTAACAACCATTTTTGTAAGTCTGTATTAAGATTCAAATCATAAAAAATAAAAATGGGTTCTTATTTCCTTCTCTCTACAACAAGTCATATTTTTATTTATAATTTTTTTTTATTTTTATTTATAAATAAATTATTAGTTACGAAACTTTGCTGGTATTTTCCAAGAAATTTTCTCGATGGGATAAAACGGTCTGGCAAGGTAAATAAATGGAAGATTTGCGTATCGGTATCAATTTGCATTTAGATGCTTTATTGACAAACGTCAGAAGCCAAGCCAAAAAGCTTCCCTTTCAAACGGAACCGAAAAAAAAGTTTCTTTGATAAATTATGTACCTTGTCTTGAGGCTTGCCGGTAGTTAGGAATTTGTTGGAAAATCGCATCGCATACATTTTCACTAAATTCGGAATATTTATCAAAGACATACGAAATTCGATGTCAAAGAGTTGTTCAATGGTATCGCCGAAGGGACGCGAAGGGTTAGAATTTTGCAGTTGGCTGGAATCTCTGTGATCTCTCGCACAAGTGCATCCCACCACTAAAACTATTATCTAGAATTATATTAAGAAATTCTTTACGTCTACACCGCAACGCCCGCCGCCGACTTGCGCACAACCTTAATTAAGCACATACTTTACAAGGATACGTATGATTTGGATTATGTATGAATTGTTCCGCCTATATTACTTTTGACGGTTACAAGTCTAGATCGGGGTAGTAGGTGCTACATTTAATAGGATATTACTTTGGGTTGAATTCGTCCATTGGAGAGTTTCTCTCCAATAATACTCTGCTTTTTTATGAAATTCACCTTAGTATTAAGTTTCTATCACAAATATGCATCGCCACGACAATCGGCAAACGTGTATTGCTGACATCAAACGTGAACTTTCTTAAGACACTGTTAGCTTCTGGACTTCTTCCAAGAGCTACTTAGGGACTGAATTTATCATTTTAGTATATTGTATGGCGGTAAAACTCATTTACTTAGGCTTTTATTCCATAAAAGCAAGATATTTATCTTTACATTTCCACATGGTAGTAGGCGTGTTTATTACTTAAGCAAACTATGAAACATCTTTTTTAAATCCAACACAGTAGAGATATTAATCAGACATTTATGTTTTATTTAAAGTCATAAGAAGTTTTATACACACGTAATAAATACGAAGGAAATCGTTTTATATCGCGTCTCGGCGAGGTAGAGAGGAAATTATGTGCTTAACAGATTATACAGCTAATTTCCCGACAACACCCTCACCCACTATTTCTTAATGTAGAACTGAAATATGTTATATTCTCAGTTAACTTGTTATACTTTTTGTGCCGCACTGATGTTGGTTTTATTTGTGACAAGGTTAGGCTTTTGATTTTATGTAGAGGGTGTCTAGAGTTCGGGCTAAGAATGGGTATTTTTTACAGAGATCAGTGGAAGCGATTAATTCATCCAGTCTTAGCCCAAGGCAAAGGATCTAAACACAATGCACTGCGCTGCACAGCGAATCACAACCAATACTAATAAAGTGGTTCAACTCACCTGATATCTTGATTGGGTCGGTCCTGCAACTAAGTCAGACTAGCACACGACTAAATTGGCCAATATAGTGAATGTTATATCTAATACTTAGCTCAGGCTGCAAATGCGACGTTTCAAGACACGATGACACGTGGACGTTGCTACCGGCTTCAACAACTTTCGCAACTGTTCAATATTCACAACTTTATTCTTTATCACAATTTACCGTTGCCAGCACTAGATCAGGCGGCATTCAAGACGGTTTACTCAATTTAGTTCAATTATACAAGTTAATTCAATTCGCGTTAATTCAAAGGGCGATATTTTTCTGTACGAGACGACAACGTGGAAATTTTTCAAGGCAAGAAGAAAGTTGACAGTTCAGTGTGACCATTGTCAGAAATTTTCAATAGACTAAACAAAATGTTACTCAATCGATCTAATCGATTTGATTTATAATAAAAACTAATTATATTTAAAAAATCCACCCGCCCCGGACCAGCCTACCGGTCCGCTAATCGGTTGGTAGGTGTGACAATGTTGCAACCGCTCTCCTCAGAATCGAACCGTCCACCAAGACCTCAGCAAATCGGGGAGCTCCATCAGTCCCAGTTACCAAACGAAGGATGCGCCCCCTGCGCCATCTGAGTGGCGGAAGGTTAGCCTCCTTGATCAAAACGAGGTCACCAATCTTGGGTGGATCGGTCTTGTCGGTCCACTTAACGCCTTGCTGGAGTATGTGCAAATATTCCAAATTCCAGCGTTTCCAAAGCTCTGAGTAATCTGGCGTACCAATTCAAAACGCGAGAGACGACCAGGTCTCGTATCAATGTAGGGGTACTCAGGCAAGGCGACAAGTGGGTGACCAATCAAAAAATGGCCCGGCGTAAGGGCCTCCAAATCATTCGGATCTGAGGAGATCGGGCACAATGGTCGAGAGTTCAAAACGGCCTCAATCTTACAAAACACAGTTGCGAGTTCCTCAAATGTAAGGACAGACTCACCGATTGTCCTGCGCAAGTGTGTTTTGGCCGATTTTACGGCGGCCTCAAATATACCACCCCAGTGTGGACAATTTGGTGGGGAAAACAACCAATTTATCCCACGTCGGGCAAGCCTATCACCTATATCAGCCTTGTTGGTTTCAAGAAAATTAACAACATCAGTCAAATAATTATACGTGCCCTTGAAGTTAGTGCCGCAGTCAGAACGGATCAAGGAAGGCAGCCCTCTGCGGGATACAAATCTGTCAAATGTGGCTACAAACGCCTCGGTCGTAAGCGAGGAGACCAGTTCCAAATGAACGGCCTTTGTGGAGAGGCAAACAAAAACACACAAGTAGGCCTTAACAGTCTTGCTGTTTCGAAGTGTCGACGTTTTCACCAAAAAGGGACCAGCGAAGTCCGTGCCAACACCGTCAAACGTCCTGCTCTCAGTTACGCGATCTGCCGGTAAGTCTCCCATCAAGGGTTGCATGGTAGAAGCCTTGAGCTTATAGCAAGGGATGCAGCGAAAGACTACACTCCGAAAAATTCTTCGGGCAGACAAAATCCAAAACTCGCGTTGCAAAATGGCCAACAAAGCATTACAACCAGCATGCGAATTTTTAGGGTGGCGGTCAGTTGCCAACAAGCGTACCAAATGACCGTCCTTAGGTAAAAAAAGGGGGTGACGTGCTCCGTAAGGGAGGTTGGCGTTCTTGAGACGCCCTCCAACGCGCAAGAGACCCGTATCGTCCAAAAAGGGGTTCAATTTAGAGACAGCTCCCGACAATTTCAATCTCCCTGATTTAAGGATAGCAATCTCCTTTTCAAAATGCGCCAATTGCACAGAACGAACCCAAAAGGTGAGGGACTCCTGTCGTTCCTGTGGTGAGATAAACGGTGTCAGTCGTTTTTGTTGTGGGTGCCTAAAATTAAAAACAAAACGCTTTATCCAAGCAGTGACACCTAACAACTTGTCAAGGGAGCTGTAGCGATTCAACAAGAAATCGGGGTCGAAGGCGCATTCTACCTTCTCAAGAGCGAGTGTTCGTAGACCCGGCAAATTAGAAGTATTCAAAACTGGCGTTCGAGGCCAATCAATTTCTGGTCGACTCAACCATTCTGGACCCCACCAAAGCGAATGACCTATCAAACTAGGCGTCAAGCATCCGCGCGAGGCACAATCAGCGGGGTTGAGCTCACCTGGCACGTGTCTCCAAACAAGTTTGACTTCGGATTTCTGGATTTGAGAAAGATTAGCGACAAATACCTCTTAGGTGTGGACAAAAGCCTTCAACCAACAGAGAACAATTTGGCTGTCTGTCCAGGCGTAGGTCCCATTAATACAAATGCTTTTACCCAAAGTACTAGACACATGGTTCAATAAGCGTACAAGTAGTGCTGCTCCCTAGAGCTCCAATTTCGGAATGGTCAGAGATGTCCGAAGGGGTGGCACCTTGCTCTTTGCCATTGTCAGGGAAACTCTCACTTGACCTGAGGCACTGACTGTGCGCAAGTACACCACGGCCGCGTGACCACGTTCCGAGGCATCACAAGACCCGTGAAGGGTGGCCTTATACTTCCCGGGAGGAAGAATGGGACGAGGCAAGGAGATCTCATTGACGGCAGGAAGTGAGGATACAAAAGAGGTCCATTCCTCAACAAGAATACCGTGTAGAGGTTCGTCCCAGGTCAATCCTGCTGTCCAAAGCTTCTGCAAGAAGCATTTTGCCCAAAATATGATAGGACAAATCCAACCGTTCGGATCAAAGGTTCTGGCGACAGTAGACAACACGAGACGTTTAGTCCAAGAACAAGGCAATTTTAAGTCTACGTTGTACGTAAAGATGTCTTGGACTGGTCTGTACTGAACGCCTAGAACAGTCATCATGGCGGGGTTGTCAACAATCTCAAACAAATGTGGATCCTGCTGATTATCCTCTGGCAAGCCTTCCAAAAGCGCTGGTGAGTTGGAAATCCATTTGCGCAACTCATAACCAGCGGAGGCCAAAATACCTATCAATTCGTCCCGCAGGAGTATCGCCTCGTCCGCTGTGGAGGCGCCCGAGCAAATGTCATCGACGTAAATATCGTCTTTCAAGATGGCGGAGGCTCGTGGGCAACGTAACCCTTCTCGGTCTGCGAGCTTCCAAAGAGAACGTATTGCCAAGTAGGGGCTTGACCTTAACCCGTACGTATTTGTATTGAGCTCGTAGACGACCATGGGATCGCGAGGAGACTCTCTCCAAAGGATCAGCTGGAAGCGACGGTCATCAGGGTGGATAATCGTCTGCCTGAACATCATTTTTATATCGGCCACAAAGACAACCTGATGTCGCCGGAAGCTGGTGATGACGTCACAAAGGTCCTTGACCAACTTGGGAGCAGAATGCAAGCACTGGTTCAAGGATACGCCCGTAGAAGTCTGCGCAGAACCATCAAACACCGTGCGCAGCTTGCCCGTTGATGGCTTCAATACCGCATGATGCGGGAGAAAGTAGTGCTCCACCGAACGCCAATCCAAATTTGACACAGACATGTGTCCCAATTGTTCATATTCTCTCATGAACTCAATGTACTTCTGTCTGAGCTCCGGATCACGACCCATGCGACGCTCCATAGCCAACAATCTCTTTTCGGCTAAAGGTCGTGACTCATCAAGCGGAGGCCGAACAGACAGAAAAGGTAGCTTCGTAATAAGCCGACCAGAACGGAGTCGACCAGTGTTGTTCTGGAAGAACAGCTCGCACTCCTCATGTTCTGGATTCAAACGGGCAGCTTGAGGGGGCTCTTCTACTTCCCAAAACCTCTGAACCGCATCAGAGAGAGCAGAGCCTACAGCCAACAAATTATCAAGTACAGGTGGAGGGGGGTCTCTAGATACAGGTCCCATCAAAGCAAATCCAAATATGGTCGGGATGGCAGTCAAACCATTTGGCACCAAGACAGGTTTCCCACCAATCAAAATTCCACCGAGGACATCAGAGCCAATCAACAAGTCAATTTGTCCCGGTGTGTCAAATTTGGGGTCTGCCAGTTCCAATCCCGATGTCAAATTCACCACAGCAGCAGGTAGCTGTTTCTGTGGATGCATGCCCAAAATATTCTTCAGCACAATAGCCGAGGTTTTAATCCTCGGGTGTGAAGATTCAACAGGGCCAAACAAAACCTTAACTTGCCCTTCAACATAACAGGCTACGTCACCTATGCCCCGTATACAATTTGGAAAAGAGCCCATATTTAATTAAACCTGCCCTACCAAATAAGTGGAAACAATGCAACCTTGTGAACCTGTGTCCAATATAGCACGGATAACAACAGAGGTCCCCGTGGGTCCCCACACCCTAACAGCAACCGTTGGTAGGATAAAGGTCTCAATGGGGGAGGTTGGTGTTATAGGGCAGGGGTCAATGACGTATTGTTGCCTGGGCGGCGACCGTTGGCCAGGACCAGGCAAGTCAAAACGAGGGTGCGGCTTGAAGTCCTCAAAGGCGCGGTGACTCGATCCGCGCGCCATCTGTGGGGGGTCATAATGACGCACCCGCCCAAAACGAGGTGGGCGCGAGTCAAGGCGGGGACGCTCCGCCAAAGGAGGGGAATACCTGGGGCAGCAGTCATGGTGCTGGTGACGTTGAGCGGTCGCACATTCAGGTGCGCGAGAGAGAGGAGGCGTGCGCACGCTACGGTTCTCCAAGCGGGGTGAGCGGCGATCAGTAAAGCGAGGCGACTCTCGGCTGCGTGCCGGTGAGCCTCGGCTGCCACCTTCAAAACACCCGCCCGTGCGCGGCGTCGGCTGGTTGGACAAGCCGCCTACCTCTCTGGCATTCATGCAGAGAATGTCCAAATGCTGTCCTCCACAGTGAGGACAGGGGCGAGAGTTTGGGCAGTCTCGCTGGCAGTGGGACCCCAAGCAAGAGAAGCAAAGGCGGCGGGCATTCGCGATGCGCCTACGAGAGGCGACATGTAGGTCCAAGAATGCCCTACAACTGGCCGTTCTGTGCCCCGTGACCTTGCAGTAGGAGCACTCCGCTGGGCTCTGCGTGACCGCAAAGCGAGGAGGGCGCCGGCCAACATTGGCTCGGGTGTGAACGCGAGCCTGCTCCTTGACCTTGGGCGGCTGCGTCTTAGCCGGCGTGTCACCACCGGAGTTGTCCAAGACCCGGCACTCATCCTCCAGGAACCTCTCCAGGTCAGCAAAGGGGGGCAGGTGGGTCGCGCTATCCCCACCAAAGCGCTGTTCAAAACGTGACCTCAGGTCGGCAGGCAGCTTTTTCAGCACAATGTGCACCAATAGATAGGACCATTGGTCCACGGGCAGGTCAAGGCACTTAAGTTGATGTTTGTTGATGGCCACCAAAAGCGGGTTCAAAAGTTGGGTGCGCAACCCAGAGACCCGGGTGAGCGTCGGCAAACCCAAAATCTGCTCGATGTGCGTGTCGGCGAGGCCACGCTTATTATGGTACCTACGGGTGATTAGGTCCCGAGCCGTCTGGTACGCCTCGTCAGACACGGGCAGATGCTGGATGAGGCCCTTGGCCTCCCTATCCAGAACCGACATCAAATAGGCCAATTTTTGTGCCGGCCGAAGGTCAGCCCTATCATTGACCAGGCTGTCAAACAAATTAACGAAGCCCAGGTAGCTTCCTAGGCAGCCATCAAAATGGTGGAGGTCCAAAGTAGGGAGCCTACTCACCAGCCCCGGTGCTGACCTAGGAAGCTCCTGCTTCAGGCCGGGTTGCCCTTCCCTATCGGCAACTAGTTGTCTCGCACTATTGGAGACAGCATCATACAGGTCTAAGACCTGGGCATAGTCTTCGCTGACCTTATTTCGCTGGTCAGCGGTGAAATCATTGACTGACACTTCGAGACAGCAAGTGCTGAAAGTGCGGAATTGCTGTTCCACACTTGCCAGGCGATCGTCAATCCGCTCGTACCTTTGTAGTAAGGCCTGCTGGCGATCAGGCCGGTTCACTAAGGCACTGGCCGAGGCAAATCAGCGCAAATCTGATGCAATAGCACCAGCAGCCGCACGCAAGTCCTTGATAGCTGACATAATCAAAATTCAAAAGAGCCCGGACAAGCGTTAAATAATATTAACAATCAAAACTTAATTTTTCTTAATTCTTTGAAACCAAAAAAGAATTAGCCTGTTTACTGCTGGTACAAGCAAGTGACAGGTATCTACTGCCCAACAAAATTAATAGTTTCAATATATATTGACACAAAACAAAGTCAAAGTTATCAAAAGTTGAAACTTCAAATAAGTTAATTAAAGTTATATATTCAAATAAATTAACTAATTACTTGCAACAGACAGACTGGCTGTGTTATTTGAGATATACAATAGGAAGTAAGCACAGAATATGTGTTTACTAACAATATTATCTTTATATTATAACAAGGTTTAACAATGTAAGGTTCAAACTTAATATATCAATATATGCAATAAACTAAATCAATTGATACATTTAACTGATATGTATCCAATCAAAGTGACTTATTAATAGTAACAGCAACAAATTTATGCTAGATTTCAACAATTTAAATCAAACAATTACTGTTGAGGTTATGTGTGACAATTTGTTTCAAATTATCTAGGTAAAAATAATCCAAAAATTATGTCTAGAGTTCGGGCTAAGAATGGGTATTTTTTACAGAGATCAGTGGAAGCGATTAATTCATCCAGTCTTAGCCCAAGGCAAAGGATCGAAACACAATGCACTTCGCTGTACAGCGGATCACAACCAATAATAATAAAGTGGTTCAACTCACCTGATATCTTGATTGGGTCGGTCCTGCAACTAAGTCAGACTAGCACACGACTAAATTGGCCAATATAGGGCATGTTATATCTAATACTTAGCTCAGGCTGCAAATGCGACGTTTCAAGACACGATGACACGTGGACGTTGCTACCGGTTTCAACAACTTTCGCAACTGTTCAATATTCACAACTTTATTCTTTATCACAATTTACCGTTGCCAGCACTAGATCAGGCGGCATTCAAGACGGTTTACTCAATTTAGTTCAATTATACAAGTTAATTCAATTCGCGTTCACAGGGCGATATTTTACGTACGAGACGACAACGTGGAAATTTTTCAAGGCAAGAAGAAAGTTGACAGTTCAGTGTGACCATTGTCAGAAATTTTCAATAGACTAAACAAAATGTTACTCAATCGATCTAATCGATTTGACTTATAATAAAAACTAATTCTATTTCAAACAGAGGGTATAAACAAAAATTATTTGTTTTTCTTTACAAAATATGTTTTACTCTACAATAGTAGAGTCTGAAGAATCTCTTTCTCTTTTCCAATTTAATTTGTGCTTGAGTCCTTCTGGGGGCGAACATTTTAAAGATTTATTTGGAAATTTACTTTGACAAGCTTCATTTAGCTTTTCTAATCTACAGAATAATCAGTTTTCTTTGTTTCTTTATGGCAGTATTTAATTATGACATTTTAAAAATATCCCTAAACTATTATACTCGTTACTATTTAAAAGATAATACGATATAACATAATTTTATTATGGCTTATGATCAAATATTTCTCTAATCACTCAAAGACATAATAGTCAAAAATGTATAGAGAGACCTGTTTCTTTGACAACATAATCATACACATACTTATATCCCAGAGGTTCACACAAATTAATGCGAACAGCAAATTAATCTGAATGGGAAACAAAACAAAACAAAATTAATCCCATTACAGGCGCATACTATGTATTAATATTCTGTCGTATTGGTTCATTAGTGCGTTTGGCGTCGCTACTCGCCAGTTCAGCGTCAACCGAGGGCAATGCCTCTAATAAGATAACGAATTAACGTCTTCAGCCTTCAAGCGGTGCTTGTTTTACTCATCAGCAATCCTTTGCACAGCGTGTTTGGAAAGCATTTTGAAATTCTTCATCGCTTTAATTAAGCTGTGTGTAGCTGGAGTTGTGAAGTCGACACGATCTTCATGGACATGCTGCCTAATTAATGTGAATGTACTCTCGTTACTGTAAGCTGGTATGCTAGTTTGCTTTAAGATTTTCGCTAAGGAACGAAGTTTGTGGAGCTAGTTTAGGTTATTAACTCAGTTTTAATAAATCATTACAAAGTCTTTTCGATAACTTAAACTAAATTTGGGACTTGGAAAGAGATAACCTATTGAGGACTTGGAAGTTTAATATAAGAATACTGCCTACGCTGACGAAAAGATTCATTAGGACATTAATTTGAACAGAGACTAATATATTGTTGATGCAATAACTAAGTGTCAACATTTTAAAAACCCTATTACCATTTCGTACCGCCATTAATAGTTTGATCTGTAGTTTTGTGTCTTCATGCTTTCAATATTAGAACTGTCCTAATCGTGACATGAATGAGGATTTTAGTTCGGTATTCTATTATTTTACTACGCAAAACGATTGTGAGCGCCGCGTCCTTTCCATTTATCTGTTATTAGCATTTTCTAAGTAAACGACTGGCTAATGTTTGTATTTAATTTTGAGCGTCATTTAGAGAAAGAGACTACAAGCAAATGTGCATGTATTTTGAGACATAATAGAAAATTGCTTTCTCTTTCTCCATTGTTATGAATAAAATGAGGTAGCGACCGCAAATAAGATTGAGCAGATTGTAAGGTTGAGCAAAATCGAACTCAGTGACGGACAAGAGAGGCTTTTTCAGCAGTGGACTGCGGCAGGCTGACGCTATGACTTCAGGCTCATAAAATATTGCTTATCCATTTGTTTTAATGCCAGAAATGTAAGTTTCAATTTTTGAATCAATTCTAAATTCTGTTCAGCTTATCTATCACGTTTCTATACTTCGTTTCCGCGTATCCGATGGGTCTTCGGTACTGTTGCAAGTGTCGTATTTTCGAATGTACGCATAGAACAATATCTATTTCTACTTCAAAATTAACATGAATTATATAATATTCAGGAAGTCAGAAGCCTGAGAAATACGCTTAACTGAAGATCCGTATTCCCACTAGTTGCATTAAGGTAAGGTAAGTTCCTTCCGTAAGTCGTATCGGTCTACAATGTTAGATTGCTAAACCAAAGCAGCGCCCATGGGACAACAAAGTTGAGTCAATGTTGCACGCCAATTAGACGCGTAGCTTTACATCTGTAATACGAATAAATTATACTTTGTCTAAGTTAACAATTTAAATGATATAAAAAACATCAAATGATGTCTTTGGTTAAAATAAGTGAGAATATAAATTATGAAAATAGGCAATATATGTAAAGTAAAATTATTTCATTTTTTGTATTAGCAGCCTAAAAACACGTCAATTTTCGGGCATGATATGTATCTAGATACCAAAAATATTGTAATTTTAAAATACTCTTCTTTGAAAACTAAGTACTAAAATACTTCAAGAATCATTTTAGCTCGTGATACTAATATACGATCACTTAATATAAACAAAACCTTACAATACATCTTCTATTAAAATTTAATTTTCCTTTTAATACATATTTTCGATAAGATTTATTAAAAGCAAAATTATATTTATTTTATGTATATTCAAGGCTGCTTTTAATGTACCTATCTTAATACCATGCTACCGAATTCTTTTAAATAATTTGAAAGTAATACAGAAGTGAATCACTTTTATGTTTTCATATTCTGATCTGTGACAAAATTACACGTCTTGACATGTAATTTTGTACTGTACTTATTAAATTTCTCCGGAATAGTTAGGTATAATACTTATGTAAGTATACAAAAATTTCAATTCAAAACCGGAAAGAAGCCTTGCTGCGTGAGCTAATAAAGATTTATTATAAATCTGGATGTAAGAGAGGTGTCTAGACGGCTGAGTCGAGGTGCCTCGTGATGGGAATTTGTGCCGCGAACACGGCTTCTTAGTGCCTGCACCCACCCTCCCTAATCTCATACACGACAAACCGCAAGTGCTGACTGCCACAGTGTGATGTACCGAGCATGTACGCATTAGTGCCTCCTACAGCGTTATAAACTTCTTCCGCATAAAGAGTATTATACCATCTAGCAGGAACGTCAATATACAGATGCATCTGTATATTGACGTTCCTGCTTTCCGTATTACGTAAGCTTGTTTTCCTTCACCTAAACAAGCAAACTCTAAAAGGTTTAGATAAACATGTTTGTTGAAACTCGAACTGTTATTACAGTAAGGTGTACCTTCAGCTTGTAATTCAAGATAATATGTGCCGTAAATTTAAATCGCGTATGGTTTGAATGTTTGAGCCATATATGACATACAATCTAATCATAGCGGAGAATATCGTACAATTCAATTTGGTATGTGTGTATACAATAAAATCTATTATACATTCTACTGAAACACCATATTTGACTGCATGGTATAGAGACTTCATATCGTTACCTCGTCGTGTTGTCAGTTCGTCTCCCTAATCCCTATTATTAACAATTATTAAAATTATAGTACTGTATTGCGTTATACATTAATGTACACATAAAGAGGGCTTTTTTATTTTTATTTCATTCAAATAATTTTCCCATTTCAAATTTTCTACATACTAAACAAACAAAACATTATCAAATCGTCATGCACTTGAGAGATATGGTCATGTATTTAGGCTGTGGGCTTAAATTACTGATATCCAAGTATTTATACATAATTTAATTTTTTATAGACTCACTCCTGTATCCCCGAAGGGGTAGGCAGAGGTGTAATATTACACCCACATTTCGCCATGAATTTTTAGGTCCCACGTAATAGGGGCGGAGCCTATAGCCTTTACCGGGCACATCACCAGACTCCGTGCTGCTACTGAGAATTTGGGAAAACCCAGTAACACTTTGCCCGACCCGGGAATCGAACCTGGGACCTCCGATCAGCAGTCGTATACGCTATCCACTGGACCACGGAGGCAGTTTATACATAATATGTAAGAAAATAGTGGCAGTTCAGTGACACTGACATGACGTTTGACAGTTAAACTATCAAACGTGTGAAAACGGTTTAAGCTAGCTATATAAGTCGACAAGCTCGGCTAGTTCGTCCTCTTCTCCTTTGACGACAGATCAGGTAGGATATGGTTCTGACTATTTAACTGCCACTGTGTTCCAATATTCTGTGTTGCTTGTTCTTTTGTTTCATCATCTAGGAAACAATGTAAGATAGTGTGATCATTATCTTATTGATATTGTGGGTAGTTTCATCGTTTTTTAGATATTAAAGATTGTAATATAGGATAGAATAATATAATTTGGATCAAGTTGTTGATATAAATTAGCTGTACCTCTATTTGTGAATTATTACTTATTGAAATGAATGGCCAAGAGTTTAATAATAATAATAATAATAATAATATGCCCCTCACAAACCTAACTCCACGTCCGGCTCGACCACCTGTAGCCACGTGAGGGGCGGACATTGGCAGCATTGCGCTATATACTCACCAATGACCAACGGAGCCATAGTAATACCAATATGCGATGCGACTTAGAAACAGAGAACTACCCCAGGCGGGTACCCAGACGAGAGAATCCCGCCCCGGGCCGTCAGGCTCGGGCTGCCCCTCGTATTCTGGGGGGGGCAACGTTTCGCTAAGGTCTGCCCAGTCCAGTACTGTTGCAACTAATGATGAAATCTCATCACCCCTACACTATACAAACTCTTCATCACCAATATCATCCACACATAGTTTATATCAATCACCCAGATCATCGTCACCTTATACATTACAATATCATCAATCATCCCGATCCACTACTACATCACCAATGTCGTGCGATGCTGCACAAGAAGCGTTTGCTAATTCTTCTGTGCCCACGTCTGACATCACCAACTCTACGCGATTATTACAAAATAATACAAATAACGTAGATCACAACACACAACTTTCACACATCGACACTAACACACCAGCAAGAAGTGTTTTGCGAGATATACTTCCCCCGACCACTCTTGCTGGAAAGAGTAGACAACGGATGAAATGGACTAATGCTATAAACATAGAACTCCTCCGTTGCTACTACACAGTAACTATCTGCGAAACCGACATGACCGCCTGGAGACAATTATTACATCAAGTCTTCACAGAAAAATTTCCAGAGCTAAATCATATCTCTGAACAACGTCTATCAGATCAGATAAGAGTTATCCATAGAAACAATAGAATATCAGCAGTAGAACGCGAACGCATAATGGAGACCATTACACATACACTAAACAACACTGATAACACTATCGAAGTACAACATACATCTAACACGTACCAACATAGCAGCCAGCCACCTATCACAAACGTATCTCAAACAATACCGAATACACAACACACACAAGAGCAACAAACTATATCACAGATAGAAAGTATTCAATCCTTAGGAACTAGCGAACACATCCAAACTCAAGAAAATGAACCTACAAATACAACAGTAACGCCAATAGATTTTAACCACGTGCCAAATATATTTACCGAAATGTTAATAAAATATACAGGCACAGACCCATCATGCAGACCCATAATACCTAAATTGCAAACTTCTCGACAGATGATAAAAACTGTAAATACCCTGAACGAAATAGTTGACAATCACTTACAAAACAGAGATACCGTAACATTAGAAGAAATTCACACTGTCATCTATTGTGCTGCAAAAACAGTAACAACACTACACGATAGGCAAATTAAAATGACAAAAGACAACACCTCCCGTTCACCCAACAAAAACACAACCAATACGCACAACGTTCAAAAGAAACCTCAATGGGAAAGACGTATAGAAAACAAGATCATAGCACTAAGAAAAGAAATAGGACAGCTTACACAATACTTAAATGGAAACCTTACACATAAAAAGCAACAGAAATTAAATCCTAAAAACAAACCTAGACACGAATTAGAAGACCAACTCGATACAAGTAAACAGAAACTACAAGCACAGGCTAAACGACTGAACCGATACAAGAAAAGCAACCAAAGGAAGTCAGATAATATTTTGTTTAACAATAACCAAAAAATATTTTATCAAAAACTTAACACTAAGAACATTATAGTCACACAACATCCAGACATAGCAGACATACAAAAATACTGGGAAAATATATGGTCAAAACCCGTTCATCATAACACACACTTGTCGTGGGCTAAAATAGAAGAGCAAGAGATGGAGAAAATTGAACCAATGCCATTAATAGTAATCGATAAAGACGATGTAACTTTCGCAATAAAAAGAACTTTAAACTGGAAGGCACCGGGACCTGATAAAATACAAAACTACTGGATCAAATACTTTACATCAACACACCAGCACATAGCAAAATCATTAAATGAACTGGTTAAAAAGCCGCAAGACATACCTACTTTTCTAACACAAGGAGTAACCTATTTAAAACCCAAAGATAGAGACACTACAAACCCAGCCAAATACAGACCCATCACTTGCCTTCCCACCATTTACAAATTACTAACATCCATCATCACACATAAAATAAACTCTCACATCTCAGCAAACAAAATTATTCCAGAAGAACAAAAGGGCTGCAGCAAAGGTTCGATGGGTTGTAAAGAACAACTGATCATAGATGCCGAAATCCATAACCAAGTCAAACAGAAACACCGAAATCTATATTACTCATACGTTGACTATCAAAAAGCTTTTGACAGCGTACCACACTCGTGGTTACTTCATATTATGAAAATATACAAAATCGATGACAGTCTACTACAGTTCTTAAAACACGCAATGACCACATGGACCACAAAACTTAGTTTAAGAACCAAAACCACAACACTTACTACATCACCTATTAAAATCTCACGCGGTATTTTTCAAGGCGACTCCCTTAGTCCTTTGTGGTTCTGTCTGGCCATAAACCCCCTTTCCAAAATACTTAATAACACCTCATACGGATACACAATTGACAGAGACAATAGAATCAAACTCACACACCTACTATACATGGATGACATAAAAATATATGCAAGTAATAGACAAGAATTAGACCACCTTTTAACCCTAACAGAAAAATTTAGCACAGACATAAAAATGACATTCGGTACAGACAAATGTAAAATCAATAGTATAATTAAAGGCCAGCACAGTAAAACAAATTCATTCGATCTTGAACTACAGGAAGGGAGAATAGATAGTATGGAGCCCAGGGAAACCTATAAATATTTAGGATACCAACAAAGCACATCAATTAACCACACCGACATAAAAAATACATTGAAAGCAAAATACAAACATAGACTCAATAAAATACTTCACACCCAGTTATCCGCCAGAAATACCGTCAAAGCTATTAACACATATGCCATCCCCATATTAACATATTCTTTCGGAATTATTAAATGGTCAGATACAGAACTGAATTCTCTTAACACCACAACCAGAACAACATGCTATAAACACAACATACATCACATACACACAGCTGTACAACGTTTCACACTAAACCGAAAACTAGGAGGCCGGGGCTTTATCGACATTAAAAACTTACACTACACCCAGATAGATAACTTACGAACATACTTTATCAGAAAAGCCAACGACAGTACACTACACAAAGCTATCGTTAACTTATCTCACTCCGGAACACCCTTACAGTTAAACAACAATCAATTTGATCCCAAAACTAAAATCTTAAAAGATAAAGATAAAGATAAAGATAAAGATAAAGATTTATTTATTTTTGGCATACACATAACAACAAAAAAAAATGTAAGTACAAAAAATAAGGAAACAATTTAGAAAACATACATATAAAAAGAAGAAGAAAATAAATCAAACAGAAACTAAACAAGTCAAGAAAATAATAAGAATAGAAAGAGATACATGACAAAATAAAACAAAGACAGAGGTAGGTGTTTGCGTGTAGCCAAAAAATGGACCTGGTTCAGCATATGCTAGGCGAATGCCTGGCGCCGATTTTCAACCAGTCCCTCTAGTGACTCACGCATGTGATATCAGTAAATATATAAAAGATAGGTACAATAAAACGTAAACATCACATCAAATAAAGTAAATATATAGGTATGATACGTATTTAGATAAAATAGTACATATATACTATAAACATAAATATTAATACATATGGATATAAAAGTGTGTGTGTATTAAATAGTATAATTATATGAATAATACATAATATGAACATTAAAAGTGCTGTGCAATGCTGGTTAAGTCGAATAGCGACGCGCGCGCTATGATCTTACGGCCAGAAAGGCGGGGCGGCGCGGCGGAAGGCGCGGGCGTGTTGTAAACAAAGCCTTCACCATCAGCCAGTCGCCGCGTCACAGCCGGCAAAACTGCTCGTACCGTTCCCATAGAATAAGGCTCGCATATGGCGAGCGTCCGGTAAACTATTAATATGCGAGTGTATACATACATATAAGTTGCAGACAGTACATTAACTTGTATGAAAAAAAAATAAAATAAATAAAACATGAACCAAACCATTACGGTAAGTACAGTTACATTATATCTTAATTGTTCCGGTTTACCTACGGACAGCGAGACTTAGAGCGGCAGGAGATTAAAAAAAACATCCTATTTATATTTGTTTCAGGTTGCTCCTACGAGTTTCTCACACAGCGTCAGCGTACGTAATACCCAGAGCGTACGTTCACAATAATGGAGCGGAAAACAGAATATGAACCTTCTTGAAATGGAATAGTATTGACAAGCATAATTGTAAGTTAAAACAATTAACTTCAATAACAACTATGTATAACTATGTACTTAATCATATCATATTTCCATAGTAAATTTAATGGTATGTCAATTTATTTGTCAACAATAAGTATAAGAATCGTATTAATAAAATAGTAGTATATTATAGTTTATAATAATGTCACGAGTTATTGAATTATTATATTATAATATGTTTATGTACACAATTATTAGAAAGTCACAAAAGAAGACCTTAAGTTAGAAAACTGGAAAAGCAAAGCACTCCATGGTAAATATCCGCACCAATTAGAACAAGATCATATAGACCGAACTGCGTCAACTACCTGGCTCAATAAAGGCAACATTTTTAGTGAGACAGAGGGATTCTTTGTAGCTATACAAGATCAAGTCATTAATACACGAAATTACTCAGAATATATTTTGAAAGAGCCAATAGAAACTGATAAATGCCGACTATGCCACCAATACACCGAACACATAGATCACATCACAGGGGGCTGCAGCGCACTCGCCAGCAAAGACTACACACACCGCCATGACAACGTCGCCAAACACATCCACCAACAACTTGCACTAAAACATAACCTGATAGAAACACACACACCCTACTACAAATACAAACCGAGAAATGTGCTAGAAAACAATAAAGTAAAACTCTATTGGGATCGAGACATCATCACTGACCGCACTATCCTTAGCAACAGACCTGATATAACACTAACGATAAAAACTACTAAGACCACCTATTTAATAGATATTGCCGTTCCCAACACAAACAACTTAAAGCAAAAACACACAGAAAAAATTCAAAAATATATACCTTTAGCAGATGAAATAAAACAGATGTGGCACCAAGAAACAGTTAAGATAGTCCCCATAATTATATCCTCAAGTGGTATCATACCAAAAACACTACATAACGCTTTAAAAATGATTGATCTTCACCCAAAAACATACATACCACTACAAAAATCCATTGTATTAGACACCTGCTCCATAGTTCGCCGTTTCTTAAACCCGACCTCACTCACACTTCAGAACACCACAAACACGCAGAACGTACAACAGACTCCAAGCGAGACACAAACAAGCCATTTAATTTTGCTAACAAACACACAAAATCCCTAGACACATAACACGACTGAACCAGAATACTTGGTGTATACCCGTACCTGGTTCAAAATACCCAACCCAGAGTTGAGTTCAAAGACAATTGTCTATACATAATAATAATATTCTTTATTTGCATAAAATGTAGGTACAAAGGAGATGGAGCAAAATGGTACATAGAGCCAGTACATTTTGTCGCTTAGCGACATGCAAAAACATCATACATTTTATAGCTTTAAAATTAAATCAATTAAATAAAAAATTATAGCCAATGTCAAATATAAATAGAAGTCAATACAATCAATCATGAAAACACACATAGATTATTAACAATATTCAATAGTCTACATATAGTTTCAATAGGAATTTAATTACAAAGATGTCATAGGTACATTATTTTGTTTTAAGAATTGCGATTTAAGAAATCAGTGACAGAATAAAAATTATTTTCTAACAACCATTGTTTCAGTTTTTTGCAGAATTGATTAAGTGGTAGATTTTTATGTTAGGAGGTACAGCATTGTAAATTTTTTCACACATTGTAATACAATTTTTCAGATACATTGTCGTTCTTGGTACTCTTTTTAACACAATTCTGTCTGGATTTCTAGTGTTTCGATTGAATATGTTTTTAGCAGTTTCAAATCGACTGGGGTATAATTTAACAAATTTAGCTGCTTCTAATATGTACATACAGGGTAGTGTAAGTATTTTAAACTTTTTAAATAATGTCTTACACGATTCCCAGGGCGGTATACCAGCAATGGCTCTAATACATTTTTTTTTAGCAAGAAATGCTCGTTGTATTTCTGTAGAGTTTCCCCATAATATTAAACCGTAATTTAGAACAGAGGCAACACATCCGTGATAAGCTGCTAGGACCGTTTTATCAGTTGAAGTCTTACGAAGTTTATAAAGGACGAAAACAAAACTGTTTACTTTATTACACACTTTATGGATGTGAGACTTCCAGTTTAGATGTTCATCTAAATGAATACCCAAGAATTTTGTTTCTTTTACTTGAGTAATGTTTTGATCGTTATAATTAATTTTTATGTCTCTGATATTTGTATTATATGTCCTAAATTGAATGAAATTTGTCTTGTCTAGATTTACCATTAAATTATTATCAGCGAGCCATTTTAATATAGATAGTCAGGTCAGAAGAAAATTTATCCATGTCAGTATCATTTTTACAAGTCATTATTAGGGAAACATCGTCAGCAAATAAAATACAAGGATTAGGAGTAATGTCAGGAAGGTCATTAATATAAATTAAAAATAATAATGGTCCAAGAACGCTTCCTTGTGGAACACCATAACTATTTATAAGATAAGTTGATCTATATTGTTCAAGCTCTTTATTTCTATTTACATTATCTATTTGTACAGCTTGTCGCCTTTCTTTTAGATACGTTCTAATCCAACTTAGTGCTGGTCCTCTGATACCATATTTATTTAACTTTTCTAAAAGCGTTTCATGACATACAAGATCGAACGCCTTGGACATGTCAAAAAATTTCACAGTAACTACTCTATTATGGTCTATATTATCAATTATTTTACTTACCAAATCAAAACACGCTAATGTTGTCGATTTTCCCCTTTGAAAGCCATACTGTTCTTGTCGTAACACATTATGTTTTATTGCCCGTTCGTTCTCTTGGTTCTATGCCTTTGCTTTGCGAACTGGGCTCTAAATGTAAATATAGAATCACGCCGTAATCTAAAGATATATCCTTGTGCGAAACTGAATAAATGAAAGTATGATTTGATAGTTGTCTCTTTTATATATCAAAACTGTCTCTACACTAGGAAGCTTTCCTGATTCTGACACACTCAAAAGGCTATAAAAATGTTTTTATTTACATCTATCATGCATAAGAAATGATTTATCTGAAGTTAGCCAATGAGATCACCAAACACGATTGATACATTGATCTTCCGTTGAAAGGAGTGTCTATACAATTAGAGGTCTACTAAACCTGGCCTATAAAATGGGTAGTGACGTTTAAACACTAAGAACTAACAGTCAAAGTTTGATGGGTTATCTATAAAAGCGAAGTATTGTTATAGCGGACGAGTGACAAACAAACAGTTTTATTGCAGCTCTAAAGGCACTGATAGACTTGAGCATTCACTTGTAACAGTAGAGTAAAATTTGTCGAACTGAACAACGAACAGAGCCAAGCTTAAAGCCAAACATCGTTACGAACATTTTCAAGATCTTATTACCGAACGGGGTCGTCGGTAAGAAGCTCGAAGCAAAACTGTCATTCCGTTAGAATGCTCGCCAAAACGGTAGAACTCAAGTTTATCAGCACCTTTAGAAAAGTGGCCGGTATTAAAACTTGTTGATACTCCGTTTGAACGTTTTGATATTTTTCATCCCGTCTTTGTCATCAGGTGTACCTGACGATGATTTATGTCTTCACTGGAATGGAGAATTGAATGAGTTTTGGCTTGATTCCGTGAAGTTTATTTCTTTCAACGTGTTAATATATTACGACAGATATGTTTTATTGCTCAGATTTCCTTTTGGAGCGATGGGCTTTTGTTATTTTCTGAAATACATTGTATCATTCGTTTGTCATGGAATAATTTATTTAGAACATTTAAGTTTTTAATATGATTTAAATGATGATATGATGTTTGAATGTATACCTACTTGATTGCAACGGATACTAAACGATCGACCTACAACAAATTTACCTTTATTCACATTTGTACATTTGTGTATGCATATTGATTTGTTTAACATCGAAAGAGACAAAAATCTACGTCGCTTTTCTATTATTACATCACATATTGTTTCTTTTACAAGATATTTTTATACGTCACACTACTCACGTTTTCGTTTTTTGTATGACTTCTGTTAATAGACTCAATACTTTCAATAGGCTTCTACGCGGCACATACAAATTGAATCCCATACAATTCAAAGGTAGTTGGCGACTCCGCTCAATCTTATCTCTCATCTGAAAGCAAAAAAGTTTATAAAAACGTATTGCATTCACAACTCGAATTAAGAGAGAAAATGGAACTTTTAAAACGTCCTTTGGTGTTAAAGTAGATGAAAAGCATGTCGTTATGGAGGAGTTTAAAATAGCTAATTACGTTGGAGAAAAATCCGACGAAGGACTTGGGAAACTTCTTGGCGTGCGTTTAACTGTCACCACTAAAACTGAAGTACCTTCTTCAGGCGAATGAAGCCATACAATACGCTTTGAGCCTCCAATAAAATTGAAATTAATTTATATAATTATTTTACTACGTAGTATTTAATTACTTGTTGGGTGAAAACAGCACGGCACTGTAATAAAATTTACACAAAACTTAACAATCAATTACACCGGTTCATCATATGAGATTAATTTATTTCACGTTGATTATGTTTTATTAATATTCGTAACGCGAAATATTATAATTGTTTTCTCTGTTACAATAATTATATTGTAATAGAAAAAAATCGTACGAGAAACATGAAGTTTTCTTCTTTTCGTGAGAGTGTGTGGCCAACTCTGGTGTCGGAGTTTTCAGACCGACTTAAGGCCTCCGACATGGCCTAGCGATCCTTGTCCTGAGACCAGAACCGGGACTGACCGCTTTACGTGCCCTCCGAAGCACGGAAGCGCTCTGATGTAAATGCCACACGCGGTCCCATCCAAATAGCGACCTGTGCAGTAGCGTAGAGTATCAACTCTACGCTACTGCTTATTTTATTTATAGCAAACATTGCAGAATAATTATGGCTGCCTCTGAAAATCTGGTGATTTTTTTTGTCAGTTCATATTTTTGACAAAGCAAAAGGTCTATCACAACTCATCACTGCCATCCGACCAAATTGCGAACAGCAATTACTAATATCTTCCATATTCCACGAAGGAATAAAAATATTACGAACGTACTAATTACGTCTTCACGCGTTCTGAACATCATTCAACGATCCTTCAGATTGTCCTCTTCCAAAACATTTAGTTCTGCCGTAAACTAGCCAGTATGTCTAGATCCCTGCGCTTCTTTTCCAGTTATAATTAATCAAGAGGCAGGTGAGGTCAGGATAAATGGCCGCGATGTATTAAAACTAAGACATTGCGCCCGTGGTTAATGGACTTAGTCTAAATTGTCGGCTGCTGTCTCAGGCTTTCATTCTATTTGTGCAATTACTTTTTATTTTCTTCGTTATCTTTTGCAATAAACATGAATATAAAAGTAAGCCATAAAATAATTTATGACACAAAATATTCTCGTAAGTATATTTATTTCCTTTAGTGAACGTATAGGCATTGTATTGAAAGTTATTGGTGCAAATTTATTTGATTAAACGCGGCATTGTGTTGTTTATTTGATTGTAATGCTCGTTGGATTTATTGGGCCTTGGTATTGTTGGGATTATTTATTCTAGTTTTATAAATGAAAATGATTATTTATATTATAGTTTCTATCTTGACGATCAGCTTTGGCGTAAATTATCTATTATCATGTATGAAGTATACACATATATAGTTTTAGAAGCTGCAGTAAATAGTATATCTCCCATAGTATTATTTGCTATGAATAGCAAATAATACTTTTTTGCCGTGTGGTTGACGGCATAGAATACAAGTGTCACCACCCCCTATCTTCCCGTGGGTGTCGTAAGAGGCGACTAAGGGAAAACACGATGCAAATACCATCTTTGCGTAGAGACGGAGAACTCGATATCAAACCCTATACGACTGCCTCGTTGGTCTCGCGGCATAAATGTGCGCGTGGGATCGGGAGGTCCCGGGTTCGATTCCTGGGTCGGGTAGAGTTATTGGGTTTTTCTGTCACGAAATTCTCAGTAGCAGCACGAAGTCTGGAAATGTGCCTGGTACGGCAATAGGCTCGCCCCCTAATTACGTGGGACTAAAGTATATCTGGCGAAAAGTGGGTATAGAAATACGCCTCTGCCTACCCCTTCGGGGATAAAAGGCGTGACGATATGTATGTATGTATGTATGTAGCAAATAATACTATGGACACAAATGCAGCGATAAAACTTAAGAGGTGTTGAAAATATCTTTACGCCACTGCATGGCTACATGAAATAAATATGCAGTGCCGTAAACCTGAATCTGATCATGTAATAGTACCCCCTGGTTAATACCTACTATATTCAATGGTCAAAGCGATTTGCGCAAGAAATAAAAATGTACCATCTCCAAATAAAGCAAATGTTTATTTATGTAACGGGTCCATATAGCGTGGTCACGGCTGGTATATCCTACTCCAAAACGTTGAGACAAATATAAGGTATTTTTATAGGTGTTAAAATCGCGAAAGTTTAAAAGTATTTAAAATAAATGCATTCTTTACACATCTAGAGTAGCGGGACAGTAATGACTTCCAAAATTTTCATAATTTGTTATTAGCTTTATGGACGGACGCGCACCAGTACGCACCAAACCTTTGGAGTAAACCGACTCGCGTTTGATTGTCGCCTCTTCACATGGTGCGCGTCTGTCTCAAAACAAATACCGTGGGACGCCAGCTTAATCTTAATGTAATGGGTCAGTATTGCGCAATTATATGAGATATCTCTTCCGACGTTTTATTATGAGTTACACTACCCGTTGTTATTGGGATTACTGATATCCTCATAGAGAATGATCTGATGATTCGATATTACTCAAGCTATGAATACTTGCGCCATAGAGAGAGGAGACATCTAGAGTAGCGAGATAGTAATGACTTTCAAAATGTTCATAATTTGTAATTGGTTTTATGGATGGACGCGCACCAATATGCACCTAACCTTTGGAGTAATCCGACTCGCGTTTGATTGACTCCTCTTCACATGGTGCGCGTCTGTCTGCAAAACACATACCGTGGGACGCCAGCTTAATCTTAATGTAATGTAAGTATTTCGTAATTATATGAGATATCTCTTCCGACGTTTTATACAATGGTCATTGGGGTTGACTGATATCCTATAAGATCCGTGTTGATATCCTTACAGAGATAATTCGATATTAAGTACTTACTCAAGCTAAGTATACTTACTTGTACCATAGACAGATGACGACGTAGAAACGACTGTTGAGAACGTTTAAAACGCTTTATGTCACAAGAACACAATATAAAATCGTATAGTTCGTTCGACTCTGACTTTCTGCAATAGCGATATAATTCCCTGTGCAAGCTGCCAACTGCTCTAGTTGGAATAGAATACTAGATTTAATTCCCAGTTTGCGTCAACGTGGAGAGCAGCATTACGGAGACTTTGTGTTACTGATTGAATGACAGAAAAGCCACACCCAAAATTATTTGGCGCATAAACCTGTAATTTGGCATGTATGTGCCTCGGAGAGTGTAGGGGTGCACTAAGAAGGGATTTCTTGAAATTCTCACAGCATTGGGAAGAAACGTAATAGAAATAAAATGTGCGGGCTTAGCTGCGTATTAACGAAGCTATGGCCTCCAGTCCTCTTTTATAAATTATAAAATTCCGAGCTGAAATAGGTACTGTAATTAGATTCAACTGTCAGGACTGAGAGTGCCCGGAAATTTGCAATACAGAACCTGTCTAGCAAAGTTAATATATTAGTACTTAGATTGTCTAGGCAGAGAAAATGGGTGTGCCAAAGTTCACCTAAATTTTCAACTCCGATAATTGGAAATCCGAAAATGTTCTTCCTAACATTTTTCATCCTAACAATCACAATCCCTAACTACTCTGTCTCTAATGTTCATAAATCCAAAGCATTGAACTTCATAATGTCAGTAGCGATAAACATCTATTTTACTATTATTTGTTTTCCTATATTTTCTCAACATAACCATCTTTTACACTATTATTCAAAGTCATATCTATTTTGTTTGGATTCCTTTTTATTGATAATAATCAGTATTATATACATTAATTTTGCGTAAATTTATTTTCACATAACATGTATAACATATAAGAATAATAGTACCATGGTACAAATACACAATAGTACAATGGTCAAGTTCCAGAAACGAATCGGTCGTATTAATAATTATTGGTTTAGGTTAGGTTAGAACTGTGACCACAACGCACGAGCCGATCGAGCGAAGCGAGCGTGCCGCGGCAGCGGTCGGCGAAGTGCCAGAACAGAATCCGTCCTATAGTTATTGGTTTAGGTACGGTTAAAACTGCGATATAAATTCCCAGGCCATAAAATTAACCGTAAGTGAGTCGTGTTTTATGAATTTTAGTTGGAGTGTAGCCTTGGGGACGCTACGGCGCGAGGACTTAGAAAAAAATTTTGCCAAATAAGTGTTATTTTTGCAAATCATTTATTTTCTCAATTCTATCGTATAAAACACCTAAATATAAGGTTGAAATAGTCTTGGTAAAAGTGTCATATATTTTTTATTACACTTGGTAAATGTTTCTTTCTGAGTATGAGTGAAAATATTATGGTTATTATATTTAGGGATAAAAGCGTTATGATAAAAAACAGTAGGAGTTTAAATATATTTACATTAATGATATTATTAATTACAATTTTCGGAAACACGAGTGTTATGAACATCGCCGGTTGCACTACAAATAGTATGAATGAAAACTTTAGGATGAAAAATTTTAGTAAGAGTGATCATTCGGATTACAAATCGTTAGGAAGAACAATTTCGGGTAAAGAACTTTAGGTGAGCCAATATAGACCCAGAGAAAATACATGAGTCAACTATTTACTACGGGGGCTGTCTTTACAATCGTCAATTGTGATTCACGTGGCCCCGTCTCTGCGGAATGGCGACAGATACAGCGGTGGTTTCAGTGAGCCGGCCATGAACGCCTCTTTACCACTTTATGCGAAGAATCGGTTCAATAAACAGAAAGGTAACTGCTAGCATATCTAGTTTTCATTAACTGTTTCCTATCTAACAGATTTTACGTGTAGGTACAACACACTGCCGACGTGGATGTGCTGTTTTTTGGACAACAATTGTCCAAAAAATAGCACAACCACGTCGGCAGTAATTAATTATCCAGCGTCTTTGCTCACTGCTCATTCCGTCAGTGTTTGCTTTACAAAACTCCGCCATAACAGTTTGGGGGTCATTACCCGAGAGTGGAAGTTGTCGTTATATTTGACGAGCGGCCCGGCGACTGTAGCCAACCCTTTAAATGCACCGACTCGGCTAAATACCCACTGATACAAAGTTTAACGCATAAACTGAATTTCTTTGAAACTGTACTAAAGTGTCACTGATGGGGATCACAAGTTTGGATTGTTCAACTAATGTTTGATCATTGGAAATGTAGGATGTATATTGTAGTACGTGAATGCCGAGAATCTTATTAGAAATGTATTAAACGTTGTTTTTTCTCTTCCATTTTAGTTTATAAATTGTTGTATGAATTATCATAGATAGTAGTAGTAATAGACCGCAATAATAGTAACTAGTAGTAATAATTAAGATAAAAATTAATAAATACATAGTCCATACCTATTGTTTCTGTAGGTCAACGTAACAAAGTCAAACAATAATTTGCTACAGTAAGTATAGAAGGATATGCAGATAATATCCTTACACAATAAACATAGTTACGTAGATGTCTTTTATGATATACATATGTGTATTGCAGTGAAGCATAAAAGTCGGCCGTTTTGTCAATACTTGTAAATTAATATAATTAGCATGACAATCACCCAGTTGTATCCATCATAGCCACCGCGAACTGAGCAAAATAACATTCTCAGTGTCATCCCATACTACGTTATGATATGAGCGTATCTACAATATTAGACATACTACTGGCATCCGGCTTTTGGAAGTGCCCCATTAGACTTAAACGTCTGAAACAACATGGTTAGTTCATGTTGGCGATTAGCACATTAATAAATCTTTCGTGTAGTAACTCGTTTAGTGACTACGTTTACAAATTAATGTTCGGAGCGTGCGCTTGAAACATGCCGTACTATGTCGCCATTAGCTTGGATTAATTTCCAACTACGTGTTTAGACACAAAAACAAAGAATAATGTTCACTAAGCACGGATAGGTTGATACCTGCCAAAAATAATAATTGCCGCAATCATTAGTGAACTATATCTTTGAAATATAAAAGCGGCAGAAATGTCATTAGGATTATTGCAAAGAAATTAATATTGTGATCAGTGTCTTTGTATTTTATTATCAGGATATTTTTTGTGGCATATCTCTTAGAACTAGGTTTGGAATAAACACGTGTATTCTGAGAAGGCCTAGACGTAGAAGTAGCTACGAGATAAAATCTATATATAGATCTTTTCACCCGTACGAGCACATAAGGGTGATATTATATACAGTTTTATGAATAAGGTGGCGGCTATGGACTTTAAATCGATTCAGATGTAACATTAGTCGATATACAAAATTTACACAATAACAACGTGAAATCAGTGACTGATACTGTTAGTCCGATGGATAAACTATGTATATAAGATCAAAGTTTTATAAAAATCTGTTCAGGAGTTTTTTCGTATAAGAGTAAGAAACATCCTCATAACCTTTCGAACTTAATGGAATAGGTAATAGTAGTAAAATATTTTTTTATTGTTCTTCTGCTATTTTTGTAATCTTTAAATTGGATCACAAATGTGAACTTCCGAACATTATCCTAAATCTCGACCGACTTTTAAAAATTCAGCCTTGTTCACAAGCTTCTAAAAGTTCGATATATCCAGAAAGCTCTCGGCATATCTGTGTGTGAAGTAAATACCACTCAATGGATGTTTGAAACAACCGAGTTGCCAAGTTTGCGGAATATAAATATGATAGGTTGTCTAGGATTCTGCAAGAAATATACATTTTTGAATTTTACGTAAACATTTTCTTAGATTGAAGGACGATAAATAACATAAATATTTTTACTAGTATATTATGCGTTATTGCCTTGCCACCAGATATCTTCAACGTTCTAGGATCTTAAGCATAGTTTAGCTCAAATATGAAATAATTAAGTTTAGAAATAATATTATAGAGAGTCTGTTGATGTGCCCGGTAACGGCAATAGGCTCACCCCCTATTACGTGGGACCTAAAAATTCATGGCGAAACGTGGGTGTAATATTACACCACTGCCTACCCCATCAGGGATAAAGGCGTGAGGCTATAAAAACAAAAATAGTTATAGTAGACCTTGCATTCCAATACTTGTTTTTCTATTTTTGCTATACCGGTACAACATATTGGAAGTTTGCTGACATTGGAATCTTTCATAGTTACTTTTAAAGTTATAACTTTTTGATCATGATCTTTAAGTATCATATTTTTCCATGATGAATTAGGAATTAGCAAAAGTGTAATGGTTATAATGTCGCGCATATGCGTTTCTATAATATTTTTGGTGTTTAAGGAATAGACACGGTTATGTTTATAATATTGGATAAACTGTTATGATACTGGATGACAGTTTCGTTACAAGTTTTTTGTGGAAGCTTTTTAGTAAGTCATACAAAAGAAAACATGTGAAAATGTATTTGTATGAAACTGGTATGGGTAAAAAGTGTTAGAGAGACAAACTATATCTCGCCGGCTAGTCGGTAAAACTAACTGTGGACATTTTTTGGTTGGCTTTTTTAGAAGGTATAGTTTTCGTTTTCTATTCCGATAACTTGTAAAGGAAATATTTGTTTCAGTTTTTCAGCTGAAAGCAATAACCGATGGCAATAACATTGTATAGATTGTAACACTTTTATTTTTGAGAGAGAGAGAGAGAGATATATATATATTTTTATTGTTCGCAACATTACACCATTATACAAAGCGTACATAAGTAGGCAGGATCTTAAACATAGTATTATACGAACTTAATTAGTTACACAACAAAGTTATATTTACTAATATAATACTATACCTAGGTACTTAAATGTCTTAGGATAATGTTCCTTACAAGATTTGTGTGCTATGCCAACAAAGGGTCGTTCTATTCAGCTATTTGCTGCAATATACATATGCATATATTTTACAGCACTGATTTTCAATAGAACGCCCTGACGTCCTGACATCAAGCCAGATGCGATAAAGTTACTTATTTGATAAAAATATATATCGCTATTATAGCTACCACGTAAAAAAATATATAAATAAAAGAAACGCGTAAACACATTAATAAATACAAAACAACTTTAACAAAATAAAACATGCATTCCAGTATTGAACATTCCACAACAATCGTTTATATTTCGTACATCAACATAGCATAGGCAATGTAAGTAGGTAGGTACCGACTTCTATTATTCCTCTCGTGTTACCTGAATGTAGTGACTGTTGATGTCAGTGTTGTGTGGTGCGTGTATTGTATGCCTCCATGTTCCTACTCACCTCGTTCAGCAGGTTAGAGCGGGATACGACGGGATGTGCGTGTGTTGCGTTGAAATATTGTGATATACCTAATACTCCTCACATAGATAATGCGTCGACGCCAACGCAAGGAGTTTTGCGTACGCGAACCCCAGTCGCGCGATGCTGTCGTCAGACGTTCACGCAACATTACGTAATTTTGCCGATGTAAACAAAGCAGCTATCGGCAGGACTTGCGAAATTATCTTGATAAGGCTGTGTAAATTGGGATTGTGTACTAGAAACACATTAGCTAAGGTTTCTACCCTGGTGATAAGTAGTACATGGGGGGCCAGGACAAGTATCTCGAATTTGTTTACCAGCCTCCGACGCGGTGACGCCACGCACCGCAGTCAAACGTGGCCATTGTCGTCGTCAACCTTGAAAAATTATTAAGGTTATATTTGAAATATAACCTTAATATTTTTTCAAGGTTCCATAGCAAAGTGCAGCCTTAACATCTGTTTATGCGGTCACGGTTTAACTGTGTGGCTAAACATTCTAAAGAGCTGAAATTAAACAGCTGAAAATATACTACTAGACTTCGTCCTGGGTTGTGTCCGCGTGGGACTCGGTTACCGCAGGAAAAAGTAGCTCCATTGCTACGTGCAACAAGGACAAAAAAACACATTTACTTATTTTTCTACGTTTAAAATTCTGAAAAGTAGTTTTCTACGTAGCCGTGCGGATGCAAACGTATTTGATTTGAACGTATTAAATTTATCGACTTGATTATGAGGTGTTTTACTGGAAATTGCTTTCAAATTCGTGGTTTGTCGAGTGGCAGAGTCGAGATGACTCATAAGAAGAGTTTACACCGCAGTCGGCAAAAAAAGTATAATGTTGCCTAATTATAGACATAGATGACGAAATTGAAAAATAAATCTTGGATGAGTAACCAAAGCTTTTGCTCAAGCTATACTTAAAGTTAAATTGGAATGAGCTCCAAAAGGTAACTACGGAACCCGTCATTATGCCAGACTCATCGCGTACTTGACCAGCTTTCTTATATATTCTATATTGAATCTGGTCCACGCCGAAGGTCAATCCTCACGCTCACACACCAGATGACAATGTTATCAAGAAATCTGATTATTTGTAATTGAATTTTGCTTCAGTGATACTAGAGACCCTAAAGAAACTCTACCGTACCCTTTAAAAAGATAGTTTAATCATAACCATAATCATAATACTTTATTTGTAGAATATAGGTCATATACAGATCTTAATGTTATTTTAAAGTATCACTACATCCTACCACATTATGTGGTGTACAAATAAGAAATTTTCGATAAAAATAATGTTAGTATACTAATTCCTTATAATAACAAAATAATATAGTGCCAATTACTTGAATATTATCAAAACAAAGGATAAATTAATATAATACTATATGTCACTATTTTAAATAATTTAAAGCAATATACATGTCAGGCTAACATTAAATTCAAATAAAAATTAAATATAGTAATGTCAATATTAAAATTACAAAATTTATTATTACATTATTTTATCATTGAGATATTCGTCAACAGAATAATATGCCTCATTTATAAGAAATTCCTTTAAAGTTTTTTTAAATATCTGTAAATTTTCTGCATTTTGAATACATTTGGGCAGCTTATTGTATAACTTCGGTGCCATCACAAATATGCTGTTATGATATAGAGTGGTTTTAGCCTGAACCATATGAAGTTTACCCAATCTTCACCTACTAGTGACCTTTGAGAATTTAGACCAGTTTTTTTAACAAATAATGCTGTTACAAATATATACATTGATGGCATTGTTAGTATTTTTAGGTTAATAAAGTGTGGTTTACATGTCTCAGTAGAATATATATTACAGATTGCTCTGTTGCAGCGTTTTTGAGACTTAAAAACTAATTCTTTACCAGTTGCATTGCCCCAAAATATAAAGCCATACCTTATAGTGGTTGCAACTAGACCATGGTAGGCAGTAACGATTGTGTCTTAGTTAACGGTTTTTTTGTAACATGTGTAGTGCATATGCATATTGGTTTATTTTACTACACACCTTTTCTATTTGCGTATTCCACTTTAATGTGCTTTCAATTTGCAAGCCCAAGAATTTTGTTACTTCTATTATACTAATATGTTTATCGTTGTAATTGATATTTATGGTCTTTGTTTTGTTCTCTTTTTGTCCAAAATTCATACTAGTAGTTTTGCTTAAATTAATTTTAGATTTTGTGAGTCCAGCCAATTCACCAATGATACAATATTGTCTTCTATTATTGAATTTGTGGCATTCGAATTATCATCATTAAATATGACGGTGCTATCATCAGCAAACATTACTATTGGAAACTTTGTAGTGGATGGGAAGTCATTAATATAAATAATAAAGAGAAGAGGGCCAAGCGTACTACCCTGAGGCACTCCATGTCTTATTGTTCTAGAATTTGACTTGTAGGAAGTTACAGTTTGAGTCTTAGGGCATAAGTTATCAATTATTGTAATCTGTTGGCGATTAGTTAGGTACGACTCTATCAGTTTATACATGCTGCCTCGAATGCCATAGGCATTTAATTTATCGATAAGTATTTTATGATTCAGATAATCGAAGGCCTTCGTCATATCCATGAACAGTGCAGGCACAGACAGTCTCTTATCCACTCTAGAAATTACCATTTGTAAAAACTCGTAAATAGCCGCATCAATGCACTTATTCTTCCTAAAGCCTTTCTGATTATCTCTGAATAGATTATTTTTTTCAAAATAGTTATTTAAGTTAATAAAAATTACTTTTTTAAAAATATTTGCGAATATAGGTACTAATGCAATCGGTCTATAAGATTGCATATTTTCTTTGTCATCTTTTTTATAGAGTGGTTTAATAAGCGATATCTTTAACTTTTTGGGATATACACCCTGTGAGATACAGTTATTTATTAAATGACTTAATATGGGGGAAATTGGTACTGATACCATTTTTACTATTTTAGTACTAATCGCATCATATCCAGTACTTGCTGTATTTTTTAGATTGTTTATTATTTGGTGAATGTCTAGAGGCGTGGTAGGCTGCATAAACATAGAAGAAGATTTTTTGCAAAAATCGTACGTTTGAGATTTTACTTGTTCTTTTACGTTATCTGATTCAACTAAGTCGATAAAAAAATCATTGAATGCTTGTGCTATTGCGGATGGGTGTGTTAAATATTTATTATTAATTTTTATTCGATCAATCTTATTGCCAGGAAACCTATTTTTACTTCTGTTTATTATTTGCCAAGTGCCTTATTTTTGTTGTTTGAGGAATTTATCTCGTTCATATTTTGTATTCTTTGTGTATGTTGTATATTTTTTTTAAGTCTATCAGATAGTGATTTAAAGTTTAATTTATTTTCTGAGGTAGGCCTTTTTCTGTACTTCCACAATAACTCACGTTTTCTTTTAGAGCATAGTTTAATGCCACGACTGATCCAGTTTGACTTACCTCTAGCGGGAATTTTCACTCTTATATTGGGAGGTAGTATCAAGGCCTAACTGTCATCATTCTTATTCAGTTGATTCTCTACCCAAAAAGAGGCTTACAATTTGAATTTCGTCTTTTGTAGGTAACCAATCTTTTTCCAATTACTATATTGTTTCTTTTTTATTAAATTGAGAGTACCATTTTCACTAAAAGAAAAATACAAATATAAAACTATATTGTCAGGCGACATACCATTCGTTAATTCGTTATTTACAATTGAAATTTTACAATGAATTATTACTTTGATTTAAACTTTTAAACTGGCCGCTCTTTGGGAAAATACTTTTTGTAAATATGGTCGCGGTCAAGGATTGATTTATACGACTAGTGTTAGTAGTTCAAAGCTTTTAGATATTTAATGGCTACATTGCTTTCGTACGATAACCTAGATCTGGTTTTGATCTAGTCTTCTTTAAGAACGCCGCGCGAAACAGTTCGTGTGCACCGCATGACATCGAGTCTCATCCTATTCCTCACTTTCCTTGAACACGTGGTTTGCCGCAGAGCGCGAATTACAACGGGTGCGGCTTCCTGATCGCATAATCCACACTGACGTTTAGGTGTCAGTGGTGTTTAAGTACAGAAAGCACAGTAAATGTGCAGAGTCGTTGTCCTCTGAACTTGGAGGTTTACGACGCGCCCGCGCTCCACCGCCGCAATCAAAATGTTTTGTTACACGAACTTAAAGTATACGGAAGCGCACATGCGTTAAGTTTTACGTAAACTGTTAGGTTTTGGTAGAGCTTGTGAGGGAGTTGAGTAAGTAATGTATGGTGCACTAGAATATTTGATAAGCCGGTTTTATTATCGCACGTTTGGTTAAACTACAAGATAAGCTAATGGATAAAAAACAAACGCAAAAGCCACCTCGAGTGAAAATAAATCAAGTGGAAGTTACGACTTCTGTCATAATCCATGGTTTCTGTCTCAATTTATACGAAAGACTTTTTATTTTATTTATTTTTACACAATTTTTGTACACAATCATATTAACTTGCCCAGGTTAAGCATAATCAGCGAATAGTAAGTAAATAGTACTTGCTCTATCCTATAAGAAAAAAAATACGTTTTGATCTGAGGTTTTGCGAGGAATGTTCGAAAGCTAAATTTCTGCGTTCATTTTATTTCAGATACAAAGATTTTACCACAACCACGTAAAATTTACTTACAACATAATTTCGCCGACCTATTTTTAGTCAGCGTTTCTTATCGGCCACAAGAACATAGGTACATAGGGCAAGTTATATATAAAGTGGCTCCCTCTCGAAAATAAAACGCACAAAGTCACGTTTATAAGTAAAAGCTTATCGATACTTACGATCGCGTAAATGCTGTTAACGTGGCGCCGTAAAGGCCAATAAAACCAATTTTAATTCAATGTATTTATCGGAATACACAAGTCACATTACACTGACGTTACACATGAATTAGGTAAGATTCTAATTTACTGTTTTGGAACGCGTTTATAGGCTCATGTAAATTCAGCCAGTTAGGTGTTACAAGATTTTTTCTGAGGGGCTTTTACAGACAGTAGGGTTTTTACAAGTAGCGAATGTCTGTTATAACCGCGCTCATTTGACTTTTTGCGGCTCAAGTGATGTGCGTTGGAAGTAGTAAATTATCGCTAGCGTAAAGGAAAGCATCGCAAGGGAAAGTCTTCAGTCTGAGAGATCTTCAGTTTTTATATGAAAGTATTGTGAATGCTGCCAAACATCTTTCTTGATCAGTGCTGTGGAAAATGACTTTTTTGTGCTGAGTAGAGGTTCGTTTCTGCTGAGTCCAGTGTTGCGACAGTTTATAAACTGGAGTGAAATCAAGGGAAATCTGCACTCATAGTCTGGTTTCACGTCGCATTAAAATATCTTAGAATTTTAGCGTATCAATACAAGAATATAAAAGCTTTTCTTTGAGTCATTTGATGAATACTGTTGTTTGAGATACACGAACGTAACAATTTAGCTACGGCGTAGAATCTGTCCATACTTCTTTCAATCATAAGTCACAAAATGACGGATGATGGAACGTTCTCTATATTTTTTTCAAAATAAAATATAGTACCGGTGCTTTGTCAATACTGGCTTTTGATAAAATTTGATTTTAGCTACAGGTATATAAGTATATAAGGCTCAGGCCTTGATAGAAAAATCGATCTTGTTTTCCAAGTATTGTTTTATATTTAAATCAAATTACTGTTAAACATTTGTAAATAATTCCAATCAAGACTTGAACCTAACCAACCCAATTCGCTTATATGAATAGGTACTGAACTATTCCACTTGCTTTTAGGCAAACTAATGCTCAGCATTCATTCATTTATTACCCACCTAGATGCATATAATAATAATAATAATATTCCACCACATTCACACAACACCATCTAGTCCCAAACTAAGCAGAGCTTGTACTATGGGTACTAGACAATAAGTCGAGGCAGCACTTCAACACTAATTAAACGTAGATTAATTAGAGACCTAATAGGGTACAATGCGCCACATAGTTACGCCGCATTGTTATGTGTATGTATCAAATCTCTACTCTCAACAGGATTCAAAGCAGGTTATCGAATCTGCATAAAAATTATGTACCTATTTTTAAATCCTTCGTAATTTCAAAAGCACTTGACTCTGCTTATGACATAGTAACGGAAAATTATGGTTAGCGGCAATATTTCTTTATTTATGTGAAGGCTGCTAACTCGACATTGAATAGGCATCATAATAATATCTTCATAATATTTTCACGAATAATAATTTCGATAGACTTTCTTCAAATGCATAGAAAAACAAGGAAAGAAAAATGCTGATATTGCCACGTAAGAAATAGGTGGGACGATAAATTAAACGTTATTCATTTTTAATACGCTGTTTTTGTAAGTTTCAGTTTGCAATTATCCGGATTTTATAATATTCGCTTCTTTCAATATTTCCCTGTTTGTACATAACTAATCAACATTACATACATACATACATAGACCCATGCCCGCTTCCCCGAAGGGGCAGGCAGAGGCATACCAAACGCCCACTTTTCGCCAGTGTTTTGATCCCACGTAATTGGTGGCGAGCCTATTTCCGCTTATTGGGACATTTTGCTTGCCAGAGCCTCGTCCGTTGATCGGCAGGTGCACCACTTGCAGGTGAGGTTGGCTTGGGGCCCTACGCTCTTGGTGGGAACCCTATGCACCCATTTATTAACATTAAAGATACATTATTAACATTAAAGAGTAATAAATATAAAGAAATAACTAGATAATAAGTTTCAAATCAAAATATTAATTTAGTTGGTACATCTAGAATATTATAACATCTTTGTTTTACGGACCTTTTGGCTAGTAAGTTTGCAAGATGGATGGATCCGTTCCAACGCGTGGGGCTAATTGTAGGTGGAGAAAGTCGTGTCAAGTCAAAGCGAGGCCTGACTTACGGGTTGTGTAATGGAAACTGACAAGTTTTGACTATGGTGGTTGTAGATTCATAAAATAATAATGTGAGCACATACAAACATATTACTTTGAACAACGTTCAGTTTGATAAGTCGAGTCAAGTTTGATTTTATGAAAGTTCCTTTGTGTGACAGAAATGGAAATTTACATACATACATACATATCGTCACGCCTTTAACCCCAAAGGGGTAGGCAGAGGTGTATTTCTACACCCACTTTTCGCCAGATATACTTTAGTCCCACGTAATAAGGGGGGAGCCTATTGACGTACCGGGCACATTTCCAGACTCCGTGCTGCTACTGAGAATTTCGTGACAGAAAAACCCAATAACACTGCCCGACCCAGGAATCGAACCCGGGACCTCCCGATCCCACGCGCACATTTATGCCGCGAGACCAACGAGGCAGTCAGTCAAAATGGAAATTTCTAATAGAAAATACGTAAGATTTAGGTACCTATTCAATTGTAAAGTATGATTTTATACAATATATCCCTAAATTAATGATTACTGATAAATCTATTATGATATCAAAGTGAAAGAAAATTTCAAAGTTGTTCTCGACGATCAACCTACACAACAAAGTATTAAAAATCTTTTTCATAGAAGAGACTTTGCTTGTGACCCAAACAAGTGGCTAAGTTGTACCACCTTGTATTTTCCGTTATTATATTGATCCTGATGCCACATAAATATATTGCTGAACCTAATAATATTTATTTTTAAAAATATTGAACAAAATTTGTTTGGCTATAGAAAGGATACCGAAGATAAAACGAAATACAGATTATTATTATGTACACCAGGAAACTGCCACCCTAGACTGAAAATATGAAACGAAAACTCATACGAGCCGTAACAGTAAGCAACTTAGCAAACGATTAATTTTAACGCTAGCTTATATCACTGTAAACACTAAAGAGCTATTTTAATTACAGAACTACTCATAACTTGTACTCGTAACATTGTTTGAGGGCGTTAAATTATAAAATATAATTAAGCAATGTTGTAAATTAAATTTAAACAGTCTGTAAGGTCAACATTTGGGCGGCATTTATCTCTGTAGCGAGACTGTTTTGGAAGTGTTAGAGGGTGCTAGGATACTTCCGTCGCCAAGACCTCTGCTTGGAGTCTCCAGGAGATTTATGCCGTGACCCTCGCAATAAACAACGCCCACTGAGACCTATGTTTAGCGGGAATAGCACAAATCTTGAGAAACACGTCTCAGATTGTCCCGAAACTACTCAGCGTGACTGATCGTGCTCATTACGCTGTTATAATTAAAAGTAATTGGATTATGTGGTTTGAAGTTGACGTTATTTGGTGGTCACGTAAGTTATTATATTATAATTTATCAAGAGCTACAATTAATGAATTCATTGTTTAAGGTTTTTAACATCAACACAACATGTAAAAATTACGAGAATTCGGCAGTACCTATGTGGCGTGTTTCTTTATATAAATATAATTGTAGTTGTTGATATACATATGTATACTGCATAACATTTATAAGTTAAGTTTTTATTTTATTATTATTATATGCAAATTAATTCCTATGTATAATGTGTGTTTGAAATAGAAATAGTTTTTATGATAAGTCAAGTCGATTATATCGATTTAGTAACGTTTAGTTTAGTCTATTGAAAATTTCTGACTATGGTCACACTGAACTGTCAACTTCCCTTTCCGAAAAAGACTTTTTTGTGAGCACACCTTTTGCATTTCGTGTGAATTGTATAATTGAACTAAATTGAGTAAACCCTCGTAAAACTGCCGCTTTGACTTCCGGCAAAGTTTATGATAAATTTGTGACATTTGAACATTGACTTTTGTAAAACTGTAATTGTGAATCCTGTGAACGTGCATCGTGCTCTCGTGTCAAGACGGAGAGGACATCAAGTTGGAAGGAACAGCTAAGTGGATAATTCATTCAATCTATCGTGGCCACCTTAGTTTTGTTTGTTTTTCCCTAACTTAGTTCCAGGCCTGACAACATTGAAGATATCAGGTAAGTTGAAAAATAATATTGATAATTGTAATTCGCTGTGCAACGCAGTGCACTGTGTCTGGATATATTGTCTATCGTGGTCTGGAGTAGGACTTCGCCGAATTGGATTCTGTGGTATTTATGCGATTCTCTTGTTATTTTGGCCAACATTATGAGTTAATCATATAGGTCCACTCAAGAACATCATCAGGAGCATCAGTAAGATTTGGTAAGACATTTTATTAATATTAGAATTTATATTCATTCGCTGTGCTACCACAGTATATGTTAGACTTTTGCCTTGGGCTGAGACTGGATGAATTAATCGCTTCCACTGATCTCTGTAAACCTTACCCGATCTCAGCTCAAACTCTAGACATAATTTTTGGTGCAGAGCTGTAGTTGAAACTTAGCCGTTGATTGTATCTGAACTCAGATTGGTGTTGTATGAGCTATATATCTTGTTTGTAAACAGTGTTATAGTGTTCTCAGGTCAGTATTGTCTAAAGTACATAATATTTAATTGTATAAGTTGACCTAGATAATTTGAAACACATTGTCATACATAACCTCAATAAGTAATTGTTTGACTTGTATTGTTGAAATCTAGCTATAACCTGTTGTTGTTAGCATTAATAAGTCAGTTTGTTTGGATACATAACAGCTGTACGTATCAATAAATTTAGTAAATTTAGTTAATTTAAATTAAGTTGAAACATTATAACAACCAAACTTTTGATAAACCTTTGTTTTGTTATAATATATAGATAATATTGTTAGGTAACACATATTCTGTGCTTACTTACTATTGCATATCTCAAATAACACAGCCAGTCTGTCTGTTGCAAGTAATTAATTAACTAATTTGAAGTTTCAACTTTTGTTAACTTTGACTTTGTTTTATGCCAAAATATATTGAAACTATTAATTTTGTTGGTCAGTAGATACCTGTCACTTGCCTGCACTTGCAGTAAACAGGCTAATACTTTATTGGTTTCAAAGAATTAAGAAAAATTAAGTTTTGATTGTTAATATTATTAACGCTTGTCCGGGCTCTTTTGAAATTTGGTTATGTCAGCTATCAAGGACTTGCGTGCGGCTGCTGGTGCTATTGCATAAGATTTGCGCTGGTTTGCCTCGGCCAGTGCCTTAGTGAACCGGCCTGATCGCCAGCAGGCCTAACTACAAAGGTACGAGCGGATCGATGATCGCCTGGCAAGTGTGGAACAGCAATTTCGCATTTTCAGCGCTTGCTGTCTCGAAGTGTCAGTTAATGAATTCACCGCTAACCAGCGAAATAAGGTCAGCGAAGATTATGCCCAGGTCTTAGACCTGTATGATGCTGTCTCCAATAGTGCGAGACAACTAGTTGCCGACAGAGACGGGTAACCCGGCTTGAAGCAGGAGCTTCTTAGGACAGCACCGGGGCTGGTGAGTAGGCTCCCTACTTTAGACCTCCCACATTTTGATGGCTGCCTAGTAAGCTACCTGGGCTTCGTTAATTTGTTTGACAGCCTGGTCAATGATAGGGCTGACCTTCGGCCGGCACAAAAATTGGCCTATTTGATGTCGGTTCTGGATGGGGAGGCTAAGGGCCTCATCCAGCATCTGCCCGTGTCTGACGAGGCGTACCAGACGGCTCGGGACCTAATTACCCGTAGGTACCATAACAAGCGTGGCCTCGCCGACACGCATATTGAACAGATTTTGAGTTTGCCCACGCTCACACGGGTCTCTGGGTTGCGCACCCAACTTTTGAACCCGCTTTTGGTGGCCATCAACAAACATCAACTTAAGTGCCTTGACCTGCCCGTGGACCAATGGTCCTATCTATTGGTGCACATTGTACTGAAAAAGCTGCCTGCCGACCTGACGTCGCGTTTTGAGCAGCGCTTTGGTGGGGATAGTGCGACCCATCTGCCCCCCTTTGCTGACCTGGAGAGGTTCCTGGAGGATGAGTGCCGGGTCTTGGACAACTCCGGTGGTGACACGCCGGCTAAGACGCAGCCGCCCAAGGTCAAGGAGCAGGCTCGCGTTCACACCCGAGGCAATGTTGACCGGCGCCCTCCTCGCTTTGCAGTCACGCAGAGCCCAGCGGAGTGCTCTTACTGCAAGGTCACGGGGCACAGAACGGCCAGTTGCAGGGCATTTTTGGACCTGCATGTTGCCTCTAGTAGGCGCATCGCGAATGCCCGCCGCCTTTGCTTCTCTTGTTTGGGGTCCCACTACCAGCGAGACTGCCCAAACTCTCGCCCCTGTCCTCACTGTGGAGGACAGCATTTGGACATTCTCTGCATGAATGCCAGAGAGGTAGGCCGCTTGTCCAACCAGCCGACGCCGCGCACGGGCGGGTGTTTTGAAGGTGGCAGCCGAGGCTCACTGGCGCGCAGCCGAAAGTCGCCTCGCTTAATTGATCGCCACTCACCCCGCTTGGAGAACCGTAGCGTGCGCACGCCTCCTCTCTCTCGCGCACCTGAATGTGCGACTGCTCAGCGTCACCAGCACCATGATTGCTGCCCCAGGTATTCCCCTCCTTTGGCGGAGCGTCCCCGCCTTGACTCGCGCCCACCTCGTTTTGGGCGGGTGCGTCATTATGACCCCCCACAGATGGCGCGCGGATCGAGTCATCGCGCTTTTGAGGACTTCAAGCCGCACCCTCATTTTGACTTGCCAGGTCCTGGCCAACGGTCGCCGCCCAGGCAACAATAGGTCATTGACCCCTGCCCTATAACTCCAACCTCCCCCATTGAGACCGTTATCCTACCAACGGTTGCTGTTAGGGTCTGGGGACCCACGGGGACCTCTGTTGTTGTCCGTGCTATATTGGACACAGGTTCACAATGTTACATTGTTTCCACTTATTTGGTAGGGCAGGTTAAATTAAATATGGGCTCTTTTCCCAATTGTATACGGGGCATAGGGGACGTGGCCTCTAATGTTGAAGGGCAAGTTAAGGTTTTGTTTGGCCCTGTTGAATCTTCACACCCGAGGATTAAAACCTCGGCTATTGTGCTGAAGAATATTTTGGGTATGCATCCGCAGAAGCAGCTACCTGCTGCTGTGGTGAATTTGACATCGGGATTGGAACTGGCAGACCCCAAATTTGACACACCGGGACAAATAGACTTGTTGATTGGCTCTGATGTCCTCGGTGGAATTTTGATTGGTGGGAAACGGGTCTTGGTGCCAAATGGTTTGACTGCCATCCCGACAATATTTGGATTTGCCTTGATGGGACCTGTACCTAGGGACCCCCCTCCACCCGAACTTGATAATTTGTTGGCTGTAGGCTCTGCTCTCTCAGATGCGGTTCAGAGGTTTTGGGAGGTAGAGGAGCCCCCTCAAGCTGCCCGTTTGAATCCAGAACATGAGGAGTGCGAGCTGTTTTTCCAGAACAACACTGGTCGACTCCGTTCTGGTGGGATCACTACGAGGCTACCTTTTCTGTCTGTTCGGTCTCCGCTTGGTGAGTCACGACCTTTAGCCGAAAAGAGATTGTTAGCTATGGAGCGTCACATGGGTCGTGATCCGGAGCTCAGACAGAAGTACATTGAGTTCATGAGAGAATATGAACAATTGGGACACATGTCCGTGTCAAATTTGGATTGGCGCACAAAGGTTTGTGACGTCATCACCAGCTTCCGACGACATCAGGTTGTCTTTGTGGCCGATATAAAAATGATGTTCAGGCAGACGATTATCCACCCTGATGACCGTCGCTTCCAGCTGATCCTTTGGAGAGAGTCTCCTCGCGATCCCATGGTCGTCTACGAGCTCAATACTTATACGTACGGGTTAAGGTCAAGCCCCTATTTGGCAATACGTTCTCTTTGGAAGCTCGCAGACCGCGAAGGCTTACGTTTCCCACGAGCCTCCGCCATCTTGAAAGACGATATTTACGTCGATGACATTTGCTCGGACGCCTCCACAGCGGACGAGGCGATCCTCCTGCGGGACGAGTTTATAGGTATTTTGGCCTCCGCTGGTTATGAGTTGCGCAAATGGATTTCCAACTCACCAGTGCTTTTGGAAGGCTTGCCAGAGGATCATCAGCAGGATCCACATTTGTTTGAGATTGTTGACAACCCTGCCATGATGGCTGTTCTCGGCGTTCAGTACAGACCAGTCCAAGACATCTTTACGTATAACGTAGACTTGAATTTGCCTTGTTCTTGGACTAAACGTCTCGTGTTGTCTACTGTCGCCAGAACCTTTGATTCAAACGGTTGGATCTGTCCAGTTATATTTTGGGCAAAATGCTTCTTGCAGAAGCTTTGGACAGCAGGATTGACCTGGGACGAACCTCTACACGGTACTCTTGTTGAGGAATGGACATCTTTTGTATCCTCACTTCCTGCCGTCAACGAGATGTCCTTGCCTCGTCCCATCCTTCCTCCCGGGAAGTACAAGGCCACCCTTCACGGGTTTTGTGACGCCTCGGAACGTGGTCACGCGGCCGTGGTGTACTTGCGCACAGTCAGTGCCTCAGGTCAGGTGAGAGTTTCCCTGATCATGGCGAAGAGCAAGGTTGCACCCCTTCGGACATCTCTGACCATTCCGAAATTGGAGCTCTCGGGAGCAGCCCAACTCGTGCGATTGTTGAATCACGTGTCTAACACTTTGGGTAAAACAATTTGTATTAATGGGACCTACGCCTATACAGACAGCCAAATTGTTCTCTGTTGGTTGAAGGCGTCTGTCCACACTTTGGAAGTATTTGTCGCTAATCGCGTTTCCCAAATACAAAAATCTGAAGTCACGGTTGTTTGGAGACACGTGCCAGGTGAGCTCAACCCCGCTGATTGTGCCTCGCGCGGATGCTTGACGCCTGGTTTGATAGGTCATTCGCTGTGGTGGGGTCTGGAATGGTTGAGTCGACCAGAAATTGATTGGCCTCGAACACCAGTTTTGAATACTACCAATTTGCCGGGTCTACGAACACCCGCTGTTGAGAAGGTGGAATGCGCCTTCGACTCCGATTTCTTGCTGAATCGCTACAGCTCCCTTGACAAGTTGTTAGGTGTTACTGCTTGGATAAAGCGTTTTGTTTTTAATTTTAGGCACCCACAACAGAAACGTCTGCCACCGTTTATCTCACCACAGGAACGACAGGAATCCCTCACCTTTTGGGTTCGTTCTGTGCATTTGCGCATCGAAATTGTCGGAAGCTGTCTCTAAATTGAACCCCTTTTTGGACGATACGGGTCTCTTGCGCGTTGAAGGGGGTCTCAAGAACGCCAACCTCCCTTACGGGGCTCGTCACCCCCTTTTGTTACCCAAAGACGGTCATGTGGTACGCTTGTTGGTAACTGACCGTCACCTTAAAAATTCGCATGCTGGTTGTAATGCGCTCTTGGCCATTTTGCAACGCGAGTTTTGGATTTTGTCTGTCCGAAGAATTATCCGGAGTGTTGTCTTTCGCTGCATCCCTTGCTATAACCTCGAGGCTTCTACCATGCAGCCCTTGATGGGAGACTTACCGGCAGATCGCGTAACTGAGAGCAGGACGTTTGACGGTGTTGGCACAGACTTTGCTGGTCCCTTTTTGGTGAAAACGTCGACACTTCGAAACAGCAAGACTGTTAAGGCCTACTTGTGTGTTTTTACCTGGAAAATATAAAAAAAATCTTTCGCTTAAAGTATGTGTTGTTTCAAAGAAAATAAATATTAAAATATATTTATTTATATTTATTTATCATTTACTAACGAAATATAGAGTTTACAGCTCATCAAAAGTTAGCTGTCTGCTACAACCCGGCAGGTTTTCTTTTTTCTCGTCGAAACTTAAAGGCAGTGTGTGAGGTGATGAGGCTTCAATACTTATTACCCGACTACGGCGAAGCCAAAAGGAAGGGTTATGTTTTTGGCAGTCTATGTATTTATGTTTGTATGTTCCACCGTAGCGCCTAAATTACTGAACCAATTTTAATAAATAGGGTGTCAATAGATTCGTAATAATAGCCCAGGTGTCATAGGCTATATAGATTTTATCAAAATTTTCTATTACGGAATTAATAGCTCAGATTCCAACCTCAAAAAACAATAAACTGCCATAATCATTACGTTTTTGATATCAAAAGAAAGGTATTGGTGAGCAAATTACAAATATGTACATATATTATACTGGTTCAGTCAAAATATAACTTTAAGACGCGGTTATACATACAATTCACGCGTTTCAGACCCTTTGTGTTACCTATTTTTCTTTCTTTCTTCTTAAAAATATGACAATGTAAATATTGCACGATGATACAAACCTCAAATAATACAACCACCCAAAATATACGGTTTACCCAAAGTTCATAAGATGCATGTACCTCTGCGACCAATAGTGAGCCAAATATATTCACCCACATACGGCTTGGCGAAACACATAAGTAAGGTACTGCAACCGTTAGTAGGTAAGGCAGCATCTTTCGTCAAGGACTCTCGCCACTTTATTGCCATCATCAAAAGCGTGACAAGGGAACCAGACGAGGTGATGGTGAGTTTTGATACGGAGTCACTATTTACCAATGTTCCAGTTCAAGATTGCCTTAAGATGGTTGACAGGAAGTTAGAGGAAAACGGTATATCTAAATCATACATTGTTCTGCTATAGAATTGCTTAGAAGGAAACTACTTCTTATATTGTGGACAACATTATCTCCAGATTGACGAGGTGGCCGTGGGTAGCCCAGTAGCACCGGTAATGGCCAATATCTAGATGAAGTACCTCGAAGAATCCATAGATATGCAGGCATCTAATGTGAAGCTATGGAAAAGGTACGTCGATGTAGTATTCTGTATAATGAAGGGCAATAAGCAAGACGTTATCGTCTTGCTTATTGCCCTTATTCGCACATAGATTAAACTCCATACATCCGAACATCAGATTTACATTTGAAATGGAGGTGGATGGATCGTTGTTCTTTCTTGACGTAAAAGTGACAGTTAAAGACAATGGCACCCTGGGACACACTGTGTACAGAAAACCGACCCACATTGACAGGTATCTCAACGCGTTTTCGCGTCATCACCCGCGACACTTGGCATCCGTTGTGACGTCCCTATTGAACAGGGCGTATGACATCTGTGACCCTGAACACTTAAGCAGTGAGCTCCAACATGTTCAGGAGGTACTTAGACGTAACGGATACAAGAATGAGATACACCGTCTGAAGAGGAGGGACCATAAACCTGAGGTGAGCAGGGTGCCGGCTTACATGCCCTACCTAAAAGGAGTAAAGGTCAAAGTTGGAACAGTACTCAAGAAATACTTCATTTAGACTGTATATAGACCACTTTCCAAGATAGCACACAATTTGCGCAGTTCAAAGCATGTCATTCCTTTTCAAACACCTGGTGTCTACAAGGTCGATTGCAGTTGTGGTTGTTCCTATATCGGACAGACCAAGCGAACAATTGCGGAAAGGGTCAAGGAACACATCGCAGCTGTGGAAAATCGACAAGTAAATAAATAAGTACGCTATAGCTGAACATCTATTGGAGTCTGGACCAAACCATTGGATTGAACTATATCAACCACAGGTCTTGTCCACCAAACGTCACTATTACTCCAGGATAGTGCGTGAAGCGGTTGAAATAAAAAAACAAGAATTTCAACCGGGAGGATGGATTTAGATTATCAACAACTTGGAATCCAGTCATCAATAAGTGTAAACACCGCCGCAATGATACAGCTCAACAGTGTGTAGACGTCTAATGACGTCTGCACACTGTTGAGCTGTATCAGTGTAGTTTGTCGAGGTACCAACAGTGCAGTTAAAAACAAAAATAAAAATCAAGTGAGGGTAGGTGCCAAAACCCACACAACACAAGGACGGCGCTGAGCTCACCAGTCCCGCCGCGACCACGGCTGAAGCAAATCAGCCGAAACGTTGGCAAAAAACCGAGGTATTTATGCCTTAAATAAATTAGTTATCGCGAGTAAGACCCGCTATATAACCTTGTACAATTGCACGGTGAGTTTGTTTACATGACCCATTGGGATACCGAAAAGGATTAAATAAAATAAAAGTTTTAAAACTAAAACCCGACTACGTCAAAATGGAGACTAAAAAGAACGAAACAAGAAAATAGCTCATTCAGATACAAATCCAGAAAAGTATAAGTACAGAAATGCTCAAGCAAGAGCCGTGGTCGCACCTATTGTGGGGTGCCAGGAACACTCAACTGCATTAAACAAACATGGCAGGTAACTACATGTACACTAGTATAAATAAAATAGGTGCGACCACGGCTCTAGCTTGAGCATTTCTGTACTTATACTTTTCTGGATTTGTATCTGAATGAGCTATTTTCTTGTTTCGTTCTTTTTAGTCTCCATTTTGACGTAGTCGGGTTTTAGTTTTAAAACTTTTATTTTATTGTTTGTCTTTCCACAAAGGCCGTTTATTTGGAACTGGTCTCCTCGCTTACGACCGAGGCATTTGTAGCCACATTTGACAGATTTGTATCCCGCAGAGGGCTGCCTTCCTTGATCCGTTCTGATTGCGGCACTAACTTCAAGGGCACGTATAATTATTTGAATGATGTTGTTAATTTCCTTGAAACCAACAAGGCTGATATAGGTGATAGGTTTGCTCGACGTGGGATAAATTGGTTGTTTTCCCCACCAAATTGTCCACACTGGGGTGGTATTTTTGAGGCCGCTGTTAAATCGGCCAAAACACACTTGCGCAGGACAATCGGTGAATCTGTCTTTACGTTTGAGGAATTCGCAACTGTGTTTTGTAAGATTGAGGCCGTTTTGAACTCTCGGCCATTGTGCCCGATCTCCTCAGATCCGAATGATTTGGAGGCACTTACGCCGGGCCATTTTTTGATTGGTCGCCCACTTGTCGCCTTGCCTAAGTACCCCTATATTGATACGAGACCTGGTCGTCTCTCGCGTTTTGAATTGGTACGCCAGATTACTCAGAGCTTTTGGAAACGCTGGAATTTGGAATATTTGCACATACTCCAGCAACGCGTTAAGTGGACCGACAAGACCGATCCACCCAAGATTGGTGGCCTCGTTTTGATCACGGAGGCTAACCTTCCGCCACTCAGATAGCGCAGGGGGCGCATTCTTCGTTTGGTAACTGGGGCTGATGGAGTTCCCCGATTTGCTGAGGTTTTGGTGGACGGTTCGATTCTGAGGAGAGCGGTTGCAACATTGTCACGTCTACCAACCGATTAGCGGACCGGTAGGCCGGTCCGGGGCGGGTGGATGTTTGAAATAGAAATAGTTTTTATGATAAGTCAAGTCGATTAAATCGATTTAGTAACGTTTAGTTTAGTCTATTGAACATTTCTGACTATGGTCACACTGAACTGTCAACTTCCCTTTCCGAAAAAGACTTTTTTGTGAGCACACCTTTTGCATTTCGTGTGAATTGTATAATTGAACTAAATTGAGTTAACCCTCGTAAAACTGCCGCTTTGACTTCCGGCAAAGTTTGTGATAAATTTGTGACATTTGAACATTGACTTTTGTAAAACTGTAATTGTGAATCCTGTGAACGTGCATCGTGCTCTCGTGTCAAGACGGAGAGGACATCAAGTTGGAAGGAACAGCTAAGTGGATAATTCATTCAATCTATCGTGGCCACCTTAGTTTTGTTTGTTTTTCCCTAACTTAGTTCCAGGCCTGACAACATTGAAGATATCAGGTAAGTTGAAATATAATATTGATACTTGTAATTCGCTGTGCAACGCAGTGCATTGTGTCTGGATATATTGTCTATCGTGCTCAGGTAGATGTATTACAGACTTCCACTGCGCACCTTAGAACAATTTCCTACCTGCCTACGGTAACTCTAGACAATATGTATAATAATTTTAGTGAGATTTTATATTTATCATCTTTATTCTCCACGTTTGTATATTTGTCGGACGCGCAGACATAATTCGTATTAGAGAATAAGTTGGTCCGCCGCCTCCTCGATGTATTGTATGCGAGCGACCGGTGCTCAACCGCGCGGCAACGCCCTGTGGCGCTGCGCCCGCGCACATCGCTGGGCAGTCAGCCAGATACATCGAGACGCGACAATATACTTATTCGCTCCGCGCTTATACGCAGCTACCTCCGCTATATGTATAATAATTGTTACTTGAAAATCTTAGTGCTTGTGCTTTCTGCCTATTACTTACTCCTTCTGACTGTGACTTTCTTCTGTGTTCTATTGTGTGCTTGAACAATATAAACTTTACTTCTTTCAAGACTGCTTTTCCTTTCTCTGCATACCAGCAAGACCTGCAAACCGTAAGTCAATACCTAGCACACTACAACTAAACCTATATAAAATCCATGGCTGTGGGAATCAGTTTATATTTCAAATAAACTTAATCTTAAAATCTAAACGTTGGCTTTTGTAATATTTTTACCGATAATAATAAAGTAGTTTCAAAATTAGATTTAATTTTCGTAGTAGGACGAAAATACTTCATTTACAAAAAAAAACATTTCACTTGAATGATATTGTATTAAAATATATTATGTGTGCGTATATTTTGTTCAGCATAGATTTTTTAGTAAAATATTTCGCCAAGTTATATTTTTACCCGACTACGGCGAAGCCAAAAGGAAGGGTTATGTTTTTGGCAGTCTATGTATTTATGTTTGTATGTTCCACCGTAGCGCCTAAATTACTGAACCAATTTTAATAAATAGGGTGTCAATAGATTCGTAATAATAGCCCAGGTGTCATAGGCTATATAGATTTTATCAAAATTTTCTATTACGGAATTAATAGCTCAGATTCCAACCTCAAAAAACAATAAACTGCCATAATCATTACGTTTTTGATATCAAAAGAAAGGTATTGGTGAGCAAATTACAAATATGTACATATATTATACTGGTTCAGTCAAAATATAACTTTAAGACGCGGTTATACATACAATTCACGCGTTTCAGACCCTTTGTGTTACCTATTTTTCTTTCTTTCTTCTTAAAAATATGACAATGTAAATATTGCACGATGATACAAACCTCAAATAATACAACCACCCAAAATATACGGTTTACCCAAAGTTCATAAGATGCATGTACCTCTGCGACCAATAGTGAGCCAAATATATTCACCCACATACGGCTTGGCGAAACACATAAGTAAGGTACTGCAACCGTTAGTAGGTAAGGCAGCATCTTTCGTCAAGGACTCTCGCCACTTTATTGCCATCATCAAAAGCGTGACAAGGGAACCAGACGAGGTGATGGTGAGTTTTGATACGGAGTCACTATTTACCAATGTTCCAGTTCAAGATTGCCTTGAGATGGTTGACAGGAAGTTAGAGGAAAACGGTATATCTAAATCATACATTGTTCTGCTATAGAATTGCTTAGAAGGAAACTACTTCTTATATTGTGGACAACATTATCTCCAGATTGACGAGGTGGCCGTGGGTAGCCCAGTAGCACCGGTAATGGCCAATATCTAGATGAAGTACCTCGAAGAATCCATAGATATGCAGGCATCTAATGTGAAGCTATGGAAAAGGTACGTCGATGTAGTATTCTGTATAATGAAGGGCAATAAGCAAGACGTTATCGTCTTGCTTATTGCCCTTATTCGCACATAGATTAAACTCCATACATCCGAACATCAGATTTACATTTGAAATGGAGGTGGATGGATCGTTGTTCTTTCTTGACGTAAAAGTGACAGTTAAAGACAATGGCACCCTGGGACACACTGTGTACAGAAAACCGACCCACATTGACAGGTATCTCAACGCGTTTTCGCGTCATCACCCGCGACACTTGGCATCCGTTGTGACGTCCCTATTGAACAGGGCGTATGACATCTGTGACCCTGAACACTTAAGCAGTGAGCTCCAACATGTTCAGGAGGTACTTAGACGTAACGGATACAAGAATGAGATACACCGTCTGAAGAGGAGGGACCGTAAACCTGAGGTGAGCAGGGTGCCGGCTTACATGCCCTACCTAAAAGGAGTAAAGGTCAAAGTTGGAACAGTACTCAAGAAATACTTCATTTAGACTGTATATAGACCACTTTCCAAGATAGCACACAATTTGCGCAGTTCAAAGCATGTCATTCCTTTTCAAACACCTGGTGTCTACAAGGTCGATTGCAGTTGTGGTTGTTCCTATATCGGACAGACCAAGCGAACAATTGCGGAAAGGGTCAAGGAACACATCGCAGCTGTGGAAAATCGACAAGTAAATAAATAAGTACGCTATAGCTGAACATCTATTGGAGTCTGGACCAAACCATTGGATTGAAATATATCAACCACAGGTCTTGTCCACCAAACGTCACTATTACTCCAGGATAGTGCGTGAAGCGGTTGAAATAAAAAAACAAGAATTTCAACCGGGAGGATGGATTTAGATTATCAACAACTTGGAATCCAGTCATCAATAAGTGTAAACACCGCCGCAATGATACAGCTCAACAGTGTGTAGACGTCTAATGACGTCTGCACACTGTTGAGCTGTATCAGTGTAGTTTGTCGAGGTACCAACAGTGCAGTTAAAAACAAAAATAAAAATCAAGTGAGGGTAGGTGCCAAAACCCACACAACACAAGGACGGCGCTGAGCTCACCAGTCCCGCCGCGACCACGGCTGAAGCAAATCAGCCGAAACGTTGGCAAAAAACCGAGGTATTTATGCCTTAAATAAATTAGTTATCGCGAGTAAGACCCGCTATATAACCTTGTACAATTGCACGGTGAGTTTGTTTACATGACCCATTGGGATACCGAAAAGGATTAAATAAAATAAAAGTTTTAAAACTAAAACCCGACTACGTCAAAATGGAGACTAAAAAGAACGAAACAAGAAAATAGCTCATTCAGATACAAATCCAGAAAAGTATAAGTACAGAAATGCTCAAGCAAGAGCCGTGGTCGCACCTATTGTGGGGTGCCAGGAACACTCAACTGCATTAAACAAACATGGCAGGTAACTACATGTACACTAGTATAAATAAAATAGGTGCGACCACGGCTCTAGCTTGAGCATTTCTGTACTTATACTTTTCTGGATTTGTATCTGAATGAGCTATTTTCTTGTTTCGTTCTTTTTAGTCTCCATTTTGACGTAGTCGGGTTTTAGTTTTAAAACTTTTATTTTATTGACTTCAATTTACGTAAAAACGTTCAATATACTTACGTAAAATAAGCGTAAAAACTACGGCTATTTAATTCAATCACATAAATGGAAAAGGCTTGTCACGCTGCCACGAATTACAAAATTAGTTTTCTTTCACAAAGGCTGATCATAAAGTAATGTTCAAAAACAGGAATTGTATTCGACTGGTTTTAATGAAAATCTACAATATTGTGATTTCATTTGGAAAATAGTTCGTTTTCATAAATCATTTAAACCAAACTATTACTAAAATAAACGAAGCTTAAAAATACTGAAAATATCTTGTGCACAGAGAAATTGCGAAACAAAAGCAGTATGTAGTAAAATGCTTCATTGGACTGAATCGTTAAAAATCAATGCACATAAACTTGAAATCCAATTTATTTTGATTCTATTCAGAGTTTGCACGGCACCATACGCTCAAATATCATTAGTTTAGCTCGCTACGTGACAACGGACGTTTGTTTCTGATTCTGCTGGGAATTTTAGACGCAATTGTGTGTTTTTACATCATGGACCGACCACACTTGATTAGTGTTGGCCATACTCGACCGACATCACCCGTATATCAAGGAATGTTACATACATTATGTTGATACATATACTCGTAAGCCAATGCTAAACAATAGGCTCAACTCCAGATAATATTGACCGATTTAACTTATTATTTTTTACCCGACTAAGGGCGAAGCCAAAAGGAAGGGTAAAGTTTTTGGCAGTCTATTCAATGAAATATAGGTAAGATATTTCAAAGAACACATTTGTCAATAAAATTCAAATCGTTATTAATGCTGTATTTTAAAATGGTCTTATTGAAAATAATGCGTGATAGTCACGAGATGATTGATAAAAACAACAGTCGTGACTACGGTTGGTGTAATGCATGCCAAACGTGCGGTACGTCACCTCGTTTGCCTCCAATAACATAAAATAAATAAAAGAAAAGCGGGGCCCAGTCTCCAAGGGCGTTGGATCGCAACCGGGATAGTGGTGGAACGCTGATTATACGGTGTTTCTCAATAATAAACTTAACTTAGTGCAAAGGTCTCAATGAATCTGAATTGCTCTCTGAATAAGTTGTTTCACATATCTACGTACATACCTGTTTTCCCTAGCGACCCAGAAATTATCTCTACTACGGCGGAGCTTTATAAACAGAATAAAATTAGTTTCATGCATGCTCTTCGATTAAGGGTACTTCTAACCTGTCCATATCTAAGAGCATGCATGAAAAATTTTATGGGAGTGAATGAAGCAAGAGAGATAATATATGCCAGGATCGTTGCAAATGGCGTTCCGTAGTCTCTGCCTACCCCTCCGGGAAACAGGCGTGAGTCTATGTATGTATGTAAAATTATTTTCAATCTTGCTAAACGAATTGCTAGGGAAAGTTGACTAAATATGATATTTTCTGCATATTTTTATCGGTTTAAATTAGCTATACTTCAAATGACAAAGCTATTAAATGTCTTTATGTATACATATTTGTTGGGCCGTTATAGACCCTTTGTTAAAGGCGCTCGTTGTTAGTAGGTAGATGCTTATTGTACTATGACGAGTTCCTTTACCGCGAAATCCGCGAATGATCTTACAAACATTCAAACAATAGACACAAAGAACAGCCAGATTCTGAACGAAATTTCTAGATCACCCAAATAGTTGTCCCCGTCTGTATATATTGATTTTGCTTCATTACTTTCGTAATATACATAAATATACTATATGAAACATTAATTAGGTACTTTGGAAAGAAACAAGCTAGTTTTATAGCATTATGAATTTTCAATATTCATTCTCAAATATGAGAATTTAATTTTTGGTATAATAAAACAAAATCTGAGTTATATTTATTTCAGGGCAAATGTTAATTAACCCGTAAGTTAGGGCCGCACTAATATGTAATCTTTAGTAAGTAATGACGCCCGCGGGAAATAATACAGACACTAAATTGGATACCACGATAGATGCTTGCTTTTATTACTAGCAACATTTATTTAAAATAATATTACAAAACTTTGTGCTAGAATATTTTTTAACTGGTGAGGTGACGTTTAAATTAAGTAGCATGCTAAATTGCTGATTAGGTACATGCACGGCCAATTTTAAAGCGAAATATCTAGCTATTGATTTTGAATTTAAAAGGCATGTATTTAATGCGGCGACTAAGTAAAGCGAATACAAGTTTCAAAAATAATTAGAGTGGGTAACCATATATAATGGGTTACCAGCTAATAAGGAGTATCGTAATAAGTAAAATGTAGCATATTAATATGTCAGTAATAAGCTTCGTTTTAATTTAAACTAGCAGCATTTTTTTTGGGAACTGAATTAGTATCTAAGCGGAAACTTGATGATGAATAAAAAATAGAAAATGGACATTTATAAATAATAAAAATTTCAATATTCGGCTAATGATTTTGTCTTAAATTAAGTGTTTCGTATAAGTAAATAAGACACTTCAGTCTTTTAAGCCAAGTTGACGGAGCCCTGCTTCGCAGGGCTACTATTTTTGGGTACAGCGTCACAAGAAAACCTAACATAACCTACCTACTAACATTATTAGTCGCCAAGTCATTATTTATAGCTCCTCGGCTATTATTTAAATTGACTTGTATAGTTTATTTGCTACCTAAACGCAGCTGCTAGTTTTAAGTTTTTATAATACCCTTAGTTTTGAATCGTATTTAATATAATAGTCGCAAAAATATTTAATAGCTAGCAACTTATTTTATTAGTTGCAAACATTTAGTCACCTTTTAAGTTATGAGCCACTTAAAAGATGAAAAAAGAAAACAATAAGCTAAGTTAAAATTCAATATTAATTGAAGTAAAGTAATGATTGTTCTTTTTTTTAAATATGATAATTATTTGTTTTTAAATCTTATTAAATTATAATTTGGAAAAGAATAGACGGCTCTATCAAATGCGACCGCTTATACACCAAAGAAAATCTTTCTCTTTTAACAACAGCATTAATTCAAGCGTGTAGCTAAAAACCTTATTACATACACATTACACAGATTGCCCGCACATATTAAATTAGCCCGTGTTGTGATCGAGCAAAACCACAGTGTAAACACGCCGTTACGCCTCAACAAGATAAAGTTGACGTCGACGGGTGTGAACTGACAAACTTGCCCCCATCTGTTCCAACCTTAGCTATGATGCATAGTTTTGAATACTTCTTCCTGTACCTATTCCAGAATACTTCACGCGGTAACTAGTATGTATAACAGATATTTAGGTATTGTACATGCTTGAGATGATTTTACATGTAGTTACTTAATGAGCAGTTTGGAATGTTCAGTTTGTGAGGAGTTTTCGGGTTTGAGCCGTGTTTTGATTATGAGTGAAGTTTGCTAGGTGGTTTAATATATAGGTATTGAACTACCACATTGATGTGTGGCTTGGATGGATAACGTATAGAACTATTCTAATAATTGATTTGTGTGTTGAAGTAGAATCTGGGTTATGAAGGCAGTGGAACCTGTTACATTCGCAATACCTACGAATTGTTGAAGTGACACAGTGTAGTCATGAATATTAAATTTAGGATATTAACGTTAAGCACAGAAAAGTAGCGTATAAGCTCTACATTTTTTTTTTTTTTTTTTTTTTTATATTAAGAAAGCTTACAGACTAATATTTACAATAGTATTTACACATTCAATGTATACACACATTGCTAATGACAAGCTTCCACAGATTTGTTAAACAAGATACAAGAATAAATCCTACACCAAAATAATACACAAAATATAAAGAAATAGCACAATTGAGAATAAAAAGAAGAAAAAAAAACGTTTTTTTTTTTTAACAAATAAAAAACAAATTGCTACAAAAAGAAAACAAAAAAAATAACAGTTTTGCTACAATTTGAGTTGACTGCTACTCACTTTCAAAGAATGGCTTGGCCAAGAGCCTACCTACTGTTTTTGCACTGGTGCAAAACAGATCAAAGTCCTGATCACTAGGCAATTGACAAAATGTTTTTGACACCCGGTAGAAGAAGGCATTACGCCTATAGTTTGTGTGTGCAAAGGGTACACTTAGAATAGGTCGTCGCCTAAAACCAATTTGATTTGTGCGTAATCCTATGTTTGCTACGAGTTCGGGACAATCTATTGAGCCATTCGCGATATTTATTAAGTAACATATGTCGCTTATGTTACGCCTACAATCTAAAGGTAGAAAATGGTACCTCTTGCATCGATGAATATAGTCACTAGAGTATTGCTGTGCCTTAAAATCTAAGTACCGCATGAATTTTTTCTGAACACCCTCGATACGGGACTTATAAATCTCATATTGAGGGTTCCAGACCGGTGATGCATAATCTAAATGACTGCGCACAAATGAGCAGTATAATATTTTTATAGTTTTAAGAGATCTAAAAGAAGCAGATGCTCTCATTATGAATCCTAGGGCCTTAGATGCCTTGTTCACGATATTTTCAATATGCTTGTCAAATAACAACTTGCTATCCATTATAACACCGAGGTCTCTAATACTGTCAACTTTAGTTATTATCTGATTGTTAAGCATATATCCTGTTCCAATAAATGTTTTCAGACGTGTAAAAGAAATATGGTGGCACTTAGAGACATTAAGTTGCAGTTTATTAAGGATGCAATATTCCTGAAATCTATTTAAATCTTCCTGTAGCTTATGTGTGTCCGATAAACTTTTTACCACTTTATGTATCTTCATGTCGTCGGTGTATAATAAGATATAAGAGTGTTCAAAGCAACTAGTGATGTCAGAAATAAATAAAATAAACAAAAGAGGCCCCAAAATTGAGCCTTGGGGGACTCCTGAGGGAACAGAAGTCCATCCAGAGGCGTAACCCTGAAGTACCACTGCTTGTGTCCTATTGTCTATATAAGAGCAGAACCATCTGTACAAATCGCCATGAATTCCGGCTACAAGTAATTTATGCAATAGTACACGGTGGTCGATGCGGTCAAAACATTTTTTATAGTCCGTATATATTACGTCAACTTGAGCACGATTTTCCATTCCTTGCGATATAAACTCATGTGATAGTATAAGATTGGATGTAGTGGATCGTTTCTTAAGAAAACCGTGTTGTTCGCTACCTAAATTGCACTTAACAGCGTCATAAACATCGGAGTACACTATTCGTTCAAGAACTTTTGAAAATAGACATATCTTGGATATGGGTCTATAATTTTCAACGTTCGATTTGTCTCCTTTTTTAAATACTGGAGTTACGTACGCAGATTTCCAGATTTTAGGAACTGTGCCTTCTGATAAAGATCTAGAGAAAAGCATGCATACCGGTGACACAATACTTTCGGCACATTTAACAATAAATAAAGGTGGTATATGGTCAGGACCACCAGACTTCGCAAGATCCAGAGTCTTAAGTAAATGCAGTACTTGAGAATGACTTACGTAAATGGAGCTTATGGAAGTTGCGTTACAGCTGGATGAGCCTCTAGTTACAGAGGGGTCAGACGGTGCATGGTCTGGTTCCTGAAAAGTCGTGCTAAAGTAAGTAGCGAACAAGTTGCTGATATCCTCACCTGTACTTGCAATCTTATCACGGAATTGCATAACATTAGGGAAGGCGCCAGTGTTTTTTTTGCTTTTCATATATGACCAAAATGATTTAGGGTTTTTTGTTATAGACGATTCAATTTTATCCATATAAGCTTTAAAACAAGATTTTTCCAAAGTAATGGATCGGCTGCGTAGGAGGGAGAACGTATTATAATCAGAAATATTTTTATATATTTTATATTTACGATGATACCTATATTTTTCTTTGAGCATATTTATCAGTGCGCGGCTGTACCATGGTGGATGCGAAGACTGTTTTACGGATTATCGCAACCGGGATAGTGGTGGAACGCTGATTATACGGTGTTTCTCAATAATAAACTTAACTTAGTGCAAAGGTCTCAATGAATCTGAATTGCTCTCTGAATAAGTTGTTTCACATATCTACGTACATACCTGTTTTCCCTAGCGACCCAGAAATTATCTCTACTACGGCGGAGCTTTATAAACAGAATAAAATTAGTTTCATGCATGCTCTTCGATTAAGGGTACTTCTAACCTGTCCATATCTAAGAGCATGCATGAAAAATTTTATGGGAGTGAATGAAGCAAGAGAGATAATATATGCCAGGATCGTTGCAAATGGCGTTCCGTAGTCTCTGCCTACCCCTCCGGGAAACAGGCGTGAGTCTATGTATGTATGTAAAATTATTTTCAATCTTGCTAAACGAATTGCTAGGGAAAGTTGACTAAATATGATATTTTCTGCATATTTTTATCGGTTTAAATTAGCTATACTTCAAATGACAAAGCTATTAAATGTCTTTATGTATACATATTTGTTGGGCCGTTATAGACCCTTTGTTAAAGGCGCTCGTTGTTAGTAGGTAGATGCTTATTGTACTATGACGAGTTCCTTTACCGCGAAATCCGCGAATGATCTTACAAACATTCAAACAATAGACACAAAGAACAGCCAGATTCTGAACGAAATTTCTAGATCACCCAAATAGTTGTCCCCGTCTGTATATATTGATTTTGCTTCATTACTTTCGTAATATACATAAATATACTATATGAAACATTAATTAGGTACTTTGGAAAGAAACAAGCTAGTTTTATAGCATTATGAATTTTCAATATTCATTCTCAAATATGAGAATTTAATTTTTGGTATAATAAAACAAAATCTGAGTTATATTTATTTCAGGGCAAATGTTAATTAACCCGTAAGTTAGGGCCGCACTAATATGTAATCTTTAGTAAGTAATGACGCCCGCGGGAAATAATACAGACACTAAATTGGATACCACGATAGATGCTTGCTTTTATTACTAGCAACATTTATTTAAAATAATATTACAAAACTTTGTGCTAGAATATTTTTTAACTGGTGAGGTGACGTTTAAATTAAGTAGCATGCTAAATTGCTGATTAGGTACATGCACGGCCAATTTTAAAGCGAAATATCTAGCTATTGATTTTGAATTTAAAAGGCATGTATTTAATGCGGCGACTAAGTAAAGCGAATACAAGTTTCAAAAATAATTAGAGTGGGTAACCATATATAATGGGTTACCAGCTAATAAGGAGTATCGTAATAAGTAAAATGTAGCATATTAATATGTCAGTAATAAGCTTCGTTTTAATTTAAACTAGCAGCATTTTTTTTGGGAACTGAATTAGTATCTAAGCGGAAACTTGATGATGAATAAAAAATAGAAAATGGACATTTATAAATAATAAAAATTTCAATATTCGGCTAATGATTTTGTCTTAAATTAAGTGTTTCGTATAAGTAAATAAGACACTTCAGTCTTTTAAGCCAAGTTGACGGAGCCCTGCTTCGCAGGGCTACTATTTTTGGGTACAGCGTCACAAGAAAACCTAACATAACCTACCTACTAACATTATTAGTCGCCAAGTCATTATTTATAGCTCCTCGGCTATTATTTAAATTGACTTGTATAGTTTATTTGCTACCTAAACGCAGCTGCTAGTTTTAAGTTTTTATAACACCCTTAGTTTTGAATCGTATTTAATATAATAGTCGCAAAAATATTTAATAGCTAGCAACTTATTTTATTAGTTGCAAACATTTAGTCACCTTTTAAGTTATGAGCCACTTAAAAGATGAAAAAAGAAAACAATAAGCTAAGTTAAAATTCAATATTAATTGAAGTAAAGTAATGATTGTTCTTTTTTTTAAATATGATAATTATTTGTTTTTAAATCTTATTAAATTATAATTTGGAAAAGAATAGACGGCTCTATCAAATGCGACCGCTTATACACCAAAGAAAATCTTTCTCTTTTAACAACAGCATTAATTCAAGCGTGTAGCTAAAAACCTTATTACATACACATTACACAGATTGCCCGCACATATTAAATTAGCCCGTGTTGTGATCGAGCAAAACCACAGTGTAAACACGCCGTTACGCCTCAACAAGATAAAGTTGACGTCGACGGGTGTGAACTGACAAACTTGCCCCCATCTGTTCCAACCTTAGCTATGATGCATAGTTTTGAATACTTCTTCCTGTACCTATTCCAGAATACTTCACGCGGTAACTAGTATGTATAACAGATATTTAGGTATTGTACATGCTTGAGATGATTTTACATGTAGTTACTTAATGAGCAGTTTGGAATGTTCAGTTTGTGAGGAGTTTTCGGGTTTGAGCCGTGTTTTGATTATGAGTGAAGTTTGCTAGGTGGTTTAATATATAGGTATTGAACTACCACATTGATGTGTGGCTTGGATGGATAACGTATAGAACTATTCTAATAATTGATTTGTGTGTTGAAGTAGAATCTGGGTTATGAAGGCAGTGGAACCTGTTACATTCGCAATACCTACGAATTGTTGAAGTGACACAGTGTAGTCATGAATATTAAATTTAGGATATTAACGTTAAGCACAGAAAAGTAGCGTATAAGCTCTACATTTTTTTTTTTTTTTTTTTTTTTTTTTATATTAAGAAAGCTTACAGACTAATATTTACAATAGTATTTACACATTCAATGTATACACACATTGCTAATGACAAGCTTCCACAGATTTGTTAAACAAGATACAAGAATAAATCCTACACCAAAATAATACACAAAATATAAAGAAATAGCACAATTGAGAATAAAAAGAAGAAAAAAAAACGTTTTTTTTTTTTTTAACAAATAAAAAACAAATTGCTACAAAAAGAAAACAAAAAAAATAACAGTTTTGCTACAATTTGAGTTGACTGCTACTCACTTTCAAAGAATGGCTTGGCCAAGAGCCTACCTACTGTTTTTGCACTGGTGCAAAACAGATCAAAGTCCTGATCACTAGGCAATTGACAAAATGTTTTTGACACCCGGTAGAAGAAGGCATTACGCCTATAGTTTGTGTGTGCAAAGGGTACACTTAGAATAGGTCGTCGCCTAAAACCAATTTGATTTGTGCGTAATCCTATGTTTGCTACGAGTTCGGGACAATCTATTGAGCCATTCGCGATATTTATTAAGTAACATATGTCGCTTATGTTACGCCTACAATCTAAAGGTAGAAAATGGTACCTCTTGCATCGATGAATATAGTCACTAGAGTATTGCTGTGCCTTAAAATCTAAGTACCGCATGAATTTTTTCTGAACACCCTCGATACGGGACTTATAAATCTCATATTGAGGGTTCCAGACCGGTGATGCATAATCTAAATGACTGCGCACAAATGAGCAGTATAATATTTTTATAGTTTTAAGAGATCTAAAAGAAGCAGATGCTCTCATTATGAATCCTAGGGCCTTAGATGCCTTGTTCACGATATTTTCAATATGCTTGTCAAATAACAACTTGCTATCCATTATAACACCGAGGTCTCTAATACTGTCAACTTTAGTTATTATCTGATTGTTAAGCATATATCCTGTTCCAATAAATGTTTTCAGACGTGTAAAAGAAATATGGTGGCACTTAGAGACATTAAGTTGCAGTTTATTAAGGATGCAATATTCCTGAAATCTATTTAAATCTTCCTGTAGCTTATGTGTGTCCGATAAACTTTTTACCACTTTATGTATCTTCATGTCGTCGGTGTATAATAAGATATAAGAGTGTTCAAAGCAACTAGTGATGTCAGAAATAAATAAAATAAACAAAAGAGGCCCCAAAATTGAGCCTTGGGGGACTCCTGAGGGAACAGAAGTCCATCCAGAGGCGTAACCCTGAAGTACCACTGCTTGTGTCCTATTGTCTATATAAGAGCAGAACCATCTGTACAAATCGCCATGAATTCCGGCTACAAGTAATTTATGCAATAGTACACGGTGGTCGATGCGGTCAAAACATTTTTTATAGTCCGTATATATTACGTCAACTTGAGCACGATTTTCCATTCCTTGCGATATAAACTCATGTGATAGTATAAGATTGGATGTAGTGGATCGTTTCTTAAGAAAACCGTGTTGTTCGCTACCTAAATTGCACTTAACAGCGTCATAAACATCGGAGTACACTATTCGTTCAAGAACTTTTGAAAATAGACATATCTTGGATATGGGTCTATAATTTTCAACGTTCGATTTGTCTCCTTTTTTAAATACTGGAGTTACGTACGCAGATTTCCAGATTTTAGGAACTGTGCCTTCTGATAAAGATCTAGAGAAAAGCATGCATACCGGTGACACAATACTTTCGGCACATTTAACAATAAATAAAGGTGGTATATGGTCAGGACCACCAGACTTCGCAAGATCCAGAGTCTTAAGTAAATGCAGTACTTGAGAATGACTTACGTAAATGGAGCTTATGGAAGTTGCGTTACAGCTGGATGAGCCTCTAGTTACAGAGGGGTCAGACGGTGCATGGTCTGGTTCCTGAAAAGTCGTGCTAAAGTAAGTAGCGAACAAGTTGCTGATATCCTCACCTGTACTTGCAATCTTATCACGGAATTGCATAACATTAGGGAAGGCGCCAGTGTTTTTTTTGCTTTTCATATATGACCAAAATGATTTAGGGTTTTTTGTTATAGACGATTCAATTTTATCCATATAAGCTTTAAAACAAGATTTTTCCAAAGTAATGGATCGGCTGCGTAGGAGGGAGAACGTATTATAATCAGAAATATTTTTATATATTTTATATTTACGATGATACCTATATTTTTCTTTGAGCATATTTATCAGTGCGCGGCTGTACCATGGTGGATGCGAAGACTGTTTTACGGATTTTAACGGTACATACTTATCTCTAAGTTCGTATAACTTATTATAAAACTTTGTAACAGCATCGTCCAATGTACACGTGACCAAGAAATCCGCCCAGTTAACCTGGTCAAGTTCGGCTCTGATAGCCTCATAGTCACCTTGTGCAAAAATAAACTTTTTTGTTAAATTGTATGACAATGTGTGAATTTGTACGAAACTACACTCAATACTCAATGATTTATGATGCACGTCTACAGGTAGCGCTAACGGATTATCGCATTCGGACACAATCACCGAGTCATTACTAAACACCAAATCCAGTAATCTACCATTAATATTACGTTCCCCATTGTATTGTGTTAAGTTACAGGTTTGAATAGTGTCAAAAAATTCATTTAATGGTTGATTGATATTTATTGGCAATAATTCGGTATTGCTACCACTGTACCAGTCTACGTCGGTTCCAAAATTAAAATCTCCGAGTAAAAGAAATCTATCTAAAGGATGTTTTACGATTATATCATTCAGTTTTAGTGTAAAATTACGCAACTGTGTATTGTAAGAATAACCTACATTTTCTTTACAAAGATAAAGAGCGCAAATATGTATCTTATAGGTTACCTGTGGTTTAGATCGCTTCAAGAGAAGTGTTAGCCATAAGTCCTCTGCAGAGCTGCGCCAATCCTGCCTTTCAACGGCAGTGAGTTCACGTTTAACCGCTATTAAAACTCCACCACCTCGATTTTGAGCCGTGCGAGAATAATCGCGATCGCGACGCCACACAAGGTATCGAGCATCAAACAACTCACTGCTGTAAATATCGTCCACTAACCACGTTTCAGTGAATACAATAATATCATACGAATCAAGACACACCCTTCTGAACAAATCCTGTGTTTTTGTGCGTAAACCTCGCACGTTCTGGTAATAAATGTTAAGGGAAGCCATTGCTTATTGTTACGATAACATAATTGAGTAAAGTTAAATACATTAATAACAGAATTAACGGAATTAAACTATCACTTGCAGGATAAAATATTTGCAATTTATAGTGACGACTTTTTATGTTTGTAATGTCGGTACCACGTAATAACTTATACAAACGAAATAGACACAGCAAAACACAGTGTCTATAAAAAAGTAATATTGAAATGGTCATTCTCATTACTAATGACTTGTGAGCGAATACAATACGGCAAAACCGGTAGCAAAACAAGAACAAATATTCGTTAATGGTCGTAGGGCACAATGATCGCCATCGAAAATGCAACCTCATATACTTAGACATAAGGTCGATATTCGAATGTGCTGGAACAACGTTATAAAAATTATATTTTAAGAACTTACAAATTTGCACCTTGTCATCGCACAGTGATATACGGAAAACACAAGTAGCACAGTGTAGTATGCGGTTCTCAAAGTGTAGCATTATAAAACTGTTTATAATAAAATAAACTGTGTAGAAATATTTTAGTAACATATGATTTTTGTTTGAATGGTGAAAACTAGAACTAATTACACTATTTTCGCAAGGTCTTTTTCGGATTTCACTAATATAACTGGTGACGTATCCAATTTCCTGGCGTATATCCTTGCTTGTTTCACCCATACATATCGAAAATCCACTTCACGCGCAGCCTTCTTAGTTTTGGATAGTAATATCTTGTTCTTTGTGGTTAGGTGGTCATTTATAAACACGCGTTGATTGCCGGAAAGTCCAATATGGCTGCATGTCAATGGAGAGGACCTGGACTTGTTTCTGGCAGCAGCTATGAAGTCTTCTTTCACGTATCTGTTCAAGAAGCTAAGTATAATAGGTTTTATGTGATCTTTCTCGCGCGTGGGAACTCTGGTGATCAAGTTTATCTGAGTTTTAGTGATGGGATAATTAATTTTATCACCAATCTTGGCTATGACGTCAAACAGATTTTCGTTATGTGCTTGAGGTATTCCTTTAACTTCCACATTGTTCAGCCGTGACCATTGTTCCCTGCTATCAGATTCCTCTTCTATCTTATCCAGACGAGCGTGAAGTAGATCGACCTGTACTTGTACCTTTTCAAGCTGAACTACTCGCTGTTCCATAGCATTGATCTTAGTGCTGAACTCTTTGACCATGTCGTTAAATTGTGCGTTTATGACTTCAACTCAGCGAATTCACTTCGCAGCGCAGTAATGTCGTCCTTTAGACCCTCCAATGGGCTCATTTTTGCTGCCAGCGCGCGGATTTCCAACAGGACAGTTGATTCGGTTTCCGGTCTAGGTGATCTTGGTGAACTTGGTGCTTGAGCAGTGCCCGACTGTTTGCATTTAAGGCAACGCCACGCGAGCCTCGTGTCACTCCCCAGTCTGCGATAGCCAGCCTCGGTAACGCCAGCACACTGGAAGTGCATATCCTTGGAGCACACGGAGCAGTGAACACCTTCAGTCAGTAAATCATCGCAGACACCGCACTTTTGCATTTCCATTCTATTCTCTAGCACTGTAATACTTATTATGTTAAACTTTGAGAAACAGTGGTTAAAAGGATTTTTTAAGTTGGATTTACTCTTTGAAGCGGCCGCTGGCGGGTAGGTCAGTGACCGAACTGTGATTTATTATACTAATAAAATTAAGCTGAAGAGCTTGTTTGTTTGCCTGGATGAATGCGTACTATTGGTTCGAATTGAATAATTAAATTCTATGGGATTGTTCGTTTGTCATATTACATAACGCCACGAATGCGGATCAATAAGCATAATAACCAAAAATAAATTAAAATTAATAATTTTAGGTAGTCGCTTACATAATCATGTCTTCATAAATTCTAGCCGTCTCGATCATGTCAGCATTCAAACAACAAAATTTTGTAACAAGTCACAATCGCGGCAATATAATACCTGACTACCTGATCGAGACAAAGTTGACTGGACTTGAAATATCAGCAATATTTTCAGCTCTAAGTTTTTTTTGTCGAAAATATTATTTTAGTTTTCTTTTATGAAATTGGATGATTTTCGACGTAAGGTTCGTTTCACATCACGAGGACCGAAGTGGACGTTTAAAAACAACGACAAAGCATGGAATTTCTGACCCTTATAGACTCTAAAGAAACCTTGATGCAGAAGTAATATTATGTCAAAATGATATAGTTTTTTTTATAAGTTTTACTACCGAAATGACTCTGCAATTTTAGGTATATGTGCTACTGATAAAACGCTGAATTGATCGCCTTGATTCACGTAGTAGAAATTTGTATGACTTATATTTATTTGTATCGAAGTTGTCTCTTTGTGTCCGTCGTTGTACTGCTAAAGTTTTGCTTATATTCCGACATTTTAAAGCAAAAAAACTTTGCGGTTGCAAGATTAAACAACCAATAAGAGTAAATAATAAAAGGTCTCACCTCTTTGTCTAATTAATGCTTGGCTGCTAAGCTCGTGGGAGTGGTGGGTTCGATTCCCACCGAGTACAAACATTTGTGTGATGTGTACAAAGATATATTCTGTGTTTGGGTGTAATTTATTTACAATAATAAACAAGCTTCGTTTAGTTCCAAACTAACCATATAGCAGTGAATCAGTTGTTATTATAGGATGCTATTAGTTTTTTAGGCTAAATTATTGGTCAGTTGAGCTGTTAATTCTCCCATAGCTCTACAGGATCGGGATAGCACTAGATAACATTAGGCGTCTGCATAGTCCGTACTGTGTGAAAGCGCTGAAGGGAATCACCCTATGCAGCTTTGACGCTAACATCATTTTGTGAATCATTTAATTCTATAGTACCACCTGTTTAAAAAGAGTTTATAGTTAGCTTATAAGGTCTAGTATTATCTTAATCATACTTATCTACAATACAAAGTCAATATACACCGAGTAATAAATAAAATTATCTAATCCTTTAACACTGACTTTCGCAATGTCCAATGGTCCATTACATGTAATAAGGGGATTACACATATGAGCGTTAATAAGGTCTAAACAGCAAACAAAGGCCAACAGGGCGTAGTACTAAACTAACCCCACTTATAACTAAGCAGTTAATTTTGCCAAAGCCACTGGTAACTTTATTGTCCTCAGGGATGATATTTCGAGGTGCATTTACAGAGTGGATCGTTTACAAGTCGTCGAGAGAAATAGATGCAGCGTAACGAACAGATTGACTCGCGACTTCTGCAAGTTTAATCTTCGGGGAAATAGTCGAGACGCTCCTATTAACTTACCAACGTTTCTTTGGCTGTTTGACTTCGAATACGCGTAGCGAAGTGATTGAAAGACGTTTTATTTTGTTTGCTCTAAATTATTGGGTTACGAGTTGTGTTGAACTGTTGAGAAGCTTTAGGTTACTTTTTAAGAGTTATTTATGTGTAACTTTGTATGGGAATTTTTGACTTGAGATATTATGTTAAACGTTTTTTCTTCGCCTATTTGTATTTTGCTCATATGAAAAGGAGTACAGCATTAAATTATTTGTATGAATTTCTTCTCATTATGCGAGTAGGGCTAATCATTTTGTGCGTTAGTAAAAATAATATTTATGTAAGTAGATACACAAAACAGAACCTAGCGCATTATAAAGCCATGGGATACATGTAAAATTAGAGGTTTGCTCTAAACTAGATTTCTTAATATGTCTACACAGCATGATCATAATAAAGACTATGAAGTATTACAATAAAAAAAGCGAATTAGATAATTCGGTTATTGGATTATTATAACGTCATTTATGTATCTTACATACCTTCATAAGATGTATCCTGTGCCCTTAAATTACACAAATCTCCCTAAAAACCACGTAAGGGTAAAATGTTAAATGCGTGCACGTGCGTATTTTACCCATAGCGGCTATTATTTTGTCGTCAAATAATTTAATTCAGCAGTACATGAATATATTCAACTAGCTAGACTAGATAATTTCCCCCGTGGATCGCTACATCGTGAACATCTATTCACGCGAAGTGGCAACTTATTGAAAAACTGCTCCAACCACTGCACTGGCGAGTTTTAATAAAAAAATTAGTAAAATTAATTTGATTAGCTACCGTGTTTTTTTGGATACTGTTCGCAAATAGTAATTTCTGTTTCGTTAGTTTTATTTGATGGTGCGCACTGATATTACTTCCTCAAAATATTTTTCAATTTACCATCAATTTGTGTTGAAAATAAGTAGGAAGGCATATTTTTATTTTCTCGCGGTGTAACTATTACGTATTTTACTTTCTTCCACTAAATGTGTTTTACACCACTGATATATGATATCAGATTGGAGCAGGCGTAGGCGCTATGTGCGCCCTCTACTGGTGTTTGGAGTCAGCTTTACTTAAAATATTGCGAAGGACTTTAACATTCTGTAGCGGCCGCGGCGGGGTCATGCATCAAGCAAATTGTGACGCGACTATCTAATTCACGACCACTCAAATAATAGTAATATTTATATAACTACTAAAACGCGTCATATTATATAAAAAATTGTCATATACCTTACATTTCCCTTGACGTTTCAAACGAATTATGTCTCAATTTAACGAATATATCATATTAATATTATGTAATTTGGAGATTCTTGTAACAACCATTTTTGTAAGTCTGTATTAAGATTCAAATCATGAAAAATAAAAATGGGTTCTTATTTCCGTATCTCTACAACAAGTCATATTTTTATGTATAAATTAGTTACGAAACTTCGCTGGTATTTTCCATGGAATTTTCTCAATGAGGTAAAACGGTCTGGCAAGGTAAATAAATAGAAGATTTGCGTATCTGTATCAATTTGCATTTAGATGCTTTATTGACAAACGTCAGAAGCCAAGCCAAAAAGCTTCCCTTTCAAACGGAACCGAAAAAAATATTTCTTTGATAAATTATGTACCTTGTCTTGAAGCTTGGCGGTAGTTAGGAATTTGTGGGAAAATCGCATCGCATACATTTTAACTAAATTCAGAATATTTATCAAAGACATACGAAATTCGATGTCAAAGAGTTGTTCAATGGTATCGCCGAAGGGACGCGAAGGGTTAGAATTTTGCAGTTGGCTGGAATCTCTGTGATCTTTCGCACAAGGGCATCCCACCACTAAAACTATTATCTAGAATTATATTAAGAAATTCTTTACGTCTACACCGCAACGCCGCGCCGCGCGCCGCCGACTTGCGCACCACCTTAAGCGTACAATTTACAAAGATACATATGATTTGGATTATGAATTAATTGTTCCGACTATATTACTACACTAGCTGGAACCCGCGGCTTCGCACGCGGAAAAAAGTTACGTTTTAAAAAGTTCTCTGCCAAATCTAATCTTTATACAGCCGGTGACTTTCCAGATTTCAAGATGAATGACTCTTTGCTTTTATATATAATTATACAAAAATAAGTGTCATGACAACAGCGCAACCTACCGGGTCAAATTGGAGCCTATATGTAGCACTATAAAGTGCTCTACCTTCCAGTTAAAGTCTCATTTGAATGGGTTCAGCTAATCCAGAGATTACCCCGGACCAACAGACAGACAGACAGACAAAAATGTTAAAAAGGGTTGTTTTGGACTTAGAATCGTGTAACTAACTATATGCACTTAAAACCATAGTTATTTTGAAATCACAGACAGACACTTCAATTTTATTTATATGTATAGATGAGTTGAATAAGTAAAGACTTGTTATCGCGACAACAGCGCCAATTACCGGGTCAAATTGTAGCCTATATGTAGCGTTATAAAGTCCTCTACCTGGTAGTGAAAGTCTCATTAGAATCGGTTCAGCCGTTCCAGAGATTACCCCGGACAAACAGAAAGACAGACAGACAGACAAAAATGTTAAAAAGGGTTGTTTTGGACTTAGAATCGTGTAACTAACTATATGCACTAGAAAAACCATAGTTATTTTGAAATCACAGACAAACTTTTCAATTTTATTTATATGTATAGATGTATAGATGAGTTGAATAAGTGAAGACTTGTTATTGCGGCAACAGCGCCAACTACCGGGTCAAATTGTAGCTTGTATTTAGCGCTATAAAGTCCTCTACCTGATAGTGAAAGTCTCATTTGAATCGGTTCAGCCGTTCCAGAAATTACCCCGACAAACAGAAAGACAGACAGACAGACAAAAATGTTAAAAAGGGTTGTTTTGGACTTAGAATCGTATAACTAACTATATGCACTTGAAAATCCATAGTCATTTTGAAATCACAGACAGACACTTCAATTTTATTTATATGTATAGATGAGTTGAATAAGTAAAGACTTGTTATTGCGATAACAGCGCCAACTATCGGGTAAAATTGTAGCCTATATGTAGCGCTATTAAGTCCTCTACCTGGTAGTGAAAGTCTCATTTTAATCGGTTCAGCCGTTCCAGAGATTACCCCGGACAAACAGAAAGACAGACAGACAGACAGACGGACAAAAATGTTAAAAAGGGTTGTTTTGGACTTAGAATCGTACAACTAACTATATGCACTTGAAAATCCATAGTTATTTTGAAATCACAGACAGACACTTCAATTTTATTTATAAGTATAGATAAGTATAGATGTATAGATGAGTTGAATAAGTAAAGACTTGTTATTGCGATAACAGCGCCAAATATCGGGTCAAATTGAAGCCTATATGTAGCGCTATAAAGTCCTCTACCTGGTAGTGAAAGTCTCATTTGAATCGGTTCAGCCGTTCCAGAGATTACCCCGGACAAACAGAAAGACAGACAGACAGACAAAAATGTTTAAAAGGGTTGTTTTGGACTTAGAATCGTATAACTAACTATATGCACTTGAAAATCCATAGTTATTTTGAAATCACAGACAGACACTTCAATTTTATTTATATGTATAGATGAGTTGAATAAGTAAAGACTTGTTATCGCGACAACAGCGCCAACTACCGGGTCAAATTGTAGATTATATGTAGCGCTATAAAGTCCTCTACCTGGTAGTGAAAGTCTCATTTGAATCGGTTCAGCCGTTCCAGAGATTACCCCAGACAATCAGAAAGACAGACAGACAGACAGACAAAAATGTTAAAAAGGATTGTTTTGGACTTGGAATCGTGTAACTAACTATATGCACTTGAAAAACCATAGTTATTTTGAAATCACAGACAGACACTTCAATATTATTTATATGTATAGATTATACAAAAATAAGTGTCATGACAACAGCGCAACCTACCGGGTCAAATTGGAGCCTATATGTAGCGCTATAAAGTGCTCTACCTTACAGTTAAAGTCTCATTTGAATCGGTTCAGCTATTCCAGAGATTACCCCGGACCAACAGACAGACAGACAGACAAAAATGTTAAAAAGGGTTGTTTTGGACTTAGAATCGTGTAACTAACTACATGCACTTAAAACCATAGTTATTTTGAAATCATAGACAGACACTTCAATTTTATTTATATGTATAGATGAGTTGAATAAGTAAAGGCTTGTTATCGCGACAACAGCGCCAATTACCGGGTCAAATTGTAGCCTATATGTAGCGCTATAAAGTCCTCTACCTGGTAGTGAAAGTCTCATTAGAATCGGTTCAGCCGTTCCAGAGATTACCCCGGACAAACAGAAAGACAGACAGACAAAAATGTTAAAAAGGGTTGTTTTGGACTTAGAATCGTGTAACTAACTATATGCAATTAAAAAACCATAGTTATTTTGAAATCTCAGACAGACACTTCAATTTTATTTAAATGTATAGATGTATCGATGAGTTGAATAAGTAAAGACTTGTTATCGCGACAACAGCGCCAACTACCGGGTCAAATTGTAGCCTATATGTAGCGCAATAAAGTCCTCTACCTGGTAGTTAAAGTCTCATTTGAATCGGTTCAGCCGTTCCAGAGATTACCCCGGACAAACAGAAAGACAGACAGACAGACAGACAAAAATGTTAAAAAGGGTTGTTTTGGACTTAGAATCGTATAACTGACTATATGCACTTGAAATTCCATAGTTATTTTGAAATCACAGACAGACACTTCAATTTTATTTATATGTATAGATGAGTTGAATAAGTAAAGACTTGTTATCGCGACAACAGCGCCAACTACCGGGTCAAATTGTAGCCCATATGTAGCGCTATAAAGTCTTTTACCTGGTAGTTAAAGTCTCATTTGAATCGGTTCAGCCGTTCCAAAGATTACCCCGGACAAACAGAAAGACAGACAGACAGACAGACAAAAATGTTAAAAAGGGTTGTTTTGGACTTGGAATCGTGTAACTAACTACTTAATGCACTTGAAAAACCATAGTTATTTTGAAATCACAGACAGACACTTCAATTTTATTTATATGTATAGATGTATATATTACTTTTGACGGTAACAAGTCTAGATTGGGGTAGTAGGCGCTACATTTAATAGGATTTTTGATTACTTTGGGTTGAATTCGTCCTTGGGGAGTTTCTCTCCATTTATAGTCTGCTTTTTTCTGAAATTCACCTTAGTATTAAGTCTCTATCACAAATACGCATCTCTACGACAATCGGAAAATGTGTATTGCTGACATGAAACGTGACCTTTCATAAGACACTATTAGTTTTTTTACTTCTTCCTAGAGCTACTTAGAGACTGAATCTATCATTTTAGTATATTGTATGGTGGTGAAACTTATTTACTTAGGCTTTTATTCCATAAAAGCATGATATTTCTCTTCATATTTCCACATGGCAGTAGGCGTGTTTATTATAAGCAAACTATGAAACATCTTCTTTTTATCCAACATAGTAAAAACATAAATCGTACATTTATGTTTTATTTAAAGTCATAAATAGTTAATACGAAGGAAATCGTTTTATATCGCGTCTCGGCGAGGTAGAGAGGAAATTATGTGCTAAACAGATATTACGCAGCTAATTTCCCGACAACATCGTCACCCACTATTTCTTACTGTACAACTGAAATATGTTATATTCTCAGTTAACTTGTTATACTTTTTGTGCCGCACTGATGTTGGTTTTATTTGTGACAAGCTTAGGCTTTTGATTCTATGTATAGGGTATATTTGTTTTTTTTTTACAAAATGTATTTTAATCTCTACAATAGTAGAGTATGAAGAATATCTTTCTCTTTACCAATTAAATTAATTTGTGCTTGAGTCCTTCTGGAAGCGAACATTTTAAAGATTTGTAGGCTAACCTCATTGGTGGTTAACAATGAGGTTTGCTACAATGTTACAGGCCGCCAAGAAGAACGACATTCCAATAGCGAACACCGGGCTCTGGCGAGGTGAGCACTGTTTAAATCGCAGTCAACGAGGAAACAGCTGAACAGGCGCTCGCAGCCACGTGAACGGCGGACGCTAATTTTTTATAGATGTCGTGATGTATTTTCTATTACTTACCATTCGTTGAACTGTGCATAGTTGTAATAATAACTGAAGTGATAAACAAGGGTTGTTTTACTTACATCTCCTAGCCCGATAACCCACACGCCCATACCACATGAGATATGTTGAAGAAACAAATGATAGAAGAAGGAGAAAAGGAATGCAGTAGAAATCCCTTAACCCACAGTCGAAAGACTTTAGATTTATTTGGCAATTTGACTTTGACAAGGTTCAGTTAGCTTTTCTAATCTACAGAATAATCAGTTTACTATGTCTCTTTATGGCAGTATTTAATTATGACATTTTAAAAATATGCCTCAACTATTATACTCGGTACTATTTAAAGGATAATACGATATCCCATAATTATGGCTTATGATCAAATATTTCTCTAATCACTGTCAAAGACATAATGGTCAAAAATATATAGAGAGACTGCCTCCGTGCTTCAGTGGATAGCGTATGCGACTGGACTGCCTCCGTGGTCCAGTGGATAGCGTATGCGACTGCTGATCGGAGGTCCCGGGCTCGATTCTCGGGTCGGGCAAAAGTGTTACTAGGTTTTTCCGAATACTCAGTAGCAGCCTGGAGTCTGGTGATGTGTCCGGTAACGGCAATAGGCTCGCCCCCTATTACGTGGGACCTAAAAATTCATGGCGAAATGTGGGTGTAATATTTACACCTCTGCCTACCCCTTCGGGGATATAGGCGTGAGACTATAAATAAAAATTAAACAAATTATAGAGAGACTTGTTTCTTTGACAACGTTACGTTTGGCGTTGCTACTCGCCAGTTCAGCGTCAACCGAGGGCAATGCCTCTAATTAGATAACGAATTTTCGTCTTCAGCCTTCAAGCGGTGCTTTACTCATCAGGAATCCTTTGCACCACGTGTTTGGAAAGCATTTTGAAAGCTGATCCTCGGCATGTTTACTTTATCCCTTTAATTAAGCTGTGTGTAGCGAGAGTTGTCAAGTCGACACGATCTTTATGGACATGCTGTTTAATTAATGTGAATGCACTTTCGTTACTGTAAGCTGGTATGCTAGTTTGCTTTAAGATCTTCCGCTAAGGAACGAAGTTTACGTAGTTGATTTAGGTTCATATTGAGTTTTAATAAATTAATGCAAAATACGTTTCCATAGGAAGGAGCTTAAAAACTAAATTTGAGACTTGGAAAGAGAGAACCTATCGAAGACTTGGAAGTTTAATAAATATAAAATAATGAATGTCCCGCCTACGCCGATGAAATGATTCATTAGGACCTTTACTCTGATCAGAGACCAATATATTGTTGATGCAATAACTAAGTGTCAACATTTTAAAAATCCTATTACCATTTCGTACCGCCATTAATAGTTTGATGTTTAGTCGTCATGCTTTCAATATTAAAACTGTCCTGATCGTGACATGAATGAGACTTTTAGTTCGGTATTCTATTAGTTTACGACGCAAAACGATCGTGAGTGCCACTTCCTTTCCTTTTATCTGTTATTAGCATTTGCTAAGTAAACGACTGACTAATGTTTGTTTTTAATTTTGTGCGTCATTTAGTGAAAAAGGCTACAAGCAAACGTGCATGAATTTTGAGACACAATAGAAAATTGCTTCCTGATTTCCATTGTTATGAATAAAACGAGGTAACGACCGCAAATAAGATTGAGCAGATTGAAAGATTGAGCAAAATCAAACTCAGTGACGGACAAGAGAGGCTTTTTCAGCAGTGGACTGCGGCAGGCTGACGCCATGACTTCAGGCTCATAAAATATTGCTTATCCATTTGTTTTAATGCTATAAATGTAAGTTTCATTTCTTGAATCAATTATAAATTCTGTTCAGCTTATCTATCACATTACTATACTTCGTTTCCGCGTATCCGATAGGTCTTCGGTACTGTTGCAAGTGTTTTATTTTCGAATGTACCCATAGTACAATATCTATTGATGCTTCAAAATTAACATTAATTATATAATATTCAGGAAGTCACAAGCCTGAGAAATACTCTTAACTGAAGATTCATATTCCCACTAGTTGCATTTAGGTAAGGTAAGTTCCTTCCGTAAGTCGTATCGGTCTACAATGTTAGATTGTTAAACCAAAGCAGAGCCCCTGGGGCAACAATGTTGGGTCAATGTTGCACGCCAATTAGACGCGTAGTTTTTCATCTGTATTACAAAGAAACTATACTAAGTTATAGACATAAATAATATACAAAAACATCAAATTATGCCTTGGGTTAAAATAAGTCAGAATAAAAATTATAAAAATAGACACCATATAAAGTAACATTATTTTCTTGTTGTATTTATACAATTTTCTGGCATAATATATATCTAGAATGCCTGAAATACCTATATGCCTGAAATATATTTTTAAAATACTCTGCTTTGAAAACTACTTACTAAAATAATTCAAGAATAATTATAGGTCATGGAGGTATCCCAGTATACGATCATATACTATAACCAAATCCTTACGATACATCTTCTATTTAGATGTAATTTTTATTTTAATACATATTTTCGATAAGATTTCTTAAAAGCAAAATTAGACTTCTTCTATATATATATATATTCAAGGCTGCTTTTAATGTATCTATACCATGCTACCGAATTCTTTTAAATAATTTCAAAGAAATACAGAAGCGAATCACTTTTATGTTTTTATCTGATCTGTGACAAAATTACACGTCTTGACATGTAATTTTGTACTGTACTTATTAAATTTCGCCGGAATAGGTAGTTATAATACTTATGTAAGTATAATAAAGTAATTTCAAATCTAAACCGGAAAGAAGCCTTGCTGCGTGAGGTAATAAAGATTTATTATAAATCTGGATGTAGGCGAGGTGTCTAGACAGCTGAGTCGAGGTGCCTCGTGATGGGGATTTGTGCCGCGAACACGGCTTTTTAGTGCCTGCAACCACCCTCCCTAATCTCACACACGACACACCGCAAGTACTGACTGCCACAGTATGATGTACCGTGCATGTACGCATTAGTGACTACTACAGCGTTATAAACTCCTTCCGCATAAAGAGGATTATACCATCTGTATATTGACGTACCTGCTTTCCGTATTACGTAAGCTTGTTTTCCTTCACCTAAACAAGCAATCTCTAAAAGGTTTAGATAAACATGTTTGTTGAAACGCGAACTGTTATTACAGTAAGGTGTACCTAAGCTTGTAATTCAATATATGTGCAGTTAAATTTAAACCGCGTATGATTTGAACGTTTTAGCCGTATATGACATACAATCTAATCGTAGCGGAGAATGTCGTACAATTCAATTTGGGCTGTGTGTATACAGTATAATCTATTATACATACTGTTGAACCACCGTATTTGACTGCATGGTATAGAGACTTGTCATTTTTCATATCGTTACCACGTCGTGTTGTCAGTTCGTCTCCCTAAACGCGTTAGAACTTTGTGTCATCCTTGAGTTATTATTGACAAATATTAAAAAATATAGTACTGTATTGCCTTACACATTAATGTACTCATAAAGAGGGCGTATTTATTTTTATTTTATTCAAATAATTTTCCCATTTCCAATTTTCTACATACTAAACAAACAAAACATTTTCAAATCGTTTTGCACTCAAAAGGCTATAAAATGTTATTCTTTACATCTATCATGCTGTTTGAAATAGAATTAGTTTTTATTATAAGTCAAATCGATTAGATCGAATGAGTAACATTTTGTTTAGTCTATTGAAAATTTCTGACAATGGTCACACTGAACTGTCACTTCCGTCTTCTCGCGTTGAAAAATTACCACGTTGTCGACTCGTACGTAAAAGAATTGGTCGCCTTTTGAAAAGCACATCCTTGTAGCTACGCGAATAGTTGTGAAATCTATTAAATTGCCGCTTTTTTGACTCCCGGCACGGTTTGTGACATATTGAACATTTGTGAAAAATCTTGTGAACTTGCATCGTGCATTGAAGACGCCGCGTTGGAGTCTGGTAAAGTAAAGATAATTCACTTGCTAATATTGGCCAATTTTAGTCTTGTGTGTATCTAGCTTGCCTCCAGGACTCCACTCAAGAACATCACCAGGATATATAAGGTAAAATTTTCATGTACCTACTCAATACTTTACTCACTGTGCAACGCAGTGCATTGTGTCTGGATATATTGTCTATCGTGGTCAGGTAGATGTATTACACCTTCCACTGCGCACTCCTGATACACCTTCCTGCCTGGCTACGGTAATTCTAGACATAATTTTGATAGCAAGAGCGTGGTTAACTGCCTATATTGTAAATTTGTATCTTAGCCGTTGATTGTATCTGAACTCAGATTGGTATGAGCTTGTATCTTATCACCTTGTAGACAGTATTGTAGTGTTTGTCAGGTCAGTTATTGTCTAAAATACATAATATTTAATTGTATAAGTTGACCTAGATAATTTGAAACACATTGTCACATAACCTCAATCAGTAATTGTTGATTTGTATTGTTGAAAAATCTAACTTAAATTTGTTGTTGCATTAATAAGTCAGTCTGTTTGGATACATAACAGCTGTATGTAACAATAAATTTAGTAAATTTAGTTTATTGCATATATATTCATAAACGTTGTAATAATCCAACTTGACCTTGCCACTTTGGCGGGTCACATTAATAAACTTTGTTTTGTTATAATATAGATAATATTGTTAGGTAACACATATTCTGTGCTTACTTCCTATTGTATATCATAAACAACACAGTTAGTCTGTCTGTTGCAAATAATTAATTAATTAAGTTGAAGTTTCAACTTTATTAATTTGTTATAACATAAGTTATAACTTTGATAACTTTTGTGTTTGTTTCAATATACTGAAACCTTTAATTTTGTTGGGCAGTAAATACCTCTAACTTGCCTTCACTTGCAGTAAACAGGCTAATACTTTGTTGGTTTCAAAGAATTAAGAAAAATTAAGTTTTGATTGTTAATTTTATTTAGCGCTTGTCCGGGCTCTTTTGAATTTTGATTATGTCAGCTATCAAGGACTTGCGTGCGACTGCTGGTGCTATTGCATCAGATTTGCGCTGGTTTGCCTCGGCCAATGCTTTAGTGAACCGGCCTGATCGCCAGCAGGCCTTACTTCAGAGGTACGAGCGGATTGACAATCGCCTGGCAAGTGTGGAACAGCAATTCCGCACTTTCAGCACTTGCTGTCTTGAAGTGTCAATCAATGATTTCACCGCTGACCAGCGAAATAATGTCAGCGAAGACTATGCCCAGGTCTTAGACCTGTATGATGCTGTCTCCAATAGTGCGAGACAACTAGTTGCCGATAGGGAAGGGCAACCCGGCCTGAAGCAGGAGCTTCCTAGGTCAGCACCGGGGCTGGTGAGTAGGCTCCCTACTTTGGACCTCCCCCATTTTGATGGCTGCCTAGGAAGCTACCTGGGCTTCATTAATTTGTTCGATAGCCTAGTCAATGATAGGGCGGACCTTCGGCCGGCACAAAAGTTGGCCTATCTAATGTCGGTTCTGGATGGGGAGGCTAAGGGCCTCATCCAGCATCTGCCCGTGTCTGACGAGGCGTACCAGACGGCTCGGGACCTAATTACCCGTAGGTACCATAATAAGCGTGGCCTCGCCGACACGCACATCGAGCAGATTTTGGGTTTGCCGACGCTCACCCGGGTCTCTGGGTTGCGCACCCAACTGTTGAACCCGCTCTTGCTGGCCATCAACGCACTTAAGTGCCTTGACCTGCCCGTGGACCAATGGTCCTATCTATTGGTGCACATTGTGCTGAAAAAGCTGCCTGCCGACCTGAGGTCGCGTTTTGAACAGCGTTTTGGTGGGGATAGCGCGACCCATCTGCCCCCCTTTGCTGACCTGGAGAGGTTCCTGGAGGATGAGTGCCGGGTCCTGGACAACTCCGGTGGTGACACGCCGGCTAAGACGCAGCCGCCCAAGGTCAAGGAGCAGGCTCGCGTTCACACCCGAGCCAATGTTGACCGGCGCCCTCCTCGCTTTGCAGTCACGCAGAGCCCAGCGGAGTGCTCCTACTGCAATGTCACGGGGCACAGAACGGCCAGTTGTAGGGCATTCTTGGACCTACATGTCGCCTCTCGTAGGCGCATCGCGAATGCCCGCCGCCTTTGCTTCTCTTGCTTGGGGTCCCACTACCAGCGAGACTGCCCAAACTCTCGCCCCTGTCCTCACTGTGGAGGCCAGCATTTGGACATTCTCTGTATGAATGCCAGAGAGGTTGGCCGCTTGTCCAACCAGCCGACGCCCCGCACGGGCGGGTGTTTTGAAGGTGGCAGCCGAGGCTCACCGGCGCGTAGCCGAGAGTCGCCTCGCTCAATTGATCGCCACTCGCCCCGCTTGGAGAACCGTAGCGTGCGCACGCCTCCTCTCTCTCGCGCACCTGAATGTGCGACCGTTCAACGTCACCAGCACCATGACTGCTGTCCCAGGTATTCCCCTCCTTTGGCGGAGCGTCCCCGCCTTGACTCGCGCCCACCTCGTTTTGGGCGGGTGCGTCATTATGACCCCCCACAGATGGCGCGCGGATCGAGTCATCGCGCCTTTGAGGACTTCAAGCCGCACCCTCGTTTTGACTTGCCTGGTCCTGGCCAACGGTCGCCGCCCAGGCAACAATAGGTCATTGACCCCTGCCCTAGAACTCCAACCTCCCCCATTGAGACCGTTATCCTACCAACGGTTGCTGTTAGGGTCTGGGGACCCACGGGGACCTCTGTTGTTGTCCGTGCTATATTGGACACAGGTTCACAAGGTTGCATTGTTTCCACTTTTTTGGTAGGGCAGGTTAAATTAAATATGGGTTCTTTTCCAAATTGTATACGGGGCATAGGGGACGTAGCCTCTAATGTTGAAGGGCAAGTTAAGGTTTTGTTTGGCCCTGTTGAATCTTCACACCCGAGGATTAAAACCTCGGCTATTGTGCTGAAGAATATTTTGGGTATGCATCCACAGAAGCAGCTACCTGCTGCTGTGGTGAATCTGACATCGGGATTGGAACTGGCAGACCCCATATTTGACACACCGGGACAAATCGACTTGTTGATTGGCTCTGATGTCCTCGGTGGAATTTTGATTGGTGGGAAAAGGGTCTTGGTGCCAAATGGTTTGACTGCCATCCCGACCATATTTGGATTTGCTTTGATGGGACCTGTACCTAGGGACCCCCCTCCACCTGAACTTGACAATTTGTTAGCTGTAGGCTCCGCTCTCTCTGATGCGGTTCAGAGGTTTTGGGAGATAGAGGAGCCCCCTCAAGCTGCCCGTTTGAATCCAGAACATGAGGAGTGCGAGCTGTTCTTCCAGAATAACACTGGTCGACTCCGTTCTGGTCGGATTATTACGAGGCTACCCTTCCTGTCTGTTCGGCCTCCGCTTGGTGAGTCACGACCTTTAGCCGAAAAGAGGTTGTTGGCCATGGAGCGCCGCATGGGTCGTGATCCGGAGCTCAGACAGAAGTACATTGAGTTCATGAGGGAATATGAACAGTTGGGACACATGTCTGTGTCAAATTTGGATTGGCGTTCGGTGGAGCATTACTTTCTCCCGCATCATGCGGTATTGAAGCCATCGACTGGCAAGCTGCGCACAGTGTTTGATGGTTCTGCGCAGACTTCAACAGGCGTATCCTTGAACCAGTGCTTGCATTCTGGTCCCAAGTTGGTCAAGGACCTTTGTGACGTCATCACCAGCTTCCGACGACATCAGGTTGTCTTTGTGGCCGACATAAAAATGATGTTCAGGCAGACGATTATCCACCCTGATGACCGTCGCTTCCAGCTGATCCTTTGGAGAGAGTCTCCTCGCGATCCCATGGTCGTCTACGAGCTCAATACAAATACGTACGGGTTAAGGTCAAGCCCCTACTTGGCAATACGTTCTCTTTGGGAGCTCGCAGACCGCGAAGGCCTACGTTTCCCAAGAGCCTCCGCCATCTTGAAGGACGATATTTACGTCGATGACATTTGCTCGGGCGCCGCCACAGCGGACGAGGCGATCCTCCTGCGGGACGAATTGATAGGTATTTTGGCCTCCGCTGGTTATGAGATTTCCAACTCGCCAGCGCTTTTGGAAGGCTTGCCAGAGGATCATCAGCAAGATCCACATTTGTTTGAGATTGTTGACAACCCCGCCATGATGGCTGTTCTCGGCGTTCAGTACAGACCAGTCCAAGACATCTTTACATATAACGTAGACTTGAAATTGCCGTGTTCTTGGACTAAACGTCTCGTATTGTCTACTGTCGCCAGAACCTTTGATCCGAACGGTTGGATCTGTCCAATTATATTTTGGGCAAAATGCTTCTTGCAGAAGCTTTGGACAGCAGGATTGACCTGGGACGAACCTCTGCACGGCACTCTTGTTGAGGAATGGACCTCTTTTGTATCCTCACTTCCTGCCGTCAATGAGATCTCCTTGCCTCGTCCCATCCTTCCTCCCGGGAAGTACAAAGCCACCCTTCACGGGTTTTGTGACGCCTCGGAACGTGGTCACGCCGCCGTGGTGTACTTGCGCACAGTCAGTGCCTCAGGTCAGGTGAGGGTTTCCCTGATCATGGCAAAGAGCAAGGTTGCACCCCTTCGGACATCTCTGACCATTCCGAAATTGGAGCTCTCGGGAGCAGCCCTTCTTGTACGCTTGTTGAACCACGTGTCCAGTACTTTGGGTAAAAGCATTTGCATTAATGGGACCTACGCCTGGACAGACAGCCAAATTTTTCTTTGTTGGTTGAAGACTTCTGTCCACACTTTGGAGGTATTTGTCGCTAATCGCGTTTCCCAAATCCAGAAATCCGAAGTCAAACTATGTTGGAGACACGTGCCAGGTGAGCTCAACCCCGCTGATTGTGCCTCGCGCGGATGCTTGACGCCTAGTTTGATAGGTCATTCGCTGTGGTGGGGTCCGGAATGGTTGAGTCGACCAGAAATTGATTGGCCTCGAACGCCAGTTTTGAATACTTCTAATTTGCCGGGTCTACGAACACTCGCTCTTGAGAAGGTAGAATGCGCCTTCGACCCCGATTTCCTGTTGAATCGTTACAGCTCCCTCGACAAGTTGTTAGGTGTTACTGCTTGGATAAAGAGTTTTGTTTTTAATTTTAGGCACCCACAACAGAAACGACTGACACCGTTTCTCTCACCACAGGAACGACAGGAGTCCCTCACCTTTTGGGTTCGTTCTGTGCAATTGGCGCATTTTGAAAGGGAGATTGCTATCCTCAAGTCGGGGAAATCGAAATTGTCGGGAGCTGTATCTAAATTGAACCCCTTTTTGGACGAAACGGGTCTCTTGCGCGTTGGAGGGCGTCTCAAGAACGCCAACTCCCTTACGGGGCTCGTCACCCCCTTTTGTTACCTAAGGACGGTCATTTGGTACGCTTGTTGGTAACTGACCGTCACCTTAAAAATTCGCATGCTGGTTGTAATGCCTTGTTGGCCATTTTGCAACGCGAGTTTTGGATTTTGTCTGCCCGAAGAATTATTCGGAGTGTAGTCTTTCGCTGCATCCCTTGCTATAAGCTCAAGGCTTCTACCATGCAGCCCTTGATGGGGGACTTACCGGCAGATCGCGTAACTGAAAGCAGGACGTTTGACGGTGTTGGCACGGACTTCGCTGGTCCTTTTTTGGTGAAAACGTCGACACTTTGAAACAGCAAGACTGTCAAGGCCTACTTGTGTGTTTTTGTTTGTCTTTCCACAAAGGCCGTACACTTAGAACTGGTCTCCTCGCTTACGACCGAGGCGTTTGTAGCCACATTTGACAGATTTGTATCCCGCAGAGGGCTGCCTTCCTTGATCCGTTCTGACTGCGGCACTAACTTCAAGGGCACTTATAATTATCTGAATGATGTTGTTAATTTTCTTGAAACCAACAAAGCTAATATAGGTGATAGGCTTGCCCGACGTGGGATAAATTGGTTGTTTTCCCCACCAAATTGTCCACACTGGGGTGGTATATTTGAGGCCGCCGTAAAATCGGCCAAATCACACTTGCGCAGGACAATCGGTGAATCTGTCCTTACATTTGAGGAACTCGCAACTGTGTTTTGTAAGATCGAGGCCGTTTTGAACTCTCGACCGTTGTGCCCGATCTCCTCAGATCCGAATGATTTGGAGGCCCTTACGCCGGGCCATTTTTTGATTGGTCGCCCACTTGTCGCCTTGCCTGAGTACCCCTATATTGATACGAGACCTGGTCGTCTCTCGCGTTTTGAATTAGTACGCCAGATTACTCAGAGCTTTTGGAAACGTTGGAACTTGGAATATTTGCACATACTCCAGCAACGCGTTAAGTGGACCGACAAGACCGATCCACCCAAGATTGGTGACCTCGTTTTGATAAAGGAGGCTAACCTTCCGCCACTCAGATGGCGCAGGGGGCGCATCCTTCGTTTGGTAACTGGGGCTGATGGAGTTCCCCGATTTGCTGAGGTCTTGGTGGACGGTTCGATTCTGAGGAGAGCGGTTGCAACATTGTCACGTCTACCAACCGATTAGCGGACCGGTAGGCCGGTCCGGGGCGGGTGGATGTTTGAAATAGAATTAGTTTTTATTATAAGTCAAATCGATTAGATCGAATGAGTAACATTTTGTTTAGTCTATTGAAAATTTCTGACAATGGTCACACTGAACTGTCACTTCCGTCTTCCCGCGTTGAAAAATTACCACGTTGTCGACTCGTACGTAAAAGAATTGGTCGCCTTTTGAAAAGCACATCCTTGTAGCTACGCGAATAGTTGTGAAATCTATTAAATTGCCGCTTTTTTTACTCCCGGCACGGTTTGTGACATATTGAACATTTGTGAAAAATCTTGTGAACTTGCATCGTGCATTGAAGACGCCGCGTTGGAGTCTGGTGCGTCCAACGCGGCGCGTGGATATTGGCCAATTTTAGTCTTGTGTGTATCTAGCTTGCCTCCAGGACTCCACTCAAGAACATCACCAGGATATATAAGGTAAAATTTTCATGTACCTACTCAATACTTTACTCACTGTGCAACGCAGTGCATTGTGTCTGGATATATTGTCTATCGTGGTCAGGTAGATGTATTACACCTTCCACTGCGCACTCCTGATACACCTTCCTGCCAGGCTACGGTAATTCTAGACACATGCATAAGAAAGGATTTATCTGAAGTTAGCCAATGAGATCACCAAACACATTGATCTTCCGTTGAAAGGAGCGTCTATACAACTAGAGGTCTACTAAACCTGGCCTATAAAGCGGTAGTGACGTATAAACACTGAGAACTAACAGTCAAAGTTTGATGGGTGATCTATAATAGCGAAGGACTGTTATAGCAAAAAATGGGTGACAAACAAACAATTTAAGCTCTAAAGGTACTGATAAACTTGAGCATTCACTTGTAACAGTAGAGTAAAATTTGTCGAACTGAACAACGAACAGAGCCAAGCTTAGAGCCAAACATCGTTACAAACATTTTCACGATTTTATAACCGAACGGTTTCGTCGGTGACAAGCTCGAAGCAAAACTGTCTTTCCGTGAGAATGATCGCCAGAACGCTCGACAGAATGCTAGCTCGTTTGGTTTTCTGTAATGTTACATTCGCTAGAATGCTCAAGTTTATCAGCACCTTTAGAAAAGTGGCCGGTATTAAAACTTGTTGATACTCCGTTTGAACGTTTTGATATTTTTCATCCCGTCTTTGTCGTCAGGTGTGCCTGACGATGATTTATGTCTTCACTGGAATGGAGAATTGAATGAGTTTTAGCTTGATTCAGTGAAATTTATTTCTTTCAACGTGTTAATATATTACGACAGATATGTTTTATTGCTCAGATTTACTTTTGGAGCGATGGTATTTTGTTATTTTCTGAAATACATTGTATCATTCGTTTGTCATGGAATAATTTATTTATAACATTTAAATTTTTAATATGATTTAAATGATGGTAAGATGTTTGAAGTCCGTGTGGTGACGGATTAAGAATACAGAATGTCACCACCCCATATCATCCCATGGGTGTCGTAAGAGCCGACAGAGGGACCATACTATGCAGAGAACATCACTGTAAGAGAAGGAAAACTTGAAACAATCCCTATACCAACCCGTTTGGCCAGCGTGGTATAGTAGGCCAATTCCTCCTTTCAAAGGAGAGGCCTAGTCCAGCAGTGGACTGTAAAGAGCTGACGATGATGAAGATGTTTGAATGTAGATCTACTTGATTGCAACGGACACTAAATGATCGACTATCAACAAATTTACCTTCTTTCACATTTCTGTATGATTTGTATAACATCGAAAGAGGCAAAAATCTACGTCACTTTTTTATTATTACAACACATATTGTTTCTTTTATAAGATTACAAGCTTTTGCCCGTGGCTTCGCTCGCGTAAATTCGGGGTTATCTAGTTATGTATATCATCTATGTTCGGGTTAACACGATGTCCTTTATTTGGCGGATACTTCTATACTAAAATTGTCGTTTTAACTGTTTAAGAAATATAACTGCAAAAGTATTTACACATACAAACTACTTAAGGCGAGGATTTCCCAAAATACAGTGTTATCTAGCGTGGTCAAACGCGTTTTATTTGTAAATAACAGAGATTTAAATTGGGAAAAAAATATATGTTATTCTACAGCATTAGACCTTTATTATTCGGCCATTCGAAACACGATTACTGTCATTTGATACGATAGAAAATAATCGCGAATATAGGTCTGTTTAAACAACTTTTCCCGTTTCATTTGAGTTGTATTGGGATTAGAATTTTCAAAAGTATACCAAAAGAAAGATCATGTAAAAGCGGATGGTTTTCGGCAATCACATTATGAATTTTAATATATACAAAAATATAATACCGAAAATACGTAATTTCCTACTGCCGACGCGCTCTCTCCGGCGTCGTTCAGTCCCGAGCGGGATGTAATGGAGACAGGACGTATCGCTCGTTTGCAGAGCGCACCGCAGGATTACGAATTATTTTATCGTCAGTTACGAATGTCATCATCACTTATTGATAAATATATTACATCTAGGTTTAGTTTGTAAATTTTTAGTAAGTAATAATAGTGTATATAAGTAAGAAGTATAGTTTTAAAAATATCGTTTTGATTATTGGACAAGATAACGACTTGATAACAACAGCATAGTTAGGTAACAGTACTTTAGAAAAATATTGATTTGTTGTATATTGTGGATGATTTATAGTATTATTGTTGTATTGGGTACCTACCTAATACAATAATTCACACTTTTATTCTGTGTACGGAAATAAAATGTGAGATGTGCCTAAAAGCTATACAAGTGAATTTTATAGGTACCTACCTACCTAAATAAATACAAATAGCCGCAGTTTCCTACTGAGTGGTATTTATGGTTACTGCCCCACCCTCGTGGGTAGTAGCGTGATGTTATTTGGTATAACCTTCCTCAACAAATGGGCTAGAGAAGCAAATAAATCTTAGAAAATGGCCTGCTAGTTCCTAAGACTAGCGCGATCAAAAACAAAAAATAATGAATTTCCATGTATTCAATAATTCTATTGACTATTTCCACCAATAATATCATTGATTTCCACACTATTACCAAACACGGAACAATGGACACCTAATAATATTATAGTAATTATTTATCACGCCGAGGAAGAATGCACTGGTGTCACAGCTTAGAAAGGTAGGTAAGGTGTTCGGTACGTAAGTACCTATATCAATTTGACCGACAAATAATAACGAAAACAAGAGTTTATTATTGGTTGGCGGAAAATAAGCGTTGTGGGTGTAGGAGTATCAATTCCTACGTATGTATGTATGTAAAATTTTAACTTTTTTTCACTACTGCTTGCCGATGGCAGAGCCGAAGCGCCTAAAGGAGATCACCCGAATTGGGCTAATTTTTATTTTGCCGGCCAATCAATAAATTAATTAAATTAATATATTACACCAAACTTCTAAGTCAATAGGCTTGTGTCCACTAAGAATAAATCGGTTTGATTGTAGTATCTATAGATCCATTATTATTTTAAGATGTCAATAAAGTTTATTATTTATTATAAAATGGTAAGATTAATGTAATTTTTAGGATTCTAAAACTAAAAAATAATGTTTTTATTCTTGTGACAGTGAACACCAATCAGAGAGCATTACGTCAAACAGTACGTCCACCATTCATGTTGTTGACGTTTTAGTAGTAAATACAACTAAAAAGTAAAAGATTCTACCTGTCAAATCGAATATAACAAAATAAAAGTGGGTGCATCAGACCAGACTTTATTCACGGATTGTTTTGTTTTGTACTTTGTGATATCACTCAACCGCTATGATGGTTTACAGCGTTTTCGTGTCAAATTCAAGGAGGTTTTTAAAAAGCCGTAATTAGTAATATTGCTGATTGATTTTTGAAGAAAAATCAGGTATTTCAGTTTAACATCTAATAAAGGAACGAATCAATCGCTAATTACATTTCAGGATACAAGCGTATTCTCTGAGACAATATTTAGGTTTGAATGTATGTCTAAAAGTACTGTAGAGCAGTTTTGTTTTGACAAAAGTGATAAATCAAAGAGGTGTAACGGCAGTCAACTATACGTTTTCAGCCTTACGTGAAATACGTGAGCCTTAAAATGCAGTGGACTCATTAAAAAAGTAAAAAACATATTTTTAAATACTCCTGACCAAATATAAAAATATCGTCTAAACCTTTAGTAGGAATGTCTATGAGCGGTCAGGTACAGATGTCTTGCATGACATGACATGTACAGGCATGGCACCATGTGGTTGAAGAGATGTTGCGTTGCGACGTTCTCACTTTCCAATGTTTCGACCGGTTCTTGTAGAGAAAAGGCCAGTCAGAAACGCCTGGATATCACTATAGTGACAGCAGCCGCAACCCTGTCCAAGAAACGGTGCTACAAATGTTGGTGGAATGCCCCGCTTATGCGTCCCAGCGCCGTGAACATCACCACCTTAAGCCTTTTCCGACCATTTTGGTGTAGACCTCTACAACAAATTCCTTTCCGTTCTGTTTTGGGCAGTCTTCAACCAATTACTGCCTGCTATCTTTATGATGTCTTTTTTTCATCTGATTTGCCGTTCCAGCTAGTCATTTACAATCCCATGGTTGCCATTTTAATATTTGCTTGCACCATGTTTCGGGATTTCTGGCTACATGTCCGGCCGCTACTCTTTTGGTAACATCTGGTACTAGACTTTCTTTTCGGAGCTATTTATTCTTCTTTCTGTCTCTGAGTGTCACTCCTGCCAGTTTTCTCTCCATTGCCCTTTGAACAACTTCAAGTTTCTGTAGCGCTGCCTCTGTAGTAACCCAAGTTTCGGATCCGTAGGTGAGCACTGGTAGGACGCACTGGTTGAATATTCTTGCTTTTTGTTGCTTCGTAAAAGCAAATGCCAGTTTATCGAAAGCAGCCCAACCCAAATGGATACGTGTATCAATCCTGTTCACTTGGTTTGCTTTGCCCATCTTTATTTCTTGCCCTAGGTATAATATACTATTTATAGAAGAATTCTAATCGGGTACATCCTACTGCAATTGTTATTCCGCTGGAGTTTTCACTGGTCATGTTGCGAAATGGCCGTAAACTGATCGCGGCCATTGTTACATAGACTACAGGCCCATGTCCAAAATGGATGGGTTATATGAACCACCAGGTGACGTATATAGGACGATATAAGAGCATCAAATAATAAGATTCAGCACTATGCCGTCACTTGTAAGCCGTCCAACTGAGTGCTGGTGAGAATTTGATTTTCTGACAATTTCCAAAAAATTACCGACTTTGTAGCGCACTATTTTTTTACGGCACTGCGCGCTTTCTTATTATTTATCATGGATCTATCGAAGGTCATAATGCCGTACAAAAATATATGACCGAAATGCGTACTCACTCTACCTGCACTTTTGAATTCTCATCAGCACTCAGTTGGACAGCTTACAAGTGACGGCATAGTGCTGAATCTTATTATTTTATGCTCTTATATCGTCCTATATACGTCACCTGGTGGTTCGTATGACCCATCCATTTTGGACATGGGCCTGTAGTCTAAACAGTCGTACCCTCGCTACCTGCCCTGCCCATAGTCTGGTGCATGATGGCTTAGAACGTCACCGTCTCTTTCTGTGAGGCAGTAATGCTTATCAATCAGATATTTCGCTCTTGGCTTACTTCCTGTCATTACCTGATGCCATTTAAATTGCAACATGCACGTTATTATTAAATACCAGTAATTACTTAGGATTTATTTTAGGAACAGAATAGATTCTTTGAGCTGGAATATAATCTCACAGACTGCACTTAGAACCTTAGTGTAGTAATAAAAAGTGTTTATTTCGTAATATTCTATAAGTTTATTTTAGTTGGCCGGCACCATTGACATATATTTAGTACATATATATCAATGGCCGGCACTTTTAGAATAGCCTTAATTTGTATGGAGCTGGGTGATCTCCTTTATTATGCATGCACGTGTGTTTGAATGAGTATATATTGCTATAACTATTACCCTGTAATAAAAATCTTGTGTATTATTGATCTTTTTCCGGTACTTTTTTGACAGAGTAGTATCTTAGAGATTGCATAGTTAAAATAAATATAACAAAATGTAATCATTGGTGATTAAAAGTAGCTATGAGTATCTTACCCTTTATGTGTATTATTGGTTCTATGCCGTTGTTTTGCTGACAGTAGCAACGAATTAATTAATTTATATTAGTCTTATCCTTTTCCCTAAGACTGATATCGAACAAGCGATACTTTCGCATTGCGAGCGATCATAAGTTTTTTTATAACTAACAACAAACATAATGTTCATAAAATTATCTACTGACTAGAGGACGCCAGCAGCTACGCCTGCATTTTTTTTAAATTTACCCGTTTTGGCCGATCCCGTGGGAATTTCGGGAAATCCCTTCTTAGTGCACCTCTACGGTTCACAAGGAACATACATGCCAAATTTCAGCTTCCTGCGCCCAATAGTTTCGGCTGTAGCGTGTCTGTCAGTCAGTCAGTAACGCAAGGATTTTATATATTAAGATTACTATTGTCACTATAAACAAAAGCAATTTTGGAAAACTACTTTCGAATTTCATAAAGGTTTATTCAAAACAGAAACGTTGCAAATTATTTATACTCGATAAGTAAGTTTATATTTCAATTGATATACTGCTTTAATTTTCTATACTGTGGCGCGAAAGTGTTATACCTACGTATGGCGGCAGTGGCGTTGCGTCTCGCGTCGCGCGATTGATCGTAATTATACTCGCGAAAGTCGCGAACTGGGGAAGAGGGGAGCCTCAAAAGCTTTGAGCGCTCGGAAATCCTCGCCTTAATACTAAGACTTAGTGGTACTCAAAATGTTATCCAGTAGCAGTGACGTTTCGCTAGAGTGAGATATGACACTGCGATGGTAGCGCAGTCGGTCGGTTCCAATGTGAAACATTCCAAAATCAACAACTACTTATAAATTAAAAATTAACTGAAAATACATTTTCTTGTGGACTAAATTGTGAATCTAAATCATTCTCAAGACCCTTTAACATACACAAAAAATTTGATCAAAATCAGTCCAGTCGTTTAGGTGGAGTTCAGTGACATACACACGCACACAAGAAATATATATATAAAGATAATGTCATCATAATGTCACACTAGTCACGTTTCCGTTTGTTGTACGACTTCTATTAATAGACTTAATACTTTCAATAGGCTTCTTCGCGGCACATACAAATTGAATCCCATACAATTCAAAGCTTGTTGGCGAGTCCGCTCACTCTTATCTCTCATCTGAAAGCAAAAAAGTTTATAAAAACGTACTGCATTCACGACTCGAATTAAGAGAGAAAATGGAATTTTAAAACGTCCTTTTGTGTTAAAGTAGATGAAAAGCATGTCATTATGGAGGAGTTTAAAATAGCGTACTACGTTGCGTAGCGTAATACGTTGGAGAAAAACCCAACGAAGCACTTGGGAAACTTCTTGGCGTGCGTTTAACTGTCACCATTAAAACTGAAGTACCTTCTTCAGGCGAATGAAGCGATACAATATACTTAAGCCTCCAATAAAATTGAAATTAATTTATATAATTATTTTACGACGTAGTATACAATTACTTGTTTGGTGAAAACAGCACGGCACTGTAATAAAATTTACACAAATTTTAACACTCAATTACTCTGTTTCATCATATGAGATTAATTTATTTCACGTTGACGATGATGCTTTATTATTATTCGTAACGCGAAATATTATAATGAATGTGATAATTATTGTAACAGAGAAAATGAGTACGAGAAACATGAAGCAAAGATTAGCTTCTTAGGACCAATTGTTTGTTTGATCCGAGGAAACTTCGTCAGATTGTGTGTTTCTGCTGATACTCTATGCTACAGCTTATTTTATTTACAGCCAAGATTTCAGAAGAATGATAATTGCCTCTGATTATCTGGTGATGTTTTCTGTCAGTCCATATTTTTCGACAAAGCAAAAGGTCTATCACAACTCATCACTGCCATCCGACCAAATTGCGAACAGCAATTTACCTACTAATATCTTCCATATTCCACGAAGGAATAAAAATATTAAGTACGTACTAATTACGTCTTCACGCGTTTCGAACATCACGCAACGATCCTTCAGATTGTCTCTTCCAAAACATTTAGTTCTGACGTAAACTAGCCAGTATGTCTAGACCCCTGCGCTTCTTTTCCAGTTACAATTAATCAAGGGGCAGGTGAGGTCAGGATAAATGGCCGCGATGTATCAGAACTAAGACATTGCGCCCGTGGTTAATGGCCTTAGTCTAAATTGTCGGCTGTTGTCTCAGACTTTCATTCTAGTTGTGCAATTACTTTTTATTTTCTTCGTTATCTTTTGCTATAAAAATTGAGCCATTAAATAATTTATGACACAAAATATTCTCGTATATTAGTGAACGTATAAGCGTTGTATTGAAAGTTATTGGTGCAAATTTATTTGATTAAACGCGGCATTGTGTTGTTTATTTGATTAGGTGCATAGGGTTCCCACCAAGAACTTAGGATCCCAAGCCAACCTCACCTGCAAGTGGTGCACCTGCCGAGCAACGGTCGAGGCTCTAGCAAAGAAAATATCCCGATAAGCGGCAATAGGCTCGCCACCTATTTATTACGTGGGATCAAAACACTGGCGAAAAGTGGGTGTTTAATATGCCTCTGCCTATCCCTTCGGGGAAACAGGTGTGAGTCTATGTATGTATGTATTTGATTGTATTACTCGTTGGATTTGTTGTGCTTTGGTTTTGTTGGGATTTCTTATACTGGATTTATAAATGACAATGATTATTTATATAGATTCTATCTTGACGATCAGATTTGGTGTAAATTATCTATTATCATGTATGAAGTATACACGTATATCTAGTTTTAGAAGCTACAGTAAATAGTATATCTCCCAGAGTATTATTTGCTATTCAGGACACAAATGCAGCGATATAACTTTAGAGGTGTTGAAATTGTCTTTATGCAACTGCATGGCTACATGAAATAAATATGCAGTACCGTAAACAGGAATCTGATTTTCATGCAATAATACCCCCTGGTTAATATTATAAGTATATACAATGGTCAAAGCGATTTGCGCAAGGAAAAAAATGTGCTATTTCCAAATAAAGTAAATGCTTATTTATGTAATGGGTCTATATAGCGTGGTCACTGCTGGTATATCCTACTCCGAAACGTTGAGACAAATATAAGGTATTTATGTATTTAATTAATTATACAAATTTATGCTTTTTTACACATCTAGAGTAGCGAGACAGTAATGACTTTACAAAATGTTCATAATTTGTAATTGGTTTTATGGACGGACGCGCAACAGTACGCACCTAACCTTTGGAGTAATCCGACTCGCGTTTGATTGACTCCTCTTCACGTGGTGCTCGTCTGTCAGCAAGACCACGCACTATTGGACGCCAGCTTAATATGAATGTAATGTAAGTATTTCGTAATTGTTTGTTTTTCGTGTGAGCGTGTGGCCAACTCTGGTGTCGGAATTTTCAGGCCGCCCAAAGGCCTCCGACATGGCCTAACGATCCTTATCCTTAGACAAGAACCGGGACCGACAGCTTTACGTGCCCTCCGAAGCACGGTAGCGCTCAAATGTAAATGCGACACACGGTCACCCATCCAAGTGGTGACCTGTGCAAACGTTGCTTAACTTTGCCTATCTGTTACGGACGGCAAGCCAAGTCTCGCCATGAGCGCTACATTACAAGCTACTAGTATTTCGTAATTATATGAGATATCTCTTCCGACGTTTTATCACAAGTTACACCACCAGTGGTGATTGGGGTGACTGATATCCTTTAAGATCCGTGTTGATATAATTACAGAGATAATTCGATATTAAGTACTTAAGCTAAGAATACTTGCGCCATTGAGGGAAAACAGTATCGAAACTTTTTTAAGAACATTTGAAACCCTTCACATCACAAGACTACAATAGAAAATCGTGTACCTCATTCGACTCTGATTTTCTGGAATAGCGATATAATTCCCTGTACAAGCTGCCAGCTGCTCTTGTTGGATAGGAATACTATATTTAATTCCCAGTTTGGAGAAAAGTGGCGTATCAAGGTTTGTGTTTGATATGTCGCTTTTGTGGTGACCATTATACGCTAGTTTCTGCATGTATACTATTCTTGCGTATCTGACTGACAGGCAAGCCACAGCCAAAACTATTGTGCGCAAGAACCTGTAATTTAGCATGTATATTCCTCGAAGAGTGTAGGGGTATGCACCCCTACCCCAAGAAGGGATTTCTTGAAATTCTCACAGCATTGGGAAGAACCGGTTAAATAGAAATAAAATGCGCGGGCGTAGCTGCTTATTTACGAAGCTATGGACTCCGGTCATCTTTTATAACTTATAAAATATAAAGCTGAAACAGGTACTGTAATTAGATTCAACTGTCAGGAGTGAGAGTGCCCGGAAAGCAATACAGAACCTGTCTAGCAAAGTTTATATTAGTACTTACAATGTCTATGCAGAGAAAATACATGAGTCAACTATTTACTACGGGGGCTGTCTTCATAATCGTCAGTCGTGATTCACGTGTCCCCGTCTTTGTGGCATGTCGACTGATACAACGGTGGTTTCAGTGAGCCGTCCACGAACGCCTCCTTACTACTTTATTTAGTAATATGCGAAGAATCGATTCAATAAATAGAAAGGTGATTGCTAGCATATCTAGCTGTCATTAACTGTTTCCTATCTAGCATATTTTACGTCTAGGTACAACATACATGCACCCATTGTTGTCCAAAAAACAGCACAACCACGTCGGCAGTAATTATCCAGCGTCTTTGCTCACTGCTCATTCCGCCAGTGTTTGCTTTACAAAACTCCGCCATAATAGTTTGGGGGTCATTACCCGAGAGTGGAAGTTCTCGTTATATTTTACGAGCGGCCCGGCGACTGTAGCGAACCCTTTAAATGCACCGACTCGGCTAAATACCCACTGATATAAAGTTTAACGCAGAAACCGATTGTCTTTGAAACTGTACTAAAGTGTCACTGACAAGGATCGCAAGTTTAGATTGTTCAACTAATGTTTCATCTATGGAAATGAACGATATATATTATAGTACGTGAATGTCGAGAGTCTTATCAGAAATTTATTAAACGTTGTTTTTTTTTCTCTTCCATATTAATATATAAATTGTTGTATGAATAATAATAGATAATAGTAGTAATAGACCGCAAAAATAGTAACTAGTAGTAATAATTAAGATAAAATTAATAAATACGTAGTCCATATTATTTCTGTAAGTCAACGTAACAAAGTCAAAAAATAATTTGCCACAGTAAGTATAGACGGATATGTAGATAATATCCTTACACAATAAACAATAGTTACGTAGATGTCTTTAATGATTAATGACTCATATGAGTATTGCAGTGCATCATAAAAGTCGGCCGTTTTGTCAAGAATTGTAAATTAATATAATTAGCATGACAATCATCCAGTTTTACCCATCATAGCCTCCGTGAACTGAGCAAAATGACATTCTCAGTTTCACCCCATACTACTATATGATATGAGCATAAAGTCTACAATGTTAGACACACTACTGGCATCCGGCTTTTGGAAGTGCCCCATTAGACTTAACCGTCTGAAACAACATGGTCAGTTCATGATGTCGATTAGCACATTAATAAATCTTTCGTGTAGTAACTCGTTTAGTGGCTACGTTTGCAAATGTTCGGAGCGTGCGCTTGAAACATGCCGTACAATGTCGCCATTAGCTTCGCTTAGCAGGATTAAATTCCAACTACGTTTTTGTAAACAAAAAACAAAAAAAATAATGTTCATTAAGCACGGATAGGTTTCATTAGTAAACTATATCTTTGAAATATAATACAGACAGAAATGCCATTAGGATTATTATAAAGAAATTAATATTGTGATCAGTGTCTTTGTATTTTATTATCAGAATTTCTTTTGTGGCATATTTATTAGAACTAGGTGTGGGATAAAAACCTGTATTCTGAGTAGGCCTAGACGTAGAAGCAGCTACGAGATTAAATCTATATTTAGATCTTTTCACCCGTACGAACACATAACAGTGATCTTATATACAGTTTTATGAATAAGGTTGCGGCTATGGACTTTAAATCGATTCAGATGTAACATAAGTCGATATACAAAATTTACAAAATGACTACGTGAAATCAGTGATTGATACTGTTAGTCTGATAGATAAACTACGTACATAAGTTCAAAGTTTTATAAAAATCTGTTTAGGAGCTTTTTCGTATAAGAGTAAGAAACATCCTCATAGCCATTCAAACTTAATTGAATAGGTCATAGTAGTAAAATAGAAATTTATTGTACTTCTGTTATTTTTGTCTACTTTAAATTGAATCACAAATATGAATTTCAGAACATTATCCTAAATCTCGACCGACTTTTAAAAATTCAGCCTTGTTCAAAAGCTTCTAAAAGTTCGATATATCCAGAAAGCTCTCGGCATATCTGTGTGTGAAGTAAATACCACTCAATGGATGTTTGATACAACCGAGTTGCCAAGTTTGTGGAATATAAATATGATAGGTTGTCTAGGATTCTCCGAGAAATATACACTTTTGAATTTTACGTAAACATTTTCTTAGATTGAAGGACGATAAATAACAGAAATATTTTTACTAGTGTATTATGCGTGCCACCAGATATCTTCAAAGTTCCAGGATCTTAAGCGTAGTTTAGCTCAAATATTAAATAATTGAGTTTAGAAATAATAAGACTGTTTTGCATTAGCACAAAACAGTTATTATGTGTGTGGAAAACACACGGCATTTGTTTGAAGATGCATTCAATAAATTAAGCCTAAGAAACATGCAATTGCATACCTTATCTCCTCTCTCTTATGTTACCTGTCTCTTTCACTTGCAGTAAGGCGCGGAGTTCTGGTGAACTGGAGCACGCTTGTCAAATTCAAATCATAGTCTTCCAAATCATCAGGAAGCACCTTGCTCCAATGCCGTGTGTTTTCCACACACATAATAACTGTTTTGTGCTAATGCAAAACAGTCTTATTATATATGTTTCCAAAGACACGGCATTTGTTTGAAGACCTGTTTGTTATCTGCTGGTGAAAGAACCTGTGATGGGTACAGGTATTATGAATGCTATGTGAAATAAATAAGTCCCATTAGCCTTCTAATATATGTAATTAACTAATTATCTATGTTAAAACAACATTGTTAACAGTAATACAGCTTTAGAGATAAGAATTTAATAGAAAATTCAAAAGAAAACAACATAAAGAAAATTGCTCCTAAAAAAAAAAAGAGACTTCTCATCACTTACTTATAAGTCAAGAATTATTATATCATGCACTATCCCAATATTAAGTAAAGCTTTCGTCACCTAAGTACATCTGAAATATTATTTAAGTTAATACTAAAGATCTAAAAAATTGTTTGAAAGATAATTACTTCTCTCATTGTCATTAGTTCTTTCCACTGTACAACAGTAAAACTTCCTGAAGGTTTCTGATCTCTTCCAATTTGCTCTCCTTAAAATTTCTTCCACAGGCCGGTTTTCTAAATAGCTCTTTGAAGCTACTGCTGATCTCACACTGCCTGGTGAAGCATCTATGCCAGCTAGTTTAAAAACATTCTTTACCCAACCAGCTATACTGGTACGAGTGGCTGGTCGTATCTTACCAACAATTGAAATAAACAGACTTTTTATATTACCACCATCTGAACGCCTAACTTCTGTACTTTTAATTAATTCCATAACATGTCTGACAGGACAAACTCATCTCAGGACGTTGTTTCAGTAACCATCCAGACTGTCTATTGTGGGCATTGTCTGTCTTGGAACCAAATCTAGGCCATAATTTTATTTCTTTTCTATCATTATCTATGATAAGACTGTCCTCAGAAAACTCTAAAAGTGTCAGATCGTAGAGTCTCCGGCCAGAAACCAGTAATAAGATTACTGCAGTTCTTCGAGATAATATCAAATAAGGTACCTAATTTTGGTGTATTCTTGAGCCAGTTAAAGAGTAACTCTATGTCCCAAATATGAGTTTTCTTCTCAGGTGGTCTGATTAAAGACGCTGCCCTCAAGATTTGCTGTACAAAGTAATTTCTTGATATAGCTTCACTTGTTGCAGTGTAGGTGGATACAGCTAATTTGTGCAAAAGAATCGTCCTATAAGCTAGTTTGTCCTGTATACACAACTTGGCTAAAAACCGAGCTACCTCATTGCTATGAGGACAGCTAGGATTGATGTTGTTCTGTTGGCACCATAAAATCCAGCGTTTTATTGGAGCTTTGTAAGTCGATATAGTTGAGGTTCTCCAACTCTTCTCTAGAAGATCTCTCTCCTCGGAGGACCAGTGAGCTATCTGATTTGCCCACCCCCAATTTTCCATGCTAGCAGTTCCAACTTGTGCACCTGAGGTGGACAACTGCCTGTTTTTAAATCTATCAGATTCTTGTGTAGATCCCTTATAGGCACTGGTTCTGATAGAGCCCGAGCTCTGAGATCTGCTAGCCAAAAACATTGTGTACAATGTGGCGCTATTACGACAAACGTTCCTGTCGCTGTGTTGAGGTGGCGCAGTACCTGTGGAATAAGATTCGGAGGTGGGAACACCCAAGCCAATCCGTAATTCCAAGGTTGACTGAAGGCATCGTAAAAAATTGCTGACCCATCTCTGGAGTCCCACGTTACATACGAACTTACGACCGCGTTTCGTCTTGACGCAAATAAGTCGACGTCTGGTACGCCCCAAATTCTGAATACAGCCTCCGAGGCCGGGGCCAACAAGTGCCATTCCGGCACGGGTCGGTTTCGGGATAGGCGGTCGGCTATGTCGTTGTACCTCCCCGGGAGGTACGCCGCCGACAGCGTGACGTGCAAGCGCTCGGTTAGTTCCAGAAGCCCGGTTGTCAATCGGAGCAGAGCTAGGGATCGTGTCCCACCCTCGTTCCTGATAATTGCTACTAGCGTTCTGTTGTCTGTTTGTACTAGGATGTGCGCATTCCGCAGATACCTTTGACGACGATTGATGGCACCGTAAACAGCAAACAACTCTTTCATGTTTGAATGCCAATGCTTTTGCTGTATCGTCCATCGGCCTGTTAGAACTATTCCGGTCAGGTGAGCGCCCCAGCCTACATCTGCAGCATCTGTAGTCAAAAAGTGTGTCACTTTTTTTTGTGTAGAGCTGCCGAGCTGCGGTCTATGGCGTCCTGCCACCATCTTAGCTCGTGCTGCACACAAGGAGGTAGATCTCTCTTTTGTGATCCTCTGAGTCGACTGAACCGTCTTAGGAACCTCTATGTTTGTCGACAATGCAATCGTCCTCTCGGAGTTGTTAGACTTGCGAAATTCAGTTGTCCTAGTAGGCACTGACTCTCCCGAAGAGTACAACGGCCCCTCTGCAAAAGTTTTGCCAGGAAGCTCTTTATTTTTGTCACCTTCTTTAGTGGTAAAGACATGATTTTGTTCTTGGTGTTCCATAGTAGACCTAAGTATTCCAATTCTTGACAGGGTACCAACACTGACTTCTGGTAATTGATATGCCAGCCAAGACTCTCCAGAATTCTTACTGTCTCCGAGACCTGATTCTGTAACTTTGTTTTGTCCTGATTCACTAGAATATAATCGTCTAGGTAGACCAATAATCTTATTCCCTGGGAGCGTAAGTGCTCTGCTATCCAGTTGGAAAGACTGGCAAAAGTGTGGGGGGCGGAAGACAGGCCAAAAGGCAGTGCCGTCAATTGAAGGACCTGGTTGTTGTAACATACTCTTAAGAAACGAGGATGGGGCTCTGAAATGGGCAAATGAAAATAGGCCTGGTGGATGTCTATTTTCACCATCCGGTCGTTGCTCTGTAGAAAGTTTGCTACATCTGTCTGTGAAATTAATTGAAAGTGCTTGACTGCTATGAATTTGTTGAGCTCTCTGAGGTCAAACATGGGGCGCCAGCCCCCATCTGACTTCCTCACTAAAAACATCTTGCAAAGGTAGCCAGAGTTCAGAACCGGAGGCACCTCTAATATGCCCTTTTCTTTTAAATCCTGTATTATGGATGTCATCTGTGGAAAAGTTTCTGTACTGAATCTTTGTAGATTTTTTGAAGTTAGTTGAATCAAGGGAGGTCTCAATTTGAAAGGTAAACGGCCATTGGTTACAGTGTTCAGGATGAATCTGTTTGCACCAAGCTCCTTCCATACCTGTACATGCTGTTTTAGGCATCCCCCTTGAAAGGATTGGTGGAACTGTATCTTGTCAATCTTGTTTACAACGGTCGGAATTATTTTTCTTGAATTTACGAAAGGTATGCTTCTTCTGTGGAGGTTGAGAATCTTGCTTGTATTTCTTAAATTTGTTTGGTTTATTGCCCTGAGAATTGGTAGTCCTTCTTTCCTGTTTGTAGTTATTGCTAGAAGATGAGCGGCTTGTTCTAATGTCGTTTATGTACTCAGGTTTATTTAACCAGGTTTGGGTACCACCCAGAGATCTAATAACAGGTTGTAAAGCCTCACGGCTAAAGAGATATTCTGGACTTGGTGGAATTCCTCTTAAAGTAGCTTTGAGATTGGGGTTATTAATTTCTTTAATAATCCTTTCTCGTCTTATTTCAATAGATTCTGCTCTTCTTCCACAAATAATTTGCATTATTTTCTCAGAACACTTATGTAAAGATGAGCCTGGGCCAAGTAATTCACTCACTCTTTCAAAAAGAGAGTTTGGGTTCAAGTTATTGGGGTTACTACCGGCCCAATTAAGTAACTCTTGCAGGGCCTGCCTTAATAACTCTTGCTGCTCTAACTCTGCATTAGTCAAACCAGCTAACACATTTTCAGCGGATGCTAAATAATCCTTAGTCTTATTAAAGTGACAAAATTCTTCATTCACTTTTAATGCTACAAAGCCAGGAGTAGCTGAAAAGGATTGTAGTACTGACTTATAACGCATACCCTTCCAACCCTGGGTATCAAAGTGTTTTAATAAATTTAATTTGTCAATCCTCTCCTGCTTTGCAAGCGGGATCACTTTCTTCTCGTCAAAATCGGTCTTAAGCTCTCCCAAATTAAACTTCTCAGAACTAGAAGTTGGATTTATAAGGAATTGAGTCTGATCTGCTTGGGCCTGGTATGTTTTCAGTAACCTGGATTGGCATTCTGGTAATAACGGGCAATTGAGATAAGTAACCGGTAATATAACTTACCTGGCTTATAAGGCTATCTACGCGCGGGTCACAAGAATTAAGTTTGTACTTACGTCTGCGTTTGTTAGGTGGAGGCGAGGCCTCATCTTCCGAAGATGAGGCTGAGCTGGAGCTGTCGTCGTCCTTGAAGGACGCCGGTTGACGATTCCTCTGTTCTTCGTCCGAAGCAACAGGTAAGACGGATACGTCGTCCTCGTCATTCCTCGTCGCCGGTGTGCTCATACTTATCAAATTGCACTAATAATACTGATTTATAACACCTTTTTTTCAATTTTATCAAAGGAGAATTTTTTTTTGCCAACAATTGCGGCAAAATAAATGAATGCTATGATTTGAATTTGACAAGCGCGCTCCAGTTCACCAGAACTCCGCGCCTTGCTGCGAGTGAAAGAGACAGGCAACATAAGAGGAGATTAGAGACAGGAGATTAGGTATGTAATTGCACGTTTCTTAGGCTTAATTTTTGAATGCATCTTCAAACAAATGCGGTGTGTTTGGAAACACATATAATATTATTGTTATAGTAGAGCTTGCATTCCAATACTTGTTTTTATATTTTTGATATACCGGTAGAACATATTGGAAGTTTGCTAACATTGGAATCTTTCATAGTTAGGTACCTTTAAAGTTAAAAAATAACTTTTTGATCACGATCTTTTAATATTTATTTCATCTATGCAAATTAATCTGATCTATACCGACGTAAGCATATTTTTCCCTGATGAATTAGGAATTAGCTAGAGTGTAATGGTAATAATGTCGCGCATATGCGTTTCTATAATATTTTTGGTGTTTAAGAAATAGACACGGTTATGTTTGAATATTGGATAAGCTGTTATGATATTGGATGACAGTTTCGTAACAAGTTATTCTAGGACTAAAATTTTTGGAAAGAAAACGCATGTGAAAATGTATTTGTTTGAAACCGGTATGGGTGAAATGTTAGAGAGACAAACTATATCTCGCCGGCTAGTCGGTAAAACTACCTGCGCACATTTTTTGGTTTTTTAGAAGGTATAGTTTTCGTTTTGTGTTCCGACTTGTAAAAGAAATATTCGTTTCAGTTTTTCAACTGAAAGCAATAAAATTTTGTAGATTGTAACATTTTTATTTGAAATATAACCTTAATATTTTTTCAAGGTTCCATAGCAAAGTGCAGCCTTAACATATGTTTATGCGGTCAGCCACAACTGTGTGGCTAAACATACTAAAGAGCTGAAATTATACAGCTGAAAATATACTACTAGACTTCGTCCTGGGTTGTGTCCGCGTGGGACTCGGTTACCGCAGTAAAAAGTAGCTCCATTGCTACGTGCTATCAGGACGAAAAAACACATTTACTTATTTTTCAGCATTTAAAAATCTGAAAAGTAGTTTTCTACGTAGCCGTGCGGATGCAAACGTATTTGATTTGAACGTATTAAATTTATCTATTCGATTATCTAGTGTTTTACTAGAAATTGCCACAAATTCGTGGTTTGTCGAGTGGCGGAGTCGAGATGACTCATAAGAAGAGTTTACACCGCAGTCAACAAAAAAAAGTATAACTTTGCCTAATTAAAGACATAGATGACGAAATTTAAAAAAAAAAACTTGGATGAGTAACCAAAGCTTTTGGCTCGAGCTATAAAGTGAAATAGGAATGAGCTACAAAAGACAACTACGAAACCCGTCATTGTGCCAGACTCATCGAGTATATACTTAACCGGCTTTCTTATATATTGAATCTGGTCCACGCCGAAGGTCAGTCCTCAGGCTCACACACAAGATGACAATGTTATCAAGAAATCTGATTATTTGTAATAGAATTTTGCTTCAGTGATACTAGAGACGCAGTTTCCACAAATGTAGTTTACCTAATCATGGTTCGCAACACTAAAAAGGTTACGCTCCTGCCAAAAAACCCGTCCGTATAAAGTGAACATATATTTTACATTATTCGCTCTCACCGCTGAAACAACGGCTCCTCAATACGCGGACACTTTTCTCCCGGAGGGGGCTCTTGAACTTTATTGACATTTACTTTCCGAGGGTAAACATAGCGACAGCGCTGTCTGTCTCGTCTTGACTCCCCGCATTATGCGAGGACTCCACCCCGTCTACTTGCAGACACTGGGTATTATTTATTACCAATTCATTCCTTCAATATTCTGAGCACATAAATGATACGCCGAGTATACTCGTATATTGCGGTTTTGCATACTCGGCGCATGCCAAGGGCCTGTATTATAAACAGCTTCACTAACCTTCAGCGTTTTACATACTATACCACGAAGTTGCTTTTCTTTGTCTAGTATATTTTATTACGCATCAAGTAACAGGTTTTAGTGCGTAGACGGGATCAGTTCTATAAACAAAACCCATTTAGTCAGAGCACCTACTCTAAGAAAATGGGGAAAGCCTCAACTTACTGATTCAGCCTATTTTCTTTTACGAAACAGAAACATAGATTGTTTGAAATAGAAATAGTTTTTATGATAGGTCAAGTCGATTATATCGATTTAGTAGCGTTTAGTTTAGTCTATTGTGAATTTTGACTATGGTCACACTGAACTGTCAACTTTTTTTGCCTTGAAAAATTAACACGCCGTCTTGGTCTGTCTCGCGAGATTTGTAATTGATATAAATTGATCGCCTTTTGAAAAGCTCGTCCTTGTAGCTTCGCGAATTGTTTGCCGCTTCCTTGATCAATAACCGGCATCAGTTTATTTGTGATAAAAATAGTATCTTAATGAACTTTGTAAAACACGTGTGTGAATTCCTGTTTCGTGCCCGAGGAGTAGGACTTCGCCGAATTGGACACTGTGGTATTTATTTCGATTTTCTTGTTATTTTGGCCAAAATTATGAGTTAATCTTATAGGTCCACTCAAGAACATCACCAGGAGATTTAAGGTAAATTTTTTCATGTAACCCTTATTTATTAGTTGTGATTCGCTGTGCAACGCAGTGCATTGTGTCTGGATATATTGTCTATCGTGGTCAGGTAGATGTATTACAGACTTCCACTGCGCACCTCAGAACAATTTCCTACCTGCCTACGGTAACTCTAGACATAGATATGTATAAAAATACAGCATGAGAAGGGAATCTTGGCCAAATTTCAAAACTTGTTAAACCTACAAGTAAAGTTAAACAAGTTTTCTGAAACTAATCGAATTCTACAGCCTCACAGAGACAAGTACCTTAAAACAATATCTTTTATGAAAGAACACACATTTTACAAGAAAATCTCTAACATTTTTCACGCAGTCTTAAGAAACTAATTAAAATTTTCTCTTCGCTTAAAACTGGCCAGGCCGCACGCCTCCTGATTCGCAACTTTTTCTGAATTGTTAAAAAAACATTTTGTTGATCCTTAGTGTTATTCGAATGGCTGCGAAGATTCTCCGGCAACTTCGTATTTTATAGATAGGCTAAAATAATGTGCCGGGGATCAAACTTGCCGGAGACGGCGGCTAATGCAATATGCATCAGCTCTCAAGGGCAGACCAACACTAGCCGAAGGCCAAAGTATCCTGCGGGAAGTAACTACTTTTTATTTATCTCAAGTATCTATTGAAGTTACCCGACACGCCGGCAACGTTCGATAAGATAAATCTGCTTTATTTTGTTTCAAGAATAATAGAATCCGTTCCGTTAACTACAAACTTGATTCACATTACGTAGTAAGTCTTCGGAGGTTTAGCTTTATGGAAATATATCATATATCTATATATGTACCTGTGAAATTTGTATGTGGATCATTCGAACCGTGATATTACAATAGTCATCTATCTCCGTCTCATTTGAATACAAAAATAACATCGACGACCAATCATGTTCGAAGAAGAGAAACAATCGTAATATAGTCAATGTATACAACTATTTGTTCAATGTCTGTGACTTAGTGAGGCGCAATGTATTACGTTTGAATTATCTGCAATGTGGGAAGGCAAGACGCTAAGTTAGCAATATGCATTGCTCGTCGGCTGCCTAACGTAGCAATTTGGAATGTGTTTGGCTGTGGAGGTTCGCTTGGCGCGCGTACAAGTGGAACAGTTTCAAACGGAGGCGCCATAAACTGCCAATGTCAATTCCAACTTATGCGCTTTTTCACAAGTCTAGACGCATTAACTAGCCTTTTGTTATATTTTCGCTGTAATGTGCTCAAATCTGCTATAGATAGTAATTTTAAGAAGGTCATTCTTGTGACATTATAGCGATAATAAGAAGAAAATGTGTCGTATTAGTAGCGATAATCATCGCTTTTATCTGATGTAAGAAGAAAAGGATGTAAAATAAATTTTAACTTTCTTCGACCGTAAAATTTGTAATACACCAAATTGATGGCAACTTTACTCTGCTTTATTTTATTACTTGCGATAAACAAGACCCTTTCCATTACGTAATACCAAACCATAAATTTCCTTAGCAGTATCGATATCACGTTTACCTTGCCCGACTGCATAACTTTTATATCTCCTGCGAATACTGATCGTAAGTGTGGATAGAACGAACGTAACTTTTTGTGAGTACAAAACATGATTTGACAGATTGAAATCTATAATATCGCCGTCGCTGCCTAACAGCATGTGCTAACAGCGTGAGGGATGGTCGAGATCAAATCGAATGATTGACACGTCACACGGATTCTTTTATTTTTATATTTTTCATCTCTTCAATACGGATGTTAGTTCAGTCGTCAATAATATTTCAAAGTTATCCATCGCATCGTTACCAAAACAAAGTTTGATAATCTAGAACAATGAGTAATGCACAGACAAAACGTTCAGAGAATTCCCTTGCTATGGTCACTTTTAGAGTTTTATTATATAATAAGGATAAATATAATACTAGCGTTAGTCCTATTTACATTATTTTAAATCAAATTAGGTTGTTATTTATTTTCATTCGAGTGCCAACAATATGTAAAACAATTTTTTTGCATAAGTCTACGTCTAAAGACTTATCACAGATAAGGTTTGGATTAAACTTCGAATATAGTCAATGTTTTATAATGAGGTTCGTTTAAGTTTAAAATCATTAGACATTTTAATGAAATATTTGGGACATAATTGTATTCATTAAGCCTTCATTTAAACATAAATTAGGCCAACGGAACTAAAATAACGGTCTATGTAGGCCTGTGCCAAATTGCCCTGTCCGCTTATCATCTGGCTTATGTATAGAGGCACTGTGTGTTACATTTTAAATTTGAATATAGAGTATGTTTCGAGACAAAAGCCTTTAAACATCTTGATTGGGATTATCTTAAATATTACTTGAGATTGCGCGTGATACCATGTGCTTTTTTTATTTCCTTTACGGGCAAAGAGCAAATTTTCCTTATTCGTGACTTAAGGAAAAGATTCTTGATAATTTAATCTTTGTGGATAAATATCTGCTAGCAGTGCAGAAAACCTTCCAGTACGAAAAGATGTTGAAAAATCAACGTGTGCGATAGCAACAGTTTGGAAAATACATACCGAAAATCTTTCAGTTTTCTATTCAAACAAAAACTAAAAAGTTTGAAAATAACGCAATGAAACGAACCCCGGCCGCTCGTGACTCGGGTGGAAATTCAGACCATGCGAGCGTATGTAATTGGAGTCTTCAATATAAAAAAGATTAGTTTTTAAAGCTTGGGTTGTGTCCAAACTAAATGTGTCCGGCAATTGCCGATATGGCTGCTCGGTAGAACGTTTTGGCAGATAAATTGTATAAAATTTGTACAGTGTATCTTCTTATAGAATACGATTCTAATTACTTTTATGTAGGTACTTCTTTTATTTGAAATCGACAAGGTACTGGAATCTGATCAAAGTGATGACCTTTAAGGATACGGTGTAAATAGGGATACGTAGGTTTGAATAGCCTGAAATAAAAAAATATTTATCCCACGTCTTCGCATTTAAGACGCTTCTGAAAGCATTTCGAACTATTTCATAATTTCGTACCTAAATGTCATTCCGGGCTTCACAATCAGTTGTCGTTCTTATCCTTAGGTATATCTATACATACTGTATTATATCAGACCTTTTACTTCGACGAAATAAAGTGACTTCAGTATCCTAAAAGCCCTTATAAATTAATCGAACAATCAACACAAATTGGGTTTTGATCCTAACATTTTTATGAAACAGTTTTCTATCGCAGAAGGATTAAAACGAAATCCCGAGGCGTGTCGCTGACGCGTGGCAGGCCGGCTATGCATTTAAAAAGTGACTGCATATTTTTGTACAAATTGCTGGATATTTCCGAGCCACAGCGCTTAAGGGAGTCGATGACTTGGAAAGCATTGGTCTCCTCGCTCGATTTGCACTGCAAATTGATTTTTATGTGGCTGAGGACGCTTCCTACTTATTTGTTTGTCATGTACTATTTTATTGGAATCCGTCTTCTTATAGAGGTTTATAAGAATAGTACTCTGTAAATTACTGTAGTTATGTAGTTTTGTTTTTACTTGAGTTGGTCAAAACTATCGGAAATAACCAATCTTATTTAAGTCAAGCATGAGTGCGCGTAAAACAGATGCTCGTTAAACAGATTGTAATTCATGAACGTGTGGAAACATTTTTTATATACCTAATAATTCATCATAGAAAAAAGACCCTTCTGCATACCTTTTACTATATTTGGTATTCGTACATTCATAAAACAATGTATTGCAATTAGCATTTCCGCTTACGGCAAGATATTCTTTAATCTCTACAGCGTGATACTTGTATTACAAGAGAGTTAACTTTGGCATTGAATAGTGTTGTATATAGTGTAGTAGTCGATTCCGCCACCGGGCGTCCAATCCCTTACTCGCTGGGCCACCGCCTCTATTAAAAAGATAATTATCGGCTAATATTCTGTTAGAATTGTTAAGTTGCATCGAAAATCTATAATTTGTGCTAAACGAGGTGTATAATTGGAACAATTTGTGTGAGCACGTTGTATTTATTATCCTGCCAACCGAGTAAAATGAGGTTTTGTAAGATTTTTATTGAATGTTTTGTGAACAGATTTTTATCAATGTTAGTTATTTTAAACAAATCTAGTGTAGATTTGTTTTGGATGAAGCAGTCCATTTTTTATTCCAGTTTCAGAGAAATATGATTGCTTTGCCCACATTTTCTGGTATTTCATTATCCGACTCGAAGGCTAAGCCTAAGACTCCATTTCACATTCCTATCTTATTTCAATAAACCTCCATACAATCTTAGTTGCCTTTAACTGAATAAATGTTCCATTACTTACAAGAGAAAACTCAACAAGGCAGTTAAGTTGAACGCTCCGTGAAGCAGATTCATCAGTAATTTAACATCAGGTAAATAAAACTTAAAAAAAAACTCGACGCATGTCGGTGTTTACTTACTTATTATTTTGTTAACAAAGGGTTTCGCCTTTAAGTCTGAATTGCTGTGCTCCTTTTGAGGCAGAAAGCGCGGGTCGAGCTTCCGTTGCTCAGAGGATAATCGTAGTCGCTTTTTGCGCCTTACTCAGTTCGCTTACAATGAAAAACGTAAGCTTGCTCTCAGTATCAAACGTAGGCGTTTGTGTGCACCTCTTTTAATACTCGCATATCTACCTTTATGTAAAATGCATGTATGTTGTTTGTGCCTTTGAAGATTGCTCGAAATACTTTCTTCAATGATCACATGTTTCGTGTATGAGGTTTAATTTGAGTGCTGGAAATCTGGCTGGTTGAAAGACATACGGTAGTTTTGCTTTTTCTGCTAAGATTTCGTAAATGCTCCTTGGCAGTTGCATTTACTTGCTTGGCTGGTAAGTTTAGCTGAGTTTATTCAACTGTCATGGGATGCGACATAGGCCGTTTGAACTGGCCTTGAGATAAATTGTAAAACTGTAGGTATTTTCCATGCCTTACAACATGCGTTTAAACCGTAAAACGTAAGTGATTACAATATAATGAGCCGTAAGAATTCTATTATTTTATGAATAATAGCATTCCTTTTACCTATTATATATTACCTGTAACCTTCTCCTTGTTTCTTTTCTATCGAATCTCCTGATATATACACATAGACTCACGCCTGTTTCCCCGAAAGGGGAAGGATGAGGCACATTAAACGCCCACTTTTCGCCAGTGTTTTAATCCCACGTAATAGGTGGCGAGCCTATTGCCGCCTATCGGGATATTTTGTTTGCCAGAGCCTCGTCCGTTGATCGGCAGGTGCACCACTTGCAGGTGAGGTTGGCTTGGGACCCTAAGTTCTTGGTGGGAACCCTATGCACCCTCTGATATGTTTCTGTTATTAAAATCCCATGCCTTGTTGAGATTATCTGTTGGAAAATTCCCAATAACTTTTCGAAGGTAGGGAAACGGCTAATAATCTGCATCAGGCTTCAATCGCTACAAGATCGAAAAAATATAAGCATAATGCTTATATTTTTTGTGCATGTTTATTTCACTCTATCTTACTCCTTCAGTCATAATAATACAGTAATGAGTACACGGTTGTATTTCCATTTCAAGTTGCATTGAAATATAGCTGTTCATTATTAAAAGTGGAGTATACTTACAAAGCATGCACTCCAGCTGTCGCATCTCACAAAACCTTTGATGTATATTCAGCCATCATTACTCAATACCGGTGCAACCTATACCGTATTTTCGTACGTGGACGGATTGTTCTATCAACGCTCAACCGTCAGTGTGATGGCTGATCGATTTATGACACTCAATCCCGCACTCCGGTGAGGAAATTAAGCACGTTCTGCCAAAGGTTCCCACCGCCTATTAGCATGTAGTTATTAAAATTTATGGCCCATTTTACCTGTCAAATTGTGGACAGGACACCGCGTCCATTAACCCAGATTGTCATGGAGTCGAAAGTAGGATTAAGGAAAACTGGCGAGTAGTTGAGCCCCCGTAAATTAACCAAATAACGGCCAAAAATCCCATGTTCAATAAAAATATCTTGTGCCTTGTGTTGTCTTTATATTACAATAAAAATAATACTACATAAATAAAAACTTTGCAGCACCCGTGTAATATGATGTCAAGAAGATTGAGAATTTCGTTAATAAAAACAGCCATCTGACAAAAGTGTCATCGTAGGATCTCGGATTCGTTTATATTGCTGAGATAAGGCTAAGTAAATCAGTCGAGATTTATAGACGCTGTGTTTGAGTGTTGTAATAAAATAGTCCACCGACTATCGGATATGGATACTAAAGAAAGAGCATCTTACTGCCTAAAAAAACGTTATTCGGATAATTGAGGGCGAAGCTGAGAGTATCCCTTGAAACATAACATATCGGGGGAATATTTCTCAACGAGACATCGTCGGCGCGTCATTTCCGGCGGTCCCCACAGGAGCCGGAAACGCAATAAATCATCGGTCATTGTCGCGTGGGGCCAATTGGAGTTCATTTTTCTTTTGCGACAAACGTAAGTTCAATACGATTAGATTTGTGTTATTAAATTTGATTTTACAGTTTCATTATCTTGTGACACTCTAAGAAATGGCAGCGTTGTATGTTATGATTTTTATTAATTGTTTTAGGGTCGTCCGTTGGACTTACCGTCAGTGGGATTTTAACAATAATAGCCTTCCTATATTTATGTAGCTTATGTGTTTAGTTAAAGTCGGCTGTACAGCCTGTTGACACTAAAGATGATAGGTAATGCAGCGATGAACCGCTACAAGGGATAGTAAGTATGTAATTCAGCATCCTAGTCTGACTATTAAAGATTGTCTTAATATGAAAGAGTATGAAATCAGGGCCGTGTGGTTGACGGCATAGAATACAAGTGTCACCACCCCCTATCGTCCCGTGGGTGTCGTAAGAGGCGACTAAGGGATAACACGATGCAAATACCATCTTTGCGTAGAGACGGAAAACTCGACATCAAACCCTATACGACTGCTTCGTTGGTCTCGCGGCATAAATGTGCGCGTGGGATCGGGAGGTCCCGGGTTCGATTCCTGGGTCGGGCAGTGTTATTGGGTTTTTCTGTCACGAAATTCTCAGTAGCAGCACGGAGTCTGGAAATGTGCCGGTATTACGTGGGACTAAAGTATATCTGGCGAAAGGTGGGTGTAGAAATACACCTCTGCCTACCTCTTCGGGGTTATAGGCGTGAGACTATGTATATATGTATATATGAAATTAGGGCGGCTTTTTAGCTTGGGATGATTCTTATTGATCTATACTAATATAATAAAGCGGAAGAGTTTGTTCGTTTGTTTGTTTGAACGCGCTAATCTCAGGAACTACCAGTCGGATCTGAAAAAATATTTTTGTATACGATAGCCCAGTTATTCCGGAAGGCTATAGGCTATATAACATAACGCTTCGACCCTTTGGGGCCGGGCAAAAGGCTAAAAGATAATGTCGGCTAATCTCAGGAACTAGTAGTCGGATTTTAAAAATTGTTATTACCTATTATAGCCCAATTATTCCGAAAGGCTATATAAAAGTACGCCACAACTCTTAGGGGCCAGCCAAAAATAATAAAATGGTCAAACGAGAAGGGGGAGGGTTGGGTAAAAGGCAAAAAAAGGCTAAACGAATAGGATACAATCTATATGGGTATCGTTTTCGAGATTTTCGGGACGCGGATTAATAATATAAATTTATTTAGTGATCCAAGATGGCGGACGGGAAATCAAAGATGGCGGATGAGAAAATTTTAAACATCAATATGGGTATCGCCTTCGATATTTTAAGGGGTGGGGAATCGAAATACAACATCTATTTCGTGATCAAAGATGGCGGATGGGAAATCAAAGATGGCGGATGGGAAAATTAAAAAAAATCAATATGGCTATCGTCTCTGATTATTTAAGGGATGGAGAATCCAAATACCACATCTATTTCGTGATCAAAGATGGCGGATAGGAAATCAAAGATGGTGGACGGGATTTTTTTTACGTCGATATGGGTATCGTCTCCGATATTTTAAGGAATGGGGAATTAAAAATCACCATCTATTTCTTGATCAAATATGGCGGATGGGATTTTTTTTTAAATCAATATGGGTATCGTCTCCGATGTTTAAAGGGATGAGGAATCCAAATACAACATCTCTTTCGTGATTCAAGATGGCGGATGGGAAATGAAAGATGGCGGCAGGAAAAAAATTAAATAATCAATATGGGTATCGTCTCTGATGATTTAAGGTTTAAGGGATTAAGGGATGGTGAATCCATATACAACGTCTATTTCGTGATCAAAGATGGCGGATAGGAAATCAAAGATGGCGGACGGGATTATTTTTAAAGTCGATATGGGTATCGTCTCCGATATTTTAAGGAAAGAGGAATTCAATATTATATAAAAATCTATGTTTGTTTGTTCATCATTTATAGACTCTGAAATGACAAGAGATTAAGCGCTAAGTCAATGCTAACTTTGGAAAAGGGGCTTGGAAAAAAGGGAATTAAATAAAAACTCTTAAAAAGGCGATACGGAGTTCGCTGGGTCAGCTAGTATGAGATATACTAAGATATGTCCGTGTGGTGACAGATTAAGAATACGATCAATTGTCACCACCCTATATTATCCCATGGGTGTCGTAAGAGGCGACAGAGGGAGCATATTATGCAGAGAACAACACTGTAAGAGAAGGAAAACTTGATACAAACCCTATACCAACCAGGGTTTGGCCAGCGTGGTATAGTAGGCCAATTCCTCCTTTCAAAGGAGAGGCCTAGTCCAGCAGTGGACCGTTAAAAGCTGATAATGATAATGATGATGAAAAATACTAACATATAGTTTGTGCGTGGAGTTAAGGGTTAAGTACTGATCTAGTCATCGACTAATAAGTACTTATTATAATTATCTGATTCCTGAAGGTTTTTGTTTTAATGCCGTATTGGGTACTTAATAAAACAAAATTTTAGATTATTGTAAAAAATTGTGATATATTTCTTTGTTAGACTATGAATATTTAACTGTACAAAATACATGGTGTTTCTAATTTACAATTAATATTAATTAACAAAATAATATAATTATATTATATTATACGCATATAAAACATTATTCAATGGCCGGCGACGAACGATCGTTGGTTAGTGCTTTCCTTAACTTCACCGTTGCAAACTGCTGGGGTCTGGGAAACAAAATTTAAACTTTGTTTTTATAAATCGATCTGTCTCCTAACTAAAACCTGTTTGTTTTTATTTTGAGTCAAGGAATGTTATACTTTAATATTTTGAACTGTATTTTTGTTTAAACATCAATTCATAATAATATCTATAAATATATATTTTTTTCTTTTACGTTAATTTTTATAGTTTAAACACATGAATTGTAAAATACAGAAACAAACTAATAATGAAAAGCGGCTAGTCTATAAAATATAACTCGTGCCAAACTACTGAAAGTTAACACTAAAGTACGGTTACTAAGTAATTATAAACAAACCTCCTCATTACTTGTAGACGGCCGTTTCGCGTCCCCATAGATCGTACCATGGCCCAAACGTATGACCCTCCTCAGGCAAGTCATTCCCATCCGCAGTTCTTTTCAGTAATTTAGTTCGCGGTAATAGCTGCGGTCTTTGTTGCTTTAATGCCTCGTTAAACTTTTGGTCATCAGATTCGCTGTATGGTCCCTCACTTCGACGATCAATGAAACGCCTTGCTTCAAGCCTCGCCTCTTCTTGCCGGATTTTGGACTTTTCAGCTTTCTTAGAATCAGTTTCATAGTCATATCGTGACGTTCTTCGCTCTTGGTCACTGAAGTATGATATGTTCGACTCGTAGTATCTCTCTTCTCTGCGTCCGTTGTGTGGTAGAGAGCTGTCATCGTAACTCCTGTTAGCTCTGTTTCTTCTGGCATCTCTGGTTTTTGTGTCAGTGAATTCTTTCCGTGGTTGCCGTCTATCTAACGAGTAATCAATTCTGGGCTCACGATTTTGTTCAAAGGACCTGGTCTCTTTCTTTTGGTTTCTCATCTCAGCTTGTGGAAAATCTTTTTTATGATTCTTACCATTTTCAAAATTACTTGGTGAGTGATGAGTTTTCTCTTCATTACTAAGCCGTTTTTTGTACTTCAAGGTGCCTTCATCATGCCCGTTGTAAATTTCCTCATTGCGCATCTCGTTGTTATTTCGTTCGATGGGCATACCATATCGATCGGTGTGCTGTTCATTATCTTTATATTTTAATGTCTCAGATGATGCTGAGAACGTTTTGATTTCTTTTGAGCTGTCTTTGAACGTTTTGAATTCCATTGTTTTTGGTGGACTGCGTTCATGAGGGGAATTCTTAGGTTTTTCTGAAGATAATGTGGCCCGGACGTGAGGTTTGATTGGAGTGACCTCAATTTCCTCAAATTCAGGCATATAAGCATTTTCTTTACGCTTCTTAACATCTTCTTCAATCATTTGCGTTTGCCGACGTCTATCTAGTTCTTGCTGCTTCCGTGATGTCATATGATCATCCACAATTATACAGTCATATGGATCAGTACTTGAAGCAACAGAATTGACATCAGAACTGCTATCATTGTCATATTTTTGTAAAATCTCTCTACGCTTGACGGTCTTCATTACAAAACCTTCTCCATTTTCATCATTGTAGAAGCTATTCTCAAAGTTCGTTTTTATCGTGCTCGTGTTGGTCAAATCGGAATGTCTTGATTCATTACGTGGTACCAAATCTTCTTGTTTCTCTTCAACTATAGATTTTTCAGACATACTCTTTTTGTTCATCGTTTGGGTGTGTTGATAGCTATCGGTTACCTTACGAATCTTTTCGTTTCTTTCTTCGCTTTGAATAGATCCCAAGCTCTTTGCTTGACGTATGCCATTAACCTTCATATCTTTCCTGTCGATTGTTTCTTTCGGACGAGGTGGTTGGCCATTTTCAGTCGGTACAGCTTTTTCGGGACTACCCGGTTTTCGTACATCAGGAATGTCAGGTGCAGGTCTTAGCTCCTTCTTCATCTTTTCGAAGAGTCTCTTCTTATACTCTGGCACGGTGTCCACTATATCACGATGTTGCCAGAGAGACATGCCTTCCATGATCTCTTCAGCTGTAGTGCGTCCAAACTTCCAAAAAGATTTAGTACGTTTAACTTTTTGAGAGTCCTTGTCCATGTCCAGCATGTTGCGAAGCATCAATTGTTGATCATCAGTTAGGTACCCGTTGGCAGTATTGTTGTTAGGTTTGGGACCTCGTTTCAGACTTTGGGTTTTAAGTAAGTAAGCTTTATTGTCGTTGGCTTGTTGAGCAGATTTACTACAAAAATAAATAAAAGGAAAACTGAATATAAACTAGCTTACTACATAAAAGCAACGAAAAAAGTCAAGCATACAGGAGTAACATTTAAACTTAGTAATACATGATCTAGGGCTAGGGCAAGTAATACCTTATCGGTACCCGGAGCCGCTGGGCTTCTTCGTCGCTGTAATCGACATCAGGTTGTGGCGGAGGCTCGTTGGAGAATCCTGAATCATTCGAGCTGTGCAGTGAAACGTTTCCTACTGCGCCAACAGCGGACACTACCGTTTTGGCTGGTCCGGCTTTATTTTGAGCAACCTGCGACAAAAATAATTGGTTTTCATATTAGTATCAGACATGTTAACTTTGCAGTCAATTAGTTTTAAGATCGATGTGTTATTTGACTGACCAATAATATTTTTTGAGTTCAATGACCATTACCTGTCCACGCATAGGTAGAGTCTGAGGACCAAAACTCCTGGTTTCAATGACAGCATGTGTCGTAAAGCTGGCAGATGACGTAGAGTTCTTTATAGCACCAGTGGCAGCTGCGACTGGAGTAGAAGCATGGAATGTGGCGCTCGCCGATGAGCTTAGTGCGCTGGGCGATGGAGCCGGCAAAGTCGGCGGTAAGCCTGGAGAGCCGCTTCCAAGCCGACCCTAGTAAATTATTTAGTAATTAGTATAAGCAAAGCGCATGTCTTACAAGAACATTGGGCGTTAGATTTTGGCTTTTTTATGCCATTAATAATCCCATTTGAATAATTGGTTAATTAGGCGGATTTGAGTTTCAATTTAGGCAGTTATAATATTAATGAACAGCACTCAGGCGCTATTGGGAAAAATCAATACAAAAAAATTTACCTTAGTGACATGATGAGCAGTAACTGTGTCACCAAACATACGAGCGGGTGGATGGGAGTGCGTGTGCACTGTGGCAGACGGCGTGGTCTGCGCGTGCGCGACCGGCGCCGGTGGAGGCGCCTCACTGGGAGTCTGCACGCAACTCCAACGAGCCGGGGAATTGCTGCAATTGACAGTCGTATCAGTTGAAAACTCCTTGAAATTTATTTCGAATATCACAATTCACAATGAGTACATTGCATTCAGTACATTGTGGGTGACCCGTATACAGTATGAGTACGTTGCTGACTGCAAAAAGCTGAAATTTGGCATGCATTGACGAACACTAGAAGAGGATTTTTGGAAATTTTACCCTAATGGGGTATTACTCTGGTAAAACAATATTACCAAAACACACAGGGATTACTGCTACAAGTTTTAGGAAACCTAAGTGTAACAGTTAAGAACATTTACAGAAAGCGAAAACACATACCCAGTTTCATCATTAGGTATCGGCTCAGTATAAGCGAGGGGGAACCATCCAGCGTGATGAGTGCGCAGGTTCTCTCCATACTGCCATCCCTTAGTCCTCTCTCCGAGTAAAGCCAATACATCTCCTTGTTGGAAGCTCAACTGATTGTCACCAGCAGCCGCGTAGGCATAAAGAGCGCGGGCCAATGGTGGGTCTCGAGAAGTGCAAGTCGGTGGTGCCAATGATGAAGGCCGAGTAGTTGTACGTGAATCTGTCACTGCAAGAAAATAATAAATCTTTAAAAAATGCCCTTTGATTTTAAACAAATATATCGGTTTCTGATCGTGTACTTACCTTGATCTTCATTGTTTGAACTCGCTTGCAAATTAAAATCAGATTTGGCCCTCGACAATCCTTGGGCTGGTGATCCAAGATCTCCAATCGACCTTACGTCGAGACATGATGCATCCACTGATCGAGTTTTGCGTAAAGCAGAGCCGACTGACGCGCGGTCGTCGTCGTCACCAGCGCGCGGGCTGGCGTATACATCTTCATCAGCCCAGAATGACACTTGCTGCAGACAAACAAAAAAATCACATAAACGTTGAGGAAAATTCTTTATAGTACGGCAGTGACGCTAACCTAATCAAGTAGGTATGTATGGCGGATAACCGAAATCCAATTAATGGTTTACAGTTGCTATACAAATCAGATAAACAAACCATAAAATTCCTCGATTGTTAAAAATACAGAAGCAGACACAATTGTTACGGAACCATTATGCAATTTAACAGTTTACTTTTCCGATCTAGGAGGTCATTCCGACGGTATACGACCATTTAATCTCGCTGTTATGCAAGTAAAGAGCCCATAAAATAATTTTACGTTAGTGAAGACAAATTTTTATGACAACACCAAGCATGAGGCACGACATTTTATTAAAGTTGTGAAAATATTTTCCACTTACTTTATCTCGTAATTCTCGTACTTGAGTTCATACAGTAATTAAATGGCGTTAAATTTTCAAATCCCCTCTTTGGACATAAGGCTACTAATTGACACCTTTGAGGGTGGAACAGCCTGTTAAAAATGCGCCATTTAATTTTGTCGCAAATTTCGTCAGGTAGCAATATGCAGCCCTTATAATGATTTATTTATGAGCGACGTCACATAACACCGAATGACATATATCCCCCCTTTATACGTATGACACTTTTAATGAATTTTATATGAAAAGTCACTATTTGTACGTGAAATACCGTTATATTAGTAAATATACGCTATTTCAAAAAATATACTGATTAATTCATTTTTTTTTTTAAAATAGCGTTTTATTTTCTCATCTCATTGATTAATCTCATTCTGGTTAACTACGTTTGCTTTTCTGTTACAGTTAATCAGAGTCATAAATTCCTATATCTTTTGTGTAGGCCCTAGGTTGTAAAGTTTAATTATTGGAGATTTTGTTTCGAAATCTAGTTATAGCTGTTAAACTGTATCTACAAAGTTTACCCCCAGTAATTGACTCACCCTCTTTTGCATTAATTAATAATAATGGCAAATGGTGGTTGCTTTAAAGAATCATTGTCTGCACCCGACTGCAAAAGAATTTTTCTCTTTGTTCCATTTTGTTTTGTTGCCAAGTATACAGTAGTGCAGTTTCTTACAATAGAACCACATATGCCCATGGGTGTCGTTCACGTCGAGTAAGGAATATCTATAAGATGAAACCTGTCTTCCACTTGAGGCGTTATTGCTTTTCAGCGTTGGCTAACTATTAACTTCATTCTGCATATTTATTTGACGGTATAGTGAATTATATTATGATACTCATGTTACGCAGTCGTACATTATGTAAGTAATAGTACCTACTTTATTTGATTCTTTGTTCGATACCTATATTTTCTTTTCTAAGGTCTTCTTTCAATTCCAATTGAAAATATCATTACTGTGAAACAAAAATCTACTTCATGATGTTCACTTTATTTTGTTTATTTTTTTACAATAATTAACTCGGCATGAGATAGATATACGTGAAATATACGTGTAATATACATATTAACAAAATGTGTACGATTGTATAGAGTATATCTCAACATGATGGCGCAACCAAATAGTTTATGGCGGCCTAATCAATCCTAGTATTTGTTTCGGTATTTCTCTCTTGGTATCTTTAGCCATCATTGTGGCGGAATTGGCCGTGTGGTAGAGTCTTAATGTCATCTTGTATTTATTTATACTTACCCTCATCCGACTCACGAACATAGCCTCAACGTTGGGCGGCAGGAACTCCCTGGTGCGGGAAACTTCCAGCCACTCTTCGAGTCCTGAGTTGTAGGCAGCTGCGCCGGCAGTGTGGTAGGCTAGCCAGTGCTTGGCGAGGGAACACTGCCGTTCGAGCACGAAGCCGTAGCGACGCCGTTCTTGGGTCATAGCCTGGTGAAAAATATGAGATTAAAATCTTGAATTTTAAATTTCTAAGTCATACATAAAACGGTCATAAAAGCTATTCTATTATTACATCTATGTATTACGAGTATACGGTATAGTTTTTTTGATATATTTCTTAATGCGAATTGCAAAATATATGTAGTTCATAAATAGCAATTTGCGATTTAAATGGATTTTGATTGGCCATAACATTTTCAATTCAAATTAAAATAAACAACATTCAAGATATGATTTAATAAGTTAATTTTATGATAACTTACATTCTTCAAGCTTTGTTCGCAGAATGCATCCAATTTGGTTTTTTCTTCCTCCAGAATCTGCATATTCTGTAAATTTCAAGACGATTATATAACACGCTTAGCAAATCGTGCGACGAGCATACTTTATCCAACTCTATTAGCTTATAAACGGTTTATGGAAACTGCATACTAAGTGTACTCCAAGTAAACATGCTCGAACGGAAAATTAGATTCCATTTTATTAGGTACATTTTCATTTCAATGTTGCAGAGAAAGTGTCAAACTTTGAGACTGTTGAGTGTAACGTGATTTTATATTCGTGCAATTTGTAATATTAATATTATTTACGAAGTGAAGCTTTAGTTATAAACTTTGAGAAAATAATTCACTATGAATTATGGTAATGCATTTGAGATTTAGGTAGCTAATTATCAGGAGACCTGACACCATTTACTACCGGTATGCATCGGCAACATTTATTTTGCATCCAGATTATTTTCGGTCGCTATGATGTCACGAAGAATTAAGATGACACGAAGTATCAGACAGAGTTTAAGCAAAACTCTGATTTATCCTACTGCTTTCATCGGTTATCATGAAAATGCACCTTAGTTTGCCCAAGAACTTTTAATTTTGTATGATATAAAAGCTTGTTTACTTAGATTTGTTAGTTTGTACGTATGGATTAATACCATTATGTTGAAGAAGAACTTCTAACTTACTGCGATAATATTTTGCGTGTAAGTTCAGTTTCTACATTTAGAGTTGGCTCCAGAACAGAAACTCATCAACAGTCAAAAGCAAAGAACTTTTAAAGCTTCAGTCTGTTTCTACTACTTTTTTTTCTCCATGTTTATCCTTAGATTTTTCTAAGAAAAGGCCTTGACTGACACATAAAGAGCTATAAGTCTGGAGCAAGGTAAGCATACCAAAAACAGACTCGTGTTTACTAAACCTCTATTTTCGACCAATTTGAAGATGTCCCGTAAAAACCTACATGTTACTATTTACGATCATATTATTGTCATAATTTATGTTTATTGATATTTTTATTTATGTGATCTATTATTTATTATTGCAATTACGTGAAAATATGTTCTAGAAAGACTCGTCTTGGATATTTATAGAGATATTTGTCTAGGGCAGGCTATACACATTTTGAATAATTCATGCAAGCCTAGTTGCATATTAGCATTGAATGAGATTATGGTCAGCATTTAAATCGTTTGCTCTTAAATTTAATTTTGTTAGTAATACAAATAATGTAGCAGGTATTTATTGTATAACAAGTTTGGTGGACCGGCCTGCTTGAAAGCCAGATTTTAGTACTTAACAGAAAGCCATGCCAGTGCAACAGAGAAACTGTTATTTCATATCATATTAAGTACATTATATTTTATTGTTATACATGATACTTAATTATTATTATCTATCTGATGATTATCATTAATGACAAATGATATGCTTTTAATTTTAAATCTTAAATTAAACTCTGTCTATGATTCGAAGCTGACTTTGAGGAAATCGAATCATTAAAAACCTATTTCGTTCTGTCGTTTGTTATTACATACATAGTTAAGGAAATCATTTTGAGTCATGCTCCTAGACCAATCTGGGCTAATGCCGAATGGTCATGAGGTCATATTATAAGGAAATAACATATCCGCACATTAATCATTTTTCTGCATTATTATAAATCTTATTTTTATCTTTAGACACACTTAAGCTATTTACTGCGTTGTAAATTGGCTCCAGAGCAACTTATCAAAAGTTAACAACACAGACATTAAAAAGAAAAATTTTAACATGTTTTTTACCCATAAATATATATATACAGGGTGCCACAAGACCCATCACCAAGCCGAAGTCTACTCGTTGTGGACATCATGCCAAGTCATACTAACCAAAAATAATACCTGGGAAACGAATATTTTTTTGAGTTTTCACATTTTTCAAACCACTATTAAAAGCGCGCGCGTGCAATGCTCGAAATATCTACTTATCCATGGGGTTATAGAGCATCTAAAGAAAATATTGGCGGGGTAAATGCATCGATTTTGTACCTAATTAGAAAAATTCCATACTAACTTTGAGCCTCAATATCTCCTGAACCAGTAATTTCCCAGGTATGGTGCCGAAGTAAAAAATGTTTGTAGTGATTGGTGCAACATGGGATTTCTGTTTTCGTCAAGGGTCTTTTTACAGCCTGTATATATATATATATATAAGCATTCGATTGCTAGTAAATTACATTAAAAATGTATCTATATTCTAGTAACGACTGTTACCATATTATTCAGCATGAATCAAAGAGATTTGAAATCTCTAGATTAAGATTAGATAAGAAGGATGTTTGTAGCCTGATCATTTAAAAAATAGAAATTTACGTGTATGTTTGTTATGAACAGGGGACTACATTTTATAATATTGTCATATTATAAAATGAAGTCCCCTGACTGCGTCTCTCTCGCCAATAAATATGCGATATGCTTAAAACTACCGAACGAGGCAGCGATAGCCTAGTGGAGATCCCAACAGACTGCCATGCAGAGGGTATCGGGTTCGAATTCACGGCACGCACCAATGTCTTTTCGGAGTTATGTGCGTATTAAATTGTCAATTATCGCTTGTCCCGTGCCTCGGAGAGCACGTTAATCCGTCGATCTCGGTTGTCATGAAGATCTTTGACAGTCGTTATAGGGCGTCAGTACCTTCTAAATAAACTGACACTAGTCTAAACCATGGAATATCGCTATCCCTTCGGGTTACGGAGGTCAGACAGGCAGTCGCTCTGTGGAAAAGCTAATATTCAGCCAAATCCGGTTAGACTAGTAAGCGGACCCCAGATTGAAACTGGGATAGCGCTAGGAGGATGATGATGACTTAAAACTACCGAACGATTTATAGTATCGAACGGTTTTCACCAATAAACTGATAGAGTGATTCCTGCCAATGTTTTAGTTGCAGGTAAACTACAACATCTAAAAATTAAAAAAAAACTTTAAATTATTAAATTTGTATAAAATAAAGAATAAATAAATGTAATTCAAATACCTTCATCTCCTTATCCATGGCTGATCCCACCTTAGTGACATTGGGTTTCTTTTTGCGTTGTTTCTTTATAGTAGCAGCCGCCTTACTGTAGCTCTCTGACCTCAGCTTGTGTTGCTGCAGAAACCTTTTTTGTTCCGACTGCAACAAACAACACCACTCACTGACACAATATGATAAAGTAATAAAGTCAATTGTTTGCCCCAAATTCGGGTAACATGCATCATCCAAATAAACGAAACATCGTAGTTAAAAAACATATTATCTGTCTTATTCCCAGTATGGAATATCCTGGCAGTACCATTTTCAACTTCGCATTATATGTATTTTTAGTTATAAAGTATCGAGAAAACAAAACTACTACTTATAGAAATATACACGGGTCGTTGGCATTGTCGAAAAACTTTTTTAATAGAAAATCTTATCTTACCGACGGGATACTAAGCTTATTTGAACTCGCAGCCCTGTTTCCTTTATCCTGTAAACAATCCCTTGAAACTTGGAACTATTCACATAAAAGATTATGAAGGAAAAAGAACCTTATTGACTAACCTGTACAACTTTTGTGTCCTTCTCCAGATTAGTTTCTAAGGGGACCAGCAGATCAACGTAGAACGCCTTTAACTGGAACAAACAAATAACTCGTCGGTTATTGGGGACGGTCACTCGGCAATCGTTTCTGATATTGTACGGCACACTTTACTGAAGCGATATCAGGGAAGCGAAAAATTAAGGTAAACGTGCACTTGGCCACACAAACAGTCTTCGCTATTTTTGTTCAGGTGGTAACCCTTTCTATTAGAATTTACCTTATACATCTATTCAAATCGCATACTTTGCGGAAGGTAGACGAATTCCAAGACCTACATTTTAATGATATTAACATATTCACCTTGTTTAGCACGGACGGAGCGTCTCTTGACTATTTTTAAATACACTACTGTTATACTAATACGGTCAAGACGTGCAAGTGGTTTTCCCCAGTTACATTAAATAGTCATGACATGACTGTATACCAAAATAGGGATGGGGTACCTACTCTAGGATTGTCAATTTTATTTACTTCAATACGTTATATAAACACATCATTATTTATATTTATATTTTAAAAATCATAATGATGTGAGGCCTGTGTATATACTGACCCACTGCTGGGCTAGAGCTCTTCTCACTTTAAGAAGTGTAAAGTCTTGTCCACCATGCTCACCAAGTGAGTAGTAGCATACTTCACATGTCAATCCAGACCATTATGAAGAATATTCAGAAATGCAAGCTGTCTCACGATGATTAAAACATATGTTAAGAAGCACATTAGTTCAAAAGTCTAAGGTACGCGCCGTGGCCTTGTATGCTAGACCATCTTCATAGCAGTCCTGTAGCCTCTACAATGGGCTGATCTTATTAATATGCTACATGAAGTAACAAAAAATCTTTAAAAAATAATAATGGTTTCGCAATCCACGTATGCTCTGAACTTGTGTTAGTTTGTGGCAAGTGCACATTGGTCTTTATGAAGCACAAGCGGTATTATGTCGGCTTTCCTTATAAATAGAACTTACTATGTTCATTTGCTGATCCTGTATTTCCCGGTACACCTCCACGACTTTCATCAGAGCGGTCCCTGAAATAAAAATATTTATTTAGTAGTTTCTGATTTTCTAGCAGGAATAACAGTCACACCACTTATTTTTAGGCTACCTTATACCTCTTGTAAGTATATGACTAAATTAGTTCAGAGTTAAGAGTAACAACATTTTTGCGAGAAAGATATGCAAAAGTTACTCAGCTGGACATCATTTTAAGGACTTAACTTTGGTAACATTACGGCTACCTTGTTTTAATGTTGTCTCACATTAATTTAAACTACTTAATAAGGCATGAGTCTAGATTTATTTCTTTTAAAGCCATGTAGACCTTATATGTGTCTAAAGAGCTTAGGCAGGTAAAGTATGCTAATGGACACAACATGAGTCTCTAATTTTTTTTATAGTCTCACGCCTGTATACCCGAAGGGGTAGGCAGAGGTGTAAATATTACACCCACATTTCGCCATGAATTTTTAGGTCCCACGTAATAGGGGCGAGCCTATTGCCGTTACCGGGCACATCATCAGACTCCGGGCTGCTAATGAGTATTCGGAAAAACACAGTAACACTTTTGCCCGACCCGGGAATCGAACCCGGGACCTCCGCTGAGCAGTCGCATACGATATCCACTGGACCACGGAGACAGTCATGACTCTAACATCAAGGATAATATAAAATTTAATAATGAACTATATAGAAAAACCTGTTGAAATAAAATGCTTATGATTGTCTCTGGATCTTTCAGAGGTATGCGCATACCAAAACTACATTTTTTTAAGCTAAATAAAATATAGAAGCGATATATGTAAGTATATTGATTTATTTCAAACTTAAATCTCCACAAATATTCAACTAAACACGTATAATCGCTGCGTAAGACTCTGAACTAGTCATAAAACAATACTGAACTCAATGTTTTAACAAACAATTCTCACCATTAGAGCTGTCTCAATACGTGAGACGGCGTGTGAGAGCGTCCTAAGCTTTTATCAATACAGCATAGACATATTTCATTACCTATATCGGCGCATCCTCCCCACGTGCCTTGCTGTGCTTGCCTGCCGAGTTTGCCCACCGCATCGACGTAAAGCCGAGATGCCGCTGCTGCACCTGCGATAACAAAATACACAAAACATTATTTATTTCTTGGAATATATTTCGACTAAAAGAATCAATTTTACGGCGGAATATTTTGTGTTTATTTTGGGAGACATGTTTGTTACGTCTGTATTTTTTATTGGGCTGATAACTCTGATTTCTTTACCAAATATAGATTTATGTCAATATTTCTGATGATTCTATTTGTTATAGTACTAAAAAGTAGGAGGCACTCGTGCTGTTATAAGATTCTCCGTTTTTTTAGGTAAATTACACTAGCTCACATTCAAGATACGAATGTAGCTCATTTGGCTCTTACAATCTTAGGGTAAGAAAACTTATTAAACATGTCTTATAAATTATTTTTCACGTTTATAGCTTTAGTAGAGTTCAAAGAAAAAAAGTTGACAGTACAAAACTTTTATAACCTACAAATATATTTTGTTGGTCATGTAGAAACGAACTTGAAAACAAAAACTTCGGTCACAGAAATTCCTTACTATTCCTTATCATACGAGACTAAACGTCAAAGAAACCAATAGCATAGATGCTTCACCCAATAAAGAAACGTATTCCCGTTGAAAAAATAACAGTGCATGCAACATCAGAGATGACACAAATAGAATTGAACCACACTGTTGCTGTAACAGCCAACCCATCATCGCCTTTTGTTTTGCTGAACAAACTTTTTTTATAGATTATATCTACAGGATGGATTAATACGTTAAAATATATTTTAATTAGCAATTAACAAAACACGCAGTTCAAATAAATTATATGTCTTTATCTCTATTTTATACAATAATTGATGTGCCAAATAACACCGAACCAAGAAAGTGCTAATAAATATGAATGATGTTTTAATTTGTTCCGTACAAATTACGACGAAACCGACTTTAATTGGTAAAATCGTGATATAAACAGTATTGATATGATATCGAATCGAAGGTTTCAATAGAAATAATATTAGATTATATCGAACTTTTTACGCAATTTCGTTCAGGGTAAGGGTGTTCATTCACTAGTAGCTAGACTGGGCATATAATTATGAGGAACAGGTATTTTTATGAATATTACTCATTCGCACATTACAGAATTAACACCGATGAATAAGCTTTATTGGTTAAGAACTTAAACATATTTGACCTATTTATATTGCCGAAATGAAAGAATTTATGACCCTTAAATAATATAATTGTTTAGTTTAATAGTTATTTAAAGTTCGATGTGTCACATTCATGTAAACATAAAATGCCACTTTTACGATGATTTGTTATTAATGGCTACGTAACGACCGTTATTTTTTTATAATCACCATAAAGTAGCTATTGGCTCCTTCGTTTTTATGACCTCTAATTTAGCTATAATTGTTGTCTCTTGATCAACTTCTTAAGCCATCGATTTTATTTTCCAAGTACTCGTTTGCTCGTTATTTCCTAAGTTATATTCGTAGGTCCACGAATAGACTACTGTTCGTAAGGTGTAACCATTTAGTGGAATTTGATTGACGACCGTGTAAATCGGCCGTAGGGCAATTTTAATCATTCATTGAATAAGTTTGTGGAGAATGCTTACGACGCATTATAACTCAAACGTTTTTTATAACTCAAACAATAGGTGACGGCTTGACATATTCTCGAATTCTGATTTTATACTGGTCAGCAAATATCCTCCGCGAACATAATATCTAGTGCATAAGTACCCTAAGTAGTAAAAGTATGAATGAAATATTAAATTATAGCATCACAGTGAACAGATTTTTATTTGTTTTCTCTGGCTTACGTAAAGAAGCGAGAGGACCGATTATATTATTTAAAGCGATTGATTTTTTATTTGGATGATGCATAGATGGACGACTGATTGTGATGTAGGTTAATGACATCAGGCTTTCGTAATGTCTAAAGTATCATGTTTTCAACAACCAAATAAAATATAGTTGTTTTCATACATTGCAATAGTTACGTGGTAATGTATGTAGCCATTTCTATTGCGTTATTTAGTGTTATGTTGGGTTAAAGTTATTGAGTGATCGAAATATAAAAATATTTAATTTAGTACTTGAAGTTAATCTTTATTATACGCTGACAGTATCTTCATACTGCGGTAAGCGAAGTATCAAAATTGCAACCATTTCAGTATTATAGAATATATGGGATTGGCCCTGTAATAATGCACTGCTTCACCAATCATTTAAATCACTGTGTTATCCAGAATTGAAAATTGAAGTACATATTTCGATAACGTTCGACCGTCTGTAATAGACCGTGGCCACGAGAAGCCTACCCGTTAACCGAACCTATATGTACAATATAAACAAATGGCAAAAGCTCTAAAAAAATATTAAAACCAAACAAAAGAAAACATTTGTCTCTTTTGTCAACTTTATAAATTATGGGCATTTAGGCTACAATACAATTAAATGAAGGTAAATTTTATTCCGATTTTATAAAATCATTTCTTTAATAAAACGACTTCCTGGAATAAAGTCAATCCCCTGTTCTACGGCCTTTATTAGAAAAGATCCAGTGAGACTGGCTTAGTCGGTTCACACAGTTCAGTGGTTTGAGTACGGCTGCTGATTGTGAGATTTCCCGGGCTTAATTTGGTTTCCAGGTCGAGTAAAATGTAATTGAGTTTTTGTGTCAGGAAAGCTCAGAAAAGTTTGGAGCTGTAATCAATAGATAAAGCTCTTGCGAGGACATATTGTTGGGTACACGCGATTTGAAGTGACTAGTACTAGCTGTCCCTTTACAAACATATGGCGGCAATAATATGTGTATTCGAGGAATAAAAGTATGAAAATGGCAATTCCATTGATAAATAATAAAAAAAATTCATTATGCCCATGTCATATTAGAACGCCGTCCCTTTATCTTGATTTAGAATCACTCGCAATGACAAAATATTATGCTTTTAACATTTCTGAGTTACTGTAAAACTTGTCACTAAGGGCAATTTTTACGCGGATCATGGATCGACGCGACTAGTAGCGAGTTGATTCGAGTAGGTGCGACTGCATCTATTAGAACCCGGCTAGACTACACACCCGGTCTAATTGAATCTGAATTCATTCTTAGGCCTCCGCCAGCAAACTCTCTTGGACGTACAGTGGTATTTAGGTACTTGCCGCGCCTCATGGAGGTATCTTGGTGGCACTCAAAATGTTATTAGAGTAGTCCTACCGGCCGCTCAAAAGCATCTGTTTTCTTCCAAAGATAAATTACTTTTTAGCAGTGCCCTGGATAAAAGCCAACTTCACAAGGTTCAAACCTCCTCCTCTGCGTATAAAACATAATTGCATGTACCATCACACTATAGTAGAGAACTTATCGTTGTGAGTACCTCTATATAATAAGGCCACTATGTAGTTATGTCAGACGGGGTATCCATAAAAGACGAAAACACTTAAAGTTCATTAGAATAATTAAAATGGTATGGTGTTATTTAGCACAAGTCAACAGCACAAGTACGGTCAAATACCGAAAGTTGTGCCCTAAAACTGTCCATGACGTTCCAACAGCATTTTTGTCCTTTTGAGTAAAATATTCGGCCCAAATTAAAAGGCCAATGGCAATCCGCGAATCAGTAAAGTGGCATAAAACGCTAAGTGCTCTGAGAAAATTTCCAATCGGGATGGTATTAGAGGAAATTAAATATTAATATTCTTATTACTTAACTGTTATGAAATTTAAGCAAATCTATCGTTATTAAATGAATAATTTAATTCTTGGATGATATAACGTAGTTGATATGCAAGTGCAGAGAGATTAATTGCATGGTACTTAATATTGAAAGAAAATAAACACTTATTACTTTCGTTGTGCGTTAAAGACCGACACAACAAAAAGTCATAATATAATTCAGGTCTGAAAGGATAAAAGAAATATAACATTCGATCTTAATAAAATCAGGTTAATGAGTAATTATATCTTCAATAAATGTAGTTGTGCAGCAGAAGTAATTAATTTTACTTTTAATATTCCCGTGATAACAATGTATTTACTATTATGGTCGAGAAATGCTCGGTGGTATATAATTTAACAACGTATAATGCGGTTTTTAATGCTACGCGTTTATTTCTCTGATTTATTTGCGAAACTTTACTCAAAAGGGCGAACGGGGACATAATGGTTGACGGCGAGCATTGTAAATAAACAGGTCACTCATTACTCGCATAAAGGGTAAGATAGGACAAAATTAACCACAAAACATATAAATAAAGTACACACATAGAGGTCTCAAGAACGATACATCGTGGGGAATGCTCGAGTTTATTGCTGGTAGTGCGCCGGCTATAATACTCTAGATAAGCCAACAGAGACAATTTGGCACAAACCACGCCCCAGTTCCGCAGCCAAGCAAGCGGGGAACACCGAGGTTTTGCATATAGATGCGCCCATTTGGCTTACACTACATAAATTAATTGTATACGTTTCACTGACTATGCGTCACTGGAGATTTATGAGTGTCGCGACACGGATTTCACTTTCTTATGTTTATAACCAATTTCTGAATAGTCTATTTAGGTCTAGTGTGTGTAAATTGTATGGCTGGTGTTTCATGCATACAGCTGGCAAGCACGACTAGTTGTTTACAATAAACTACAATTCTAGAACATGTCAACCTCCACATTATGCAGATATTTACAAGATAAATGGCACTGTAAATATTTGTGCTCATTCATTCCATGACTGTGGACAAATTTACAATATAAAATGCAATTTGGTGAGGTACTTACCATGTAAAGCTTTTAAGTAAGCCTTGCCGGCCGTTATCATCTGACGAGCACCTGGATTGAATTTATCCAGGATATTCTGAAACAAGACAAATTCGTTTATTACTTATTTAGCCAGAAAAATCGGATTATAACTGAGATTTACATTACCAATAAAAATGTTTCCATCGATATTAACAGACAGCTTTTATAAAATACTAGAGGACGCCAGCAGCTACGCCTGCTCATTTTTTTTAATTTATCTGTTTTGACCGATCTCATGGGTATTTTGGGAAATGCCTTCTTAGTGCAACCCTACGGTCCCCAAGGAACATACATGCCAAATTTCAGCTTCCTGCGCCCAGTAGTTTTGGCTGTAGCTTGTCTGTCAGTCAGTCAGTAACGCAACGATTTTATATATTAAGATTTTCTGCTTTTATTTTCTCTCTCTTTTTTTAAATCTCTAGAGATATTCCCTATATCGCGGAGCAGTTTTGCGAACATTGAGACAACAGACAAAAATAACACAGATATTTGATACAGATATTTGATTATCATGTCGCAATTTTTGGAATCGTATAGAAACAGAAGTCATAACATTCGGCAGCACTGACTACGTTGCTGTGAGCTTTGAAACCACTGCATTATACACACGTGAAGTGTGGGGATAAAATGCTATGTTGGTAAGCAATAAAGAAACATACTAAACCACGAAACAGATAACGATAAGCATGATAGTGTTCACATTTAAAAATGTAGAACCTAAATGAATGTATTTACGTTCAAACCATTTTATAAAAATATATATACAGCAAACTACAACAGATGGCAGTTGAATATACTTCGACCTGAAAAAGAAGAGGTCATACTAACAATAACGTTAAACAATCAAAACGATTTCTTAAGTACATTGTCTAGACATATCGACACTTTATTTACTCAGATCTGTAATTGAGACTCTATGACTGATGAAATAAAACTCACAACTTTCAATTGGCCTGCGGTATTTTATAAAGGCTGTCAACACTGAGTCATTTTAAGACACAATAGCTGTACCAAGAGAAAATAATCTATTACCTAACTTAATGAAGCGCGATCGATCAATCTATTCATTGTTATGCAAGTGACAGACCGCTGCATTTTCTTAGTCACGGGTATTACGAAACGCTATCATTTGTGGTACTTATATACGAGGTCTGTTCACATGTTTAAGGAAAATGAGGTCTTAGACCGTAAATAGACTTTGGTGCTGGAATGTGGCCTTTCAAGGATGCTGCAGCTTTGCCGGCCTCGTTACTGAGGTGTGGCGGTTCGTACTCGACAGCATTCCTTTACAAATACTGCTTTGCGCCACTTCTTCGAACGAAGCGATCGCCTCGATAAAAATCACTACTGCCTTTGCATCCAAAAGATTTCACCTCTATACATAAACGGCAAATGTGCCACTTATTTTTTGTAAAATAACGTTTGGTTTGCTTTAGTCAAAACAAATAAAAATAAAGTTGTATTTAACAAGAAATGTGCTCTTCCGAATTAAGCTTCTGTTGGTACAGAATGTTCACAATATAATTGAATTACAATATGAATACGCGAGCTTTATTTGGTTCGGTATTTTTTTGTGACTTTGGGTATCATAATAAAGTGACGTTGTGTACACTGTGCCGTTGATTATTGCTTTTGTGTACATGAATTTCTGTGAAACAAGTACAGCTACGGTTTCCTGAACGTAAACTTATATTCTATAATACTCTAGTAGTTAGGGATATAAGAGCAGAGTATGCAGCGAATGAATATCGGAAACTTGTAACCCGAATATCGGGTTACATTAGAAGCCGACCTCACCATCGAGAAGCCATAAATTAGGCTAGTCAACAGCTTGCGGAAAATCGTGTATAAATTTGTTCGTTAGGGTTACTTCGATAGAGGAATAAAATTTGGGTTAAGTTTGCTTTGGAATCATTTGCATTGTTCAAATTATACATTTATTATTAAGCGTTTTCCAATTGGATAAAAAATATGAGAAGGTATTTGCTGGATAAAGATATGAGTGCCATTTAGTTCTAATTGAATCAAACACACGTAGAAGTGGTAGTTTCATACGATTCGCAGCCTTTGAGATCGGAGATCTTGTCACTTATAGGACAAAATATGTAGTGCTACTCATTCGTATTACTTTTTGTCTCAATTAAGCAGAAAATGCTTTTAACCTCCTTATTTTGATTTTTTGAGCCCATTTATTCATTGTTGCACAAAATAACATGAGATCCCATATAGAGAAGTTAATTACTCAGACTGAATAAGTACTATGACACTCTAATATATGACGCAAAGTCTTCGAAGAACTAACAAAAACAAAATGTTATACTAATAAAACAAATAAACATTTCGCTTTCATAACTAAAAGATTTAACTACAAATCTAAAGCAAACAACATATTTCAAAGCCTTATCAGGTACATATTATTCCCGTATTTAATTTAGCATGAAAACGCCTACTCGTCTTATCGAATCTAAATCGACACGAAATACGAGGCGAGAAATAAGGCTTCAGCTTTTGTGCCCTACGAATCCTTTCTCAGATAACCGTATCTCGATATAAACATAACAAAATACTGAAAATCTGTGTTTGGAATTTTGTACCCATTGAATAACTTATTTACAATTGAGTTTGGGTTAATCTAATATGAGACATGAAAGTCTTGAATGTCCTTTTGTCGTGTAAGAAAGTGCAAATACATTCGTGATATTATGTTTATATGTGTTTCAACGCAGAAAGTAGCTTATCTTAGCTTTTACTTTCAGCATATTATTTGAAAGGAATCTTGGGCTTACTTGTTTTAGTATACTTTGAAAAGGAATACTTAGTAAGTAACAAAATAGATATATGACGTTTAGTCGCGATGTTAGACTATTAAATACTATTTTGTGTCACTACGAGTGAAGCTACTACCAACAGTTCGTCTTAAACAAGACAATTTTGTATGTTTACTTTTGAAGTGACAAACTTTGTAGGGGAACCACTATTATGTTGAAATCAGTAAAGGATAACAGCACGAAGTAGTCATATTTTATTATATAGTTAGCGCTAGAAACTTGTTAGAGAAAACGTGTTAAGTGCCATTCGTGTTTATGTTTGTGTCAAGAGTAAACTTTTGATGAGTTTACCTAGTTTCCAAAGTCTGTGTGTGTAAAATGTTGTAATATTGAATATAATTATGAATATATAATAGTCTGGGAATCGAAATATATTAAAGCACCTATGTTTTGAAGTCATGTTGGTATGATTCATCATTTACTAGTTTCCTGTTAAACTAATTTGTCAGAATACTCATACAAATGTTTAAATATCTTTATTATTTATCTGGATTTAGGACTTATCCAGAGGACCATAAAACTTAACCTATTAGGAAAAGAAAAAAGAAAATTGTGAATGGTTTGCCATAACTGATTGTACATATCACAATTAATTTATTAATTTGCAAACAACTTTAGACACAAAACTTTATGCACGTTTTTCAGCGTAACATGCGCTCGGGGAATGTGAGATTTAGCAAAGTCGAAGTTTGTTTGAAGGAGGCGTGATCGGAGATAGAATTATGGTCGAAATTATTCGACAGCTACGAAACCACTAGTAAACATAAACTTACGTTAAATATCACCTTCATTATTGTGCTATTAAGTAAGTTTCTGTGCTCTGCTAAGAAGTTTGTTGTTTCCAAACATTGAATGTTAAATTAAATCCAGTTTCCAGATATATTTAAAATATGCTGCCTTTTCTGAATATGCCAAGTAGGATACTTTTCTCCCAAGGCGTGTAAGAACTTGTATGTAAAATAAAAATATTCCAGATCTTACATTCGTAGGCCATGGCATCACTAATCGTCTAGTCATGCTTGTTTGTCAGTGCCATTAATGAAAAACTATATTTTAAATGCAGCTACAGTACTGTGTACTAATGTGTTGAATAAATATGTCAATGACAATGCTGATGATATCACTTTGCACTAACTATTACCTGCTAGCATAGTGTATTTGTCGGTGTAAATAAAAGTACACGTGATAGACTATTTGTACGCAGTCTCAACCAAAACCAGTTGGTATTGTTTGATGTCTTTTTAGATATGGTATATTCAAATATTGACTACTAAACATTATTTTTAAACGATAGCTTGTATGTATATAAGAAATGTTTTCGTATATCAAAGCAGATGGAATGGAAAAATTCCTGTTAAAAGCTTGCTGGCACTCTTGAGAATAAAAAGTCTTTCTCTAATATGTTAATAGGTATGTTGGCTATCGCTAGTTCCGTCTATGTTTCGGAGCGAGGGGTCTTGGGTCGCCACCGTCTCATTCTGTGTAGCAGTAATTTATTGACTTTGTGAATTTTGCCTCGACTTGTATAGTTATAAAATATACAACATTACCGCCAGCATGCCAAACTCTACATAGCATTGCTGTCCTTTTGATTCATTCATTGATTGATATCCTGAGTATAATAGCTTACACTTACACATTTTCTATCACCCACATTTATAGGAAAATATTTTAATTTAGAAAAGGAATGTTGGCAAACCACAACTTCAAACACCTGCCGATCAATCACGCTCTGTTTGACTAGAATACTAAACAAGTAATTGTAATAAAGCAAATGAAGTCATTCCTTTAAGTTACCTAAGCAAAACTTAAAAGCTGCCATCATTAGAAAAGACATTTACGAAGCCCGTTTGTGTTAAACAGATCAGCCCAAACAAACTGTTCTTTCGTTTCACATTACATATTAATTTAGGCGTAAACGTTCCTCTTAATATACGCTTACACACGCATAGTGGGGTGACCCCAACGTTAAAGATTCTCCGTCGTAAGCATGTTAGGGTATAAGTAAGTGCGTGGAACATTGAATGGCCGAGTATTTCGGCACCGACCTCCCTAATCCCCAGGTTATTGGCACATTACAAAAACGCCAATGCATTTTCCTTTACGCCAATATACGTGTTACGTGTAAGCCTGAAAAAAACGTGCTAATGTGTTTTACGATCTTAAAAGTTTTATGTCGCGTATTTTTCTAACAAGTTTCTATGTTTATTTCATTTTGTTCTTGTTTGTGATGTGACTTTAAATCGTCGAAAAGCTACGAATGTAAGAACTACCTAAATTCTTGAATAGTTTTGATATGTATGAGGATTTGTAGAAAGAAACGTGTAGACGAATAATATTGGCAAATGTAAATGTAAATAGGTCAGTAGACGCGGCCAAGTTTGAACTTTCATCTTATTTTGTAAGTATAAGATACGTCTCTACCTAAGTATTTTAAAGAAATCATGTGATTGAAGTAAGATTATTGTACTGAAAATATACCTATCACGATCTTGACGCTAGGATTATAAGCGAGGCATGTCTGTGATTTAATTGACTTTAAAGGCCATGTTCTGCAACCACGCTCGGAATTTTGGTCACTCTATAAAACAAAATTAAGTAAAGCCATTTGAAAATAAACTTCCATACCAAATTTAAGTACACATTGCTAAAGCCGTGGGGTTCAGCAAACGCCATAAAATAACCATTATTAGGGGAATGCTAGGACGCCATAAGATGTTGGCAAGAATTCTAGCACGCAGCATTTGTAAGTTAGTTTTGTTCTGGAATTGGCAACAAATCATATAATCTTGAAGATAAGACTACTATAGTATTTGTAGGATTGAGATCCTTCACATATGTTTATGCGTGTTTACATGGACCATTTTCGTACATGTGTATACAGTGAGTGTAGATCTGTTAATTTGTAATACGTTAGGTATTGTTTATCAATCCATCTAAGTAGCTTTTAAATAATTTTGCTGATTAATTACGATCATTTGAACCATGCGAAAGATCTACTGTTTTTGATGGCACAAATAAGGTCCCGGCTTAAAAAATAATAATCCATAAAATACAACTACTTCTTACACTTTTTGGCGCAGTAAGTATTGCCATCGTCGTCCAGATAATGATGGCATTATTTATTGCAACGAGTATAATGCTATAGACTATATTTGCAACAAATTAATGTATGTGCACGTCAATTGTACATACATACATAGACTCACGCCTGTTTCCCGGAGGGGTAGGCAGAGACTACGGAACACGATTTGCAACGATCTTGACGTACCTATCTCTCTTGCTTCATTCACTCCCATCAAATTCCTCATGCATGCTCTTCTGTTCAGGGTACTCCTTGCCTTTCCTGTTTTGAGGATGTCTCCGATCTGGTCAGAGAACGTCCGTCTTGGTCTTCCCCTTCGTGCTGTCCCATTCACACTTGCCTTATATATCTGCTTCACAGATGAGAGAATTAGTCTCAGATAGAGCGCATTCGTCCAACTAAGTGTGGCACGTTGACAGCTATGTGTGCGTGACCTTTGGCGACTGGCACTGTACGGACACGCGCGTCTATGTGTGTGTAAAGTTGCCAGATTATGAATAATCTCCCAGTATTTTGCATATAGTTATGTAATATTCTTATATTCATTTGCGGTTTTGAAGAATTTACCATGGATTTAATTAATGCTTTTATAAATACATTTCTTAAATGTAGGTACCGAGTTAAGTTTTAACTACTTCGTAAATCTTAAATCTGTATATATGTATAAAATCCTTGCGTTACTGACTGACTGACAGATAAGCTACAGCCGAAACTACTCGGCGCATGTAGCTGAAATTTAGCATGTATGTTTCTTGGGAACCGTAGGGGTGCACTAAGACGGGATTTCTCGAAATTCCCACGGGATCGGGCAAAACGAGAAATACGAAAATATGTGCGTGCGAAGCCGCTGGCGTCGATTAGTTGAGAAATAAATAGTATGTATGTACACACGGCACCAAGTCAAGCTAAACAGTTGTTGTACGATTTTGATACTTATTCCCTACGCCATAAGTATGTATGTACACACGGCGCCAAGTCAAGCTAAACAGTTGCTGTACGATTTTGATACTTATTCCCTACGCCATAAGTATGTATGTACACACGACGCCAAGTCAAGCTACACAGTTGCTGTACGATTTTGATACTTATTCCCTAAGCCATAAGTATGTATGTACACACGGCACCAAGTCAAGCTAAACAGTTGCTGTACGATTTTGATACTTATTCCCTACGCCATTAGTATGTATGTATACAGGGCGCCAAGTCAAGCTAAACAGTTGCTGTACGATTTTGATACTTATTCTTTACGCCATAAGAACGGTGCAAAGGTCAAAGTGTATAAGCTTGACGAGTAGCAGGGTGTACAAGAATATTTGGATCGTTTGGGGATCGAACTCAAAACAATATTATGTAAGGTATATACTAATGGAAATTGAAATTCTATTACTATATTTATGAGAAAGAAGATATATCTACAATATACTTTTATAATACGGTAATGTATTTTTCATTAACATGACAATCATTATCACATAATCAATTGACAAGTGCATTTTCCCTAATTCAGGCAGAACGGCGTCGACAAAAACTGGCAACACTTACATATTTCTTGCACAAATACGTGTTTTATCGAAATTAAATTAGGAAACAGTCAAATTATCAATAGTTACCTGTGAAAAGATATTCCATTTTCCTGTTTTTGTTTTTAGGAACAACTTTTACAGTGTTTAAGAACGCAAGACGGCATTTTGAGAATTTAAAAGTTGAAGTGATCGTGACGCGTGAACTGTACGATGCGTCGTAGCGCACTGAGACGAGTTTGTATTCGCTTTTCAATTTTGTATTTGCTTTAGTGGCCGCACGCAACTGTGCCGTGCGTTCCATCTGACTAATTCTCTCATCTATGATCTGCTTGGTCAGTCTTTCGTCATCCATCCTCTCCATGTGCCCAAACCACCTTAACATTCCGTTCTCGATGCTTGTCACTACATTTTCTTTTACACCACAACACTCTCTTATCACACAATTCTTTACTCTGTCATTCAAAGACACACCACACATACTTCTCAGTGCTCTCATTTCTACAGCATTTATTCTACTTTCATGTCTATTCTGCCATACCCAACTTTCACTACCATATATAAGTGTAGGCACTCTATGCACAGTCGGTAAAATAAAATGCAAACTTTATTTTAAAATAACATACCAAATAAACTTATGTTTTAAATGAATATCGCGCAAGCTAACTTAATTATGAGTACTATTATCCCAGTTGTAATAAATTCATTTTTGATTGTGTTTAATGAATAGTAGACTGAGGTAATATGTTTCATTGTAAAACGTTGTTTGTTCATATTAATTATAACTGTATTATTCGCATTGTGACAATATATTATTATTGTTTGTGTTTAATTTAAATGCCTCGTTTGCATCGTGATAATATATATTTGTTACGATTGCTTGTTTGACAGATGTAGCGTCACTATTAGCAATCTTCACAATGGCCTGAGATTGTTTCAAACAAATTCTAAGTTTGCAAGCAAAATATTAAACATTTATTTTTTTAAGCTTTTTAATAGTGCATATGTTTGACTTACTGTTTGATAAATCAGTTGTTATTTGTATAAATCATAGGAATTAAGATTTTTTTAGTGCCTATAATATTATTCTTCAAACATCATAGTCTGCAATGAAGCCAAATATTTTGCGGCATAAACCGGCATCATGACACCTTTGTTTATCCCTTGCATGTAATATTGCCATGAATACGTGTGTGTATGAAAGTTTGAAATATTTGTCGGTTTCTTTTTCTTGTATTATTTACTTGCGACCCGGCGATCCTCATATTCGCACTTTCACCTTACATTTCGTTATTGAAAGCTATTTCAACGGTAAAAACCTCTCGCAAAATGTTGTTCAATGCTACGTTTACTGTTTATAAGGGTAATTTTACCACTTACCGAGTACTTATTATCGGGTAAATAGCACCTTTTATATGACCATAATTCTTTTACTTCTCTGTATAATTTGATAACTTACTTTTATTTTGTACTTACACAAAGGTGTTCGCATTATAGTAACACCAGGTAAAAATAGTTATTTTGTCGAGACAACTACAACTGGGATCCTAAATACCAATTTGTGAATTACGTTTATATAATTTCAAATAGCATTGTATTGTTGTTGACTAGGTATTTACCTATTTTTAGAGTATGGGTAAATAGTTGAGACTTGCTATGTCCATAATATTTGTTTTAAAAAATAATGTTCACATTGCTATTGTAAAGCCAGTCAGTCGAACCCAAGATCCATTGATAACTATAACCAATTGGTTATTGTTACTTAAAATAACTTGCAACACCTGCACTTCTTCCGTATCTTTCACTTACTATTGAAACAGCTGTTTAGCACACACATATGAGTGTTGCCTTCAAGTGTTTGTTATTTCATCATGTTCCTCATTCAAGAAATTTGCATAATAACGTTATATTGATTTAGTCCTATTTATGAGTAGTCTCGAAACGATGTTAAGCCGTGCGGCGTCTATCGCAGAATAAACACTTAACGTCTTAAATAAGTTATCTGTCCCCATCTTCACGGTCGTTCAATACACAACGATGACTGAAATATATGGCTTCTCGGTCGAGGCGGGTGGGAAGCAATTTTTCACCGGATTCAGACGTACCTTTTTAAAATACCGAACAGACTGCGTAGTAGGTAGGCACGCTTATTGCTCGCGTCGAGAGCGTAAATCTTGAGGGAGATTCCGAATACGGGACGGCTGAGGGTGAAAAATAGATTCGCACTTAGAAAAATTAAGCAACCCGTGAAGGGGAACCGATAGAAATATTTTAGGTCAACAATTTATAGTTCATACGTTATGTTACTGTAATTACGCAAGGATACATGTCGGCTTTATCTATCACAGAGAGTTACGTAAGGGTCTTGAGATTTCAGTTAGATAGAATCCTGGAAATAGCCCGGGTATCATTTATCATGGTGAATCTTTTTGGGGCACGTCACGTCAGGAAAAGATGACGTTGTTTTGACATAGGTAAAATACGCATATGATATTGTATCGTGAGCTAGCTATTCTAATGTAACTGGGACTTTATCCCGTCCTCTTTATTTGTCGGGCACGTACTGCACGACATATGGTACAAAATTGCTTAGGGCGGGCTTCGTGACGGTGCCGGCTTTCCTACCCTTTTTGAGCCTAATGTCCTACGCACACCCGATATTTTTTTACTATCTCCAGTGAGAGTATTGACCATTGAAATTCATATGGAATTTTACGATCGTCGACTCCGTCATAGTTGTATTGTGTAAGTAGTAAATGTTGCGTAGTTGTAAATATTTGAATAACAATTGTTGAATATTTTCATCTCTTTATTATCGTAAAGTGTGGAATGGTTCTGTTTATGTAGATTTTTATTTTATGCGTCAAAAAGAGACGTGTTTGAAATATTGTATAAAGTTTTGTATTGTGATATTACTCTTAGCCGAATATTTAGAATTAAGATTAGGTTGTGTTACGTAAATAATTATGTCGATATTTATAATTTATTTTTGCTTTTTGTAGAACTTCTTTAATCGAAGAACTTACATACACATCCAATGATACACAGACTATGACATGCACGCACGCACCTGCACAAGCGAGCATATACACTACACTCAAATAAGCGGACTCTAGCAGTCAAAAATAAATACAATCTTATGATTATTTTCAGTTCATATCTTTTAGCACTGCATGATGCTTCATGAAATAACTTTTGATAGCTGTCTCTCTCTCTCTCTCGTTTAAAATGTGTTCAAAGCTGAAAAGTTCTACTTGTTCTAATTACTCTTTGTTTACATTTGAAACAAACAAAACATTTCAAAATTGACGTGTACGTGCCAAACTACAAGTTATTAGCCAGTCAGTGTCAGTTTGTAAACATTAAGATTGAAACGTCGATAATAATTATCATTTAAATTACACGGATATGCAATAACATTTACCTATTTGATTATGTCCGAAAGCAATTTATTAATTATATTTAGTTGTCCAGTGTAATGCAGTATAACATATTCTCTGAAATTCTATACTAGTTGGTAGTAAATAATAATTGTGAAACATCACAAGCTCGCCAACAACTCCCCACAGGTTTACATGTATCCTACATGCATAAATTCAATTAAATTTCATAATTCACATGAGCAGCGCACTGGAATACTTTATGAATTTAATTAATGACTGTAATGACATGCTTCTCTGTGGTCTGTTGTTTTTAATTGTTTTACGACTAGCCAAATTGGCTACGTTCTATTGTAACAAGCTTGACTAATGATTAAAATGTCAACTCATTGGTGACAAATTTCGACACAAACTTCAACAAAAATCATTACGAGGTAAATATAAGGAAAACTTTTTTATTTACAACTATTTGTTTCGTTTACCTCAAAGGTAAATCGTTAGATAAGGCTATCAAGTGCATGGCAAGGTTCAGAATACAAAATTACTGTCAACGAATCGTGACTTATCTTAATCGTTATAAAAACCTTGTACTGAAAAGTGTGACAAATTAAAGAACACTGATTGTTGATACGTGTTCCCAATATACTTCAGACAACAACCATCACGATTCGCTTCACAACAAACATGAGACTATGAGACGTCGGGTATAAACTTCCAGAGTAATCTCAGGTCTTACATCTCTTATAAAATGTTTCGTAAACAAACAACATGCAAGTTGTGGAGGTAGACGGCGGAATGTTTGCTCAGAACACTTGTTGCCACTAGACGAAACACGGACATGACTACGTTGTTTACAACATGGCTGCAAGCGAAGTTTGTCCTTAAAATAAAAAAAAAGATCAACAACTTTCATGTACCAACCCTAAAGCTTTAAGACTGCAAAGTTAACTTCTGAACGGGAACGCTACATGGAAAACAAATTTAGCAAACCCGAACTTTTATACACGAATGAATATACAACCTGCTCCATTCTTTTGGTATAAAGGTTTTCACATTATTTTGAAAATCTGTGAAAGAATGTTTTATTCTGTACGTATAAGATTTAAACGATATTTCAAGTGTTTTACTAAACTTCGTTCGTTCAGACCGTTCGGCAGACTGTAAAACTAAATTGCAATCAATTAATTCTTTCATTTGCAAGTTCATTGCTAATTCCTCACAACAGCTCACGACAGACCCCATTGCAATCGGACAGATAACTGTTAAATTCCAATCTAAGCTCCACCCTAGACGGTGGAGTTCTTAACGTAATCACGAGCGTGCAATTTGTTACGGATTCAACAATGCACCTCTTAAGTTCTTTGGCGGGCAAAATAAAAGAGTTCCTTTAAGTTCGCTAAATGAAGTCGACTACAAAAGGCGGAGCCAGGCGTAATTCAAATGAACGCGAGCGGTTGCCGCTCCTGGCTTTGATTCCGTACTTGTGAAAAGTTTAATTTTTGCCAAGTTTCACTTGCAGGACTTCGCAAATACTTTTAGATCTCGTTCCAACTTCAACATCTGACTCGATGGTTTTGCTTAAAAGCTGTTAATGCCAATGCTAGTCATCAATCAAGGTTTGTTTAACTCGTTAATGAAAAAGTTCTTTTTTCAAAGTTTTGAAATACAATGGGTAGACTGTACATTGTTCAAAGTCATTGATCAAAACAAATGGAATGGTTGGTTGTTGATCATCATGACGGAAATAATGTGTTTTGTACACAATTCGCAGTATGACAAGTTACTGCTGCTCAGCAAGGTCGGCAAGTCAGGAGTTAATATTTGTTGTTTATGTATGTAGAACGTCCAAGTGAGCATGCTGGATCTCATTGTTCGCCGTCATTATTATGTAGATGTATTTGTTCCATTCACCGTCGCTCGGTGCGACAATTAGAACAAACACAAGGTCAGGCTCATTCCAAATTGGCTTTTATACGGCTCGTTTTGTTAATAAAACATTGTCTTGTCACGAACTGAACTTGAAATCTCTAAAGCGTTCTAAGTGCCAGCTTAAGGGTAATAAGTTTAAAAGTTGTAATGAGTTATTTTAGATTTATTTAGTTTTATGGCTACGTGCGTGACTTTGTGGCTTAGCTGAGGATGAATTTTAATAAGTAAGTATTAAGTAGCGTAAGCCTTAAATGGAAGACTTTTTAAGCGAAATTAAAACACACGTTGCTTTACTTATACCTTGGTGGTTAAAATCTTTATATGGGTTTTAATTGAAGGTAACCTAAGCTACAAATACGAATATACCCTGAATAAGATGAAGCATTTACTAAACGAATACAATAGTATAGTTTGTGGACTACGCCTGCTTAATACCTGTTATCGAATATCAAATACCAGCTTGGTAATAGAACCTTTAGTATGCGCAGTGGGTGTTGCAACCGTCGGACGACCTACACTTAAAACATTTAAACGAGTGGAGCCCTCCTGCGGGGCTTCCATAAAATTTTACGCTATTTTGTAATATTACGAGTTCTTACACAATAAGGTACTAATTGGAAACATGTTTTATAACTATATAATGTTTAATGACTTTGTCGCTGGTTATACTAGCTGCTTATTTAGGTATTATTATGCAGTGTTTATTAAAAATGAGTTTAACAGATGCATGTCATGTCATGTACTTTTATAACTCAGAAATAGGTACTTTATCCAAATTCTAAAATCAACTACTAAGTCTGTGTTCAGAGTTCAGACACGACGGTATTCAAAAGAACACGCTTTTCATCCTGTCCGAACAAGTTCTACGACTAGTTTATGGCTGTTTGTTACTCTTTCAGCAAAAACTATTAAACGGTTGCTGATGAAACTTTGTAGTAATAGAACTTATATATAAGCTACCTTTAGTCCCGATAACCACGCAAGCAAATGGCTAGTGTTTAATAAAATGGCTAAAACTGGTACAGTTGCCAAATCATAAGAATTTTATGCAAAATTTGAAAGTTGTATCTGATAACCTTATATGCAGTAAATGCTATGTTTTCAACACTTAGAATGTACTATTAATCAATCTGTACGGTCTGAGATCTACAAGTTTCGCAAGGCTGCCCGTCGATGCGACTCCCACCTTGTAAGGTGGCGTCGACTGAGGTTGATGGTTATTTTCAGTTATAAGACTGCCTCCTCGATCATGAGCGTAAGCGTTTGTGTTACAGTTAAGAGAAAAGGGAGAAAGATCTCAGTAGCAACTCAACGTTTCTCACTCAGTAATATCTAACATTTTCGCAATTTTCAAACACATTTTCTAATATTTATGTAGCAGGTCTCAATCGTATGATTATTTAAAAAAGAAAATTGTTGGCTTATCCCCCCCCTTTCTGGCAGGTGTATTATCATCCTTGGTCTCTTAGGAAATGATTAGATTATATGTGGCTGATTGAGACACTTTACGGTACCGATTAGGGCTTCGAACCCATGGGCTAAGGTTGGTCATAACTAGTGGAAAACCGGTATGGTACACGGTTCATACTTTTAGGCGTATTTCTAATAGGCATAAAGTTTTATTCCCAACCTTATACCTGTCTACGCCATATGAATGTTTTTAAATATTAAAGTCACTTAAGTAAGTAGCATTTGTAAGGATTCAGGCAGGTTTATAGTGCGGATGTGAGACGAACATTCAAAACTGTTACGTAAACTTACATTTACCTTTTAAAATATGCACGAGGAGTAATCGTTTTTTTATAGTCGTGGTCTATAATATATTTCGTACTAGAGTTTGTAATATCCAAGAGATGGAATACTTTGTACAGCATTTTTTTCGTATGTTTAGAGTTGAAAAGTCGTAATTTCTACCCAAATTATATTAATTTGTATGGGACATCTGCACACTACGACGAAGATATGATAAAGTGATGACATAGCCGGCTAGGGATTATACGGGGTATCTTTGTCTATTTAGCATTATTAATATCAATAGAACAATGTGATAATATACTGTGTTAACTATTCGAATAGTTTCTATCCTGTTTTCAAAAGTGATAAACAAAACAGTCTCGAGATAGGGATTCTATCGATATTACTCAGTCAATATCATCACATCTAATATTTACTATAACTTAATAAGTACTAGAAAAGTTTTATACATACACTTTTAAAGATATAGTGGCTTTTAACAGTTTATTCACAAGCGTACCGGTGATCCGCTCCTATCTATCGCCTGGATCGTTTAGATAAATACCTACCTGTGTAGATTTAGTACAAAACAAACCAGATGCTGTTGATCGTACTCAACCAACCAGTTCTTCGTAATTATTCATGCATGTTCCTCAGCTTGTTAATAGTGTATCAGTTTATCATTTATATCTCTAGATATACATCATCCGTGCCGTCATTAGGAGTAAATTCAGTCAATGAATGTATGCACTACCGCATTCCATTTAGAAGCCAATGCAACCGTTTCTTTATGCAACGCTGTGATGAAAATACGGAAGAGAAAAAAATAATCTGCGAGCAATAAAATGTTGATATCACATAATACGTGATAAGTATGTGCGCTGGATAGGTTTTGAGGCTAAAAGCATCGACAGTTTGGTGATGGCGTATTATGACTAAATTTCGTCAGATACATGACAGTAATAAGCGGCTAGACAAAATTATTGATGGCGCAATGATTTGAGTGGTGACCACACACCATTACGTTTACTACATGGAATGTGTTGAGTAAAACCAAGAAAACAGAGATGAAACTTAACACCTATTAAATAAACGTGTATGAATTAAAGTATATCTTTCTGCTGACAGAGTGAAAGACTTTGATAAGGAGACAGAACAGGGACATGGCAGTCAGGGTCGAGATAGATACGTATTACTAGGATAACCATTAGAAAGATCGAAGTTATAAACGAAGAAAGTTGGAACAACTTCTTTCCTTATCATCATCGTCATTTGTACGACCTGTATTTACCTACGTACGGGGCTGAGCCCAGAAGTGGACGAAGACTTACCGTCCTTCTGCTGGTTACAGGTACTTCTCTGTTTGAGAAGTGTTACTTCACTACACTAGCCAAGTACGGGTTGGCAGGCATTATTTTATATATTTAGCTATTAAAATAAGACATCGCCCTGATAATGCGATTCTAGTGTTAAAGAAAAAGGTGAATGTAAGCTGCAATTATATTGTTAAAAACGATCTCATGTGCGAAATGATCATTTGAACCAGCTAACCATAAATAGCTGTCTACTTCTTTTTATAAAAAGTACATAACTACTTATGAACATGTTCTTACGTTGAATTTTTATTTAAAAAATAATATTGTTTTTAAATAAATATGTATACGCAGACGTTCACATATATGTTTATTATGTAATCCGGAGTACAGAATACATTTTAGAGTGTTGTGTCTTATTTGTTTATATTTAGTTCTCACCTTTCACGGGTTAGGCAACATTAGCACCATATGCGGCTTATTTATTGCACACACGATGAATTTATTAAGAAAGTTGTACGTTGCGAAATAAAACATTAGTACAGTTACCATTTATATTATTTAAGATTACACGTGCTTGTGTGTTCATAGTAAAAAGTAGCAGGTGTAGCGTTGGGCTACCATGCGGTGGTCTCAAGTTCAATTCCCTAAGGACGCACTTGACATCGAAATATGTGCGTTTGTAAAACGAAAATTTTATATATATTTACTTATGAGAAGTTGCAAACATTATCAGAAGATCTACAATATCTCCATAAGATTCTATTCTGATAAATAAACAACATATACTTTAACTAAGGGTAGGTGTCAGTAGGAAACTTTACAAATAAATTTGATATTATATTACTAAGAACAACAGAATAATTTTGAAAGATCTTATCCTTACTTTTCACAAAATCTTATAAGAAAATCTTATTCAAAATGGATTAATAGTTTACAAAGGAGGTACGATTGAAATAATATAATTACCTTCTCAAGTACGATGACAAAGAAATAGTCTAGACACTAGAATACCTATAAAGACGGACTCGTCTCTAGCAATAAACACCTAGCGTTGTTGCTGGTAGACTTCTACAACAGAATTATTTTCATATATTATTTGAAATCAAATTAACATAAACCAAGCAAGTTTCTGTAATTTTAGGTTCGATTCATGAAGAGTATTTAGAAGCATGAGTATAATTCTTTTGAAAATGTGAATACGGCTTAAGTCACGGAAGACTGAAAACATACAACAAACGTACTTAAAGTACATCCATGTCCGACCGAATAAATAATTTCAGCCCATAAAAATTTCAGCGTAGTAATCTGTGGCGGAATACTATACAGCAATGAGTCCGCCGTACTATCCGTCAGTCTCTACACCCAATTTCGACACCTAACAGCCACTAATAGCCTGATATACCAAATATCTTCTGTGTTATGTATGTAAAAATCTTGCGTTACTGACTGACTGACAGACAGAGCACAGCCAAAACTATCGGGCTCACGAAGCTAAAATTTGGCATGTAGGTATATTTCTTGGGGACCGCTGAGGAGCACTAAGGAATTTCCCGAAATACCCCAGGATCGGGCAGAAACGTTTAAATTACAAGAAATGTGCGCACGCAGTCATACCCTAATTTTATATAAAGCCAAATACAATTACGAAAAATACCGCTATCGAATGATCCAAGAGTCCAAACAATGTCAACTTAATACAGTTATTAAGAATTACCAGTGTAATTCTACTCTACTAAACAAACAAGGCAATGAACATTTGATAATAATAATATTAACAACTCAAACATACAATCCATTGTATAAAATGTTATTCGCTAAGAAGGTAATCCGATTTGAAATAGAGAGTACGGAATTAATGAAAAGCAAATATTGAATACAAATAAGGGCATGACACGGCGGCTAAACGCAATATTTATCCCGGCACTATCGCTCAAATATGGAGCAATGAATTTCAGTTAATCTTTGTTAAAACAAACCGGCAGTATACGCAATGATAACGTAGCTGACAACTAAAATAATGATTAATCTATGCGTCAATGAACTGATGAATTATATTATAACCTGACCCGCCGCCGTATCACAACCTTATGGCTAGATCGTACCGAATCATATTGAACATTCAGATGGTCCGAGTAAGAAGGTAGGTTCTTTAACTAAATATGGTGTGAATTTAGCTCAAGTCATTTTTAACTAAGGAATAATATAGATTTTATCGTCATTAATGTCACAACAGAACAACCGTAACATAAAATCGACATCTAACCACAAGAAAGCTCCGTATATTATACGCCTCTGGAATAATAATGTCTGATGTTACGCATACTATTCCCCCATTAGCTACTAGTTTGCCCACTGGCCATCAGGCCGAGAATGAGCCATCAAGCTACGGATAGTCAACAAGGCCGGTTGCAAAGCACTTGCTTAAGATGCTATAAACTACGGCCTACTTCAAACAAGTAATTTATTTGTATAATCTTTGTAATAAACCTGGTATTCAGTTGCATTCTAGGTCGGTAGGCAGTTGTTACGTACAGAATAAGTTTACCAAATAACTCTGGATCAATTCATCGTTTGCGGTTTATAATGAAACAGCGGCAACGAATTTCAATGCGGTCTACAATAATTTGTGGTTCTTGTAACGGAATGTGCGGGATTTTTACTGTAATCTGAATTGTAAAACACGTATTATTTTGTGCAAGTGACAGAGTATTAACCTTGGATGAACATGCGGTTCATATGATTGTTTTTGTGTAATTAGCTATAGTTGTATCAATTGACAAAAGCATGGCTATGCACGTTACTGTTGTGTGACAAAAACTCGAGTCTTAATGCGCAGTTGTAACTTAGACACGGATTTCCTTTGTACCATATGAGTCCTACGCGTTGTCTTTGGCTAATTGGTAACCGGATTCTAAATACAAAAATCATTTATGTTCAGATAATTATCATCTTCAAATATATTATCATCAAATATGTACAAATAATTTATACATTACACGTAATTTGACGCAGAGTTTCGATATTTCAAGTCAATTGATCATATGCCCAAATATAGAAATAATGTTTTAGAACAATAAATAATAAAATTTTTATAAATGATAACTATAAAATAAAGTTTATTTAATTTTACCCAGACGTGGTACATTCAAATTAATTGGCTTGACAAAACATAAAATTAAATATTTACTCAACCCTGAACGTCAGTTTTTTAAACCCACTCAGGTGAAATAAAATGGTTGAATGAAAGCATTGATTACAAATCAAATCACGATGCAAAGAGAAAGGTTTACAAGCGTAGGTAGAATCTACATGACATCGGACGCGCCGAATCTGCTGATGACATATCGAAACGATTTCACACATTACAGCTCATTCACAACACAGAAATGGCGTTCGATATCGAAATTCGAAACTAAATTAATTATTAAAGTTCTACTAGATGTTTGACATCCATACCTTTGACATTTGTCAATTTTCAGTAACATAAGTATCTCCCTCTTAGAGACATAGGTATAAGAGGACATTTACGCTACTTAGAACATTATGGAAGACTCACAGACATGCTGGTTACCTCACGACGTTTTTCTTCACCGTTTATCAAATGAAAATTTACAATTAAATTCTCACGCAACTTCGAAAAGTCAATGTGTACATCGTGCATGAGTCTGAGACTGTCTGCGTAACAGTTTGTTGGTTTCTTCACTAGACATTTAGCTCAATTGAAGTCACCTTTAAAATAGTTTGAAGGGCGGTAGTAAAGCATATAGGAAACCCACATAAAATATCCGAGATTTCCGACTCAGATTAGAATAATAATAGATGTCTACAATAAATAAAGCAAAGGTATAGCGCAGTAACGAGTTAACCTTGAATAAAATCAATCCTCGATAAATACCATCGCTTAACCGTCTCTATTTACATGACGTCATTCTATATAATTGTTACTTCGTGTGAAACGTTTGATCAGTCAATGTTGAATGTGCATTCGGATTCAATTACTACCGTACACGTAATTTGATCGGAACACTCTGTACGCCCTTTGAATTAATATGTTCAATGAATAGGTAGCCATAGGTATCGAGTAGACTAGCAAATTTTTTAATTCCTTTTGAAGGGGGAAATTTATCTGGCAATCAAGCAATCAGTCTTTAGGATTGGAAAGGTTTTAATTCCTTTTATGAATGAATTGACTTTGCTTTTTTCAATGCGTGAATCAATCATAATATCAATATCTAATACAGATATTATTTACCTCTGGATCATATCAGGAACTAGTTTAAAGATATTGTTGCTTGATTTCTTTTCTAAAAAAGATTATCATATTATTATGTTAAATACCCTGTGCTTATAATAACTAAAGTTGACAGGCGTGTGGCGAAGTAAAGCAACACAGATCTATGAAGTTATACTTAGTTCGGTAATGTGATCTCGTAGAAAACATTAAGTTTGTTTAAATGTCGACAACATACGGAACGTGGCTTATGAATCCTTTAGCAGGCCGTTTTTAATTATTTTTATTATAAACTACTACTAAATAACTTGTATCTATTGCAAGCGTCAATCTACATAAAAGCCCGAGTCCCAAACTACTACGTTTACGTCGACCCCAGCTTGATTAAATTAAGTTGTGATAGGAGTCACACACATTGAAAAACAAATTATAAAGGCATCGTAATTTTAAGCAAGGTCAAATAAGATTCAAGGTCAAATAAGATTCAGGTCAAACCAAATATGTTTGAAAAAGGCCGAACAATTAATCTCGATGTTTATTTATCTCACTACGAATAAAAAAAGAGATGTTATGACATACCAACATCCCACATTCGTTCCTTGTGAGCGCATCATCAAGAATTCTAGATCATGTCACTGAGCTAGATAAAAACTATTCCGTGAAACGCGATTAAAGATACTCCGTATCTATCTGACATGCAGATAATGCTTAGCCTTTAAACGCCTTGACTGCGCATTACGCAGACTAATCTCAGTAGTCACGAATTCAACGTTCGCAGCCGCATTCCACACATTCAGTGGCAACGTACCCACACAAACATAGCAAGCTATTTCTGAACATACATACATATACCATAGAAAAGAAACAGACAAAGAATAAACAGAGCCTTCTACAATAAAAAAAGATCGTGTCCCAAATTTTAAAATTCGAATTAGCATAACGTTACGTAGTGTTACAAGTATCATAACTGCGGCAAATAAAATAAACGTCTTGTTTAGAATAGAAAATACTGACTTTACATAACCCCATATTTATGTCATAAAACTTATATTTTCTGCTTAAATTACCTGCTAAGCCGAGATAATACAGCATTCACTTACAAAATATGAGCGGAACAATAAAACGGTAAACAATGATGACGAACAAGTAACTTTGAATTAAGACTCAACTCTCATCTCCGCATTAAATCGCGGTATAATAAAGAAAGTATTCTTTTACAAAAACTTCAATATAATTCGAAGTGGGTGGTTTGGTCTGCGTTTGAAGCGGAATGAATTCCGACGCCTGTCCAGGAAGAGTTTCAGCATAATGAAATTCTTCAAATATCGCCCCTCACCCCATAAGGATTAAAATTCATGTAATTGCGCGTGCGGTTTCCTATGCGGAGCGCATACGATCCCAAGTATTTCGAAAAATATTAAAGGGAAAACTTATAGCAGTGGGAAATGCGTTTCTACAAAACGTGCAAGGATTAAACTCTTTGTTTTACATTTTGTTTGTTGTTTTACCAACGATTATATTTTTTTTATTACGCTATCTAAGTTCAGTTTTTGTTTTCTTCTATTTGCCATGGCGTCGTGGTTTGTACTAACGATTTGAAATAAACGGTGTGGTTATTGAATTTCAGTTACCTTGACTAGTTATAGACTGCGTATTACTGTGCCTGAACTGATATATCTATAAACATAATAAACGTTTCTGAAATACATGTGCACTGTATCAAAAATCTAAATAAAATATAACCATGACAATGAAATTATATTAGAATAAACACGATCGAATCGTAGACATTTAATTAAATGAAAAATCCAATTCAAATTTGGTATTAACAAAATGACAATTGATGTCGTGTTGGAAATTGAAATTTCAAACACACATAGCACGGTCGAGTAACTGTGCCCAGCCATTACATCCCCGGGCACGTTCAGTTTACAACCTGTCGTGCAAATATTTATCCACATCGGATTTACGTGTTAACCGCCCGGAATTGTAATCAGCTTTGATTGGGAGCGCTGCCGATGCTTCGGACGATCACACTAATGATATTGCTATTTACAACACCCCATCAAGGGGTGTTTTTATGTCAGACATATTCAAATTTATATGCTAAAGTACTTGTATTACCTACATTAATTTCAAAACCGATGCGTACAATGCTTTTAAGTATTGCCAAGGCCGCAGAAGTGAAATTTACGGCTGCTATCTCTGAAATATAAAAAAGTTAATGAAGCGAAAAATATCTTATAAGGAAAAGTTTTGCCATAGATTTATATTTCTTTAATTGCAGGAAAACGAAAGAGTACCAATAAGCGGATAATTTAATTAGGAAGAAATTGAGACGACGGCGTCCGAGTTGGTCCTCCCGATAAAAAATATAAGTACGGCAAAACTTGTTCGTTTTAGTTTCTGCTAGAATCACGTATTTCTCGGTACTACGTATTTAACTTTTTCTTGGGTGGTAAAAAGTGGTGTAGTGTTCGGACGATGGCATTTAAGCATTTTTCACGCTGCGAGAACCGCCACCGTATACGGAATACATTTTTCGTTGCGCCAAAACAATGTACGTTGTTCGAACGGCCACAACACTTCTGTATAATTCCAATTTCACGCCAATCGGTAGGTTACTGTCTATTTCACTTAGAAAGTAAGACGAGACAATGGACAAAGTCTAATTATTACACAAGAGGGACATCGATACCTACTCGTCGCACTCGTGAAGGGACTACACGACCACTTTCGTTACGTTCTCATTTCAGTTCAAGCAAAGTTTCCGCATTTATACGGAGAGATGGGAATAATAAATAGCTCAGTCGGACTGACTGTTAAGTAAATGCTCGCTCGCGTTCAGGTGACGTCATAATCTGTTACACTGAAACGATGTTGTTTTGTTTCCCGGCGAACAATTACGAAAATATTTCGTGTACTTAGAGCAACTAATTTCTGATGGTTCTGAGACGCGGAGCGCAGACCGTGATGCTCCAGAATGTAGGCAATTACATAAATGACAATCAACGGTACAAAGACGTCAGGAAGGGAAAGTCGGGTAATATAATTATATAGATATGGCACGTTAACACTGAACAGTGTGACGGGTGGGCCGCCGCGGGCGGAACGCTCGCCTCACCGAATAATTACAACACATTAAAATCCGTTAAAATACACGCTTCATACACGTTAAAATAAGCGTGGCTATCAAGCAGTAATACTCGCGTGAACATAAGCGTCTCTTATCAGATTTAATCTCATCTTTGAAGACAGTTGCATTTTAAGAAGACAAAGGGTACATGACCGTGTTAAAGTGTTTCGTCAACGGACTAAACAAACGCAACTGCGGTCGAAATATTGGTATTGTAAGACCTCAGACTGACAACAGGATTTAAAACAATCGCATTTTTTTATGTACAATTCAACTGTCTTAATTTCGTATTACGATAATGTGAAACAGTTACCATTTAATAATAATTTAATCTTCCTGATGTAATGTAATTACTTGGTACCATTCCGGCACTGATAAAACAATTACGCATACTGGCGTTTGCCTGAAACATCATTCTGTATTTCACCGCGGCACAGCGAGGCAATAAGCGTTAATGTAATTTGTACAAATATGAAAACGGCTGAGTTTGCCCTTATTAGTTCAGCGTCGCAGTTGTGCGGAGCGTCTCTCACTCCCGCCCTCATACGAACAGACATAATCACATTTGATTTGAACGAACGCCATCTGTTCACTGACTATTTTGCTTAGACATGTCTACATATGTGTCTCTGAATTCAAGAAGCTCTTAGAAAAATATTCTTAACCTAATGAAAATGGCAACGTTTAGACTGTATTTAATTAATGTATGTACTCTGTAAGGATTTAAGGAGTAAGAAGTAGGATTACCCCGTCTAACTCGGCTTACAAAATGACAATCAAAGCACCGAAACGCTCAGAAACAAATCGTTTTAATTTAGAATTTATAATGTTGGCACAATTTTTAACAAGATTAAAAAACCCTGAGTCGAAAGTTAAGCGGATTGGGAAACATAATTTACGTCTGTTTACAGGAGGCGCAGTCGGGTGCCCACTGATAAAATGAAGAACAAATCTGTGACGCACGTGATAAGCACCTGCTGCGCCGATTCCGCACCTCATTTATTCGACAATTAGCTACGGTGATACCGATTATTCAATATTAGAACCAAATAAAAATATCATACTTCACCCCCGCTGCTTATTCAATAAGATATTTAAAAAAAATTGAAACATTTTAAAAAGAAGTAACGGGAAGGAGGCTCTCAGTTATCCTTTAAAATTAAGTACGTTTTAAAAAATCATTAATTAAAAAGATGCTAATGGGTACAGCTTTCCTACATGTGCACGTAGATACAGCTTTTAAATTTTCCATTTCACTTACGGAATCCTATTAAACCATTAAAGTATACTTTCATCTCTGGGATAGAAAAATACGATGTTTATTTTTACACAACCAACGGGAAAGCAAGCTAGACAGGCGTTTATAAAATAAATTTTCATTGTATCCTGCTGGGGTGTGTCGGTAGGCGTGTCCTTATCCATTCTTGTTTAATCTCCCAAAGAATCGTTCCTAATCCACGAGCATCTGGTGTTTTGTAACCTTTGACTACGATGACAATAAGCAGCACACGACTTTCATCGTTCCTCCTTTGTTCCAAGATGTTTTTGAAATAGTATCCAGTAAAATAATATCGTTGTTTTGCCTTCAAAACAATATGTAATACTCGACTTTTATTCCACTTATATCTAGTATTTTACGCGAGACCTGTTCTAATACGAATTGCATTTTGTTCTTACGTACATTCCTTTTTATATTGTCGATGTCGAGTGGCACGCCTGCTCGTCGACCCAGTTTACGTGATACCGATATCATATCTTCAATGCTGGAGTTAATAAAAATATTCACGTACTCATTTTCGCTTTTGGTTAACAATTTTGTCAGCTAAATATTTCATTTTGAATTCTTTCTGTGGAAGCCACCGAGCGGCACTCGGCACTCCTAATAACTGTCATCCAGATTTAATATCACATCTTCCATTTTGTACGGGTTCTACCGGGAGGCAATTTCCTTCCTAAAATTGTATTTGGACGAATACGCGTAAACTTAATACATATGCGACCCGAAAGACAAATTTTATTTATATTTTCTCCGCGCCATAGATTCACCGATGTGCTTCTGTGTTTTACGACATGTTTCATATTGATGGCTTTATGTTCCATCTTTGTGCTGGATCACATAAAACGTGTCATACAACAACAAAAAAGGTTAAAACGTGGCCCAAATATGATTTTCAATGATATTTTATGCACCAAAATAAAACATAATTCGATCAATAGAAATAATAAATATGGTCCAAGAAACTGCATAAATCTAAGATTTACTAAAAGCTAACTACGAGTAAAAGTTATACAAAACGGAAGGGCCGTACAAGGAATAAAGGAATCGTTTTGTGGCTTGCATCTATTCACCGAATCAAAGCTTTGCAAGACTCAGATAGCGGTAGTAGTTAGTTGTAAAGGCTATGTCATTAGTGTCCGACCGAACCACTCTATAAATAATTATTGCTTCAAGGATATTTCTAAATTATGAGCACAAAAATGCACCGCCATTAAAATATAATTCAGTTCACGATTTCCAACACACAACCTTTAGATCTATTTGGTCTATGAAACAGCAATCAATGTCGTAATAAGTGTATGATCCGATGATATATCGACTACTCTCGAAAGGATGTTTTGTAGCAAATGTATAATGTATATTGAAATATTTATGATGTGATGTGTGTCATAGTTTTGTCTTCGCAAAGCAAACATATAAGATGTGAAGTTGGTTTTCTATTTGTTCGGACCATCAACTTTTAAGTTGCTGTTACAGATTTAAGGTACTTCATATCTTTACTTTAGGACCAACTGTAACAATACATATAGTCACTTTGTGACCTTAGAGATTTATATGTCTTCTAATATGACATTATTCTTTTAAGAAAATTGTGGATTAGAACCCTTTCTCGGATTTATTGATAGTAAAATTACTATTCATGAATCGTACAAAATTGATTCCAAAATTGTGAGCGTGATATAAGACTGCTTTCACAAGCCGCGTCCTGGGATGTAAGTTACTTAAGTATCCGGCCATCAACGGGGTCGCCGTGATCGCTCTGCCTAACAAATCGACCTCTTTCCCCAAGAAGGCACCGTCGTTACTCAATCTAACTTCCTTGGCCAATGTGAGGGAAACTTGCCGAATATCTCGCGCAGTATCGAAAGGGTGAAACGTTCAAGTTTCGCCTATCGGTTTTGCGGCGAAAGATAAAATAGTCATCGTTATATTGCACGCCGCTCTCTTAAATTGATTTATATTTTTTGCCTTATCACTTCATAGTGAAGCCATTGAAAAGTTCCTTTTATGCCTTCTTGAATAGTACAAATGGTTCTTATATAACTTCACATTGATGGCTTTGTAATAGTGATTTAATGGCGGTTTATAACACCTGTTAGTACCTAACTTTTGGCTGATTATATGCAGAAGACAGACTCATAATTATTTTTAAATGGTGGTAACATAAAGTTGGTCTAATAGGGTACTTAAGATTAACGGGACGTCTTTTGTCATTAATATGGTACATTTCCGAGTGAATTACACGGAGCGTGCGTCAAGTACGGCAAGCAAGGTGAGTGGTAGCATGAGTGCCGTCTGCTAGCGTCCCACGGGACAGTTCCCGACGTCCCGACCATTCTTATTCAAATAAGTGGGGGCAGCGATTTGCCCTCGGGAACCGTGACACTGCAGCGGTTGCTATAGAAGCCTCACCCGTACAAATGTTTGAACAGAATAATACTAGTACATCAGGAACGTAGGAAGGCTACTTATCACCCTATTCAAATGATGTCTGAGCTTATTTTTTGAGCTCTCCGTGAGCTGCCGACTGTCTGACGATATTTCTTATTTTATTATGTGACTAGCTGTAGGTATTTATGATAGCTCCATATGAACAGTTATTTTTTGTTAAAATATGTACATTAGACCACATTTGTACATTGACTCATGAAACTAAGAGTGGTCGGAGCATTCTTTCACTTAGCATATCTTATATTTAAGTACCTACTGAATGAATATGCATATTTATTTACTAATGAAGAAACGAGTACAGCTTACATTAGCAAAATAAATTTACGCTAATGTGTGCGAAATTAAAAAGTAGATTTTACTTCTATGTCTTCAGTCAACAAACATTGTGAGTAGAAGTTTCACAAATGCAAATAATCTAACCTACTTTTCAGCATATTAACATTAACACTTGAGTCTCGAATTTGTGACAACGTCGAAAATATTTACCAGTAAAAATAATAAAAACGTGAATACATTACATAAGGCGTGAAGATGTTTTGGACACAACCAGGAAACCCATTCTCTATGTTGTATAACACACAAAAATACAGCTTCCGAGCAATTTACACAAAATTATCACATCACGAACACAAGATTCTTATGAAAGGAAATAAAGCTAATAATTAATATAAATATCGTACATAAAAACAAATGAACCTATTACGGATCCCATTGTGTTCCATATTATATTATCCTCGAAGGGTAAGGCGGGCTTCATACGAAGATCCTTTCATTGACCGGGGGAAATCACGCAATACATGAGAACGTAGCTATGAACAAACAGACACAGTGGAACGACGAAAATTTACATCGGCCCGGTTTAATGTCGCGAGGCAATCTCATTCTGGGGAGGAAACGGGGCAACGTTCGCCCACTCAACTTTGATCCCGCAGAATTTCATATTTCTAACTAACTAATACTGTGATAAGGGTCACGCAATGATGGCCAGGCATGATCAGTTACGATGATACTCGCGATATGGCCACAGAGACAAATGCGTATCTCGAAAGCGGTTTCCCTGCTTATAACTGCAAGTAGCAAGATTTTCTTGTAACTCTTTTTCATTTTGTACGCATAATGGACGTGATTTGTTATATTTTTGTGGGAGCTTTTGTCAGCTGTGTTTTTTATTGAAAGAGATTTATTTTAATAATTAGCTTATATTTCTTCCACTGAATACTAAAAGTGGTTTTAATTTAATATTGGTACCAAATGAAAAGAATTAACTGTCTATTTACAGTGATGACGTCATTAAACCAATTCCATATTATTTTTATTTTAATCTGCCCACGCGTAACGTTTGCAAAATAAATTCATATAATGTTGATATTGGAATAGAATGATGCAGTTTATTTTTTACATCGCATGGTTATGTTTGCCTGCTTTTATAAATAACATTTTTGATGTTATAACATAAAGTAAAATTGGCGTCATAAACTCGTCTCGTTGTGCATTCAACATTTCATACAAAGAGAATAAACGCGAAATTAGACAATGTTTTATGAAAAGCCATTTCTATAGAGATTGTCTCATTTAGTAAAATGCTTTTCTCTGGCCAAAACTCTTTGCTATTCATGCAGAATTGTGAACAAGTGGTTACCTATAACTATAATTTTCAGAAGCTAAGTCAACAAACCGTTTTAGTACAACACGGTACAAAACGTGCCCTATAAACCAGTAGTTTTGCAAGGTAGCAAAACTGCGAATGATATTCATGTTAACACGCATATTGTTTCTGAATTGTATAACATATTCACAGCCTTTTTTGTTTACTAACCTTACTTTTTTACAAAACAATCACACGCATGCTTGTCTTGTAAAAAAGTGGTTTATATCAAAAACCGTGTGAAACTTGGCCGAACTACTAAAAAAACAATTCAACAAGCAACCGACATTACGAAATAATATAATATAAGAACGCACTTACATCTGGAGACTACTTTATACATCTTGTACTCAGCATTAAACAGAATGTCACGGAAATGAAGATGCTAGCTTCATCCGCCATTGTCGGGACATAACGTGTGCTGTGGCAGGCTCAGTACGTGATATAAAGACAAGCACAGCTGCAACGCCACTGACAATGTGGACGTGTGGCATAGGCCAAACGTGGCCATTAATAAGTGTCAAAGCTTTATAAAGACATCACATTAAAGGGCCGGAACGTACTCTGCATTATACGAAGTATTTTACTCCGTTATATAACTGTTATAAATTAATATCAACGATGTAAAGATAAATATAACGTGAAATAATAGTTAAAACAAATAGAATTGCTTCTTCTAAGATATCTGCTATGCCAAAATTAACCACTAATCTGCCGTGCCTGGTTAGAAAATGTCAATACCATGTTGAAAATTTTATATTATTTTTAAATTTGCAGTGGTAAAAATATAATATCAACAAAAAGTTATATGAGTGTTATTTCCCCACACATGTTTTGTTACTTCACGTCATTCAGCAGAACCGGTTTGAATGAATTAATAACCTAGTCTTTTGAAGGTCAAAGCAAATTATTTTTATAAAACTACATTAATTACTAAAACTAAAAGTATTTGTAGAAAAAGCAAGGCTGTCAATTTATATTTTTCCTAAGTCACCATTATCCAAATTATTCAAAAGACCTTCCACTCTATGAAGCATAAATATCTTAAGTTACGTTTATTTTTGGTCGAGTTTTTTTTATAACAAAATGCCACTCAGTGAAGTGATTCAAAGCCACGTAATTGTGCTGTTGAGGCAAAAAGTCCTAATTTTCCCCCTCGCAATTCCATTTAGGTGACAACAAAGTAAAAAGTGAAAAATTTATAACAGTCACGTAAGTATAATGTTGGCGCAATTTTTAATTAAATTGTTTTTTGATTATCATTGGCTTTGTATTTTTTGAGGTTAGGCGGCAAGTGATCCTGTTAGCTCATAATTTCGGATAAAGAAGTTATCTCTTTTAAACGTAGCTATGAATAAAATGTTTTGCTAAAGTATGGCTTTATATGACTGTACATACCTCATTGCATATCTACGTGTAATTTATTATTTTTTGTAACGCTTAGTAGCACTCTATTATTGAGTGATATGCATGTATACACGTATATAAGTTAATAATAGCTATTGGCCTTGTTCTTGATCAGTAACTCAATGCGATATGTTATACAGCATAATATGTTATGCGTATGTACCTATTCATGATGTTGTATCATTTGCTGAAGGTGACCCTTTAATACCTTAGAACTGCTTAAAATATGTAGGTATAACATATTTAAGTGTATTGCAGCTTCTATATAAGAAGTTAATAGCCTATAATAATATATATTAATTTTTATTTTTTTATAAAATCATTGCTTATAAACATACTATTATGTGAACAAATATGACGTATTCAAACAAATGCGTAATTTTGACAAGCTTAAAACAACCAGGTAATCTAGCGACGTTACGTCTAACGTAGTGACGTAAAAGTAATTAATTTCTGCGCAATTGCAAATTGTATATTTGTCGACATAAATTCAAATATTGACAGGTCACAAAATCAACATTTAAAATAAATGCTATACTACTATTCGGTTTAGTTAGTTACCAGCTACTTTATTAAGAAACCTTGATGTGGCCAAAACTAGTCACGATGCATGTAACATAATTATTATTAAGGATTATACCAATTAATTTAATAAAAATATTTACGCTCAAAATATCAACACAAAAAGAGCAATTGTTATAAGTATACCAATGCTGAATGGTAGCTAATCAGGCGATATGTTAGAAATACGTAATATTGATAACATTAATGAACAAAGATCTAGGAAGGCATTAATTTGGAGTTGGCAGCAAATTAATTAGAATTAACTGCGCTGAAATGAAAATTGGTACTTAAAAAATTGTAAGATTTTTTATCTATACGTTTGACGGGTGTTGTACCTAATAATCGGCCACTTTACTATTTGTTAATGCTTTGAGTATCATTGTTTCTGTTTTTATTGTCATAAGGGACAAAATGTATTGGGTTTAAGTGTTGACTATTTTTTATGTAAAACACAGTGCCATTTACATGATAAGCATGACATCAAACTTAAATTCTAGTCCCATATTCGAAGTATATAAATACAATTCGTTAAATCAAAGTATAAAAATAAATAAATTATATTAAATACATCTATAACATAAATCGTAAGAATATATTACTATCCTTTATCCTTTAGGCGTTAAGCAGACTGTCACTTCCACATTCCACCAAGCCACTAAGATAATGAGGCAATCAATGAAACACAATTAATTTAAAGCCAAGTTTTTGCCAACACTAAAACAATAGAAGGTCGCAAATCTGTTGAAATAAGGCCTATTAAATATTAGCTCATTATATACGTATAACCGAGTAACATTGCAGTGTCTAAGGTTTGTAGAGCGATGCCGTAATAAGTTGTACCTAAAATTCGTAATTCTGAAGTCTGTGTTCGTATTTTATATTTCAAGCAATGCCTGAGTTTTAAGTTGATATTTTTTCAAAAAAAATATTTTTCAGAATACACTGCATACAGCGCTCTACTCCAAATAAGACATTTTATAAGATTTGGGTAAAAACTGCAGCAATTTACTGTACTTGAAAAACCACTTGTTTTGTACACATTGACAGCTGTTATGTTTTATGTCCGACCTTATAAAGGCCTACTACTATCACCGGGACATCTGTACAAAACTAAAACAATACCAATGTAGTCGCCTTGCCTTGTGGATTCGATTCGATTTCCACACAGGACAACACATGTGATCCTCAAACCGTCGTCCAAGAACTTTCAGGTTGAACGTCTTAAAAAAATGTTTTAAATCCACCTCAATAAAGGATAGATTATTGCGTTGTTTCATTAGAAAAAAAAATGTAGCATCGTTCGCTGACATGGTGAGAACTATCAAGGCTTTGTTATCGGTTCGAAACACAAATACAAATTAACTGAGTATGAATACGCATCTTAATAATGTACCCATGTGCAATACTACCAATTAAGTTCTTGTTCTTCCAACTATCACTAGTTAGAACACTTTCGCTCTTCATCTATTGTTGTTCTAACCATTTAAGCGCTCCATTTTATCGATCTTATATTAATAATACTTCTTTTTAACTGTAACACAATGCCGAACAGTGAAAGTAGATACTTTATGAGATTTGTTTATAAAACGTTTATTATAGAAGCGAAAAATATTTAAATAACAAACATATATTAATAATCAATGTTATTATTTTCCATATTTCGCGAGATTTTAGCAAAAGTGCCTACTTGCCCGATCGCTAGTAAAAATGTTTTTTATGCTGATGCTGAATATAGATATGATTTGTTTATCACATAAGATTGCTTGGTGTTTTAAGGGATATCTTATTATTGATATCGAAGCCAGAAATCAAATTGAGTTTAGAAAATTGTATGTTAGGAAAGGGACGATATGATATGATACTATGGGTACGAATTTAGTTGAGTATGATGTTATCTACTGGAAATGCTTAACAGAAAACTCAATTGACATATTGTCCGGCGCAGATAATAGAATCTTCTTAGCAAACGCCGTAAAACCACAGTTCTACAAAAAAGGAAATAGGAATAATAACATTTTGAAGTGATTTACAGATCACAACGGAATCACTGTTATATAACCCGACATCTAATTTCACGCAAAATAAATCCGCATAGCAACAAAATATTACACAACATGTTATTTGCGGCTGTTATTTCAAAACGCTGCCGTTATGGCCGCGTTTTCATTTTAGAAGCATTTTAGACAAAATTAAGAAGGAAATTATGTGATATAATAAACAAGATAGGCAGACCGAAACGAGTTAGTGTGGTATTTGCGAAGAGGTTTTATTTTTAGATTAGAGTCGATATGGACTTCATAAATTAAGCCTCATTGAATTACAAATTTATTATTACTTTTAATGTTATTACATTGCCATGTCATGTTTCATTTAATAATCGCATATTCGCTTCGCTAATATTTCCTCTTAATAGGTAATTTTATAGCAAATTGATATAAAGAAAAATAACTTTACAATAAAGTTTGAATAACTTAATAGGGCTTTTTATCTATCAAAAGTAAATCATTGAGGGATCTGCTAATATTGTCATTTTTCAATGCTATCCTTCATAAACAGACTGCGTATACATGACACCATCTGATGACAGCTTAGTATATTTGTGTGTGCGAAAACGAAACCCGTTAATCCTAACAAATAAGCAGTGACAAGGTTACTTAACCACCGAAACGCCAGAATGAATGAATTCGATTGCTCATCAAAGTGCCATATAAGGCGACTTTGTAAATTTCAAGTCATGCATTAGAGACATCTAAAATCACGGTTGAATTAATTCAATACTGGTTGATTTCTAGAAAAAAGAACGGCTATAAAACTTTCTATAAAATTACAAATCGATATTCAAATAATCGCGGTGTGTTCGAATCAATCAACGATGTTTATGATTTTTAAAAAGATTTACGACCTAACAATCAGCCTATTAATTAGAATTGCAAATTAAATACAAACTCCTTAGCGATGGACTCGAAAATTCTTGTAAACTTTTTTTTTGTTTTATTATTTTGTTTGCCTATTTAAAATTAACATGGAGCTGAAAAATATTGTAGAGGTTGGCCTGTATAAATTATTGAAAATTTTGGATATCTAACGTGTCTGTGTTATAACGTTGTACTATTCATAAAGTAATAAACTGTTGCTCCCCAAACACTATTAAAGTTAAATTATACGTATATTGTGTTATAATTAGTTATAAAATGTCTTTACTCAATCGTAAACAAAACGAATCAGGCATCTAAAGTTATAAGTGTAATACAAGGCTGACCATCTTGTAATCAGAGCGATTATCTCCACTCCACATAGCCATTATACAAATATTCGAATCATAAAAGCTGCGATGATCTCAAACAGGTTAAACCATTTTATCAAGAAACGGCATGGATAAAAAATCCACAACCGGATCAGCAAAATTAAACACTTTTTCTTTGACCCTTTAACGCTTATAAACGCGTATCGCCTTAACGCGATAAATATCCTAAATAACAACGGTACAGTCGCCCACGATACGGATCACACAAAAATTCTAATAGGAATCCTGTCGCATTACCATAACTTTTGCCCAAACTGGTGTTATAAAACGTTTCAACAAAGCGTCGAATCGAAAGTCGACATCTATCTAAGGAATGTGATAAATATACATATTTATACAATAAAACGTGATAGAGAAATCGACTTGGAATGTTCTCTACTAGTTGTTTGGGTGACCAATGACCTTGACAGTTGAGGCAGGTGCGGGATGTGCCTTTGCCTCATGCCAATGAATTTAATTACGTTATATTTAAAGTTCTCTTTTTGAAATTAGATTCGATCTCTTGTTTTAGCCATAACAATAAGCTTAATTCATGCATACTATTTAATTAACGGTTGACAAAAACAGAAGTTTATAATAAAAATAGAACCGCAGGTGAATAAAGACATAAATTTTTGAATCGCTATGCTCCACACATAATTGAAAATGTAGTTGTGCAATACAATGTAATACATAGATTATCAAAAAAGTAAGTTTATATTTTTAAGAAAACGCGGCCTATTACTAATTGAAGAAGTGATAAAAGAAAGAGTCAGTAAAATCTAAAGTTACGAGTAAAATTTTCGAAATTCCAAGACCAACAAAAATAATTCTTACCTTGTAGATGCCATCGACAAGTTTCGTCAACTCTTCCGTCTCCATGTCGAAAGATTTTCAATAAACCGATTCCGCGAACAGTTGTGACTACACAAGAAACTTCATCGGGATAACAACAACGTACGAACAAAGTTCAATTTTAACACTTTCACACAAAATTCACATTTCAATGTACGCCCGCCAACGGTTTACTCCCTTTCGGTTGTCGAATCACTCAAGCAAACAAATTCACTTTCGAAGACATCTGAAACAAAAGAAAAACATTATTAACTTTCGTTAGAAAAACAGCAGAATATTTCAAGTTCCAAGTTTGGAATTAGTGTAAGATTTATATTAAATCAAAAAAGATTTATAATTGAAAAATAAATATTTAAAATAATATATGACTAGTAAAAAGTCCGCCATTTAAAAAGTTTGTAGTGTAATGTCAAAAAGTTTTTTATGCACCTGTACGAAGCAACGTCAGCAGGCTGTAGAGGCGAAGCGTGCGTCGCACTCGAGGCTCGCCTGTGGAGTCACCTATCGCCTTCGCCGGTAGGTATCTCACGAATGCCGATATTTAGAAACACGAAGTAAACGGACTGGTAGTAAGATCAGTATGGGTCCGATGTCTAAACCTCTCGCTGTGTATCTGTGTTTACCGTAACGCAGCTTGTTTAGAAACTACTTACTTTTGTTGGGCTATTTCAAAATTGTCAGTTCAATGATCTTTCAATGTTGTTTATCATCTATGTGTTAATCATACGCTTATATATTACATACGAGATGCTCATAAAGATATATGTTTTTAGTAAGTACTAGAATATATGTTTAAATAAAGACTTTAGTTCGTAAATGCAATAACGTTATAAATCTTTTATCCGTTAACATGTATGAAAATATAATAATTACAAGGTAGACAAGTGTGCGCGTTCGTGACAAAAAATATTAATTGAGATTGTTACGAAATGGTTCTCAATGCCACAAGCGCAACAATAAAATGCCTACATGCTGTTTGCGTGGCAGTTGTATCTCACTCATGCATAATATGGATATGGCAGAGAACAATGTAGACTTTCATTTTTAATACCGCCTACAGCTACCGAAACTATGCGCTTCCATTCCAGAAGGGGCGATGGTGACTCGTTTCCATCAACAGGCGCGCCCAAAAACTTTTACTTTCTAGATTTATATACATTTTATGCAGATAAAAGTTTCGAGAATGTGATCAAAATGTCAAACCTAATGAAAGAATTAGCATAATTACGCAATGTCAGAACTTATGCACTTCGTCGCTAATCGTATGCGAGGTGCGTCTCACTGCTGCCTTAGCTCGATTAATTAAGCATAATTTTATTGAGCACTAACCAGAGCCCTCTAACCTCAACCGAAGTAGCTACTGTGTCTTGATTAAATTCCAACCATGTTTACCTGTTGCAATTACTGAGTCTATTTAAATGCCATAACATTCTTCAACTTAGTACCTTATTAGAAAGATATCAATATTATAGCGACAAGTAGAATTAAAAGCTCAACACGTTATAAAAATTTCAGTGTACTCATCTGTAAATGAACTCACATGAAATTTTCGAGATAAAGGCATAATCTGCTTCAGCTTTGGAGACGTAAGAACACTGAGAGGAAGAAGATTTTTATTTAGCTTATACTCATGTGAACGGGAGGATATGCGGAAAAAGGTTGCGAACTATGTGAAAGTTGTTTTTCGCGTCACATGCCGAGGGAAAATATAAAACACAATTTCAGAGCGTATCTGTAACTTCATTTTGAACAAGAGAGATTTGCGCGTCGCCTCGCACCCTTGGATATGCAACCGTACCGAGACGTAGAGCTGCCCACTTTTCTTTCTTTTCCGTTTCCCTGGGGCGCGACGGAACATGTGTGCACCGGGTGCTTATTTCAGTTGGAACTTGTTTTAGCCCGGATTGGACTTGTTGTATCCGGATTTGGGAGTTAGAACCCTCGTAAGTAAGGACACAACACCACCTCTACGAAATCAGTTAAGATGCCTAAAGTTGGTCCGGGTAAGGGCTTTGCGAACGTACACTTAACTAAAGTTCACGTTTAGCTTGCAAGCCGGGTTGCTCTATTTGTAAGTTTTTGAATCGGAAATTTGAATTCTTCCGTGGAGTAATGTGATTGCGATATATTCTGGTGCCAAGACAAGTGTGGGCCCGGTCTCGTCGCTACGTTGCGCGTCGAGGCGCTGTCGAGTTAGCACAAATGGTTCGCAGCCGACGAAGACGGTCGCGCGTTCTGCTGACGAACCTTGTTATCGTGAATATAATGTGAGACTGCACATTGCAGCTGAATATTCATGCTCTTATTCTTGTCGGGATTTACAGTTCAGATATACATGGAATGTACATACGAGGTGACTAGACATGATTTTGCAGTCTGATGGATTCTCAGTTGGAACTTAGTAAGGGTTGAAATTTAGTTATTGTATGGCGCTGCTTGTGAGGCGTTGAAAGTCTTGAACCGTAAAACATAATATATACCATAACTTGATTCACATAATAAATTATTACTACACATTGTATAATGGCTCAACAGCTATAAAGACAACCACAAAGTATACCTATGTTCTTAAAGAATCTCATATGTTTTACGTAATCTTACGTCACTAGAGACTCACCAGATTAGCCACAACATTTAAGTTCATAGTAACTTGAGATTTTTTGCTTCAATATATTATTTCTGATAGTGAATAGACGCAATCCTCGCATGCATATTTTTCGAGCTTTCAATTAAATTTTGAAAAAGCAATAACCGCTTCCGAAGCATGTGATAGTGTATGAAATCATTCGTCTGTCAACCACATGTGGACCAAGTAATGAGATTCCCATTCACTCCTGGGAAATTTGCCATAATGCGCCGCTGTGTTTGACGCCAGAGTGACATGACTCGACTCAATAATTTATGAGCTTTGTCCTAGAAAGGATTATACAATTAATTGAAAGTTAAAACGGCAGCAAAAAGTACATTATACATTTAAATATTTGAGACACATCTTACCACATATACAGTGATCTGATTCATCTGGATTGCTCGCAATTATTTCATCGTCACTTAAAGTGGAGCATTACATCAACGCAATTTTATTGAGGCATTGCCAGCCATTTCTGTTAACACATTCAACTGGATTTCATCTATCCGTCTTTGACCACACTTATGCAAAACTAATAAAAAACACAAGTTTACTGAGATAGCTATCATAGAGTCGCAACCGTACGTAACAACATTAGTTATAATTTAGTAACAGAGTGACGCTGCATTATGTTAACGTGTGCATATATTGTACAAACAAGTTTAGCCAGTAACATACGAGTTTCATGTTAGTCTCTCACTTTCCCTGCACAGCTGTTTCCGGTGGGCACCATCGGCTATTTAAAAGCTTTATTTATTTACTCGATTAGGTTATCAAATCATCGTATTTCACTTAAACGTCTATTTTCATCAACATTGGACGGTTATAAATTAAAACGTATCTCTCGAAAGAAAGTTTTTTAGTATGCCGAAGTTGGAGTGATTCATTCAAAACTTGTTGATCCAACTAGTAGAAATTCTAACATGTAGTTTTTATACTTCGCTTACGTAATGAGGAGCACAAATAGAAAGAAAAAGTAAACTTGACGAACTAGTTACGTCCGTTTTGTTAGGAACCTTGAAATTCTCTAAGCGTTGTTGCATACCATTTTGACCTAATATCCGTCTCAGTTAGGTACTTTAACGACTGGTAACGTAATAATTGTTATTTCTAAACTAATTGCTCGCAATTATAAACATATAATTATTTCACATATCCTTCTTACGCTGATAGAAGGAAGGTTATGTTAACCTAAAACTACTGACACGAAAATTCTATCATATTTTACAATTGTTTTTTAATTCCTTAAGTAAGTGGGATTTGCATAACATATGTGATTGTCATCATCTTGAATGCAACTGGGATACTGCTAGTATCCCAGTTGCATTCGAAAATTTCACCTGCGTAAGGGGTAAAACGAATGATACAAGATTATATTTAGTGTAGTTAATACTGCGGCATCGGCGAAATATTTACAATTGCAGCTAATATAACCAAATATTTAATAATATTTCTTTAAGAGGAATAAACCTTTTGCAGGACATAAGTTTCTGCAGCTAAAGACCCAAAATTGACCTCGACATACTTGGTGTTTTCCTAGCCGAGACAATGATTACTAGTGCTATTGCAACAGTATGTAACTGTCAACATCTACTAGAAAAGAAAACAAAAGTAACCAGCAGTCTAGTTGGCACATACCTAATATTATTTTTAAGTCTTTAAAAAAGCTACTACCAGTCAAGTTTAGAAAACTAATGAGTGTAAAACCAACTCGTAATTATTGTGTCCATTTTCTGGCTCCGATGAACGGGATAACGAGGATAAAATCTTAATGATGTAGAAAATACAAAGTCAAATGTCAGGGCATAAAAAAAGACTTTTGTCAGCAGAAGATTGATAAGGTTACATAGTAAGTGAACAAAATATTGTTAAATAGGCGGACATTCATAGTGCCGGTACTCAGACTTGGTAAGTAGATTGTCAATATAGAAAACCGCTCTTCGCTTTCATAACCGACGAGAAGTCTGTTGCGCCATCGAACATTTTCTACAAGTAACTTAATAGTAAACATTGTGTTATTCTTCACAGGATATACTCGGCAATCTTCTAATTCTCTCGGCTATATTTCACTGTGATGTTTATAAGCTGGTTTGCACTTTTTGCGTAATTCATTTTTGCCTTGCCAATTCTTTTGAAAGTCAGATCCTATTAAAGGATTTTTTACTAGCTTGCAACCAAAAAAAGATATGCGTGGTATACTTGGGAATTAGATTTATTTCTTTGCTACGATTATATTTTTATAAATAAACGTAGCAAAGAGTAATATTTTATCTGCCTAATCGACAATCGTGATCTTTTAAATACAGGAAGGAAAACGTCACAGAAGCTACATTTCGTCACAATATCACACTGGTGAAGCTGCAAGCAAAAGCTCACAGAAATAAAAATAAACTAACGTAGTTACGAGATTTATGGCAGGTTAAGCAAAAAAATCAGAGTAAATAGTGCAGTGAATGTTGACGAAAAGTACTGCATTTTAACTCCATTTTCCGTCTACGTCAAGTCCCTGACGTACATACCATAAAATTGTAGCTCTGAATGTGACGTAGCTGAGCGAATAACTAACTTGTGTTAGTGTATCGTAAATGTCGCGTTGAATGCACTTTGCCTCCGGTATGTTTATTATGCAAAAGTAGTATCACAAAATAGTTAGGAAAGCGAATTTTAAAGCAGATTATAGGTATGAATTCTGCGTGTTTGAAAAAAAGTTAGAAATCTTAGAGGTTCGCCAAAGACAGCTTGAAATGGTAGAAAGCCCTTGGAAGCGATCTCTTATGCTATAAAACTTGTTTTGGAAATTCTCTGATATAAAAATATTTGAAGTCTTTCCTTAGTTTCTAATGTTTTTTTGTCTCGCAGAGGAGTATATTGTTGTTGAGGTAATGAGCAAAAACAATAGTTCAAATTTTCTGTATCTTACAGAGTAAACTTACACATGCAAGAGCACACACAACATCTATCATATGCAATGTTTTTAAGTCAAGATAACAACTAAAAGCATATACAGAAAACTGTAGGTAAGTTCTAAGTAGCAATGCATGTAAATAGCCAGTTAACTTTTACACCCGCAATTTATTGTATCACGAGGATTCATGCGGTCGTACTGCACCCCTTGTGCCTCCACTTAATACCACCTACAAGTAGTCTAGACTTTAAAAGTTGAGTGCGGTAGCCGCGGTTTTCAAATACACAACATAATAACACCAAGATAAAATACTCCTTTACCACATTTATGTTAAATGTGTTATGCACATTTTATGAGAGTATAACGGAATGTGTGTATTTTATCTCTATATATAAAATTCTTTCATTACTGACTGTCTGAAAGACTACGCATAGTCATCATTATTGGGCTCCTTTTTAATTTGCTGTGTATGTTGCTTAGTGACCGTATGGGTGCACTGGATGAGATTACCAGAAATTCCACAGGATCGGGTCGGTTAAATTAAAATTAAATTAGCGGGCGCAGTTGTGGGCATCCTCTAGTTAGATATACGTATATATTCATATGCAGAATCGCAGCACATTTGTATTTTGTTACATGTATACAAATTCATATGACTGCACAACACCAGCTCATTCACAAGAATAATTGTTTGTGCTTGTTACAATGATTTATTTAAGCTGTCAGTGCCAAGTCTCTCACGGCTAATAATTGCGAAGCTTTCGGGCAAGCGAGCTTGACTGCTTAGAATAAACACCCGTGTCGGTATTTATGCTGACCAACCATAAGCCAGCTTGTAATCCCTTTTAACGTGCAGCCCCCTACGTGAGCGTCGAGGGTGATTTTAATCCATATTGCCAGCATAACGCGATTCTTCACCCTAAAACGTCAATTATCTTTTGAAATTTCACCACTCCCAATAAAGCAATACTAAACAAAAATACTGGCTTTTGGATTTAAACTAAATCGAAAAACGTACCCATTTAATTTAACCGTACAGTTGACATAAACAGGAACTACATTCACGGTGAATACCCGCCGTGAAAAAGTTAGCCGGTCTGTTTCCAAAATAAAAGTTCGCCGCTCACTGCACAGCTTGTTGATAGTAAACTCTAACATAACTAGTAAGTCTCTTTATCTAGCTTTAAAATAGAACATTCTAAGCGCAGCTATATTACGTAGGTAGCAAAGGTGCATTTTGTTACCGACGTGTATGAACTATGGGTACTTATATCATAGATGTCGTTGGTGAATAGCACCGTATGTGGCGAGCCGCGAGACCGAGTGCGTTTGACAACTCGCAATATTGAATATTATTTCCATATAATAACTAAAGTTCATACGTTAAATGTTATTTGAAAGCTGCATGGGGTTCGCTGTATGTGACGTAAGCAGGCACATCTCGTGTTGTAGGTAATTTTGTTGTTGGGGATTTTTGTTGCTCTTTTATATCCGCAGGTTTATATTCGATAAAAATATATGGTTTTGAAGATTTTTTGGAACTTAAGATATTTAATATAATTATTCAAACTGCTATGTTTTGGATGATTTTTTATAGAGTTTGGGTGTAATTTATCTAATGTTTGAATATATTTAGAAACACAAAATATGTATGTTAGTCAATCATAATAGACAGGCTCTGCGTAGTTTGGGATCAGAAAACTGTATGACAATTGTCCCAGAATATTAGTAAATACCTTCATTTTCACAATTCATTTCAGAATTGCATTACTGGAATTCCAAGCTTTGCGAAGAACATTCAAGTCAACCTAGATATAACTTATTTATCTGTTTTAATATCTTGCACAGTCGCCTCATAAATAAGTCAATTATGTTATACTTTTTCAGTGAACTAGCGACACATTATGTTGATTCAAATAATGTGAAAGCTTAATAAGGCATGTAGTTTTGTAGATATAACAGGAGAAAGACCACTTTATAATCGATGGATTTGTAGGTTAGTCAGTGTTGTATGTGACGTAAACTTTTTGCTTAAGGAGATAAAGTTAACTTTCAAATTGTGATTGATGTATTTTTTTATTTGTAAACATGACCTATGTTTCGAGTAAAAGGTAAAACAGCTAGATATAGAGAAATCAGATATCGAATTAATTTCCAAGCCAATTATTCTATCATACACAATTGTAACTTCATTTCTTGTACATTCGTCCGTTTTATTACTAAATCCGCGAAGTAACGTCATTATCAGCATAATTTAATTTAAATCGGCCTACTTATTAAATTATATTTGGTACAGTTGCGTCACAGTCCGTCATAATATAAAAAGCGTGAATATTCATTGATCGGTTCAACTATTGCGGATTTGTATCTGTCAGCGCTGTGAGCGTAAAATGTCAGTTATTACGCGTTAGTGGACGCCGACGTTTAATTGGAAAACGCATATACGAATTATGGTGGAAATTGATTTGATTCTTTATTGACTAAAGTTATAAGTTTGTATATGACTGAAGGGTTTACAAATGCTGTATTATAAATGTGTTTATTAAGGTACATAGTTGTGATTTAGAGCTTGCGTTAAAATTGTATTACGTTTCGCAGACCTTAACCTGCACGTTTGAAGGAACGATTTCAATTGCTTTAAGCCTTTTGGTATATACCACTTATATTAATAAATCTACTGTATGAAATATAAGATTAATTATATTTATTTGTATTAAATCCTTATAGTAAGACTAAATTAGAGAAGATATTTGATGGCGCAGCGTAAAACGTTACTTTTTATTAAACGGTAATAATTAGCTTGACCAGTTTATTTGTTTGTTTGGGTCAAATTTAGTAATTAGAATTTTACCACCTTCCTGATGACAGATTTATCTGATATTTGGTACACACTCTTAATCTTGATGACAATATAACCTAATTATATTCCTTATGATTTTAAATCCAATATGACCGCCACGACAAAATGTCGGATTACATATTTTCCACAAATACCTCAATATGGGTATCAAATTAAAGGGCTTGATTAGTAGAATAGAGCTCACTATTAAAAATCCAAGATGGCCGCCGCCACAAAATGGTGGATTACATATTTTCCACAAATACGTAGTACAACAAAACTAAAAACCTGAAAATAAAATAAACTAAAAAACTTTTTATGTTAAACGGTTTTATTACAATAAAAATCGTTGGGCTTAACGTATCCAGAGTTAACATTATAATAGAAATTTCACGTGCCCAACGGTTTTATAATTATTTATCTGATAAATACCCCAGATTGCTGATGAGAAGATTGGTGCGATCTGGTAGCTAGGACTTACGGAATTATTTTTTAGGTTTTAGTACATAACTACATCATATTTATTGTAATAAAACCGTTTAACATAAAAAAATGTTTAGTTTATTTTATTGTATTAGGTACTTTATCAAATTTACATAAAGCAAAGTTTTAGCCGGTTGTAACGCTGACAGAGGTAAGTACTGTAAGTCTACAGATGCACGTAATGAGTGCTGCATCAATAACGAGTCCTCCAAAAAAGAAAGCATCGCTGCACTGTAAGAGCTAAAGGTAAGTCCCGTCGCTTTCATTACGATGCTGCTCTAAGGAACTTTGGCAAGCCGCCTCTTGGCAAAAACAAAACGAGTTTTGTAAACTAAATAAATTTCACCGGGGCATCTTTATTATCATCTTAAACACCCGCGCTTAGCAGCAATTATTTTGACAGAAGATGGCCTATGTGTTATTCTATGAATAATAAGCTATACTCCCGCATATACTGCATTAGTAAGTTGCATCAAAATTCGATTTAGTAGTTTTGCGCGAAAGAATAACAGACATCAATACATCCATCTATCCCCACAAAATTTGTATTTATAATAGAAGTAAGATACCATGTGTAACTATAATAGCCCTTTCACAAAAAATATACCTACACTTTTTACGAGCACAGGTGTTTATCTTATACATTCCGTAAGTATGGCATTAAAAGGGCATACCTCAAGGCCGTCAAAGTGAGAGTTGTCAAACCACTTTCGCGGCAGTGCAGCGATTGGGATAATGACCTTCGCTTCACCATAACGCACCGTGCAGTCAATTTTCCTGGTGGATATAAAAAGGCAATTTACGCTCTAGTAAATTGTCTGTACTTTAAATATACTCAGGAAGAAGTATCTTTGTAAAGAGACATCGAAGCCAGTGCCAACCCGTCTAGCCAGAGTGGTATAGCAGGCCAAATCCTCCTGTTAGGTACCTCACAATGCAAATTAAGAAAGGCCTTTGTCCAGCAGTGGAGTACAAAATGCTGACGATGGTGAAAATATGTGTATCGTGCAGGGCTAGAAACAATGGACGCAGTAAACACATTCGGCAAACTGCAGGATATGTTTTCATTGAACATATCGTCAATCGCAAATTTATACTTTTATCTTCATTTTCATTTTTTTATAGTAGGTAATAGGCGGCAAACGAGCAGACGGATCGCCTGATGGTAAGCAATTACCGCTGCCCATGGACACAAGCAACACCACAGGAGTCACAAGTGCGTTGCCGCCCCTTGGGATGGGAAAAGTGATAGGATGAGGAATGGAATGAGGGAGAAGGAATAGGAGATAGGGCCTCCGGCACTCTCATTCACCGAACGTAACGCAACAGTTTAGGTACTGTTACTTTACGTCGATTTTCTGTGAGAGGTCAGTACTTCCCCGATTGAGCCGGTCCATTCATGCTGAAATCACTAAGGCTCTACTACCGTGAAATCATCGTCATCTCATTAAATTTTTCGCCTTAGGGTCCGCTTATAGAGTAGTAAACAGATTTGGTAGAATATTAGCTTTCCTCTTCCCTTTCTATATAAATTATTTTCTCTTTGGAAAAGCTGCATTGCCGCACTGGGCTTAATTCTGCATCGCGGGGTTCTTTACGATTATACAGTCAACGGATGTAGAGAACGTTGGTCTCGTGTGGGGGTTTATCATTGCCTCATCATTCAGTTATTGTTTACAATGTTTACATTGTATGTTTACGAGGTCTTCTGACGGATGTCAAAAGTCAAACACACGCACTTAACATTGTAGTAACATTTACTTTGGCACACCTGTTAGAAATAAACACCTGCATAAAATAATAATGACTGAAACACACAAACCATTAAAAGGTATTTCTAGCGAACAATCAATAAGTTTGCGTTATTTCAACAGGACATATATAAAATAAACTGGCAATAAATTCTACAACAGCGTAACTAATGTTATTTTATTGTCAATTGTATTTCAAGTTCTAATTATAATTTTGAATTATAGATACCATCCATAAACACACTTCCTATCACCTTATTCACCTTCCCGGTTGCATCCATGACTTTCACCTTGAACCTCGTCCACTTTCCTTTCTAGCCTATGGTTAAATTTTTAACAGGGTATTAGCTTTTCGCTAAGCAATTATCTGACCTCTGCAAATGAATCTGAATAACAAATCCCATAGCTCAGACCAGACTGAAAATGTATAAATTATATATGACTCTTGATAAATCGACAACATGTATAAACATAAGTATAAATACTTTTTTAATCACTGACAAAAAAATTAATCTCGAAAGCAGCTTCATCTCTGAAGTTAAAAGAAAACAAAGGCAAAAAAACTGTTTTAAATCAAGGGTGCAAGATTAAATGTTTTTAAACGTTGGTGAAATTGTGGATTCGACTTACAATTAAATACAACACAAGTCTTAGAAATCTTAAAGAATTCTGAGAAACTTTTTTTCGATACACTTATAATCTGAATAAAATAAATGGATTAAAAGTAAGTAAATATTCAAGCTTCATTTTATAAAATAAAAAATTCTAACCGTCTACTCTAGAATTTTGTCAAAATATAATGGTATACATATAATCAGAATCGACGAACGTAGGAATCCTGTGAATGTTAAACTGATCCGATTAACTTCGGGTTTGAAAATTGAAAATGTATCGTTCATACGCTCTCGACGCGACAGATCGAGAATGTCATGTATAAACATTTTTTACTCGATGCCTAGGTTAATGCTGTTCGGCGTCACATCACCCCTCGATGCGATGCGATTGTTCAATTGGCGAGAAATTGCGACGCAACTAAGCTTGCGGAAAATTGGCGATATCGTTAATATTCACCCGAAACCGGCGGTTTACGTGGCGACTACAAATAACGAGCAGACAGCCCCCATAGATTTATGCTCTGTCGTTTTAAGTGATATATAGGTCTCAACCCGCCCAGCCCGTCCATCCATCGAAGAATATCTCGAGTAACTCTTTACGGCTGCCATCTTCCTCCGTAGATCCTAATTTGGATACCCGACCGCTGAATAAGTAAAGAATAAACACCGAAATGTTTCAATTCAACAAGAGCTCAGTATCATAGCTGTTATTAAAGCGGTAACGTAATCGAAACGCGATTTCGACACCGTCGTCGCCTAAAAGAAATATACTTAGCAGGTATTCAGGCGGGCTCCATAAAATATACGATATCTTGACAGCGCCCGAAGACTCTCAGGTAAGTCTAAGTAACTTTTTCCGGGGCGTTAAGCCGTTCGCCAGAGGAAATTGGTGACAAAAATATTCCGGTCATGTAGGGGCCCCTTGTTAGCGCGCCCCAAAAATACAAGAATATTTCCCCCTCCTGACATGGCTTGTTTCTTAGATGAGTCGTTGCCAGTCGTCGGTCTCTCTAAGTTTTTATGGCACGCACAATTTTGCTGAACTCTTAAATTTTATGTCAATAGATGCAGCTGCGTGCGTATCTTTATACTCCATGAAAATAAGTTATGTTTACTCGAGGCTTGGTCGACGAAAACATGTCGCTGTACTCGTATAACACTTTCAACATTTCACGCTTATTAACCTCCTTGCCACGTATCAGGGAGATTGAGTTATGAGTAAAAATTTCAATATCGCACGCTACACGATACGATTAAAAATATGTTGTAATCTACCTGTATAAAACACGAAAAAGTATTACGTTAGTTGCATAACCCAATTCAGTGCAAGCCGGCCATGCACTATATGGGACACATGTTTCCGAAAGCTTCTATGTAATTGCCTCAGTTTTAGAAAAAGTTTGTCAACGCTTTTACGTACTAGCAGCACTGTATAGGTATAATATCGCGTGTATGGATCAGGCCTATGCTGTTACTGTATCCGGCATCGTGGCTGTTATAATAAAGTGTTTTTTATGTTTCTTTATCTTTCTCTGGGTTCCAGTAACGAATGTTTATTGCTGGTATCGCACACGCGTCAGCGGATTCCCAAAAAAAATAAAGCGCGAAATACGAGTGTACTGACCCTGTATAAACATGTTACACAACCGTCTATTCTTTTCGCTTTTAGCTACGATATAAACCGAGCAAAGTGAGGCTAAGCACGCACCGCACGTCGAACCAAACGTAGGGTAACCTAGCGACATGCTTTTGTTAAAATAAATTCACAATTTATGTCCGTATATATCTTGGTATTTTATCGCTACCGGCGCGGTGCACCAATTACTCCTGGTTTTCCGTTATGTTGATAGCGCTTTGAATGTAACGCTAGCGGCTAGAACATCGCATTAATCTTTACTTACGGAATAAAAGCTTTCAACTATGACATACATTTTTAATTAATCCTATGCAATAAAGTAATAAAAACATAACTAAGTGTAATCTATTATTACTGATCATCATGATGATACTTACGCATATTTAGGAACCTAGTTAAGTTTATAACTCTTTTGCTTACATATGTTTGCCACAAATGTACTAGATGCTGTCAAGTGTGATTAAATAAAAATAAATCCAGCGTTTGGAGCTTATTTTAAATACATAAAACTCTAGTAATATTTCCGACTCTTATATTTAAACTTTACCATACATTACATTGATTATTGAAACTCAAGTCCTACCAATATTTGCGTCTACAATATTCATACATCCGCAAAAGAATACGTGCGAGTAACGGTCGGACACTTAATCAAGATTACAACTAACTTCCTTTGCCAAAGACATTATACCGTATCGTTGGTTGTTTACGTTGAAGAGAGGTGACATACTTTTTTATTTAATATCCTTTAAAAGTATGTACCTACTCAAAAATATGAATATAACTGGTTTTTTAAATAATTTTAATGGCACGAATACCAACAAGAAAAGTATGAAATGTTTTGACCCTGTGTAAATAACCTAACTGACCGAGGAGTGGCTTAACCCGTTAAGCTCCTCGCAAATATTACCTAAAGATGAATGTTGTCAGAAACCATTTGAATATTGCAAAACAAACATTTGAATCAAATAATGTTTATTGACATGTCCATTATTAAATGCTTCAACATTCTCTTTTCTCTACTATCAATTCAGATGTAGGTAATTAGGTAGAGACAATAAATTTTCTGTGACTTCGAACTTAGTATAAGTGTGGCTTACTGTGATAGGTAAGTTGCCTATAAACAGTAGTGGGTGTAAGACAAACTGCACTATAAAACAACCAAGTGTAAAACGGAAGCCATAAATATTACCCGCTAAGTACCTCTAAGCTTACAAAAGGAAATGAATCAGAGAAAATCAGGAGTATCAAGCTAGTTAATTGCGCGGGAAACTTGTTCAAAAGTAGCCGAAGTTGGTGTTACGGCACGGTATCATTGGGAGGAGCGTTTTTCCTCATTAGGACCTCCCCGGCCCTTAATAACAGCGGCTAACGAACGATGCACTGCCACAACAAAAAATGTAAGTACCTAATCGTGGCAGTTTTCAACTAACTTTGTACGAGTGTTTCTGCTGATATTTTATACAGTCGACGAACTTCTGAATATTTTTTATTCATACTTTATTTGCGCGCTCATTCGTTACTCTCAAGTAATGTATTAAAATATTTTTGTTGCTCTTATTTTTACCCCTCTTCAAAGAGCCTCCTCGAAGTTACGTATAGTAGGAACGTGTTGGATTTAAGGATTACCATAGCCTCTGTATTACCATATTATAATATTTGTGTACGGAGATGCATGACAAACCCACAGCCAAGTTATTTTAGAAAATAAAACAATATACTACGAGCCAAGCCTTCATAAATAGATTTCGACAGGATCCTCGTGGACATATAATAAACGACCTTCAGAAATAACATAAACTACGATTTGCATGTAATAAAGCTATTAAATGAGATATTCTGCAATAAAGTACTTACGTACTACAAATTTAAAGACCTCTTATTTCGCTTTATTTCTGTCAATTGTATTTGAAATTAAATTTAACCCAAGGATGTTGCAAAACAATACAGTTCAGCACGAACTAAATAGTTAACATATCTTCACGCTCATCAGCATATCGTCAATATATAATCAGCAGCCGCAAATTGCATAGCCAATAAACGGTAATATTATAAGCCACAATTGAGCACCAGAACGTACAAAAACCTTGCCAGTGTTTACCGGCCAGTTAAATACAACGTTTATATCCATTAAGGGCACTTCCGACACGTAACTGGTAATCATATTCCGAGCAGGCATAGCATAAATCATAGGGAGGATAACCGGAGGGCAAAAAACGAGGCTGGACTCACGCGTGCCCTAACCACTGTTTATTGTAAGTTTCACATTCACTTTATTGTTGAACATAACTGATCTGGATTAATGTTTCGTCTCTTTACTCGGATTTATGTTTTTTATTGTACAGGTTCTCGGCTATTCTGAGGCTCAAAGGTTCATGTTGTGCTGATTCCAGTGAGCCCCTATTTGTCATGTGGCAAATATACTGAATCGTTTTAGCATTGCTAAAGCTATGTGGACATTTAGGTAGACTTTTATGACCGCTTTATTTATTATGACTGATATCACTGCTACTTGTCAAATTGTAACTTCACTATCAATAGATTTGTTTTTGATGGGGTTATAAACAAGCGTTAAGCAATTTATACTGATTATTTTGTGTATCGTGATATACTACAAACTTTAATATAACTAGTAATAAATAATCAATCTATGCTTAATTACAATTTATATTAATATAAATGTTTATTTATATGTAAACAGACATATATACCTATATAGTTCTTACCAAAATTAGAAATAAACTCTTAAACTGATCACCGTAGCATTTTGCATATCGGGGTGAAGCCAGGGGTACAGAAAAGGCATCAGTCTCATTAGTTACACCAGCAATTACTTCGCTGGAATTAATTGCTACAGGAATTAATCAGCACAAGACGTGGGACACCCCTTTATCAAAAGCTATTCCAAAAGTTACGACACATATAATAGACTGACCCATTAGCCGGATAATTAGGTAAAATAAAAGTGTGTGTGATAAAGGTGAATATAAGGAAATATCCTTTTCAACAACTAAAGCAAATATCCATTTTCAACAGATCTTCAACGACTTCAAATAAAGTCTAAAAGTAAGTTTAATCCAGCCAGCACGTACTGATTCATCCTTATATAATTTATTTTGGATTAGAGGCTTCAAAATCTCCCAACGTCGCTAATAAACTAAAGACAAACTTTATCATCTCACAGATTTTAAGATAACATAAAGATGAAGTTTTATACTTAAGTTATATTTTATCTAGGACACTAAATCTTAAGATAATTGTAGCAAAATTTAGAAGTTGCTTAAAATCCTACTCTTTATATAAAATGTCAGAGTAAACTAAGTTGAAAATTTTCTTATTTTCTGCACGATGGTTCATTTAGATTATGGCACATTATTTTGTTTTTATTTTTCTTTAAAATGGAGTTGTAATAGAGTCTAGACTGTATAAATCTACTCCAATTTTACGAACCTTTAAGTAGCCTCGTAAATTTTGAGTAGTCGCTTTATATTTTGACTACAGTTATACCATTTGCATAATGACGTCGAGTGCCATAGAGTGTTATGATGCTTTATATTTTACACGCGATTGTACCGTCAAGTTATGAAATACTCTGTTGTGTTTATAAAGTTTGACTCTTTACTAAAATTGTGATTTAGTTGCGGATTTTGTTTAAACCAAATATAAATAAGTTAGTAAATGGTAAACTAATAATAATAAGTTTGATCGGTAAAAGCTATCATCGCTTATGAAGGGTTAAAAATACTTGATCATTGTCGAAGTTTATCGAAAACAGGCAATGTTTTGCAACAAGAAGCATAAGATCACAAAGATACTACTTATACTATAAGTTTAACGTCAACTTAGAGCACCAGTAAAGTATAACCACTGCGAAACCACATCACAAGGTTCGATAAATGGTTTCAGAGATACATACAAGTAGACAAATACAGATAAGTTTTCATAAAGTATAACTTGTATGTTATGTGGTTGTACGATACCTCATCAATATGTACAGCAATTTTCTTGTCATACCTTCTAAACCCACCCACGCCAAACATCAATATCAATGTAGAAGAAAAATAACGATGACATGGGGACCTCTGCACTATACGGATTAGGTTACTTGCCAAATTCACCCCTTTTATTTTAAATATTTAAAGACTGTCTCGCCGGTACGTGGGGCTCATGATTAGGGATCCCCGATGATATCGAAGCTAGTCTGGCGAACGTGAATTACACACCCACACATACATAGGTACACTACGTTTTTAGTGCAACCGTTTTATATATAAACGTATTTGATTTGGTGTTTTGTTTGGGAGAGGGATATTCTAGGAAAAAGGCAACTGCCATACTGTAAATAAATAAATCCTGCGTTGCGGTAAACGTTACAGACATTTAATAATAAACACAAAAATTACCCAGATTGAGAACCAAAAATTGTGAATCGTTACAAAATACATAGTCCTTTTTAATGGAACCCACAACACCCAGTGCAGTGCTAGAGCACAAGGCCACCGCTTGGACTGCTTTACTTTTTGTTTAGACGATACTCAAATCTATATTGTGATCGTTTTAGTGCATAGAAGCAACAACCAATATCGCCTGGTACCTTTGATTTGAGCCATTTCTTATTGTTTTCATGTTTAAACTGTAACATATTTGGGCATCTCGCGTACTATTGAATTTGAATGCCAAATTCAAAGGTAGCTATTGACTATACCCATTACTCAGAATAGAAGTAATGCTTAATGTGTATCTAAGTGAACTAGCAAAGCCTGCTATGCTAACCAATGGAACGTCGGTCGTAGCGGTCTCGAGGCGATGTTATAATCAACACGCTTGGCAGGAGAATAGGTGATTGGGATCGTGCAATGCTCTGAATATGATTACTTGCTTGTACTGTTATGTCTGCTACCAGTTGCCTGCAACGTGTACTGTATTTGGAACTAAATGGAGAATTACGTGATTTAGTGTAGGTACTTTATTTTATGTGTTACTTATTTATAACCCTATCGAATTGGTATGACTATATTTTGCATATTCCGGTAGGAGTAGAGGGATATACAAATACTAGACTTTATGTTTCAGATGTTAAAATAGTACATACATACAGAGGCATATTAAACACCCACTTTTCGCCAGTGTTTTGATCCCACGTAATAGGTGGCGAGCCTATTGCCACTTATCGGGATATTTTGTTTGCCAGAGCCTCGTCCGTTAATCGGCAGGTGCACCACTTGCAGGTGAGGTTGGCTTGGGACCCTAAGTTCTTGGTGGGAACCCTATGCACAAATAGTACAAATGTTAATTTATATAAAATTGGTGTAATGCATTCAATGCCTATGGGTATCACCGTTTAAACTGCTTAATACTAGTGAGACTTGCAGGAAAAGGTATTCAACACTACTCCCAATATAGACATCGAAATCATTAGGTACGTCTTTCTTTCTCTTAAGGCCATGATCGACGGACGAGTAAAACCGCCGTTTTACGGCTTGTCGGTAAAGCTCGCCCGTGGATCATTGCAATACTGGTATTAAAAACCAACGAGCCCGGCTCGCGGCTCGTTAGTTATGTTTTAATATTTTGCTCGGCACGCTGCGCAAGACCGCGTGTCGTTCACCACTGACGAGCCGAGCCTACAGTTTTCCGCGACAGCGCTAGCGAACAGACGCTACGTGCACACTTTTTAATGATGGATTTGCGAACCTGTAGTCACGATTTCATAATAGAATTTGTAAACGCCTAGAGAGGCTGCCCTTGCTTATGGCAATGTACATTGAATGAGTACAAAACCAAAGGATCCTGTCTTAATGCCTACAATAAACTCTTGGAGATTAAAAATAATACGAACCCTACTCAAATATAACTGATGTCAAGAAAAAAAATCAGTCATTGCGAGCTTCATATATAAAAGAACGAAAGTTACTGCAAGCATGAGGACACGGTTGCGGTTCACACTCGACAGTTTTGCTCGCTAGTCGATCAGCACCTACAAGCCACGACTCCGCGAGTAAAAACCGTCGTCTCCAAAACCGCGGTATACGGCTCGCCCGTCGATCATCCACTTAAGCGTTATCCCAGTTTCAATCTGGGGTCCGCTTACTAGTCTAACCGGATTTGGCTGAATATTAGCTTTTTCCCAGAGCAACTGCCTGTCTGACCTCCGCAACCCGAAGGGATAGCGATATTCCATGGTTTAGACTAGTGTCAGTTTATTAAGAAGATACTGACGCCCTGTAACGACTGTCAAATATCTTCATGACAACCGGGACCGATGGCTTAACGTGCTCTCCGAGGCACGGGACAAGCGATAATTAACAATTCCATGCGCACATAACTCCGAAAAGTCATTGGTGCGCGCCGTGGATTCGAACCCGATACCCTCTGCATGGCAGTCTGTTGGTATATCCACTCGGCTATCGCTGCCAAATCATTAGGTACGTGTGGAATCAATACTACAGAAGAAGTCTTTAAAAGTTTCGGAGCATTATTTATGACTTTTTAGCGCTCAGAAGTAAGTCATCAGTCAGTGAAGTTTAGGCTTAAAACGTCAGTGATATTAGGCGTGCTCTTATCGGTCGAAATGATATTTTGTATAATCACATTTCATCTACAATTAGCCCCTCGGGACCCATGACATACCAACATGAATTTAGTAACTTTTGTCTTAAATACAATTTATTTGATAGCATGACATTTAAATCTGAATAATTAACTACATTGCGGTACAGACCCGAATTGTCGTAAAATTTCAGTGGTCGCCTTTTAGTATTAAATAAAGTTAAGCTTAGGTTTAACGTAGCTTACTTTTTATGTTGGTCTTTGGAATACTTTCCTTTTCATTAAAACAGTTTGAGAGTTACAAAATTACAAATAGCTAATTAACAGAGCTAAATGGGGGAGTATTTTTCTGAAACATGTCACTAACTGGAAAGGTCACTTGGTTTACTAATGGCTGTGATAGGTATTTAACTGACATTAGCTATTCGCTAAGTGTATCAAGTAAAATGATAAAATGGATCGTTATAGGTAGGTACACGGAATATCGGCTACGTATTGTGTATTAACAGTGAGGAAGACTGAGGTTTAATATTAACTTGCCTGCTTTATACAATAGCCATGAACCTACATAATTATATCAGGAATTAGTGAATTACGTCAAAATTCTAGTCGTTAAATTCTAGACACAACTAAGGTTCTAACTTGTAACTAAAACTTTCGTAAGCTGGTCAAAACGTCGTTAAAATCTTTAAGTCCGTTTTCCATGCGGTTAGGATATTAAATGATAGTATCCAATGTAAACAAATCGCAAAATTAGGCTAAAATCACATACCGCTGTTTGTGATTTTAGACTAATTTTGCGATTTGTTTAGGCATATCTGATTATAAACTTTGCCATAATAATATGTATATCACAGCTTAGGTATATTCTATTTCTATTCAGCTCGACAAGTATAAAACTAAAATGCCTATGTTCATACAACACAACCTAGTCCAGCGAATAGCCAGAGCATATGCGAGCGATAATTGAACCTGCCACATGGCATGCATAGGAGTAGTCGAAAACTGCTACAATGTGTGATACGAATAGTGAAACAACCTAAACACATGACGTCACGAGTTCATCGACCTTACCAAACGTAATAGAAATCACAACGTCTATAAAATATATTTAACAATAATAGTTACTTAACATAAATATTAACACGTTACTTAAACATATGTCATGTCACTTTCAATGAGCAATGTTTGGCGAAATGTAACAGCTGTTGACCATTATCGCAATAATTACATTTTTATTATACCAATGAATCAGTGCAATAAGAAATTGTTGATAACATTGAATCAATAATTCACCGTGTGAATTCACACTATGGTGAAACGGTAAATTATTGAGGAAACGCCGTCATTTCAGTTATTTGTCCAAAGAAATGAAACGATAAAAAGATGAATGCATTGCGAATAATAATCAAACCACATACAAAAATAATTATTTCGCTATGTATGTATGCTTATTTTAAAACTAGCCTCCTTGTAGTTCTCTCTGCTCAGCTCCTCGAAATTCCTTCTATGTATAATATTGTAGCTTCATAAAAAATCAATACTTCAATAAACAAGCTTTAACTAGAAGCTAGCTACCTGTTCCCAATAGTTTATTGCGAAGGTGAGTATAGATGATAAAGGTATAATATTTTTTTATTTTTTTTATAGTCTCACGCCTGTATCCCCCAAGGGGTAGGCAGAGGTGTAAATATTACACCCACATTTCGCCATGAAATTTTATGTCCCACGTAATAGGGGGCGAGCCTATTGCCGTTACCAGGCACATCACCAGACACCGGGCTGCTACTGAGTATTCGGAAAAACCCAGTAACACTTTTGCCCGACCTGGGAATCGAACCCGGGACCTCCGATCAGCAGTCGCATACGCTATCCACTGGACCACGGAGGCAGTCACAAGTTTCTCTTAAAGTCTTTTTATATAGATAAAACAATAATTCCATATTCTTAATTAACTTTTGTTCGCAAACTGAAGCTCATAATAATATGAATGAATGTATACGATAACAAACTGTGCTAATGGCAAAAGTAAACAGTTTTAACCTAGTTTGACGGAACTGGTATTTTAATGTAAAACGTACATTTTTGCAAATAAAACAAGTGTTAATTAAACAACTTACTGAGTGATTCGTACGGTACATTCATAAAAGTCATGAGAAATCTTTCCTTTCTTAATACCTATTCGGCGGTATTTAGAAATGTCTACGTTCTATGCTAAGCGTTACAAGCAATTGCTCTTTAAGCCGACAAATAGAAACTAGGTACATATTATTTAGTCGTTAGTACAGTATTACGAGAGCTAAAAGCATGGTCTTACAATACGATGCTACTAAAAGCAAGATTATGTATCTGTTTTGTCAGTATTGTGCTCAACTAGGGCTGCCGCCGGACGCTTTCTAACTCTAGGATTTATTTCCTGCTAGGCTTCGTCACAAAAATATTACGTACCGGTTCGTGTATTATACAATGTCTCTCAATGCTACACAATATGAACATTAAACTTTTTTAAATAATTTCATACATTCTGTATTCTGATAAATGATACACATAACTAATTATGATATTATTGAATGCGCTGTCAAAAATATAAAATGACTCAAAATAAACATTTGTTTGATTATCAAAATATATGACGCAATTTTACAATTGCAAAAAATTAATTGTGGCATACATAATATTCACATAGTTCAACGCTTGTTTATTTATTAATTACTAGCCGTTTCCCGCGGTTTCTTCCGCGTCCTGACGGACCCCTATTTTTCCTAAAATAAAATATAGCCTATGTTACTCGCAGATAATGTAGCTTTCTAATGGTGAAATAATTTTTAAAATCGGTCCAGTAGTTTTTGAGTTTATCCATTACAAACAAAAATACAATATTTTCCTCTTTATAATATTAGTGTAGATAAGTAAACTGTTTTAATATTATATCCCTATCCTATAAGCATCGCCTGCGTTAAAACACCAAATGAAGCTTGTATTTTATTTGGGCCAACAAGACTGGAAACATAATTTTAACCAAGAAAAAGATAAAATCTGGAATGAAAACAGAGAGGAAAATAGCTTTTTATGCAGTGAAATGTAAAAGGATAGACCCCGGCATAATGTGCAACACATTAGTTAAACATACGCGGATTAGATACGCGTTAAAAGGGTCTTTACAACGCACTAATGAATAGCGAAGGTGATATAAAACTGCATAAACAAAGAATAAAAACTTACTAGATGTGCTATTAAAACATTTCAACACAACGTGGCGAAATATATTCGTTCTCCAAATTAAGCAGCAAAGATAATAATAGCATTATGAACATATAAGTGACCTAATAAGGCGAAAATAATAATGAAATATCTCATTACTCAATTTATAATTATGAGCACTTGACTATTGCATACAGGTTATGAATGTAGAGCAACAATGTACTGACGACTTTTTATGGGGTACTTTTTACTCCTGACGGGCTCTAATATGCTTTTAAAGCCTTATAAATCCCTTATTCTCCTATTCCTTTTGAAAGAAGAAGAAAGGACCTAGTATGTACAACACCTCACACGAATCATGTCTTTGTTAATAGATTTTACACTTTTCTAGGCCCGTTCTTATATAATAAGTTCAATAAATTACTCTATATATGTAGTCATAATTATAAAATGTGCAACACAACAGTATCAGAATATTTGCAAAAGCCTAATTACGACGACACAGAAAAATGACTAGTAGTTTTAAAATGAACATTCATAATATTACTATTTTTACGTGTTTTTTCGCACTGATATGTTACATTACTAACTGAACAGAATTTTAAATAGTATTTCGTAATTGTATTATTAATTTTAAATAAATTAGTCTCTAATAATTTACTATAAATCTTAATTTAATTACTTTCACAATAAGTTATATTATAGCATACAATTAAATATTATAGTCATTTGTATCATTACGAAATAATCAAGCGTCAGCTCGAAACACAGGTATAACCTAGTTCAAGCGGGTAGCCGATGTATTATAAGTATTATAACGCAATCTTAGTTTATTTTTTAGCCTTATGTACACTATTGTTTATATGCCATATAATTATGATATTATGTAAAACTAAATATAAGACTTTAGGCTAGTTATACCAATTAATCAAATTTAAGGCTAATTGTACTGTACCTTTTTGTATTTTTGAGGATAAATAAATTATTGTTATTATTATAAAAAATATTATTATTATAAAGGGTCTTGTATAAGAAGTATTGACTTAATTTTGATTAGACATCTTAATTGCTTCAAGATTATTACTTAAATATGCTTTATCTTCATCATCTCCATGCTTTACTTTGTTAAAGGCTAATTTTCATCGCTGTAGCAATGAAAACAATTACAACATGTAGGCTCTAACGTCTATTCAGTCTTATCATAACTGTGGTCATCGCTGCATACAATATATTCTCAATAATACGACATTCAAAGCATACAGTTAACCTTTAGCAATGCAATACGCCTCATAAAGTGCATTAGAATAGCACATCCATTGGCTGCACGTCGTCGCATGGCACAGGAGGGCGAACCCCTCACCTGTCTACTTTCACCTGCCGAGTTAAACCGCTTACACTGGAAATGAACGTTGTTCAACGTTTTATTTTTAAATATTTTACACATTTCTCCAACTGCAAGGTGCGAGCTTAACCCGCTGTCTGGCCGTATCGCGCCGTTAATGGATAAAAATGAAATTGTCTGGCTGGACACTAAATATAATATTAAGTGCATTTCGCCGACTCCGGTTTGCAGTTTTGAGAATTGTTTTGTTTATACGGAAAGAACGCATCAATTTTCTCGCCTGCGAAACTTGTATTTTAAATTAAATTCACCAGGTTTTGTAGGAATTATTTTATACTCGATGGTATTGAATTTTAAAAGGATATTTAGAAAAGTTTGTGTATGGACAAGACCGAGTATTTTACGTATCATTTTAAAAAGCAGAAGAGATTAAAGGGGAATATTCATGAATAGGATTTTCCATGGCGGCAAAATATATAGGTATGCAGTGACTGCCATGCTGGTCACAAACAGCCAACAGTGTGAAAAAGGCTGCCGGTCTTTAAAATGTCAACTGCAGTGCTGAATAATCCTTCCGCATAGACATTACAAATAAAGCAAAGAAACAACGGCCATCCTGAACCGATAAAACTCAACTACCTGTAGATCACTGTTATTTTTCGTGCGACGAACCCGCTACACACCGAGCATTGGCACTGACAAGGACGTAGCCATCAGTCTCAATGCAGCAAACGAGGAGAGCAAGTGGAGAACAGTCACGAACTTAATAAGCACGTGTACCTTACAAAGATTAGTACGATCACTCTAACGTCATCGGAGATAGAAAATTCAGAATTCAGGTTATTTGTTTAGTAGAATTGTCTGCAAATAATTCCTAAGCAGTAGTGGGAGGTTTGGAAAAGATTTTGAAAGACAGTACTTAAAAGACCAAGGTTAATGGTGTAGCAAACTTAATAGTCTTTACATCTGGTCCGAATGTCGACGTGAATCGCTGCGCGAAGACATTGTCTACACAATTTCCAACTAGGTAAATTATCTTATGCTCGTGATTTCTTACTTGCAGACTACAAAGCATGTGCTGATATTTGAAAACTTTGCATACAGATTACTTGCAACACGGGTATTCTCTCTAAAGATGGACTTCTCAAAATTCCCCCACCATCTGGACGGAGTACAATAAAGGTTCAAAGTTTACTTATAAACACACAGTGCACCTATTCTCTATTCTAAAATATATATTAAAGATATTATTCACTACACACACAATATCTTTAATATTTTTTGTATTAGAAGTTATATTTACACTTACCTTCAGCAGATAGCGTCAAAGTCAGATGCATCTTGCAATTTGTTAATGAAAATCTACATAATTGTGTTCCGTCTAACAAAGATATAAGGGTTCATATAAGACCATAAATTAATATTTGCCAGACTAATTTTGAAATAACCCTGTAACTTCTTAACAACAGTTTTATTTACTCATACATTTCAATAAGATGATCAACTATTAAACTTCTTAGACAATGTAGTAAAATTTCCTTGGGAACGAAGTGCGCCGTAATGCAGTGCGACGTGTGTATTATGCTAAGTTGCGAGTCTGTGATAACACCGTATCTAAACTTTACGCCATATTATGCAGTTTTGTGGTTTACGTTGGGCTCTTGCTAAATTAGTTTTTAGTTGACACCGCTGCCTTTTCGTGCTATCTACTCGTGTCTAGACAAGTGGGCGTCTGGGTTATGTCGCTGCTTGTTAAAAGCTATCATCTATCTTTAGAGAGATTTAGGATCAACAGGACTAAACAAACAATTGCAGTAACATGTATTGCCTATCTTAACCATATAAAGTTTTTTTATGTATGAAATTATGTGGCAGAATGTGTCATTTAATGTGAAACTTGCATTTTTCAAAATTTACACGTCAATCTGTACTTATTATTAATATTATTTACATTCACGGCGTCGTGTTTCATCCGTAACAACAAAAGAAGAGACAATAACTTATATTTTATTTTCGTTATGGACGAACGGTCACATTAAGAATGTCTTTTACAATCAATTTAAACTTATTACCTTAAAAATCTTAAAAACAGCCACTGCTCAGGAAAGGAGTTCAAGATTAAAACTGTACTAAATTGCAAAATCCAGACGCAAATAAAAATAACTTTAATCGTTTTATAGTGAATCTCCATCGACATAAGACCAGAATTATTAGATTTATCATCATCATATTATTGAAAACCAATTGCTTTCACAGGCACTTCAAAAGCTTCAAAGCAATTGAAAAAATAAAACCGGCAGCAAAAGGGAAACTGCCGAGAATTTTATTACATTTAATATTAGATACAAAGACCCATTCCGGCAAACGAAAGGGAGAAAGTAGTTTGCCTTAACAGCTATCAAATAGGGTTTGATAGTTCCCAGGACTGTTATATGAAGGTATTGCTAATGAAACAAGGCAACCATAACCATAAGTTACCCTGCAATAACACGGTATCAGTACACCATTGACCCTAGAGTATTGTAATGTGCTATCCATCCGAAATCACACCGTTCTAAGGGATCACGTGAATTCAGGTAGTGCCGACTGGGCTATCGGCATTAATTTGGAATTGGATCAATGACTTCTCTATTTATTCGTTGACGTCTACTTACTATCTCATAATGTTAAGCATTTGAAAGTCACAATACAAGTTGATTTTTAATAATTTATTATTTTAGGTAACTCTACATACTACATTTAAAAAAGAGCTTATTATTTTCCGAGTGACTAATAACTGTAATAACTTAAAAGATGACTAAATGTTGGCTACTAATAAAATAAGTTGCTAGCGATCAAATATTTTCGCGACTATTATATTAACCTAGAGGACGCCAGCAGCTACGCCTGCAATTTTTTTAAATATACCCGTTTTGGCCGATCCCGTGGGAATTTCGGGAAATCCCTTCTTAGTGCACCCCTACGGTCCCCAAGGAACATACATGCCAAATTTCAGCTTCCTGCGCCCATTAGTTTCCGCTATAGCGTGTCTGTCAGTCAGTCAGTAACGCAAGGATTTTATATATTAAGATAAGATTCAAAACTAAGGGTGTTATAAAAACTTAAAACTAGCAGCTGCGTTTAGGTAGCAAATAAACTATACAAGTCAATTGAAATAATAGCCGAGGAGCTATAAATAATGACTTGGCGACTAATAATGTTAGTGGGTAGGTTATGTTAGGTTTTCTTGTGACACTGTACCCGAAAATAGGAGCCCTGCAAAGCAGGGCTCCATCAACTTGGCTTAAAAGACTGAAGCGTCTTATTTACTTATACGAAACACTTCATTTAAGACAAAATAATTTGCCAAATATTGAAATTTGTATTATTTATGAATGCCCATTTTCTATTTTTTATTCATCATCACGTTTCCGCTTAGATAATAATTCAGTTCCCAAAAAAAAAAATGCTGCTAGTTTAAATTAAAACGAAGCTTATTACCGACATATTATAATATGCTACATTTTACTTATTACGATACTCCTTATTAGCTGCCAACCCATTATATATGGTACCCACTCTAATTATTTTTGAAACTTGTATTCGCTTTACATAGTCGCCGCATTAAATACATGCCTTTAAAAAGGATTGCTGGACAGCATTGTACCTCGAACATTATACCGGCTCCAATACAAGTCGAAATACTGCACACATTTTCGCGAAATTTTGTAGAAAGCACCTTGATTACGAGTATTCTGTAAGCTGACCAGACACTTCACGGCAGTGCATCTGTCTCCCTTTAGAGTTCATCCCACAGAAGATTTTCCAGGTAAAGGATGATAATGTTGTAGGTACCTTTTTAAGTACATTGCTTCAAAATGATTTACTTGTATTCATTTATATCTAAAGACTACCAAGTTCACAGTTATTTACAGCTACCACATTGATATATTCAGTTAGTTTGCTTGACACAACATTATTTTAGAGTAACAAGCAATCGGGAAGTTCTGGTAATTGTGTTAAGAAACATCAATTTCCATAATATATAAACTCATACATACATACATACATATCGTCACGCCTTTTATCCCCGAAGGGGTAGGCAGAGGTGTTAGTTCTAAAGAGGTTTTAATAGCCAAACTAAGTTACTGGCACATAATAAAGAGTCTGGGTATGAAAAAAAGTGAATTCCAAACTCGAAACTTTTGTTTTTTTAAATAATAATGCCTTTTTCAATTTGTGACTTTTTGATTACTTTTCGCGGGTTTGCGGTTAAAAGGTTATCAGACAACAAAACCTAACTTCCCGTTATTTCTAATAGTAAAATTTATGTTGGTCGCATAATCCTGCCTTATTGTGACTTAAAAACTTAAAATCTTTGTGTCGATTTTAATGGCAGAAAAAGCAATAAGAGCTCGTAAAATTATAGCGCTGCTAGAAGAGGGGTGTATCCAATGTTACGTCTCACAGCGGTTAAACGTGAGTCGTTCAACCGTCCAAAGAACCTGGACTCGATACCAAGAGACAGGTTCCGTTCAGAGAAGGCAAGGTTCTGGGAGAAAACGTTGCACACAACCACGAGATGACCGCTTTTTAGTAACTCAGGCGCTGAGGAACCGCAACTGGAGTAACATAGACCTCAAAAGAAACCTTGACGAGGTACGAGGGACGCAAGTTAGCCTATGGACAGTAAGGAGGAGGCTTTTAGCGGCTGATATACGCAGTCGACGACCAGCGCGGGCCCCAAGTTACTCCGTGAGCACTGGATTGCTCGATTAAGTTTCGCTAGAAATTGCCTATCTTGGACACTAGGTAACAGGAGTAGCGTACTCTTCTACGATGAGGCTCGAATTTGTCTAAATGGTGAGGACCGACGTCGACGAGTGTTACGAAGACCAGGGGAACGCTATGCCGACGTGTGTTTTGAAGAAATCATCCCTTATGGTGGAGGGTCTGTTATGTTTTGGGCGGGCCTAACTTCCAGCTATCGTACTGAGATAGTATTTATTGAAAATGGCTCACTAAATGCGCAAGGGTAGGTACATATCAGAAATTCTTTGTCACCATGCACAACCCGCACTGACTGTAATTGGTGAAGATGCCATTTACATGGATGGACGACAATGCTCGGGCCCACCGTTCTGGCGACGTAGATGCTTATATGCAAGAGGTCGGTATTCGTCGTTTGGATTGGCCAGCGCGGAGCCCTGACCTTAACCCCATTGAGCACGTCTGGGACCTCCTAAAAAGGCGAGTACGAGTTGTCCAACCAGTTCCACAAAACATCAGGGAGCTTAAACGTGTGATCTCGACTGAGTGGGAACACATTCCACAAGACACCATCAAAAGCCTGGTGGAAAGTATGCCAAGACGATTACATGGCGTAATCACTGCAAGGGGATGTCATATTCTTTATTAATTTTTATTTTTTTACGTCTATTGTATTAAAATACCATAAAATACTCGTAGTCTTAATTTCATTATACCCATAAAATTTTCCATTTTAACACGGCTCTTTGTTTAAATTGACTAAAATACCGATTCCAGGATTTAAAGTGTTAAAATATATATTCGCATTGATAATAAGAAATTTCTAGTCATTTATGCTAATGACATACAAAAAATATTTATATTATCAATAGAAAAGCCAATGACTGTAAGGTGCCCGTTTTTTTTGCAAAAGAGTGTATATTATTAATTCAATTATATCTGTACACCAATCGTTAGTGTGTATGTGAAAAGGAAACAGTTCATTAAAATATTATTCGCAGAAGTCATTTACAACAACGGATAAAATAGCCATCGTTAATTAAGCCCGCTTTATTCGTATCTCCTGATTTGTTTTTTTGTTGATAACAATCTTTCATCAAACATGACTTAATTTATTTATTATTTTCCATCGCTTACTGTTTTAAGAACGATATTATTATGAATGTTTTTACAAATGATTTGTGTATTCTATTGTATACCAGTAAAATAAGAACCAATCATTTATTGACTTTGCCTAACTCGCTGAAACTATTTGTTTATTTATTTATAGACTAGAGGACGCCAGCAGCTACGCCTGCATTTTTTTTATTTACCCGTTTTGGACGATCCCGTGGGAATTTCGGGAATTCCCTTCTTAGTGCACCCCTACGGTCCCCAAGGAACATACATGCCAAATTTCAGCTTCCTGCGCCCAATAGTTTCGGCTGTAGCGTGTCTGTCAGTCAGTCAGTAACGCAAGGATTTTATATATTAAGATTAGTCTAGTCTTTATTATATATTTTTTTGTAGTGGTTCTCTCGTTAGTCTAAATTTTTTTATAATGTCTGCTTGCAGCTCTTTAGTAAATTATGCCACCCACCCTAATGTATGATAAGGCATCAATTATTTGCCTAATTTTTTTGTAAACCTTTCAGTAAAATAAAAACTGATCATAATTACCAACACAAAATAATACATTTTTTTAGCTAAATAACATTTCCTATTTATTAACACTATAGATATCTTTATGAATAGTTAATCAGATAGCACACTTATACGCCGCGGTCCCGATGCAGCATTAACGCGGGTGTTAATCGGATTGCATACGACACCGCACGCCAATAATCGGACTTGAGCAGTAATTGTATTAAACAGAACACAATTACAGACAATACTATGAGATAACGCTGTTAATAATGTACTGAATTATCTCCAGAAGATAACAGATTGAAAATCGATACTGTTTACTACGCTCATCAGGATGCAAAGTGCAAACGAAGATACGAACAGTGAACAGCTATGAATATCTTAGGAGCAGACGACATGTTGTTTACACTATTCTTCTTCTCATCGATAACTGTGAGGCATAAGCAGTCTTAGCTTAGCTCCGAACGTATTTAGTGTATGAATAATGTATTGTCTAACCGTGACTGTATCTGTAATTGGCCGTATGTTACATACCTAAATGCAACATTCGTTTGTAATACCATGTTTGGCACTCTAAGTCTTGGTTGTAAGTGGCTCACTAAAATAAATGAAAGGACAAGAAACAGTATTTCATCTTTGAACATTAGATAAGTATATACTTACTTTACATGTGGACATCAAATGGGGAGATGCGCTTTTGAACCTGCAACAACAAACAATACATTTGGTTAACAAGTAGTAATAGGAATACTAACTAATACTAATTGCAATCACCTAACATTATGAAGCATACTTTAAAACATAGGTCTCATTCTTACTAAATATCCAAAAAAAAACCTAAAATCCGTCGATCAATTTCGATCGACTGCAAGCACAAACACCGTGACATAACATTTTATATAATAAATATGTGGCAGGCCTGGCAAACACTTTTCAAAATCAACTAGCGTATACATTTATATCTGTAGATGGTAAGTCGACCCAAATACTGTAATGCCACAATCACTCGTAACATCCAAATACTAAATGGATTGGGGGCACAATATTAAATTGTCCAACGTCCATTATTGGAATCCTCTTGGAGCGTCATCTGTCTGATCGAATAATGTTACAGATGCACTGTGCACTCAGTTATATTAAGTACCAAATGTTTCGTAATTAGATAGATATACAATGCGATGTAAGTTTCGTAATTACCGGAAAGCTTTGAAATAGATAGTTCTCTATAACCAAAAATATTGAAAGCGATAAAAATACTCTCGTGTTTTAATAACGAAAAAGTATGCATCGGATATTTTAGTTAAAAAAAATTACCTCGTGTAGAGGAATTTTGCTTATTTGACCATGTAGACACTTACATATTTTAGAGTATTGATTTAAATATTATTAAGAAATACATATAAATATCTTCTTAATCATAAACACTATTATAGAACGCTATCTAAGATCATTAGGAGAACAAAACCATTTAGGACAAGTGACACACTTCCAAAAAGGTTCTCTTTATGTTCCCAAAGCTATTTCCAGAATAGCAATAACATATTATACCACTTCCGTTACTCGAAAGAGACGACAATACATTCGTAAGGTCGTTGTTGGTATGTTATTAAAATAGCTAAACATCCTTTTCATGTTTCATTATCATGAAACCGTCTAGTTTGGAGAGCGTGGTGTTTATTTGCCTATTTATTCTCATATACACAATAGCCATATATTTTTAAGCATACGTAATATTTAATTTAAACACAAAACAAGGAATAGGGCATAAAAATCAGGATAATTTTTTTTTAGAATATTACTACGTATATTAGAAGAAATACTCCTCTTACTAATGTTTTTCGTTCAATAAATGACGGTCAAGTGTCGATTTTCCACTCCTTCTCTTAAATTGTCCACATATATTAACAGTAATAAATAAAGCACATTTTTGTTGCAATACAATTTTTATTTTTATTTTGCAACTGCAACTTTATAAACTGATAACAAATATTTACAAGGTAAGTTCATTAGAATATAAAAATTATTTACATTTCATTACATTACAGTAAATAATCATCAAACATTTTTTTTAAACGAAAACGTGTTACGGCAAATTAAAACTGAAGAATTTGATATATTTTTTCGGTTGATTTCGCAATGGGTGCACGTAGAGTAGATAGGAATTTTTATTAAATATTTTGAGAAATAATATAAAATAAAGCTAAAACTTGCCGGTACAAGAATAGAGTGCTCAATGGATTGTTAGCGTCGAGCAAAACATATTCTGTAAATATTTCGGAACTCGAAAAGAAAATATTTTTATTTTTCTTTTAAAGAAGAGAAATAAGATCAACCACACAATTTAAAAATGAAACTGGTGTATGTAGTAAGAAGCCTAATTTTCATTAGGTACTATGCTTTATTAATTCCGAAACAGAATTGAAGGAAATGGGAAACCTCAGGTGCTACCGTAGGGGTCCTTAGTTATAGATTTTTATATGGTATGCGCACAAAGCCTTCTGTCGGATATCATCAACAAAGTCGAAACACCTCAAGCAATCATAAATCCTACTAAACACGCACCCAAGCATGTAAACAAAACATACATTTCTGTAAGAAAATCCATCCCACAATCAGATAAAGTTCACAGACTTTTTATACAAAATAAATCATTTCGTCTATTATGAACTGATTGCATTGAACGTTAAGCTCAATGTATTTCGTTCCCCCTTTTTTGTGAAACGAAAACATTGGTACTAGATTGGAAACGTGACCCGTTCAGTGTAGACCCGAAGTCGTGTTTTATTATTGCTCATTTCTCTCTGTACTCAGTGTGATCATTGTTATGTTTGCAGCTTATGTAGAATACTCAATCAATGTTAAATAATGTAGCTGAAATTATTGCTGTATTGGAAGCTGGAAGCGTGTTGTAGGCATTAACGAATTAACCTGTGTTTGTGTTTATAGCTATTTGTTATAATGTTTTATAACATATTTATACATAGTTTCAAACTTTATTTGTAAAGAGCTCTTTTTTGTCAAGTCATCCTCGGCCGCAGCAAGAGATTCTAATGCTTATCGCCTTCATGGTCGTGGTAGTACAGTCCTAAGAGACTTGTTGTGATCTCTTTAAAAAACTACACACCCATTGGATAATCATCTATGGCAACTATGCTTTACTTTGTTCACTCATTGGATGACATAGAGTCTGCCCCGATTATATAGTACTTAGTGGCTTTTTCCAGTTCTTATTTTAATTTAATTTGTAATCACTTCTAGCTCGTGACGTATTAATAGTTATATAAAAAACTAGCGACAGCATTAACCTGCTACAGTAACTCATTTATCTCGTAGCAAACTGTAATGCATCGTTCCTTAGCAACGACGCTACGAAATAAGTATGCATATATACGAAATTGCAAATGTCAATAAGAAATAGTCTACTGCTCATGTTGACACTCAACATCAGCTGGAAATAACCTATTAATCAATTACAGTATAGGCAGTAAACATCGAGCTTTAGTTTGTAAAACATCGAACACATCACTTCGTCTAAACTAACAGTTAACATGTTACACAAAATCATATGGTATTTAGCAATCAAAATTTGGGAACTGAATCTGTAAACTAATCATGCAACGTCAATAGTAATTGAAATCGGTTTCATTTCGCATTTAGGGCGAGCTGTGTACGTTAAATTTAACAGGATTGCCGAATTAGATACTCTAATACTATTGCAACAAAATATAATACTCACGAAATATAATTTACTGCTTGAGTATGATATCAATAGCTACTAAAAATTTTACTAGTAGATGTCTACAATGTGAAACAGTTGCAGCTCCTTACAAAAATAAAATGTACCACCATTATATTTGTTTGAAAAGAGTGGCCATGAGTTTTATTGCCCGTTCTTTCTCGTGGTTCTACCTATTGCATTGCGAACGTGGCAGTAAATGTAAATGTAGAATCATTAAGTAACGTAATTAACTTAAATTTTGACGTTCATAAGCGTCACTTGGTGGCCTAGATGAATAAATGATTTTGATTTTGATTTTGATTTTACTTATGAAACTGCTGGGTGGCATCAGATTTCAACTGATTTGTGTCATATTATGATCGTTCTTATTCACTTGGGAATAGTGAATCAAAGAGTGGAAACTCGACTGAATTGCTGAGGTCGAAGAGTTTCCGATCAAAACACTTTGTAAAATAATAGACACCCCCTCACCCAAATATTGTTTTATGCAATAAAGTTTCATTCACATTGCCACTGTTCTTAGGCTGAAACTTCAAAGCTTCCAGAATCTGCCCAATTTGCAGTATTTCACTTCAATAACTGAAATAATATGCTTTGACACGTGTTTGCCCTATACACGTGGCAAGTCGATAGCAAATTAAACATTGATATATTAAGCCTTATCATTTATTTTCTACGAAACGGCAATATATTCAAGAATTATTGGAAACAAATTTTCTAAATTTGGTTTATGTATTTGAGAAAATATTTTTTGTGTATATTTCCTAAGAGTTCTATAATAATCCACGAACTCACTCACTATACTTTAATCCAGGTACTCGAATTCGTGGAATCAAGTATTGATAGGTAAGTATTCAGTTTTATACTCCTTTCATAGCAAAGTTCATGATCACTGTTATTTGTCGATAATTTTCTCACACAGATATATTTTACCGTGCCTTTGTAGGTCTTGTAATAAACTTATATTTACTAACATTAAATGGATAAAATATTCAGATCAAAATTTGATCCGCTTAAACCATGAACACTTTGGAATTCAAAATGTCAATTTAAGATGTCACCGGTTTTAGAATATTGCCGAAAGCGTATTTTAATGGTTCATGTTTTCAACTTATCCTCTTTTTTGTATGATAAAGCAAAGAATAACCAGTGGTAACTAGCAATACACAAAAAGAAAATCAAAACTAGGTTATAAATGTAATACTACCAATTAAAGAATGCGTCGAGGGTCTTTAAAGCATAGTTTAAAGCAGTAGCCTCTGTAATTCGTGTTTGTAACTGTATTTTCGTTGCGGGTGGCTATAATTGGTTTAGGAGGCAAGGCAGACGTGCCGAGCCTACAACGCCAGACGTAACGTGCCTTGAGAAAACTACTATAGTTTTTCGTACATCCTTGGTGAAAAGTGGGTTTGTGAAAAATTTTACCAACTCACAAAGTTTCAAGCATTTTAGACATACGCCATTCTAGAAAAAAAAAATCGTTGATTCTACTTAGACTGTATACTGAATTTCAATATTTTCTATACATACAAGGAAAATAATGCCAATTCGTGACATCCCCTGCAGTTATTTTCAAACGCATTGTGCAGGTTCGTTTCATTGCAAACATAAAAAGTAGTGCTATTTATTTTGAGCTACATCTCAAAATGCTGAATACTACACAGCAGATGATCGCGACAGATCTATTCTACCTTATTGCTATCGGAGTGTATTTTTCTTTTAATATACATGTATAATTTATATTTCTTACAATACCTACGAAGAATTGTATTAAGAATAAGCATTTACCTATATTTAACCGACCACGTACGCGCTAAAGAAACATGAAACTCACATAAAAATATTATTAAATAAATATTTTTCTTATCAACAATAAATTGAAAGTTTACTACACATTAAGTTGTGCGTCCATGTCGCATCGCATCGCTGCAATTTACAATAAGTGCGACGATACAGCGCGAAACGAACGCACTAAAGAGTTTAAGTGCATTCGCGTAGAAAATGTCAAATGGCTCTGAGAGTCTGCATTGCACAACATACCAGTAATGTACGTCGAAATAATGTAAGTACATTTGTACATTACCTACTGTTTATTTTTTGTACTAAAACTGGATTTGAGTAGAAATAGAAGAGACGAGGTACGTCTCTTCTATTACTACTCAAATCCAGTCGCGTTTAATATATTTATTTAAAGTTATCCTTTTTAATTTTAATCAGGATATAGGTACGAATTATAATCTGAGTACCTATTTATGTCATGACATGTTTGTGGTCTAAATATTGCTACTGCTTTTGATAATGTCCGCGAATTGTGTAATCAAATATGTCACACATCCTTAAAGAGCTTCCCTGCAATGACCTGACAAAGAAATCACATAAAACTTTTCAAAAGATTACTAGAACAACAAAACAGCCTAGATAGTTATGTTAACCGTGTTAGGGGCAGTTTATCGACATCACAAATTCCGGACATCAGACGGTCTACATGAACTGCATTGTAATAGGCACACCGCCATCGGACGGCCAGGCATTTTGTCCCTACAACACGTAACATACAATTTATTACTATAAATATATCATGCTAATATATCTGCTACGCTTTTATGTGAAGATCTACGAACTATAAAATTGACTTTGATTCTCCTTTGGAATACACAACTTTTATTACTTTGAACGTTCACCGATATTTACAACAATGTTTTGCGGTCACAACAGAGACTTATCTACATCACGTTCAGTATGTTTAACAATATAGACATACTTTTGTACTAAATAACCCACAGACTTATGTCGCATTCGAAGTCTGCTCAAACAACAAACATGTTATTCAAAAACCCGCGCCGGTCGCCATGATTGGTTATTTCCCTATTACATAGAAGTTTCAAACTTAAGGAAGGGAGAAGCGGATATGCGGTTATCACTCACCTTTATAGGCACTAATATTGACTTACGATCGCTTTCCTGAGACCTTCCCCGATCCTAATGATAATTGACGGCCGGGACATTAAAAAGATGGGTTGCCAAACTTACGTCTTATCGCGAGGCATCGCGACGCTACTGTCTTGTTCCGCACTTTTCAATGAGAAATTTTTCATTCGTTCGGTTTTTTTTCGATTGCTTTTACTAACTTTCTTTTATCTCGAGGCTGTTTCTTATACAAACTTTTTCTTGCAAAGTTTTTTCTATTGAGGATTGTTGCTATATAGAAACGTTATAAGAATGTCTGCAAATACGGTTTTTAATGAAATGAAAGCTTTAAAACGATGCGACAGAAATAACATGGACTGTGAAGAACATTGCAAACAAAGTTGAGAAATTTTAGCACGCCCGTTAGTTGACCGTTTGGTACAAAGTTGCTTGCTTTAAAACCTGATGTTAGTTTTGTTTCTATCTTGTTAACACTGAAAGAGTTGTGTTGATTTTCCGGGCTGCATTTGGAGACTAATAAGTGGCGGAACCGACGGCTGATTCAAAGAACTTTCAGGACGATAGCAGGTACTAGCTATTTGTGGTCCAAATATGCATTTAGGAATGTATCTAATTTATCATGATTTATAGGCATCGTGCGGGACAAAAAAGGCAAACATGAAATTCAGTAATAGATTAGTCATATAAAAATAAGTATTATCACTTTGAAGGACGCTAAACTAGACTCAATTTAAGTTTTATTATTAAAACGCTTATAACAATTCACTGTCCTCCAAAGTGTTAAACAGAACCAGAAGAGATATGAAGTTCTGTAACATACCCTAGATATAAGTTAGCAAATAAACAAGTTATCGAAACATCACAAAACATCGCATTGAACTAAAGTCGGCCATAAATTCTGATATTAAGGAACAAACACCAAATAACAGCAAGTTACCGCAACGCGTTTTATTTTCCCGCGCCATTTTTCACTGACATATTTTTCACAACACATCGCTGCGCCGACAAAACTTAGCCTGATTAATCCGATGTAAGATTTATTGCATAAATAAATCAATTCGGAAACGACAAACAGGGCCCTTTGGTGCCTGTTGATTTTTTTGTCTTCCCTATTCAATTTGTTGCGCCCCACCAATTACTTCGTAACTCCTGGTACACAAATTAAATATTGATTTTTATACGCCTCAGGCCCGCATTTTTACAAATTTTATCAGGAGAAAATTGTGTTCATTAAGTTTGACGCTTCGAAGAAAGGAGGAAATGATACATGGCCGCTTTGATTAAATTACATTTTTCATGTACTTTTAATTGATTGGATTACATAAATAATAGTAGACTTACTTTTAAAATGCTTTGCTTGAATTTATCAAAATTAAGTACTTAACTGAACAAAGAAATAAGTAATGACAATGAAGATATTGTTGAATAACAACCAACAAAATGCTTTTAGTACCTACGTGGTACTTATGACTTATTTTTCCGAGTGCAAATGCTAAGCTAGGTAGGTACAGCTGTAGGAATGTGCTAGCTCGATCAAGGTACATAATATCACCCTCTCGCAGAAGGTTTACCTAAAGTGCAGTATTCCTATCATTTCGTTTCGTGTGGGCGCCGTGGGTTCAATCAAGCCCTCCTTCAAATCCAAAGAGAAAATAATTTGGGAGAAGCTTGTGAGAATAGCTGTACCTTCTTCATTTCTGTGGAGGCTGCGACGTTCCAGAGATATTTGGCTGCTATTACTGGTGCGTAAAGATTAAAGTGAGCCGCTTAATTTCAGGAGAACTGTAGGTCGATAGCCGCCATTGCATTACATAAAATATAAATACGTTATACTTCAGCGATATATTGTGGAAAATTTATAGCGTGAATAAATAGTTCGTGGTCATGAGTTAATTTCTGTTTTAAACAAGTAACGTAGAATTCTCACGAATCTAAGCAAAACCATACAAACTGCTTTTATTTTTAGAATAACTAGCAGACTAAAATAGGCATAACATTCTAAAATACAAATTCTATTTAAACATAACATACAATTTCATACATTCATTTGCAACAGATATCTATTTTATTGCCACATTACCGTGTCCATAACCGAATGGAATTTCGCGTAGAGGCCAAATTGCGTTACCGCCCGGACCACTGCCTAACATTTTATTACTTGATAAAAACACAGGGAGAAAATTTTGTCCCTTCTTCCTGAATTTTATGACGCCGTTTCACCGATGCAGTGGGCACGTTCGGAATAATCAACTCGACTAGTAACAGCGCTTCTTTTGAACTTGTTTCTCAATGAAGTATGCAGATTTATGGATTCGTGTACTTAGTAGTAAAAGAGATTTACTGTTGAAGTTGTGTGGGAATAATGTGATGTAGAAGTTGTTTGTTTGGCAAAGCGTACACAAAGATTATAGTGTATAAGTATACTTTTTATATGTTGGTACCTCAATTGCCGTCTATTCCATTGGTATTTCACTCATGCTTGGGTATATATTTAAATATTGTCATTCTGGTTTCCGCCGTTAGTGTCCGCCAACCCGCACTTGGTCAGCGTGGCGGACTATGGCCTTACCCTTCTTATAGTGAGAGGAGTCCCGAGCCCAGCAGTGGGACAGTATACACACAGCCTGATAATGTTCCCAGTTTAGAGATCTAAGTGGATCGATATTGAAAAGAGTTATAAAGTTTATACAATACAAATTAGAACAGGAATCAGTGCTAGTATAATTGCAGCACGCTTCGCGCCTATGCATTCGTAATAGCAAAATTTTAGATTGAAGTAGCTGCATTAGCAGTATATTGTTCTCTAGTTGCCATGTTTGTATTGAACTTATCAAATGTGATTTGATAGCCACGACTGTCGTGCCTCTCTAAATATCCCGAATCTGCTTTGTCGTGTAGTTAGCAGCAAATTTCAATTACTGAAAACCTAAATCTTTATAGGCTTTAGGCTTTTACTAAAAATAGGAAATCAAATAGGCATTCAAGCATGTGTAGACTATTCAACGTTTTTATTTAACACAAGTAGACCCAAGTGAAGTCGTTGTGCAAGCCCTACAAATAAAATTGGTTCCTGACTAAAGCGCAATCTACACAGTTAAATTGTATTTCCAAACCATCCAAGGATCTATTAAAATAAACACACAAAAATCTATCAAAAGTGATCCAGGCGTTTAGAACTACTAGATTCAGATGACAAACACATGTACCGAAGAAATAAAGGTATATTATTATTAACATTTTGGCATTATTTTTGTAATTTGAAGACATTACACAAAAAAATATTTATGACAAGAATTCTTTGGCCTAAACCTCATAAACAGAAACTAAAAATATTGTCATTCCTTTCATTCAATTGAACAATTTATGAGCTAATAAAGGAAAATCCGAGATCTTTATTTAAAAAAGAAAACTAATTTGCCCGTTATTAGGGATCATTCGTCACCGGGAATCCCAGTTTGGCCATTACGCGGTAGGTACCTATCTATTTGTATGAGATTAACTTTAGTCCGTGCTTTAGTTTGCTCTGTCCTAAAACTACAATAACTACGGTATTCGCGGAATCCAAACCAATGTTATCGCTTTATATAATAGTTTTCAACTTAATTTTGTACGTGTTTTTTTATTTGTATTGACCTCATCAATTTTACCTACTAATCTTGAGAAGCGTGTATGAAAAAATTGAAATTAAGATTTCAAAGTGACCAGTAAAAAAATTGAAATTAAGATTTTATAGTGACCAGACCTGTAAATGTATCGAAAATATAATAGTCATTTGACTTACATGATGCAGCATCTTTTCAAATAATTGTTAAAATAAAAATAGAATCATTTTCGTGTAAAGGTCCTTACCATCTTGATAGAAATTGGTAATGACCTTCAATATGAATGTTACGAAAAAGCTTCTTTGCTTTCAACATTAACAGGAAAATCAAGACAACAGCCTGCCTACCTCCAACACACCTTGCGAAGTAATTAATAGACCCAGCGCCCTTTACATACAAAAATACTTGACACCAATAATATGAATACCATACTTATTAAAGACCTTATTAACTTAAGCATACAGTACATATTGTAATAACCATTAGAGTTCGTGGCTTATCTCGTTGCATCAATCATAACTGATTAACACGCCAATTGGGATAATGGTCGGTCATCGTAATTTAATTTGTGTCAATCTGACGATTGCGACGTGACTTCCAATCTAAATGAGCCGAGTAATACCATATGTCATGGTTCCTCTCAGGAAACTTAGCCAAATAAGAAACACTCCTATTTTTCATCTTAGTATTGCTGACACTAAATAGTATTATTAGTATTCTCGCTGATATTGCTACTGGCGGTAGTTACAAATAAACTTATGGCTCATTATTATAATAAGGTGGAACCGTTAACGACATAGTAATAAAAGTTATAAGAAAAAAAAGGTCACTCATCAATAGTGGAATCAAAATCTTACCATTAAATGAGCTGTGATCTAATCAACTGAGTAACTTAGTAAAATCAGTGAGATACAACGTCTCTTACCAACTTTTCCTCCTAATATTATGAGAAGCAAACGAATGAATATTGTTATGTTTCATTCTATTGTAAAGCGACTCAAACGAATAAAATAAGCATAGAAATTAATTAAACATTGAAATCATAATAATATGCTATATTTCCTTACGAAAACAAAATTAATAAAGGAAAAGTAATTTTCTTGAAGTCTGGTTTACCAAAAATATATTTTATCTTTGGTTCTTTAATAACTTATCGGTGTATGCTGGCAAAAGCTAGTTAGAAATAATAACAAAACCTCATAACACCAACAAGAAGTAACAATTAGCCATTTCACAATAGCCGAAGAAACAAGGAAAACTAGAAATAGCACACACTAAAAACTAAGAAAGCAACTTTATGGTATTGTAAATGAGTCTGGCTGTGTTCACATCGCACTTGTGGCTCGTTAATGACATTGTAGCTAACTCTTCCCACTTATTGAAAGTGAATTTCCATCATTTCTAAGAGACGCTTCATCAAGACAACCTACTTTCTTTAGAAAATGTGTCACCAGTTACGATCAATTTTCATCACCATAAACAATATGACTGACTAGTATGTAAAAAAGAAAAAACATGAACATGTCGTCAACCGTGTAACTACATGCATATTAAATTATAAAGGCGAAAATAAGTTTGCCTGTCTGGTACGCTTTCACCATAACTCCATTCTTTATATACTTGAGCAGTAAGCTAGTCTTCTATTTACTTAACTTAAGTATTTTTTGGATTTAGTACCCAAGAAGGTAAACCAAAATCCACGAGAGCTCAAATTAGTTCAATTCTAAAACAAACTATGAAACAATGAAAAAAAAATCATGCAAAATAAATTCAAATATTGCCTCTACGGCAATAGAAATTATCAATTTCTGCGGTGGAGACTGATAAAAATCCTCATTTTGCAGGTTAGTTGTAACTGTAGCTTATATGTTAGTCTATTAGGAACACGAATGATCAATTGAACGCTGCGGGATGGTAATACATCCTAATTACAAGGCGCTTGTCCAGTAAACCGGTATGTTTGAATTCCATTAATAGTCCATAATTATAGATGCCTGTATTTAGCCATTAAATTTGGTATTCAAATCTTTGTTGAATTACATATTAAGTGTTTACTTAATATGTAATTCAACATACATTGAGGGTTCGTGCACAGCCCTCGTTCGTATCGTAATTGTATAAGGAGTCGGTAAAACGCCGTCATTGAGCTCTCTCGCAGCGCAGTGAACCGGCAGAATAGAGGATATTTATTGACAGAGAAGCAGTTCAGGTCAGGAAAACCGAAGAATGACTGGCCTGATTTATACTTACTACCCTTAACCTGTACGCTATCAGAACAACCACGACCATTCTGTCAAAAGTGTACGATTGAAATAATAATAACATTATAGATAAAGCTAAGACAATACTTATAAGGGAATACTTTAACCGCCTCAATATACCTTCTGATATTCAGCGTATCCGCCCAATATAGTCTCAGCCATGCTTACCAATTTCATAGGACATTAACCTGGCTAGAACTTTATTTTGCCAGTTTATGATATCAGTTCAGGTAACTACATACTTTAGACACTGATGACATTGTGGCGGCAAGTTGACGTGTTGCAACTTTGTTACAATTTCGGAAGAATGTTTTATTTATCTTATCACAAAATAAATAAATAATTAATAAATAAATCTACGTTCCTACCGAAACCGTATCATTTTGGCAATAAGACAATCGATATGATAAAAACGTAACTGGCCAGTAAGATTTGTTTAGGTCATATAATAATAATATACTGTCTTATTAAAAAAATAATTTAATATGATTTTCAGACTGTTGCGGGTCACATAAAGTAGGTGGCAATCAAGTCCACAACAAAAAATTGGGCAAGTGCGAGTCGGACTCGCGCACGAAGGGTTCCGTACCATCATCTAAAAAGGAAAATTACGTTCGTTGTATGTATACTTAAATACGTTTTAAGTTTCTACCTGTTTATTAAGATCGAGTATGATCGAAATTGCTTAAAAATTACGTTTGTTGTATGGGAGCCCCCCTTTATTATTTACTGTTTTTTATTTAACTATTTATTTTGAAAGGTAATATACAACTACACATTCTGTGAAAATTTAAAGCGTCTACCTGTTACAGTTAGTAATTTTGAGCAAAAAATACGAAAAAGATACACGTTTTTTGTATGGGACCCCACCTTAATATTTTCATTTTTTTTATTTTTAGTATTTGTTGTTATAGCGGCAACCGAAATACATAATTTGTGAAAATTTCAGCTTTCTAGCTATCACAGTGTATGAGATACAGCCTGGTGACAGACAGACAGACAGACAGCGGCGGCTTAGTAATAGGGTCCCGTTTTTTACCTTTTAGGTACGGAACCATAAAAATTGTGAGCCGACAGCATAAACTACTGCGGTGTCCGTGCAGTCAACATAAAATGTAGAGGTGTCTTTTGTAATGTGCGCTATCCACACCTTTTTAGGAAGTAAAATAAAAACACAGTGATAGTGACGTTAGATAGAACATGTAGTTTATACTTAGATGCTTACTATTTTCTAAGAACAGTCTCATGGAAATTAATTGCATACCAGAATACTCTCGTTTCTGGTCATGACGAAATTTCAACTTAGCAAACAGAATCGTGACAGCATTGCGCTATTCATAATTGCGACCACCGAGCACAAGTCATTTGAAACGGCAAACAATTAAATATTAGACAATTTGATTACTCTGCACGTCGGAAATCCGTTTAGACTAAAAGTGAAAATATACAACCACTTGCTCTGTAGAATAGCAGATACTGCAATTGTTACATAGTACATCGTAACAAGAACCGCAAACCGGTTCTCTTTATTCCGATCCCGACTAGCAAAAATACATATTAACTTGGCGTATCACTCCGTTGAAATTCTGTAGCGAAAAGCTTAAATCACACAGTCCAGTGGGCAGATAGTTCTGTTCAAACCACTAGTGATACGTAATGACGCCGAAATTCTGAGAAACGGTTATTATAAAAGGACGTGCACACGCATGCATTAATATTTGTACAAATTAATATTCAACTCAATGTTTGACCACAATTCATGTTTAAATGATATAATATGTAGCGTAAAATAAAAATAAATTTTAACTATTGATATGTTGTCGTTCTCATATTATTATAATAGCTCAGTCGGAAGATCGTCAGTGGGGTCAACCGGGCTTATACTGGTATGTAAACCAACCATTGTGTACCACTTTTTGTCTGTGGCCGCAAGTGCAGGGTTGAGGCATTATTCACCAATCACAGATGCATTTATCCTTACCAAGGGGTAAGGTTGTTTGTGACGCTGTCACACGCCTTCACTACTAAACTGACTATAGTTAAATACACATTATCAAGGACGTAGGATCAATACGTTAGGCCTCTTATCAACCGTAATAATGTTTCATTCCAAAGTATTGCTGGCGTTTTCGGTCAAAAATCTTCCAGGTATAGTCAAACGGTGATTTACAGAAATATCCCACTTAGTCCTCCAGTGAACCTAAAGCGTTTCGTTTATGAAATTATAAGTCCATCTAATGTTTGGTCACCAATATTGAATAAACTCATAAAGAAAAATAATACTTCGAGAAATCCAATTTACCTCTTTTCGAGTCACTCTAATATGGAAATCCAGCAAACTTATACAGTGGACATTGTGTGCAACGCAACAAAAATAAAACGTTTCTGCAGATAATAATCAGAGCTGCAGGCGTCACTGGTTTTAGAAAATTGGAACGTTTGTTTATTATACCTTGCAAAACTGCTCCAATCTTGTTATGTAACCCGACTTTGATATTAGACACTCGTTTTTCCCCCAGCGGCAGTGATCAGAGACTTAGTTGCGATGACTTTGATAGAAAATAAAAATAAAACGTGGTCGCTTCATCAAATGTCGCGAGATTGCGTTTGTGGGTTGCGTTGCCGAATAATATGCAAGGTCTAAACAATGACGTTTACTCGATGTCATAACGTGGGCATCACATTGTTAATCTTGCATAACACAAGAATTATTCATTAAATCATTGAATCAAAAATAATAGTTGCTCTATGCAATTATTGGGTGTCATATAATAATTAAACGACTACGCATCGATGATAAAGACAGATTTAATATTTTCATTGTGTTATAATAAACAGGTGTACGAAACGTTCACATTTCGCCAAATAAGTTCTTAGGTTCCACATGAAGAGGTGAGACTAGTACCAGTCCACATCATAACTTTAAACTTTACACCTTTATAAAGGGAAGGGTTAGGCAGAAGTCTATTACACACCCACATTTCGCCAGTTGTTTCGGTACCAATGTAATAGGGGCGAGCCTATTGCCATCTACTGGGCACATTATTAAGCGAGCGATATTTAACATTTTTAATGCACACTTCACTTTTAAAAGTCAGAGGTGTGTGCCCGGGGTACCTGGGGATCGAACCCGATACCATCGTCTAGGCAGTTCGGTACGTGCACCATTGGGCTATCGCCGCTTTCCCTTTCGACCAGTCCACTTGTCAATTACTACAGAGGAGATAAGACTTTGTCCATTGAAGCATCGAGCCATTGAGCCTACGATTGTGCGCAATCAATAAAGCAATATGTTTAATAACTTTTAGCATAATATTACTATTCAATAACAACGCAATCAATTATGAAATATTTCTGTAGGACATAACCCAGCAACGAAACTATTAAACTTATTACATTTGTATAAAAAAAATTAGGCACGCATTCCATACCGAAGAACCTTGCCGCGGGCCTTCGGTAACGCCTCTGACAAGTCGAACAACGAAACCAGCTACCCATATAAAACAGATTCATATGTAGGTACCAAAGTAACTGGTCCGATAAAGGCTTCCACATTCCTAATTCATTTCCTAGAGATCCGTGACAGATTCTGACAGGTCTACCGACAAAAAGTTTTAAAGGTCGACATGCACTTGAATACACCGCACCCCGTTAGACATTTAATATTAGTTATAGGAAGTGCATCGCCACCTACCCAAAATCTAAAATGTATTTACGATTTGGCACTTAGTTTATATGTTTGCTCTCAAGTTTTGCTCAAAAGAATATTAAAGAAGCTTACTTTAATAAAGTCTGCTAAAATATTCCTTATATTCTGGCAGACTTTTCTAATAACCGTAATTTACCATCGCATTAGGAATAATGCCTGAGCCGTGACAAATATTTGCCAATCTCACATATTTCTGTCTGTGGATATACTTGGCGCGCCTTAGCTACCATTACCGTAACCTATTCATTCCGCCTTTAGTACTTTTTATACTATTAGTATATTATATGGTAGGTATCAGTCCACGCTCACCTTTAAGTTATGAAGATTACATCCACAGATAATAGACGTACTTCATACATAGCAGCGCATGAATTCCTGGTATGCGAAGGTCACATCTTAAATGCCATGCCTGGGGCAGGTAGCCAATCAAACACGTTGTTACCAGAGTATTAATAAACATTATTTAGCTACCTGTATGCTCCTTCATTTAAGTAAAATAAAATATGTATGTATATAGGTTTTAAAAACCTCGACTTGACATGAATGTAATCTGTCACATGCTTTGTCAAATAAATATTTGGTAAGAATATTGTATAGAAATAGTCTACAGGCGCAACATCTCAAGTAAAGGCAGTACGAAAAGACGATGAAAATAGGACACCAAAGTAAATTCCTACAATGTCGGCAAGCGTTAGAACAGTAGCGAGATGTTGGAAGTATTTAATAAAACGATGAATATACACTACAGCAGTGTTACTTTATGTGCACTACAACGGACACTTTTTTTATTGATGAATGTCTACTATTTTGTCTACGACCCTTGTTAACCTTTTTTCTCATTTTCAGCAAGCTTTTATAGGTCTAGAACTTTCTGGTGATCGATAGAGTATTATATTGTCACTACATTACAGATCATTGCGGGCAATCTATCTTTCATGGTGAGGTAACAAACTACGTATAACTTTAATTAATCGATCAACGTTTCTAGATTAACCAATAGATCAAAATGTTAATAAAGTTAAAAAACAGCTCATTTGCATCGATTAATTACGCTTTTATAATGTCAATCAAACATAATATGATACTCAAAGGAACTCGCTTCTAAAAGCATATATTTTAAATTAGGTTTTAATTAAAAAATTTATACTAATTTCGAACTTCTTGTATATTATGTGGCGGGCAGATTTATAATTACAGACAATTGAACGGTTTCTAAACAGTAACATATACACAGGCGAATGCTCTGTGAATCATCAAAGGAGAAACAGACTCGACGCTCGATATTCAATACAATGGTTTAATACGCTTACAAACACCGGCACGTTTGGTTATAACGTCTGTCATCCGCACACAGGCGATTATAGACAATGCCTGTCAGGATTAAGATTGGAAATCGCATGTTGCAATTTAGGATATAATTTAATGCACACAGTCGGATGGCTCGAGACACCTTGAAGCTTTGATTGGAGCGTGTTCCAATAGCAGCTGTGAACTAAACACGGTGCGGACGTACCAACAAAAGCACGCTAATGAGGAAATCGTGTACACAACAAGCCGGATCGAGAGCTGAACACTGATTGAGTGAAAGTAAGCACGCGGTAAGCACTGCACAACCGGTAATGTGGCATGTTGTAACAATACACATTCATAAAAGTAGTGAACTTGAAAGAAAACTGGAACGTTTTATGACGTTGCCGTCGTGGAGACTTGAATAATATAATTTAAGTTACAAGTTTGACTGCTCTCGTTGCGCTAACTTCTTAACATCCGAGTTTTCTGGCGTACTTTGTAACTGTATTCTCCGTTTTCGCCTTATCTAATGAGCCTGTTAAACATTACTACAGCGGGATCTCGTTGAATAACACATTTTATTCTTTATTCTGATTTCATCTTTTTATTTACTTATGCCTAAAGGTATTGAAATATTTACTATTCTCATGATATATTATCATTTCTAAGATTTTTTATGAATAAATGAATAACTCACACGGTCAAAGACCTAATAATGTTTACCGATTAGCATATTTGAGTTTATTATATTACAGTTTGCCCTGGTCATTAGCTTTAAAACTGTGATTCCCTTTTGCCTTCGACGTTCATAAATTTTGTAATGAGTCAAGTAATTTGAGATTTGATTTTGATATTAATATGATTTGTAGGCGAAAACTGAACTGATTTATTTAATAAATATATTACTGACATTTATGAATGTTTAAGCTGAGGAAATGCAGAGTAGGTTTGATTTCCAACTGTCGTCCGTGGAGCGGTCTATGATAGAATGACTCGGCACCATAGACAAATAGAGGTAATTGTGCTGTTTTAGCACATCCATCTGTCGATCCATAGGCAAAGACAATCGTTGAGGATTGCCTACCTAAAACTGATTTCCACATGTCCCACAAAATATTGTATATTACTTACGTGCATGCAAATAATGCATTCAGACCATTCAGTTGAATTACAACTAACATTTGGCTACAGAAGCCAATTTAAAAATCGATCTGTTTCTCAACTTGTAAGAAACATTGATACATTAGGCAATACAAATACAATTTGTGACTGGTCATAAAAAGTAATCCACGTTTCTCAATGCCGAAGATAATTTGTTCAACAAACAAGCATTGTTTGAACTTTGATGTAGCCATACTGCCAACGGTTTAATGGAAATCAATTCAATTGCTGTTTCATACGAAGAAGTTCGGCTGTTCGCAAGCCTTAAGTTCAGTGCAATGTTTGCACAATAGTTACTAGTTTTGGAAATGCGAATGTAAGTTTGTTTCTATCGATGCTAGTTGGCTTTTCACCTGATTTAGGCCAAACAAGGCATACCCTGTATACTATGGTAACCAAATTACTGACATTATCTAAAATACATACATATCCTATAGATTAATTACACGAAGACACGGAACAAATCATTGTATTCATCACACAAACATTTGTCATGGTGGACTCGAACTCACGACCTTTGTCTTAAAAGTCAGAGTTCCAAACCAGTTGTCCAACAGGTCAGTAAGTTTAATTAATATACAAGTTTATTAATAGGACTGCCTCGTTGGTCTCGCGGCATAAATGTGCGCGTGGGATTGGGAGGTCTCGGATTCGATTCCCGAGTCGGGCATAGTGTTATTGGGTTTTTCCGTTAGGTAATTCTCAGTAGCAGCACGGAGTCTGGTACTGTACCCGGTACGGCAATAGGCTCGCCCCCTATTACGTGGGACCTAAAAATTCATGGCGAAATGTGGGGTGTTATATTACACCTCTGCCTACCCCTTCGGGGATACAGGCGTGAGTCTATAAAAAAAAAGTTTATTTAATAATATTCGCCAAATGTACAGGAAAGGATATTTACCTATTGTATTGAACATTTCATACGCAAGCAAAGTCACAGACAAAACCAAAAGGTGATATCTGTTTGAAAACACGAAATGGTATATACGTTACACCTTTATAAGTCTTGAATTTGATATACGAGAGAAAATTAACGTTGAGATATTATATTTGAAGTTTTGTTTGTTTCCGAGTTAAACTTTGACACGGTAACTTGGTAATGTACTTACTGTGCTTCTGTTCTGGTTTCACGTTTCTTCATCTGACGAATGTTTGAATAAGCACCGCTGAACACATGGTGTGGAGATATGTTTGTTAATTTATTACATACTGTAAGGGGAATCTCTTTTACTTATTAATAATTGTGTATACGAATCGTGGAAGTTTAAAGTCGTTTATGTTTATTGTATGTTTAGGTAATGTGTTTACAGTATGTAGAGGAGAAGTAGGTAATAAGAATAATTGTAATTTAAAAGTTTATTAAACATTGGTGGTCGTACATTTGTTTTGCTTATTTATAAATCAATACCATATTGAATAGCATCGTATTCAATACGGCTAGAGATGAGAGAATTGATTTTTGATATCACGATTTTTTAGATGTTGCGCTTTATTCGCTTTCTGTGAAGCAAGGCTAACTTTTAGGAAATAATTTACTTTATATATTTTTTTTTGCTACACAGGGATTAACTTTATTATATATAACAAAATAAATTAATATTAGGATAAACCAATTATAACTACTTAAATACTAGGTACTACTAAAATTAAATTAAAACATTAAAGTACCATACAAATAAATAAGAAAATGTATATTCAAAGGGCGTCGTGAAAGTCCTTTATTATTTTTGGTTTAATAGGACTTGAATAGATACGTAGGTAAATTATATTTATAAAATATTTTAGATGTGACTATGCCTACATTCTCTCTGCGGTTCTCTTCCGGCGGTTAAGGTAGTGCGTGCTTTGATTAACTATTTCGGGTAACTGCCCGCATTTTGCTTTATGGTTAATACTGACTATGGGCTAATATATACATATTTGGTTATTTTACCACGCGCGTGAATAACACCAATATTTTTTTATCCGCATGATCAAATAACTTTCAGTACCAGTTATCGTGCCATATTTTGCCTCGCCCAAAAACAATGTTGTACAAAATACGCGAATATTTCCAACATTTCGTAGTCAAACGTAATTTAGTCATTGTAACTGCCCAATAAACTGTTACACACTATCCCACTTACCTAGAACGATAACGATTGAACAATTTAAGATTTGTACGCGCGCACGTAACACACGGCTTGGGAAAACGCGATTGTTCCATTCATTTGTTCCACACGACAACGCGATAAGTTTGTACGAGTTGCACCTAATTATGTAATTAATTGCTTCAGTAATTAATTTTAAACGAAGACTTTATTGGTGTGAAGGTGTTGAGTTGGATAGATTGTAGAATGAGTCTAGAATTAGATTGATGATACTATTGTTTATGCCACTTCATTATCTGGTTCGATCCTCGCAGGTTATTATAAGAAATAAGTTACTTATCTTTAACTGAGAGAAAAATCTTGATACGACTGTCCAAAATTCTTGTACTATTCCTATTACGCGGCTATCTAAAAGTAAAGTTCCTAAAAGTTTTGTGATAAAATACCGAACGACTTTAGTTTGAGTCGGCAATAAAACGCTGACCTCGTTATAACTAAGAACGCCGGTCCACTTTAAAAACAATAGAATATTTTGGCTCAGAAGTTTTCAAGTCTTGAAATGCCAGGAATTCATTTCTTAACAGTCAATCAAAACAGTTGTCAGTCAAGCTTACCAGAATAGGATTGCGATTCTGCATTTGACATTGCGTTATCCTTACTTGCGTGCCTCCATTGACCTGGTCATAACGCCCTATGACATCATATCATAAGTATTCTTAAATACTTGTCATGATGAGGTCATTGTGAATTAAAATCAAGTATTGTTGTAAGTACAGGATCAACTTGTATAAATACAATGGATTTTGTCTACATCAATTTACATCCATGCAAACAAATTAATCTTTTGTTTTATTTGATTTTCGTTTTAATGCTAATTAAGAAACATGAAAGTAATACATAATTTAAGATTTGTTCTGTATCTGGGTGAAATTTGTCTATAAGATGTAAGTATTTAAGAACATATTAGTATGTTTATCGGTTTAATGGCTACCGTTGTACAGCCTCTGCCTAGATCAGTTAACTGCCTGCAGGCTGTATCAGAACTTTATAATAAACAGCGGGTTCGATTCCCGGGTCGGGTAAAGTGTTATTGGGTTTTTCCGTTAGGAAATTCTCAGTAACAGCCCGGAGTCTGGTAATGTGCCCGGTACGGCAATAGGCTCGCCCCCTGTTACGGGGGACCTAAAAATTCATGGTGAAATGTGGGTGTGATATTACACCTCTGCCTACCCCTTCGGGGATACAGGCGTGAGTCTATAAAAAAAATAAAAAAAATAAATCATAAACAGCTTAATCTAGTTAGGTCTCTAGTAGAAATAAGAAATCGATTTACCACTGTCTACTTAATGACTAAGCGTCATATTCCTGCAATGTTTTTCCTGCCACAACAACGCAATAGCATTGTGCCCGTACTATGTTCAGTCACGCTTTGGCCTACTCCAAATACAATCCAGTGAAAAGACATAATTAAGCGAGCCAAGATATCAAACAGTACAATATTAGTAATAAACACACCACAGTACAATCTATTACGATACCAATGATGAATGTTTCTTTTGCATCCTTATCGGCAGTGGGCCTCACCGCATTTGCTTCTCTATATTATTTGCTTTTCTTCCCGGTGATATTTCAATGGTAAATACCGGCGTTCGGTACATTTATTACAGCATGGATGATTTAGTATCGTTAGTCGAGATTCGGGCAAGACATTGACGTAACTAATGATGTACATTTTTAGTGAGCTGTTTCCCTTGTTCTTGTGTATATGACCGTATATGTGCGGTACATAAACAGATTTGAAACAGCCTATTTCGTATTATAGGTTTTACTCGAGTCTGTAATATACATCCATCAAATATATCTCCCTACACTGAGCCACGCATAGATAGATTTTTGTACATAATCTTACACATTTAGGCATGTTTTCGCTTGTAGCCTTATGTGTGTATCATGTTATAGCAAACGGGTCTTATGATGTCACTTGGATGTATCAGACTTTGCTATCTGCAAGCTTTGCTACAAAAAATAAATAACACTTTGACTCGTCCATACAACCGAGCATCTAAAGAGACTTAGATATTTTAAACCTTGTTATATTGTACTGAACATAAAGATTTCAGATCCGGCTCATATGACTAACAGAATCGTGCCTCCAACGCACGCATTGCAGACCCGTACAGAAATACATAGACACATACAAAACATAAAACGTGGTAATACCGTGCAATAGAACAAAGATGTTATGTTGGTAACAAAAAGCGCGCGTTTTCCATGGATAAAATTCGCCGCTTCGCTTCTTAACTGCCGATGATAACTTATTCGCAAAGCCCATTTTCGGTCGAATTTATGGTTGATTTAACTCGTTTATTTCGAGAAGGAACTTCCTATACTCTGCGATGAGATACATCAAAAGAAGATAGGATAATGGTGGGCTATATTAAATTCTTACGATTTTTCCGTGTTCGAAACTTCGGTATTTAGCCCAGTTTTAATTAGCAGAATAGAACCTTATTGGTTTTCTTCACATTTATTCTGAACATAAATACTCTGCACCTCGAATTCCCTAGTCAAATTAAATATAATCAATAGGTATTGCAAATTAGAGACTGTACGCGTGATAATGCATGGCTGATATTAGATGGAGGAAAAGGTTATACTGCCTTATCGACTAACTTATAACTTCCTAATTTGCTTCAAATGTCAGCGTTGTATTATATTTCACGAACATAGGTCGGACTTCTGAAAATATACCAAGTAGCAAAGACAAATAAAGCTCTATCCATATTGGTATAAATGTAACAGAAAGATCTATATAAACTTAAGTCGAACAGACGAGGTCGAGGGCAGAGTATTAGGTTCATTAGTCGGTTAATAATAGCGAAAGTTTTATGAGAACCCAATTATGAAGGCATAAGTCAAGATAAAAGGGGAATCTCAGATGAAGCCTAATAAATTACAATTTCATAGTTCATAAGTACATCACGTTCCAATAATTGATTTCGCGCCTCTGATAACTATAATGTATTGAGTATCCGTGATAGGCTCGCGAACAAACACGTAGCACTCCGGACAAGTTGGCACGTGACGCGAATGTTGCCAACTTGATCCGTTACAAACGAACGCGATCAATACACAGACCACCCCCACTAGACACCTAATAGCAGGCAACTAACGCGCGCGAGACATTAGTGGTTTCGGAAGTATATGAAGTAACGGCACGAATCAAAACATCAGTGACGACCAAGTCTGTGACCCTTATGCGTGTACACGTTGTGTTCATATTTGAAAATTATTTAGTGCCCAAAACACGTAAAAATGGCTACCTGTGCGGTAAAATGGTGTGGCAAGACATCCAGGACGTCAAATTATCAAAAAGATGGTTTAACATTTCATCGGTAAGTAAGTTTTTATTCATAAATAAAACCCACAACCAGTGCATCGGAGCTCAGTTTATACTGGTTACCAAATCGTGCGCAATAATAGTAATAATGCGTTCGTTGATGTCTTTTCGAAAAGTCCTTTTCACACTCATTACGTAAATTGCAATAGTCGTCCTTGTCTAACATTGGCACGTGTATCGATAGTGTTGTGATTTCGAAGTCAATATTTTTGTCGATATTTTTCGTGGTAATGTTACGAAGATCATAACACAGTGTCAGTATGTGGCTTGACTCGGCGGCCAAACAGGGTCAATTTTGTGGCAGGAAGCGAGGAGAGTGGGGCGGGGCAAGTAAACCAAACTGCAGCAGGTTTGGAAATAAGGGATATTACGTAGATATTTTCACTTTTTCTGACGTAAATGTTCTTAACAAAAACCTAGTCAGGATGGTTGTGGGTGTGTCCACGTCTTAAAAAATTGGGCAAGTGCGAGTCGGACTCGCGCACGAAGGGTTCCGTATCATCTATAAAAGAAAATCACGTTCGTTGTATGTTTACTTAAATACTTTAAAAGTTTCTACCTGTTTATTAAGATCGAGTAACAAATTGCTTAAAAATTACGTTAGTTGTGTGGGAGCCCCTTTTATTATATACTTTTTTTTATTTAATTATTTATTTTGAAAGGTAATATACAACTACATATTCTGTGAAAATTTTAAGCGTCTTCCTGTTACCGTTAGTAATTTTGAGCAAAAAATACGAAAACAAACACGTTTATTGTATGGGACCCCCCCCCCCTTAATATTATTTTTATTTTTTATTTTTAGTATTTGTTATTATAGCTGCAACCGAAATACATAATTTGTGAAAATTTCAGCTTTCTAGCTATCACGGTTTATGAGATACAGCCTGATGACAGACAGACAGACAGACAGACAGACGGACAGACAGACGGACAGACGGACAGACAGACAGACAGACAGCGGAGGCTTAGTAATAGGGTTCCGTTTTTTACCTTTTAGGTACGGAACCCTAAAAAACAAAGAATTTGAGATATTTCAGAATAGTGGAATTATGTAAGTAATTTAGGATCTTTCAGTTTAGATAAGTATTCTTATTCATAAATAAATGCTGTAGACATGCGGAATTTTAAACTGACAGTGTTGAGGTGGCTTTCGACCGTATTGGATGTTACCCGATGGTAGTGGGGGACACCCGACGCTATTGGGGTGACACCCGACTGTATTCGGGGTGTGTGTGATACATGATGTTATTAAGTGTGACACCTGAATGTCGTGTAAGATGACACGCGATAGTGTTAAGTGACACCCAACGGTATTGTGGTGACTCTCTCCTATATCGGGGTGCTACCCTTCTATATTGGGTGATACCCGATAGTATGGGGTTGTCCGATGGTATTAGCCGATCCCCATTGACAACATTGATTGAAACCCGAGGGCATTAGGTGACACGCAACGGCATTGGGTAGCACCCGGCAGTGTCTGGTAACATCTGATAGATTAGATGACATCCGATAGCGTTAGGTGACACCTAATAGTGTTAGGTGAAACCCGATAGTATTAGGGGATCCGATAGTATTGACGGATCACCAACGTAATGGAGTTTGTCGATACACCTGATGATACTATTGGTTGACATACGACGACAAAGGCTGATACCCGGTAGGATTTGGTGGTACCTGATTGTGTTAGGTGATACTTAACGGTATTGGACTGCCACCGACGTTTTAAATTTTACGACTTTGGGTGACACTCGACGACATTGCGGGACACCCGATGACATTGCGGGATACCTGATGACATCGGGTTATACGCGACAACATGTTACCCGAAGCGCAACACCCGAAAGAGTTAGGTGACTCCTGATGGTACTCTTATGGTATCGGAGAGACACAACTTTAAGAATCTCATCGGATACTTGATACCGGATAGTAACTTTTTATGAAAAATCGATGATTACCCGCTCTTATGTGGCAACAATTATTTTCACATTTCTTCATCGACAAGACCAGCTTAAAAATTAAGTCTTAAACTGGTACAGAGTGCCAAAATTTCAATCACAGAGTAGTTAGAGTATAAAATTAGCTGACCACCAAATATAGTCGTCAGGTTACTTATGGTCATACATGATCAATTTGCTTTAACTTCAAGTAAAAGAACAATGTTACATGAGATCGTATTTTCCATGATCATGGACGATTACTTTTGTTGTCAATGTTCGGCAGGATATCCGGCTATCCAGTATCCGTTTCATCACTAGCACTTTTAGCGTTACGCACTGAAGAGTGACAGAAGCTTGTCTATACACAAAATCAAAGATTAAAAATGCTTTATAATATTTAACGTATGGGTAAAAACATATTTATTAAAAATGCTTTATAATATTTAACGGACGGGTAAAAAACATTTTTATCCATAATAATATATCAATAATATAATCAATACAAACCAAATTCTATCGATCAATATTCCGTCCCAGTCCCATCACTACGGTACAGTGCACTAGAGTGCATGTCCTAAGTTTGACCTTGCAATAGCCAATCACAACGCATTACGTGCGCCCCGCGCATCCCGCGCAGTCCGCAAATTTAGTGAACTCGAATCAAAACAAATATTAGCTAATGCGGTCTCTAGTGGTGGTGCTCTGTGGATCAATACCACAAACACTGCAAAGGTCTCGGTCAAAGTTTCTCTTTGACAGACTCATTTGCTATTCAGAACCATCAGACGTTTTACCGGCCCACTACTAACCTGGTTACATTTACATCTCCAAAACCTGAATTCCTTAATTAAAAGCCATCGAAGAAACAGAGAATTTGCAAATACTTCGAGCTCTGTTACCGTCCACCGTTCTATTTTCACTCAAAGTAGAATCCGAGGGATGTCACAAATTTATATCAAATGAACTGTTGGTGAAATAGTTGAAACAGTAGAGCTTTAATGAAATTCTGTGATTTGCAGCAGCAACATCTATTTTTGCTAACATTATAATACGAACAACGAGTTTCCAATCATGTAAGGCCTTTTAATTAATTAACTGCACACTCTAATTCCGAGGCGTTTCATTAAAGCCCGCTCATCCGCACTAACTGCATAGAATCTCGCCTTAATTGCAAAGAGCCGCATCAGCTAAGATTTAGCAATTAAGGCGAGGATTTCCCAAAATACAGTGTTATCTAGCGTGGTCAAACGCGTTTTATTTGTAAATAACAGAGATTTAAATTCCGAAAAAAATATATGTTATTCTACAGCATTAGACCTTTATTTTTCGGCCATTCGAAACACGATTACTGTCATTTGATACGATAGAAAATAATCGCGAATATAGGTCTGTTTAAACAACTTTTCCCGTTTCATTTGAGTTGTATTGGGATTAGAATTTTCAAAAGTATACCAAAAGAAAGGTCATGTAAAAGCGGCTGGTTCTCGGCAATCACATTTTGAATTTTAATAAATACAAAAATATAATACCGAAAATACGTAATTTCCTACTGCCGACGCGCTCTCTCCGGCGTCGTTCAGTCCCGAGCGGGATGTAATGGAGACAGGACGTATCGCTCGTTTGCAGAGCGCACCGCAGGATTACGAATTATTTTATCGTCAGTTACGAATGTCATCATCACTTATTGATAAATATATTACATCTAGGCTTAGTTTGTAAATAGGTATTGTAAATTTTAGTAAGTAATAATAGTGTATATAAGTAAGAAGTATAGTTTTAAAAATATCGTTTTGATTATTGGACAGCATAGTTAGGTAACAGTACTTTAGAAAAATATTGATTTGTTGTATATTGTGGATGAATTATAGTATTATTGTTGTATTGGGTACCTACCTAATACAATAATTCACACTTTTATTCTGTGTACCTATATACGGAAATAAAATGTGAAATGTGCCTAAAAGCTATACAAGCGAATTTTATAGGTACCTACCTACCTAAATAAATACAAATATCCGCAGTTACCTAGGTACTTAGTGGTATTTATGGTTACTGTCCCACCCTCGTGGGTAGTAGCGTGATGTTATTTGGTATAACCTTCCTCAACAAATGGGCTAGAGAAGCAAATAAATCTTAGAAAATGGCCTGCTAGTTCCTAAGACTAGCGCGATCAAAAACAAAAAAAAAATGAATTTCCGTGTATTCAATAATTCTATTGACTATTTCCACCAATAATATCATTGATTTCCACACTATTACCAAACACGAAACAATGGACACCTAATAATATTATAGTAATTATTTATCACGCCGAGGAAGAATGCACTGGTGTCACAGCTTAGAAAGGTAGGTAAGGTGTTCGGTAGGTAAGTACCTATATCAATTTGATCGACAAATAATAACGAAAACTAGAGTTTATTATTGGTTGGCGGAAAATAAGCGTTGTGGGTGTAGGAGTATCAATTCGTACGTATGTATGTATGTAAAATTTTAACATTTTTTCACTACTGCTTGCCGATGGCAGCGCCTAAAGGAGATCACCCAAATTGGGCTAATTTTTATTTTGCCGGCCAATCAATAAATTGTGTTATTTTAGTAGAATTCACTGTTGTAAACATTTTAACTATTACACCAAAATTCTAAGTCAATAGGCTTGTGTCCCCTAAGAAAAAAATCAGTTTGATTGTAGTATCTACCTATAGATCCATTATGATTTTAAGATGTCAATAAAGTTTATTATTTATTATAAAATGGTAAGATTAATGTAATTTTTAGGCTTCTAAAACTAAAAAATAATGTTTTTATTCTTGTGACAGTGAACACCAATCAGAGAGCATTACGTCAAACAGTACGTCCACCATTCATGTTGTTGACATTTTAGTAGTAAATACAACTAAAAAGTAAAAGTTTCTACCTGTCAAATCGAATATAACAAAATAAAAGTGGGTGCATCAGACCAGACTTCATACACGGATTGTTTTGTTTTGTACTTTGTGATATCACTCAACCGCTATGATGGTTTACAGCGTTTTCGTGTCAAATTCAAAAAGGTTTTTAAAAAGCCGTAATTAGTAATATTGCTGATTGTTTTTGAAGAAAAATCAGGTATTTCAGTTTATCATCTAATAAAGGAACGGATCAATCGCTAATTACATTTAGGATACAAGCGTATTCTCTGAGACAATATTTAGGTTTGAATGTATGTCTAAAAGTACCGTAGAGCAGTTTTGTTTTGACAAAAGTGATAAATCAAAAAGGTGTAACGGCAGTCAACTATACGTTTTCAGCCTTACGTGAAATACGTGAGCCTTAAAATGCAGTGGACTCATTAAAAAAAATAAAAAACATATGTTTAAATACTCCTGACCAAATATAAAAATATCGTCTAAACCTTTAGTAGGAATGTCTATGAGCGGTCAGGTACAGATGTCTTGCATGATGTACAGGCATGGCACCATGTGGTTGAAGAGATGTTGCGTCGCGACGTTCTCATTTTCCAATGTTTCGGCCGGTTCTTGTAGAGAAAAGGCCAGTCGGAAACGCCTGGATATCACTATAGTGACAGCAGCCGCAACCCTGTCCAAGAAACGGTGCTACAAATGTTGGCGGAATGCCCCGCTTTTGCGTCTCAGCGCCGTGAACATCACCCTCTACAACAAATTCCTTTCCGTTCTGTTTTGGGCAGCCTTCAACCAATTACTGCCTGCTATCTTTATGATGTCTTTTTTCCATCTCATTTGCCGTTCCAGCTAGTCATTTACAATCCCATGGTTGCCATTTTAATATTTGCTTGCACCTTGTTTCGGGATTTCTGGCTACATGTCCGGCCGCTACTCTTTTGGCAACATCTGGTACTAGACTTTCTTTTCAGAGCTATTTATTCTTCTTTCTGTCTCTGAGTGTCACTCCTGCCAGTTATCTCTCCATTGCCCTTTGAACAACTTCAAGTTTCTGTAGCGCTGCCTCTGTAGTAACCCAAGTTTCGGCTCCGTAGGTGAGCACTGGCAGGACGCACTAGTTGAATATTCTTGCTTTTTGTTGCTTCGTAAAAGCAAATGCCAGTTTATCGAAAGCAGCCCAACCATTGATTTGATTGATACACGTATCCATTTGGGATACGTGTATCAATCCTGTTCACTTGGTTTGCTTTGCCCATCTTTATTTCTTGCCCTAGTTATAATATACTATTTATAGAAGAATTCTAATCGGGTACATCCTACTGCAATTGTTATTCCGCTGGAGTTTTCACTGGTCATGTTGCGAATTGGCCGTAAACTGATCGCGGCAATTGTTACATAGACTGATTTTCAGTGAGAATTTGATTTTCTGACAATTTCCAAAAAATTACCGACTTTGTAGTGCACCATTTTTTTACGGCACTGCGCGCTTTCTTATTATTTATCATGGATCTATTGAAGGTCATAATGCCGTACAAAAATATATGACCGAAATGCGTACTCACTCTACCTGCACTTTTGAATTCTCATCAGCACTCAGTTAGACAGCTTACAAGTGACGGCATAGTGCTGAATCTTATTATTTTATGCTCTTATATCGTCCTATATACGTCACCTGGTGGTTCGTATGACCCATCCATTTTGGACATGGGCCTGTAGTCTAACAGTTGTACCCTCGCTACCTGCCCTGCCCATAGTCTGGTGCGTGATGGCTTAGAACGTCACCGTCTCTTTCTGTGTGGCAGTAATGCTTATCAATCAGATATTTCGCTCTTGGCTTACTACCTGTCATTACCTGATGCGATTTAAATTGCAACATGCACGTTATTTTAGGCAAAAAAATACCAGTAATTACTTAGGATTTATTTTAGGATCAGAATAGATTCTTTGAGCTGGAATATGATCTCACAGACTGCACTTAGAACCTTAGTGTAGTAATAAAAAGTGTTTATTTCGTAATATTCTATAAGTTTATTTTGGTTGGCCGGCACCATTGACATATATTTAGTACATATATATCAATGGCCGGCACTTTTAGAATAGCCTAAATTTGTATGGAGCTGGGTGATCTTCTTTATTATGCATGCACGTGTGTTTGCATGAGTATATATTGCTATAACTATTGCCCTGTAATAAAAATCTTGTGTATTATTGATCTTTTTCCGTTCCTTATTTTACAGATTAGTATCTTAGAGATTGCATAGTTAAAATAAATATAACAAAATGTAATCATTGGTTATTAAAAGTAGCTATGAGTATCTTACCCTTTATGTGTATTATTGGTTCTATGCCGTTGTTTTGCTGACAGTAGCAACGAATTTATTAATTTATATTAATATAATCCTTTTCCCTAAGATTGATATCGAACAAGCGATACTTTCGCATTGCGAGCGATCATAAGTTTTTTTATAATTAACAACAAACATAATGTTCATAAAACTATCTACTGACTAGAGGACGCCAGCAACTACGCCTGCATTTTTTTTAAATTTACCCGTTTTGGCCGATCCCGTGGGAATTTCGGGAAATCCCTTCTTAGTGCACCTCTACGGTTCACAAGGAACATACATGCCAAATTTCAGCTTACTGCGCCCAATAGTTTCGGCTGTAGCGTGTCTGTCAGTCAGTCAATAACGCAAGGATTTTATATATTAAGATTACTATTGTCACTATAAACAAAAGCAATTTTGGAAAACTACTTTCGAATTTCATAAAGGTTTATTCAAAACAGAAACGTTGCAAATTATTTATACTCGATAAGTAAGTTTATATTTCAATTGATATACTGCTTCAATTTTCTATACTGTGGCGCAAAAGTGTTATACCTACATATGGCGGCAGTGGCGTCGCGTCTCGCGTCGCGATTGATCGTAATTATACTCGCGAACTGGGGAAGAGGGGAGCCTCAAAAGCTTTGAGCGCTCGGAAATCCTCGCCTTAAGTGAATCGGCAGCGGGAGTACGGGACCACTTGCCCACTCAGCGAAGCCCGGCGCATCGAGCCATGGTGAGCGAGTCGAGTGAGTCGAGCGCCAATATATGAATACACTCTTATATCAAGAACCACTGACTACGATAGAACCAGCGCAGACAAAAAACAACCCTAAAAGGATTGCCAATTTGTTTTTGTGAAAATACTTGGGTTTTATTTGCGGCCAAAACTGTGGAAAATTTCCATAATTGTCCCAATTGTGGAAACTGTGTTCTATTTAAATTATCAGATGTATTATTTATTAGAGAGAACATATCAGCTCTTTTATTTTCCCACGCAATTTGTTAGAGTCAACTGTGGGAAGCGAATTACTACATATTTCGTAGATAACATTACACGTGTGTAACAATGATTAAACTCCAGTCTGTTTTTTAGTTTCAAGGTACGGATCTAATCTAAAAAGACGTGTGTAAGCTAGTTTATGAGACTTTATTTGCAACACAAATAAAACAAGAAGAACAAAGCATAAGTATTTTTCATATAAATCCTCTAAACAAAAAAAGCTATTCGTAAAATAATATTGATGTAAGAAATTCTACAGAGTGCAGAACCATAACCAATCGATAATCTTATCGTGAAATAAAACTTTTACGACGCTAACTAGCGGTAGAAGCAATTTTGTAGATTAAGTACTAATTCATTACAGAGAATGAGTGAAAGTTCTTTAAGAATTAGACGGTTTCTAAAAACAAAATCGCGGAGTAGCTCGGTATCTAACGAGATCTCTGGAACTTTTGCCAATAATTATATCCCCCAGGTCTAAAGGCCGGCGTTGAACTGTTTAAACAATAATGAGATTAAACGAAGTATTTCTTTGAAAACTTATCTGTATTACTGCAAGTAAGACCTCCTGCCGGTATGCAATAAAAAGACAATAGAGAGAGAGAACAAAGCAAAGGTAAATTAAATAAGAAAAATAGACAACAAATTTGAACGTGATTCTTTAAATTGCTCGAGAAAATTTTGTCTGTCTTTCATGACAATAAGTCGACTTATTCTAGCCTATTCTGGGCATTTAAATAATCCAACTGGAAAAAATGACACAAAGAAGGAATAAACAAACAAACTCAATGTCTAAAGCTGTAAGAAGATTAAATGTAGAATAAAGACACCTGGGAATACTTCCGCTTATTATCCTCTTGAACAAATTATATAATTATTTACAGACTTGATTATTCAACCTTTATTAAGCCTCGTATTTGAGTGGAGGTTATAATTTGAAGGATTCCTATCCAGAGTGTTCTCTGTCACATCAATGGAAGCAAACGTTTAATGCAAATTTTATAAGACCACAGTCTATCGTCAAATTAAGCCTTATTAATGAATAGACAGTTTAATTCGAATCTGGTTTTTATGATATCACCACGATAATTAATATTTTTAATTTTATTATTCATAAAATGATCTTCTTTTAGAGCTGGCATGTAATAGTCTGGCATGTATGTAAAAAGGCATAGACCAGCACAGTCAATCAACAAGGATCAGTGTCTCCACGGGTGTCCCGATGGATTAACTAGTCACCGCGCCGCTACCGTCCGGCACATAGGTGCGTCCACTACGTGGAGTGTATGGAACTGACTTTACACATATTAGGGTATTTTTTAATTATTCATTGACTGTAATTAAGCCATGGAATAGTTTTTGTTGGAAGATTTAAGTTACTGTTTCTTTTAAGTGGTTGCTTCAGCCGTGACATTGTTTTAGGCTGAGCTTATGCTGCTTTTATTAATGTAGTATGAAATGCTGTTTACTATATTATACTGTATGTAATTATATTTATAATCAGCTTCCTTGAAAATAAACTGATTGACTTAAAGTGTTTACAAAACATTGTATTTCGGTAGAAAAGTGTTTCATTCCAAGATTCTTGGAAATCAGTAAATAGAGTGATCCGCAGTGAAGCGTGGACTTTTTATAAAAAAGGAAATAAAGTTAATTAGCGGTCTACAAATAGCTGATGTTTTCTGGTAGATCGCTACGAGAGTTTAAGTTATCATTACAAGTTAGTACACTTCTTCCCATTTTACAGATTATGAAAATAAATGTAGGAAACGCTGTTATATTTGCAACTTTATCAATAAACTTTAAGTCGTTCAAAATTCTTGAAGCGTTTCAAGTTAAGTTGACACTGGATATTGAATCTAAATCCAATTAATATTGTCGACGAAGCAAAAGAGCTACTCGGAAACTGTATCAAGCGCTTGTTCATTTAAAACTAAGCCATCTTTGTACTCCTCCAGAATATTATTATAATGAAGCTAAAAGGATTATCAATATAAAGGAAATTGGATAGTCGTGTGTATAATACTGCCTTTATCCTTTAAGGAAGCTTTAGCTTCTGTATGGTGCAGGTAATCACCACAAGGATAAAGGTATATGGAATTTTCTTCCAATAAAGATCTACATATGGGAGAATGTTGTACAGTCCGATAAAATTATGGTTTCAAGTATGGTGCCATGTTTGATTTGGTCATGGTCACCATATTACATACAATAAGAACAGTTATGATACGCAAATGAAGTAAGACAGACAAGATGATACGAGTTAGAAAAGTTTATGTAAGAAGAAAACTCATTAGGCTGTCGGTGCTATTAAAAACTTTATTAAATAACATAGGTACGTATTGCGTAGGTATTTGATTGTTGAAAAATGCCCGCCTCCAACCTGGTTAAGTTCGACCGATCCCGATGTCACGCTATTAAAACATTTCGAAAAGCTTTTTTTGTCGACATTACTGTATAGTAATGTCGACAAAAGAAGCTTTTGATAGTAGCTAGAGTCTTCTAGCTACTATCTTTCATTACTTTCTTTAAAAATTAAGCAGTTTTCAAGATTTCATGTTTACTCAGTGAGTGAGAAAGTGACCATTTGCTTTTATGTATCTTACAAGTATATTAGATATAAATTTCAGAACCTAATATAATAATCTCTATGTAGAGTTGATAAAATTACTTTATTTCAATATTCATCGTGCTTTGTCTATTTAGGATTCTGTATACCCAGAAGCGATAAACTAGAGGGAGCTAATAACTGATATTATTAAACGGGCAACGTGGACATAGCTGGCTCAGTTATCCGACAATATTCCTTAATTGAATGTCCACTGTTTGCCTAGTAGTTCATCAAATTATTATGTACAGTAGAAATCGTTACTTGTACTTTCCTTTATAATACTATGAAATTACGCCAAAATACCCCTGCAAGTATTTTCTGTCCGTAGTTTACAAAACAGTTTTTGTTTCCACAGTAGTACTAGGCACATACCGAGCTTACTTTTGAATCCTGTATGCGAGCGTTGCTTAACAGAAAATACCAACAATACTATTTCGGTTTTCTATAAAACAATAGATTCCAGAATCGACAGGAAATAGTGCAATCGTTTGTCACGAAATAAGCGAAGCATACTTTTTAGTATATACGAAAACTCATATTATTTATTTATAAACACAGGTAGTATGTTTTGATTTGTAGCAGAACGTGTGACCAATTGTATGTATATGTTGTCAATATCCCGCCTTGAGTGTGAATCTCACACACACAGTGGAACGATTAATTTCCTGCGTCTACACGTTCAGGTATACACAAAGACATGGCTTAACGTATAAATTGATAATGTGCACACAAACTTTTCAGTTTAGATGGTAGCAGTATAGTAATAAATGTATTCGTTGTAAGAGACGGAAAACTCGATATCAGTCCCTCTACTAACCCGTCAGGTCAGCGAGATATAGAAGGCCAAATGTGCCCATTGACTCATAGTGCTGTACTTACTGTGAATAAAATAAGAGAGGCTTATAGGGCCAGTAAGGGACTGCAAAATGCTGTAATGGAGGTGTATTAACTTTGAAAAGGCAGTTTAAACAAAAAAACATTTTCTCTGTTGTTCCAGAAAATGTTCGAGCTTTTCATAATCTAGAAAATATGCATATCTGTAAAAACATCCTGATACTATTTTGCTCCTTCTGAGTTAACAATTATGCGACACAACTTTCTAACTATTTTGCTCTGCGTAAACCACTGTACAAAATGCGTCCACTAAAAAGACTCTGCTATAAAAGACCCGCACGAACACATTCACACTAAGAGACTAGATTCCCAAAGCTTCAAAATATGCCAGAACTGTATTTATAGTGTGTACAACAAGTGTAATATTGTGACGTCAAGCCCTGTGGTGTCAGATACAGGTGTCGCGATGTGCAGCGCAATAACCCAGCGTCGGGAGCACAATTTGCCTCAAACTACTTGTGGTCCAAAGTTTGAAATGAGCGTGCCGCATTCTACCTAACCTTTTGTTACGACTATGTATATTACAGACGAACATATTCACGTACTATGTTCTGTGAATAAGAATTAGTTTTGTTTTTTATGTTTACCAGTAAAAAGTTTGTGTGTTGGTAGTATACCCACTCATACGTAATAACAGTCTAGGTACTGTGCCTCCTTATTGTCTGCTAAGGCGCTTAATGTTGTCAATGGCCTTAGTATTTTATATCGAACCGCATGGTTAGAAAATTGTAGCGACTGCTTTGCGGTGTAAATAAAATATTTTAAGTTATATGATATAGATTTTACGGCACAAAAGTAAAAGAGACTAAAAATATCAGTCAAATCAAAGTAACTTTAAAGTTTTATGATTGAATTAATTTTTTACTTTCTATTTTTATTTTTGTATCAAAAATACAATAAATCTTGTCATTTCTGTATGATAAAATAAATTCTACACAAAACCTCAAGTAGGAATAAAAAATAATATCATCATGCTTGTTTACAATTATGTTCTCGAAGGCATTAGCTGAAGCGTTTTAGCCCGACACTCGATAGCTTTTTTTAGACGCCGCGTCTATAAATCACTTATCCTTGCGCCATGTATTTTTTTATATGCACCACCCGTAGAAACTAATAGAAATCATTATGACGGTTCTAGGAATGGAACTTCGCTCATCACAGATGGCTATAAAAGCAAACCTATAAGATGTGTGGAGGACACGTGTCCATGGGAGCAACAAAGTAACTTACAAACATGAAGGTCATATTTTCGGATCATTTGCTTTATCCAAAACCATTATAACCAATATAATCACATAATATTACGTAATCGGGAACTAGGAAAGAAATTTGATTCATTTTGGGCTCGTAATTGAGTGAAACCTAATGGTCCCTAGAGGCGTAGATAAACAGCCCCTATTTCCAACAAAGAACTTCATTTGCCTACTTTCATAAAATTTCACTATAGAGCAAATATTTCAATTGACACATATAATCAATTCGTTATTTAGTGATATATACTGATAACACTAATTCTCCAACCGAATATAAAGCAATCCCAATTTTAATTTAGAGTCATAAATTAAGGGGTCGACCCGATAATAATTAATTTGCGTTTATTACGGCTTGCCCAGATAAGTTTTTATTACGTTTAGAATTCGGACCCAAAATTTAAGCTAGTTCTCGTTTACTAAATTGATGTGCGAATTATAGGCATTCCATACTGTTGACAACTGTTGGGAACGCTGTCGCCAACAAGTATTTGAATGTCTAGCTGAAAAATAAAAGGGAACATAGTATTCGGGACATCGCAATGAAAATTCTCGGTATGCGTACTTGACATTGCAGGAACAGTTTTCCGTCCAACATACTAAACTGAAAAGCACATTTAAAATGCTAGAAATGAGATAAGGTTCAATATGTTGTCCGGTATTTTGAGCAGAGTTATGCGGCAGGCGTGTGCAAAATACCGGCAAATGAAGCGGCGATAAAGGGTTAGGTCCAAACTTATGGGCGCGCACCGGTTGAATAAATAGTGCTCTTAATTGCCAGCCAGCTTTGTCGATGGCTTTTCCACTTTTAAGAACGCCATTCCCGAACCTAAGGGGCGGAAATTGGCAACCGTATGAAGTATTTCGTTCGAAATTAAATTTATGTTGGAGTAAAATGTAGCGTTCTATGTGTGCCGAATCAAATAGACTCGATTTAACATTGAATTGAAGTGTGTCGTAATTGTGTGAATCACACGAGTTCACAGCGTTCATGATTTGATAAAGGCTTTTGATTTATTGATGTAGAATTTAAAACAGCTGTTGTCGCATCAATTTTATTAACAAGATGAAATTTCAAAACAGTTTCTGTCTACTACAAAAGAACAAAAAGTTTAATTGTCGTAAGCTTTTAGTTAGCTGGCCTTGTAAAATCACTTAGGCTCTCTATACCTATTAGATATTCGAGTTACAAACAAAGAATAACTTATTAAACTAGTGACGAAAACGTTTAACCATGATATTATCAAATTCATTTATAGAATGGCATTCTGGCCAATCTATGGTTAATAGAGCATGCAAAACTTGAAATTGGAATTAAGAAACAAAATACGTGACTAATCGTAAACAAATAGTAAAATTTTATTCTTCGAAATTCTAATAACTAATACATTGTAATAACACTCGTGTGATCTTTGAACTAGAGATGTCTATTCGACTTCGTAACTGAAATCCAATATAAACGAGTTAAGCAATTCCAGAATACCAAAGCGCTTCGTGAATTGTTATTGAACATCTAAAAGCTTACAAACTTAATAAAACTACATATCCAAAAAAGAGTCCCACAATCGCATAAAATCTGGGTGAATGTTTTGGTTGGCAATTCTAAATAACTACCCAATATTACAATTTTGGAGAAAATAAACCTACACGACAAAAAGTGAAATAAAAAGTCTTCTTGTTTTTGGCGTCGTGTTTGGCGTAGCAGTCAACTTTTTAATTCTTTCTTTTTCGGTTGAAACAAAACAAACGGCCTGGGCATCCATAGCTAAAACACCTGACTAAAAATAGAAGTTAACTGAAGTAATTAGTCGAGTTTTAAAACAAAATAGTCTATCACTCGCATCCGTTAAATGATTCAGTAGCTGCCTTTATAGCACTTTGATTCGTTCTATTTGTTGGTGGGTATTTTCCGATCCCCATTCACATGTATCAAACCGAACGGGCTCATTTATTTGATAGCGACCGACAAGATACACCCCGACCCAACTATAAATTGCGAGAGACAAACTAGTGCTCCGGATAATAAAATAAACTGAGATAATCTTAATTAATCATCTTTCTATTGCCTCCTTTGTTCTATGTATATTTCAATAAGATGTTGTTTGTTTTTGATGCTTAGGTGATATTTTATTTGTGTTTGACTTATTGTTATTATCTTCTATACAGCAAATATTAATAAGTTTAATATCATCGTCTTTACGATAAAAAGTAAGTGAGACAACATCAACAACCAGAGCTCTATGACCTTTCAATAGCTATTATCCTAAATAAATATCTAAACTTAATATTTGACAGAACTTTACCAATGAACAATTTATTAAAATTAGTGTCCATTTCGAAGTACGAAATTTACCTCCAGCACAAAATGAAAACCTACGTAAATTACTCCTTATCTCAGCAGTAAGCCCTGATAAGAAGTCTAGACAGCTATTCCATAATTTAGACTAGAACCTCAATACAAGAACCTAATTCCATTTGAATTTTAATTCCGAGCATTACAAAATAAATTAGATAGAAATTTGGCTCATTTAAAGAGAAGCAAGGGTCCACCTATTTTCTTCATGCCACAGTCTTGTTTGATAAAAGCTATCTTGTTTCATTAGCTAAATGAAGAGTTGAAGTAATTCAATCCTGTTTTCTAATGAATACCACAGAAAGTTGCACGTGAAAATTTGAGATGAAACCCCAATAAATATTTACGCGGTGGGCACATTATTTTCGCGATGTAACCGGATAAGTTCAGATAATGAAAAGCCGAAGAAGATATCACAGACATTAAAGTAAATAGACGTTTTGTATAACAATAATGTACACACAGGAACACGCCAAGCTAGAAACTTTGACCATTTTAGCGTTCTTATGTCGTAGGAAATAAGTATTAAAATAGTACTGCAGCTGTTTATGCTCACTTTACTTGTGTCGATGTGTGTACACCGCATACTTTTGAACTGACGTCAAACAGGCGGTTATTTTTATATAATTACTAGCTTTTGCCCGCCGCTTCGCGCGCGTTTAATTCGGGGTAACACAAATCTACTTTCAGTCTTAATATGTGTGAAGACACTCCTGATTATTCTAAAGACTTCAGAAACTCTATAGGGTACAAAGTAACTCGGTCAGTAGCCATGACATTACCTACCGTTATCTACAGCTGAAAGGTAGGTACATAATTACATCACCTTGCATACCACATACACATACGTCAAACGTGAAAGCCATGTTCTAATCCATGTTCAATATATCTCTATAAACATTTTCGCATTTTTAATATTAGTAGGGAAAATCGTTTCAGCCGTCCACTGCTGGACTAGGCCTCTCCTTTGAAAGGAGGAATTGGCCTACTATACCACGCTGGCCAAACGGGTTGGTATAGGGTTTGTATCAAGTGTTCCTTCTCTTGCAGTGCTGTTCTCTGCATAATATGTTCCCTCTGTCGGCTCTTACGACACCCTTGGAATGATATGGGGTGGTGACATTCCGTATTCTTAATCCGTCACCACACGGAGAATCGGTCGAATGTATTATTAGTAATCAGACCTCTTTGGCTGTACTGAATGTAACTGGCTGGTTTTTCAACGTGCACAATACGACATTATGTATGACGTGACAGTACTGACAGATGTGCGATGGCACATGCGCAGCACTGAATTATTAGCGCATGCGTTCTTACTTCCAAGAGGTAAATTTGTGCCGTACAAACTTCTACCCTCCCTACAATCCCTCCCAGTTTAATTTTTGAAACTTATGATAGCCTATGTCCGTCTCCATGGTCCAATATATCTCTATATTAAATTTCAACAAAATCGGTTCAGCCGTTTAAGCGTGAAAACGGAACATACATACATACATACATACACAGTTTCAAATTTATAATATTAGTAGGGATATTTTAATACAATCTAGTTAGTATGCACATATTGTTAGTAATGAACGGCTTGTGTGGACAGGTGACAAATAGTAGGGGTTTTTAAGGGGGGGCCTTGGGATCTCCACCTTGTCGCGGTGGAAGGGCTAAGTAACCGTGGCTTGGACACCCGCGGTGAAGCTAAGAGAGATCCCGGGAGTGGACGCTCCGCGTCAGTTTGGAGAGGCCTGCGCAGGATGCGTCCAAAGGTGCGGGGGACTGTTCTGTTTGTCCCTCGCAGTCGGGCGCGGTCGCGGGAGGAGAGGCATGCCGGTGTTGCGTTGCCGCGCGCCCTATCTCCCGCGACCAAATGGGGGCGCACCATTGTTGCGTCGCGGTGGGGCCGCAGAGGAAGAGGAGATGCGGTGTTGCCAGGTTGCCGTCCTCCCTATCCTCTGCGGCCGCTGGCTGTTTTGGCGGCGGAGCCCAACACCTTCATCCGCCGCCAAGGGGGTTTTGTTCGGGGCCCGCCTTACCATCTAGCGGGCCAATACCCGTCGGAGGGTAGCGACGTAAGCTTCGGGGATACCCGACCCTCCGACACACGGGTTCATGAGGTTCACGGGTTTAAAAAGAGGTTTTTAAGCTACCGCTATCCTTTTAAGGTTCGAAATAAATTATCTCAAGTCTACCCACATAACTGTAAGCAAGTCAACGATACCAGACTATATTATTAATTAACTTTAGCTAGACTGTGTTATTTCTACGACCTCAATAAAATTTACGAAAAATAAGTCTATTATTGTTGTGACTTGAGCTAGTTACAAAAAATACATTAGTATTTTTCTAACAATGTAGTAGTTTTGCCATCTAAAATTAGCATCAGCTGGCTTGCTGAATGGCAAATTAAAGTATTATCTGTAAATGTATCGCACTCAATTATATTATGTTATAAAATCAAAGCTTTGAATCTAGAAATATCAGACACGCCCAAATTTGCAAACGTTTTTATTGACTTTCTTTACTGCAAACGAAAATGGCAACAACCAATAAAAATAACAGACTTTCACACAAAAATAGAAACAGCGGCATAGCAAAAACATTTATAGATTTTATACGTATTAGATTTAAAGTGGGACACTTAAATAGTACGTACTCGGACACATCGTAATACTGTTAATAGACAAATGGTAAGTAAAAAGAATAAAAGTAGGAAAAATAATTAAACGATGTTGTATTTAGTGCGATAAAAAAGAACGCCCTGCTCGGCACGGCACTGACGGTACGGCACGCCAACACCTCATTCATTTTATATTAATACTAGACTTCACCCTCGGCTCCGCCCGCGTCAATTATACACTCCAACCTTCCTCAGTTATCACACTAAAGTCCGTTTCATAGTTTTTGATTTGATTCTATTCGTACAGACAGACAGGTCGCGACGGGGACATTTTATAATACGTAAGATGTGCGAATTCATAAAACTGGGCTTCACTTTTACTTATATATGTTTTTTTATCTGAGGCATGCGTTTTACCTGAGGTCTTTTTTTATGGTCACACTTGCAATGTAGGGCATAATCTACCATTTTTACTGAATCTGAGTTACTGATAGAATTTTCTAAATGAATTAAAACTCACCGTTGACCACATTGCCGAGCGCTAGAGGTACGTGCTCAAAATACTTTTCAGACTTCCCCTTTTGTTCTACAATTTCTGTCCAACAACGCCCAGTTATAATGTCTGTGAGTTTTGTGTCAGTGTACACAACCAATTCTGCTCTTCCAAACTTTTAATCAACAATTGTATTTTCTGGAATATATTCTTTAATTGTATAAAATTTTAATGTAATTTAGGAAAGTACGTGCAACTGCCTGCACTACTTCACGCTTTTATTCTTTATATATTTCTTCAGTATTAAATTAACAGACAACCAAGATTCTAATAAAATATTTTTCAAACAGAATGGCATTGCTATCGAAATTATTGATATAATTACCAAGCACGTTACCTAGGTATACCTTCTTAATTCAAATTTCAAGTACTTACAATATTCTATCATCTCAAGGTCATCACTAAACAATAAATTATCTTGTTATGGTTCTTTCAAAAATCTTAAAAAGTTGGAAAAGCTTTTGAAAATATAAATTTGTCACGTTTGGAACTCTAACATTTCAAGTGTTTATAATCGTAACCGTATCGTTAACTGGGCTACCGACGCAGTTAAAGAAACCGTAAGATATTGCAGTACATAAGTTCGTTAATTGAGTAATTTTATAGTGTATTGTCAGAATAATTGTAAACTTTGGCACAGATTAAAAAATAAAATGGTGGCAGAGCGTGACGCGTCGCGGTCTGTTGCCCACAGCCGGGCGTTCAACTAATAAGTTCGTGCCATTCGACATAAAACCTCCTTCGCATTGTTTATTTTGAATTTAGAACTGTGACTTATAGTTTTAATTGCATTCTTGTTTAAGATTAATGTGTTCCATTCCTGACAGGGTCGCCGAACGCCGTCCATACCTAATTATGCACCTTTTCTGGCATAGTATGATAAAAATATTCTTCTTTATTTACAGGTTCTTATATTACAAAAACTGAAATATATAAATTGAAGTAATGTCAACTTAACTGAAATTTCAATTACTATTTGAACTTTGAATAACATTTAGTAAGGCAGTCATCAGTTATATCAGTTTCAAATTATTGGTTTATTTCTAGAGTATAATGTCAAAGATATCTAGCTATTCGTAAATAATTAATAGGTAGTTACTTATAAATCACATTACTGAAACACTTCAATTTTGAACTAAAATATAATATTGAAATAGTACAACATTTTGTGAGGGATTAAAAAAAACAGAGCCGAAAGTTGTTTACAGAAATACGCAGTGGTTTATGAATTAAAATATGTTTACAACTGATTTACGAAAGCAAAGCCGCGCCCATGGCTATTAATGTAAACGGTGTTGTTTTACAATAATTTCAGCTCAACATTTTGGCAGAACAGTTTTTATAGTCTGTGCTTTTGAAATGCATATCATTAATATAAAAAATACTTACAGGGTTTTCTATTTCCCACAGCAAATCACTTCTTGTATTTGCATCAAGATTGTGAAATACCTGAAACAGAATGAATGTAAATAAGAATTACCGAACAATATCGTTTGCGAGGTATTGTGTAAAAAGTTTATTCTTTGCGCAATCTTAAAGCCACCCCGCCTGAAGAAGTAACAAAGGAGGTTCGTTTCCATTTATAAACTTAAGTAGATAAGTAGGTGTACGTATGCTCAATGCTAGAAACAAAAAGCTGATACTGTCTCGCGGCTGGCATGTGACAAATACTAGGTACACGTCGAGTTAAGTTGACTGAAATAAATTGTCTGTGAGATTGTGCACTTTAAACTAGTAACTACATTCTCAAGGTGTACAAATTACCCAACACATTTCTGCCATACTACATTCTCACGACTAAATATGTCACTATGACACAATGCTCTATGTCTGCCTCTTTTAAACAAAAATAGCTGAAATAATCACCATCGGATACATAGTGATTATTTCAGCTATTTTTGTTGTTGGGGATGATCCACAACAACAAAAATAGCCAAAATATTTTTATTTTTATAATTTCCAACGTGAAATGCATAAAAATTACACAAAACAAATAATATCTGACTTGTTCTTACTTTACTGCATTAAAATTTCACGTCATTCATGGAGGCATCATAAGCACAACGTAATAATTAAATCACATGCAAGAGGTTAAGAAAATCTCACACAAATCACTCACATTCATACACACTGTCATACATATCGCCTCGTCAAGCATGTCTGTATCTGTACAGTATCCCTAGAGTAATAATCCAATGCACAAATATATTGGCAAACGAATTAATTTCTAAATGCTATTATTTACTGTGTGTCATCCTGTCGACAAAGCCGTTACCGAGCGTATAGGGAGGCTTCACGTTCAAAACAGAATCGAATTTTCATCAATAATCAGTATAAAGCCCCAATGAACAGCCATACATTACGACGGTCGACCATACATTATATTCGGTTTAAAATTTTAATGAACTCGTTTGTACAACTTTTAATTATAGCACTTGAGTTCTGTGTTAAAACATGATAATGAGGCGTAACTGTATTAATATGGGTGCCCGATATTAATTTTACAGCGAAAACTAAAGTTGAGTGATAGGGCTATATAAACATCACTTTTGCTGTGATTGTAAAGTATGATATGCGAATGTTATACTTGTCTGACGATGTAAATAACTTTGGCATGAAACTAGTTCATATTCGCTTTAATAGAATATATGTAACACGCTTTTTAAATTGTTCTTTGAACTAGGATATTACCAAGGCACCAATATAAATAAAAACATTGAATATATCCGAAATCTGATTAGTTTAAAACCCAAATTGACATCGTTGTACACAATACTGATCGCACATTCGATGTTAAAGCTCTCCACTATTAAAAAATGTACATTCCGCACCGCTACGGTGCACAGTTAATATCAATAAAACATGTATAAGGTCCATTGCACGTTTTAATTCCGCTAAAAGCGTCTATCTCATTGTGGTGGAGCCGATGATTCAGAATTGCCGTGTTCCCGTGTGTCCTGCCCATTTGACGGTACGACGCATTCACTCCCAGGTGACTTCTAACGACTATCGTTACTTAAAACTCTAGTCATCCCACTGATCTGATGCTTTTGTATCTTTATCGTAGTTCAGGGATTCGAAAATACTATTTTATTTCGTTCTTTGTAAAGAGAATAATCGAGCTTTGTTCAAGTATTTCCTTTGTGATTTTCAAGCGAGTGTCAATCGCGCCCGGTGTTTTGCGTTTGATATATCGAGACAACGTTTGTAGCTTGATGCGGCTGGAGTAGCCTTGTCTGCAGGCTAACAAACACTGCAAACATTCAAAGCTTTTCCGACTTTTATTTTGACAGTTGTGCACGAGGTTCTATCATAGCTGATATTCTGAATATAAACGTGTTTCTCTTCATATTGAATAATCATTAAAGTAAATACATATTCCTGCAAAAATATGAAGGCAGAGTGTGTGATTTTAGCTGTATTTATTTATCTTTTTCCAAAAATTGTTATCGTACAGCTGTCTTTGGTGATAGTAAAGATAAAACTTATTTTTATTTATGATGAAACGAGATTATGAAAGCCTTATAACTTGTAAATGATAAGAATTTTAAAGGTGTATAATATATAATTATATTATAACCCTTCTAGTACAAACTCTAAATAATATTTTAGTTTCACAAACATAACAACAAGAATAGTTGAATATCAAAGAATACAATGAAATCTTCCAAATTTGAAAATATAATCAACTGGAATATTCTAAAGAAACAAACGCCTGTATCTAGTGAATTCACAATTTTGTTTAAAATTTATTTCAATATTTATATAAATAGGTCAGTATTTCATTTATTTTAAATCGAATTAACGTACATTTTCGTCGAAATATCTTGAATGATAAATATCTATATTAAAGTGTTCTATTAAATGTTCAAAATATAAAAACCTAGTCATGAACAAATTTAAAAGCAGTCAAGATCTCAAACCTAATTTATTTCTAAAACGTGATACTATTTACTGATTTTAATAAACATAAATACACAGTAATATAACGTAACATTATTCCAACACAATCGCCACCAAAGTTAATAAGAAAAGTAAAACAAACGGCCCTAATAAATGACTCCACTAAACAATGTTTAACCCTTCCATTACATTTAATATGTTACATTATGACACATTTTTATTCTCCGTCCATTCGACCAGGTACCGCACATAAAGGTTGGCAGATGCCCACTAAATTATTGTGAATGACTGCCAATTTATAATAATACCTACCTCTGCTAGACAACAGGTACGGGCCACGAATACCTGCCTTGCGAGAAATGTTGCACAGTATTTAAATTCTGTCTACGTAGTCTGTTTTAAGTAAAGTGAAGGCTTTGGAGTTCACAGCCGTGATAGGGTTAGAGTGCAAAGCTTTGCCGATTCTTCTTGAAATAATGTGATTGTTACGAACCTTATTTATTTAAAGGAAAATACCTACTACTGATAAAAGATACTATATTTATACAAATATAAGTAAATATATGTTTTATCGCATCTCTCTATTGTTATTACAAGAGTTAGAGATCTGGTAAAGTTATAGAGTTTCTCAAGAGATTTTCCTTCACTTAAAAATATGGACTTAAACTACTATTTTTATGCATAATTATGGCCTTAAAAGTTGCGTGCCGTGTTATCAACGCCGGCATTACTGCGTGGTTGCGTTGGTTTCTCACTACGCTCTATATGCTTTATTACCTTGATAATTTAAAACTATAAATTGTTATTATAATTGGATAATGAATGGGTCAGTAAATCATAATGAAACTGGTACAGCTTTTGTTTAAACGTTCGGTTGTATAATTAAATGTACACAATTACAACTATTGGCTGAGCACGTCGAGACAACGAAATTGGGACTCGTCACCATTGTGAATAATCATAGTACAGGTTGGAATTAAGCGTCACTTAATAAGCAAAGAGAACCTGTTCACAGGAATGAAACGACTCAGACGAGAAGCGTACTGTAATTATAATGGCACTCTGAATCCTAAAGGAAAGGTTGAGGTCTGAAGTTCAAAACTCAGTCATAACAGTTTGCTCTACCAAATTCAGCTCTTTATGGGTTCACCTATGAATATGCAGTTCTAGTACATTCCATTGCTTGGATATCGCGTATGCAGAATATATATCGATTAATAAGACCATAAAACTTTATGTTATTGTGTAAATACGTAGAATTTGAAATATTGACTTACAATTAATAATGATGTACAAAGCGAACATGATTTAACCTTTTTATGAGTGTAGGTGCAGATTTCGAGGAATAAGAAATTATTTTAATATTCGTGTTGCTAACCCGACTTATTTTATATTAATTAAAACGGCTTGTTTTTTCAGCTGTCTATAAAATAAACAAGTTCGGTACGAGCAAGTAAACGTCGCTCAATAAAATTCGATACGAAAATAATTATAGAAAAAGGTTTGTTTCCTTATTTATATTAGCTCCTAATAAATGGAAAGTTTTTCTATTTTGTTTGAGATATTTCAATACTTTTATTAGCTTTGTAAAGAAAGTAGACAAATCAAAATAGATAGATATGAAACGATACTTTTACGTTGAGTAGTAAGTAATTTACAGAATAGTCTACAACATGAGTAACCTTGTCGATCTTAATTTAATACGTTATCTAAGTATTGATATTAGCAATCAAGTTTGATACTTCGAACAGTTCACCCCTTTACTCCTCATCAAATTCCGATCGCAACACTTCAAAAATTTAAAGTAATAATGTTAAAATTAAGATTTATTCTGCGCAAGACGAAGAATTAACCCAATAAACAAGTTTAAATTCAATTATTCGCTTAATATGCGAACGTTAGCTGAGGCTCGGAATGTGCCGTCCGTTTTCCAAATGGGAAAATAATTTAACCAGCTGAATCGTCTGAAACTTGTAGGAAGCCACACTTGCGTTTGTACCACCCACTGCACTTGCACAACTATTTTTAATGTTCACTCAATGTAATTCTTTCTTTGTTTGTTGTTTGTTTAATTGCATTTCTATCTCTTGTATAAAGGCAAATCCTTTATAAATATGCAAACAAAACCTTCGCTACGAAATGTGCTCAATTCCTCGATTACTCAACCGTGCAGACGGAAAATATTGGATTTAATATTTGACGTTTAGTGCGTGTTCGAGCGCACCATGCAACACTTTATGACATTTGGATGGAGTACTTTTTTTAAAAAATGCTACTCAAATAGAACAGAATATAACCGAATGTTTTTCAAATTCAAACCCCAAATATACAAGCACAGGCTTGCTAAACGTCATAAACGATATTGAATTGCGAGCAACCAAATGAAATAATTTAATACATCTCTGTAACATAAATTTCAATATTTAATTTCTGCGCATACATTGTCTTGCCAATAACGATTTTAAAATTTCATTTTACGTGTAACAGCAAGACTGTATTTCGTCTACAGCCTTTTCTTGTAAATACAAAGATTTACGACTGCAATATTCATAACTATGAATATCTACTTATTTACAGCTAAACCTAAAGGTAAACCAAATTACATCCATATTTATTAAACAGACATTACAGATATATAACTCAAACTAGTAAAACTATACAAAAACTTTTATCAAAACAAATTCAGTATGTAGGCAAGGGAAAGCAGTAACGTAGATAAAGTTTTATCCCGAATGCAGATATGGCAAGTTATAGTGGACGGATCAGCAGCGCCCAATATTGCGTTAGGTCGGACAAATTGGGATCACCCGGTGAATATATTACGGTACTGTACTATGTGTCGGTTTGTTAATCGTTCCTGGTTATTTATGGCCATCCAGCTGTTTACATACGCTTAATTTTAAGGTTATGGTACTATCCGATTGCAGTGGACCAAAAATTGTGCTTTGTATTTTTAGTTCAGTTTTGGTTTGTAATACTGAAATTTGGCATGTTTGGGTAAGAAGCTCCACGCGGACAGAACCGTGGGCCAAGTCTAGTATAAAATAAGTATAGTTCTTATATTTTGTGGTTTAAGTAACTCTTTTAAGACAACTACCTACGCATAAGTATACAATGCGCATAGCATTTATTGACACTTTCTCAGGCGATTACGAGAAGAAAACGTATAAACTACGTTAATTAGCCGTAGGGTGCGTTCTGAATCTCTAATAAGTACAAAGTACATTACATTATATCTATTATCTACCATTCATCCTAATTATTTACACTAAATTGTTGTTTAATAGTCGAATTAAAGTAACTCTCTGTGTAGACATAATTAGGTATTTAATAAAGCATTTGTAACGTTTTATTCAGTTTGTGTGGTTATCAAAATGCTATTAAGGTACTAAAATTATCCAAGTTTTATTATTCATTTACGATATTTATTCATAATGGTTATGCCAAGCCGTTAAAACGTATCTGCCGACTACTATAGAAGCTAGACAAACATAAAGTTCAAATTGTTTTCCGTTAATTTTATTCATCCCTAGAATTAGCCTTAATACCAGAACTTAGTTAAAGTTTAATAAGCGATTAAATTATACCAAGCCTAAGAGGAACATCCAAGTATTCTACAAGTTAAGTTCTATATTATAATATCTTAGTCAACGTTAGATTATTAGATTACGGAGTTATAGTAAACCGGTGAGAATATTCTGTTATAGCGTGCGCGGTGCGGCGATCCGCGTGTAAGTAAAACACGAGCTTACCGAGAGCTTGCTTGTGGGTTCAAACGTTATGAACGTTATTAAAGCTCCTCATGTCTGTCAATAAGTCAATTCGTTTTGTCAGAAATGACTTACCCGTATAGGTATGTTCAAGTTGCAAAGTTATAATCTTACAAAAGCGCACCGTGTTTAACGAGTTTTCTCTCTAACCCTGGGGTAGCTAATTTAAACTTGTGATAGGTTTACAGTCATTCTCCTCAAGTTTCACCATAGCATCCATCACAAAAATTAATTATGTACATCGTCATAATAAGCGAGTTGCGTGTATTCATTAAGTGAAACGGTAAAGTTTTGCCCCTTTTTTCGTCACTTCCTTTGCATAAAGCGTGTTGTACACATTAATTGTAGAGTCCGGACAAATTGCGTTCCGCCAGTAATGTATTCCGTACAGTATTGCCTCTCATATGTATGTTTCAGTTGAATCCGACATAATGAAACTTTTCAAGTGCGCCTCACGGTTATTTTGCTTTAATCAGTTTGAATTAAGATGCAATTTGTCACAGTTGGAGCCAGTCGGCCGGAATTCGTCGGTCCGACTCCAACTCGGCGTTCGCTTATTAAATTACCTTTCTACAAAACTAGCTTCAGCTTTTGATGTTCTTTAATGTTTCGCTTCTCTCAAATACTTGATAGGATCAAATTGTCCACTTAAATAAGCCGATTAATTCGATAAACATTTCTAAGTGATTTCTGTTACGATAAGTGAAAATCCGACTGTGTGATCTTTCAGTAACAGGAGCCCGAGGAGCCTGACAAATCACCGGTCAATATGTATAGCTGCCAAGTTCAACGTAAGCATTCGCTAGAATTACAATTCTAAATGTTTACTCACAGTAGCAAACAAAACGGAACAGCCAAGTACAACAGCTGCTATTAGATTTTTAAGTAAAACCTTATAAATAATAAAATAACATACATTATTTAACGGGTAAGTATTCAAAATGTATGGTTTAGCTTAGCAGTCTGGAAGATCCTTGTGGAAATATTCTCATATTTTCTCCCTGAGGATTATTGTGACGTAGTAGATGGTCGAATATCGGCTTTCAAGTGTTAGTTTTAAAGGGTAATTAAATAGTTCATAAATCAAAGCGATACGTGTAGGTACTGCGTAATAGTACATAATTTTGTTAGGGATTAAAAAAAGCGGGGCCGGAAGTTAAGGGAAAGGAAATATGTTTGCAACTGATTTACGAAAGCAAAGCCGCGGCCATGGCTATTAATGGAAACGGTGTTGTTTTATAATAATTTCAGCTCAAAATTTTGACAGAACAGTTTTTATTGTTTGTGGTTTTAAAACGCATATCATTAATATAAAAAATACTTACAGGGTTTTCTATTTTCCACAGCAAATCACTTCTTATATTTGCATCAAGATTGTGAAATACCTGAAACAGAATGAATGTAAATAAGAATTACCGCACAATATTGTTTGCGAGGTATTGTGTAAAAAGTTTATTCTTTGCGCAGTCTTAAAGCAAATATGATCATATCTCTGAATTTCGCATGCAGCTCAAGTGGGTGCCAATCCGCCTTCGCCGGAATACTCACATTATTTGTCTTCTCTATAATATTTTACACAATCCTTCATTTCCTTTGTATCTCAAAGCACGCTTTGAATCTCTTCACGACACACATACGAAGTGCTTAAGATCATCGGAGAATTTTAGACTGAAAGTAACAGCACACTCTACAGTCTCCTACGACATTTTTTTTACTGTCCAGGCTGTACGGCTGTGGAATTCGTTGCCTGAAACAATAAGACAGGTGCAATCCTTGACAGTATTTAAGAACATGTCACTAACCACTACTAAGGAGATGTTCCATGACAGCTCTTTTAAACTTACACTAATATTGTATTTATTTATGGTATGTATTTATAAATTTTATAACGTATATATTTATGTATTTTGTAATATTAGTAGGTATGTAAGTACATAGTATTATTATTAGTTTTGTTGAGCTCATCAGAATACACTATTCCTTGAAGAAAACCAACCTACCCATTCTCTCAGTCACTAATTCTTGTATTCCATTCTTGGTTGCCTGGACGAAATCGCAATTTGCGATAAGACCGCCCTTGTACCACTAGTTTTAAATTGTGTAAATATGATCACTGTACTCTTGTATCTTTTATTGTTTTTCTGGTGTACAATAAAGAGTTTTAATCTAATTTAATCAAAAGCCAGCCCGCCTGAAGAAGTAACAAAGGAGGTTCGTTTCCATTTATAAACTTAAGTAGATAAGTAGGTGTACGTATGCTCAATGCTAGAAACAAACAGCTGATACTGTCTCGCGGCTGGCATGTGACAAATACTAGGTACACGTCGAGTTAAGTTGACTGAAATAAATTGTCTGTGAGATTGTGCACTTTAAACTAGTAACTACATTCTCAAGGTGTACAAATTACCCAACACATTTCTGCCATACTACATTCTCACGACTAAATATGTCACTATGACACAATGCTCTATGTCTGCCTCTTTTAAACAAAAATAGCTGAAATAATCACCATTGGATACATGGTGATTATTTCAGCTATTTTTGTTGTTGGGGATGATCCACAACAACAAAAATAGCCAAAATATTTTTATTTTTATAATTTCCAACGTGAAATGCATAAAAATTACACAAAACAAATAATATCTGACTTGTTCTTACTTTACTGCATTAAAATTTCACGTCATTCATGGAGGCATCATAAGCACAACGTAATAATTAAATCACATGCAAGAGGTTAAGAAAATCTCACACAAATCACTCACATTCATACACACTGTCATACATATCGCCTCGTCAAGCATGTCTGTATCTGTACAGTATCCCTAGAGTAATAATCCAATGCACAAATATGTTGGCAAACGAATTAATTTCTAAATGCTATTATTTACTGTATGTCATCCTGTCGACAAAGCCGTTACCGAGCGTATAGGGAGGCTTCACGTTCAAAACAGAATCGAATTTTCATCAATAATCAGTATAAAGCCCCAATGAACAGCCATACATTACGACGGTCGACCATACATTATACTCGGTTTAAAATTTTAATGAACTCGTTTGTACAACTTTTAATTATAGCACTTGAGTTCTGTGTTAAAACATGATAATGAGGCGTAACTGTATTAATATGGGTGCCTGATATTAATTTTACAGCGAAAACTAAAGTTGAGTGATAGGGCTATATAAACATCACTTTTGCTGTGATTGTAAAGTATGATATGCAAATGTTATACTTGTCTGACGATGTAAATAACTTTGTCATGAAACTAGTTCATATTCGCTTTAATAGAATATATGTAACACGCTTTTTAAATTGTTCTTTGAACTAGGATATTACCAAGGCACCAATATAAATAAAAACATTGAATATATCCGAAATCTGAGTAGTTTAAAACCCAAAATGACATCGGTGTATACAATACTGATCGCACATTCGATGTTAAAGCTCTCCCCTATTAAAAAATGTACATTCCGCACCGCTACGGTGCACAGTTAATATCAATAAAACATGTATAAGGTCCATTGCACGTTTTAATTCCGCTAAAAGCGTCTATCTCATTGTGGTGGAGTCGATGATTCGGAATTGCCGTGTTCCCGTGTGTCCTGCCCGTTTGACGGTACGACGCATTCACTCCCAGGTGACTTCTAACGACTATCGTTACTTAAAACTCTAGTCATCCCACTGATCTGATGCTTTTGTATCTTTATCATAGTTCAGGGATTCGAAAATACTATTTTATTTCGTTCTTTGTAAAGAGAATAATCGAGCTTTGTTCAAGTATTTCCTTTGTGATTTTCAAGCGAGTGTCAATCGCGCCCGGTGTTTTGCGTTTGATATATTCAAATTCAAATTCAAATTCAAAATCCTTTATTCATTTGGGTCACAATGTGACGCTTATGGACGTCAAAATAATAAATTTATAAAATAATTACTTATACTCAAATTTAAAACATTATTACTGTATGCTTCTACATTTACATTTACTGCCACGTTCGCAAAGCAATAGGTAGAACCATGAGAAAGAACGGGCAATAAAACTCACGGTCACTCTTTTTCAAAGCCAGGTTTTGAAAAGTCACAACTACTACTAGTGAATTCACAATTTTGTTTGAAATTAATTTCAATATTTATATAAATAGGTGAGCTTTATAGTTCATTTATTTTAAATCGAATTAACGTACATTTTCGTTGAAATATCTTGGATGATAAATATCTATATTAAAGTGTTCTATTAAATGTTCAAAATATAAAAACCTAGCCATGAACAAATTTAAAAGCAGTCAAGATCTCAAACCTAATTTATTTCTAAAACGTGATACTATTTACTGATTTTAATAAACAGAAATACACAGTAATATAACGTAACTTTATTCTAACACATTCGCCACCAAAGTTAATAAGAAAAGTAAAACAAACGGCCCTAATAAATGACTCCACTAAACAATGTTTAACCCTTCCATTACATTTAATATGTTACATTATGACACATTTTTATTCTCCGTCCATTCGACCAGGTACCGCACATAAAGGTTGGCAGATGCCCACTAAATTATTGTGAATGACTGCCAATTTATAAGAATACCTACCTCTGCTAGACAATAACTACGGGCCACGAATACCTGCCTTGCGAGAAATGTTGCAAAGTATTTAAATTCTGTCTACGTAGTCTGTTTTAAGTAAAGTTAAGGCTTTGGAGTTCACAGCCGTGATAGGGTTAGGGTGCGAAGCCTTGCCGATTCTTCTTGAAATAATGTGATTGTTACGAACCTTATTTATATAAAAGGAAGATACCTACTACTGATAGAAGCTACTATATTTATACAATTAAAAGTAAATATATGTTTTATCGCATCTCTCTATTGTTATTACAAGGGTTAGAGATCTGGTAGACTCACAGAGTTTCTCACGAGATTTTCATTTACTGAAAAATATGGATTTAAACTACTATTATTATGCATAATTTATGGCCTTAAAAGTTGCGTGCCGTGTTACCAACGCAGGAATTACTGCGTGGCAGCGTTGGTTTCTCAATACGCTCTATATGCCTTATTACCTTGATAATTTAAAACTATAAATTATTATTATAATTGGATAATGAATGGGTCACAAAATCATAATGAAACTGGTACAGCTTTTGTTAAAACATTCGGTTGTATAATTAAATGTACACAATTACAACTATTAACCGAGCTGGTAGCACGTCGAGGGGTACTTCGTCGTTCGACACCACGAGTAGAATACACCACGGTGTCAATCGCACAACGACGTTTTTTGAATTGGCTGTTTGGGCCCATGGTCTCAATCGACGAATGTCTTATATGCCTTCGTCGGTATATACCATGATGTGAAACAAGGACTCTTTATGGCATCGTTGGTTCGGTAATTTTACTGACATTTTATTATTACTTAACAGTCATGCACAAAAGTGCTTACACAAATTTTAATTTTAGACTGTGCTTGGGAGGAAACACTGTTTAATCCTTACTATAATTTTAGGAAAAAAATATATTTAGATGAAGTAGTTGTACTTAGTAGTACGTAGTTGTTATAATGCCTTTTTATACTGATATGTAAACACTCGAACTTGTGATTTTCGTAATTATCTTGTTATTGTTTGTATTTTCCTTTATTTACACTATATTATATTATTGGAAATTATTAATATGTAATCTATAGTTACCAAGATTCCATTAAACATTGTTGATTGATTATAATTGTTTGTTTCAATAACCGTTTTCTACTTGTCAGTACACAAATCGCACTAGACTTTCAAATTTTTAATAGTGGTCCGAATCAACGAAGTCAAAAAGAGTCTTCGCTGTTATGCACCACGGTGTCAAACGACGAAGTCAAAAAAGACATTCGTCGTTATACACTACGATACATAATTAATGTGCAAATGGTCTCAAACAGCCAATTCAAAAAACGTCTCTGTGCAATTGACACCGTGGTGTATTTTACCGATGTTGTCGAACGACGAAATACCCACGTCGAGACAACGAAATTGGGAGACTCGTCGCCATTGTGAATAATCATAGTACAGGTTGGAACTAAGCGTCACTTAATAAGCAAAGAGAACTTGTTCACAGGAATGAAACAACTCAGACGAGAAGCATACTGTAATTATAATGGCTCTCTGATTCCCAAAGAAAAGGTTGAGGTCTGAAGTTCAAAACTCAGTCATAACAGTTTGCTCTACCAAATTCAGCTCATTAACGGTTCACCTATGAATATGCAATTCTGGTACATTCCATCGCTTGGAAAACGTTAATGCAGAATATATATATCGATTAATTATTAATTAATAAAACCATAAAGCTTTATGTTATTGTGTAAATACGTAGTAATTGAAATAATGACTTACAATTAATAATGATGTGCAAAGCGAACATGATTTAACCTTTGTATGAGTGTACGTACAGATTTCGCGGAATAAGAAATTATTATAATATTCGTGTTGTTAACCCGACTTATATTAATTAAAACGGCTTGTTTTTCAGCTGTATAAAAATAAACAAGTTCGGAACGAGCAAGTAAACGTCGCTCAATAAAATTCGATACGAAAATAATTATAGAAAAATGTTTGTTTACTAATTTATATTAGCTCCTAATAGGTAAATGGAAAGCTTTTCTATTTTATTTGATTTATTTCAATATTTTATTAACTCTGCAAAGAACGTAGACAAATCAAAATAGATACGTACGAAACGCTACTATTACGTTGAGTTGTAATTTCCAGAATAGTCTACAGCTTGAGTAACCTTGTCGATCTTAATTTAATACGATTATCTAAGTATTGATATTAGCAATCAAGTTTGATACTTCGAACAGTTCAGCCCTTTACTCCTCATCAATTTCCGATCGCAACACTTCAAAAATTTAAAGTAATAATGTTAAAATTAAGATTTATTCTGCGCAAAACGAAGAAGTAACCCAATGAACAAGTTTAAATCCAATTATTCGCTTAATATGCGAACGTTAGCTGAGGCTCGGAATGTGCCGTCCGTTTTCCAAATGGGAAAACAATTTAACCAGCTGAATCGTCTGAAACTTGTAGGAAGCCACACTTGCGTTTGTACCACCCACTGCACTTGCATAACTATTTTTAATGTTCACTCAATGTAATGCTTTCTTTGTTTGTTGTTTGTTTAATTGCATTTCTATCTCTTGTATAAAGGCAAATCTTTTATAAATATGCAAACAAAACCTTCGCTACGAGTTGTGCTCAATTCCTCGATTACTCAACCGTGCAGACGGACAATATTGGATTTTATATTTGACGTTTAGTGCGTGTTCGAGCGCACCATGCAACACTTTATGACATTCGGATGGAGTTAGTTTAAAAAAAAAATGCTTCTCAAATAGAACAGAATATAACCGAATATTTTTCAAATTCAAACCCCAAATATACAAGCACAGGCTTGCTAAACGTCATAAACGATATTGAATTGCAAGCAACCAAATGAAATAATTTAATACATCTCTATAACACAAATTTCAATATTTATTTTTTGCGCATACATTGTATTGCCAATAACGATTTTAAAATTTCATTTTACGTGTAAAAGCAAAACGATATTTCGTCGAGAGCACAAAAGCCTTTTCTTGTAAATACAAAGATTTACGACTGTAATATTCATAACTATGAAGATCTACTTATTTACAGCTAAAGCTAAAGGTATACCAAATTACATCCATATTTATTAAACAGACATTACAGATATATAGGTAAATCAAACCTGTAAAACTATACAAAAACTTTTATCAAAATAAATTCAGTATTTAGGCAAGGGAAAGCAGTAACGTAGATAAAGTTTTATCCCGAATGCAGATATGGCAAGTTATAGTGGACGGATCAGCAGCGCCCAATATTGCGTTAGGTCGGACAAATTGGGATCACCCGGTGAATATATTACGGTACTGTACTATGTGTCGGTTTGTTAAT